>OX465529.1:13605000-14205000 GCA_950022985.1 Udea ferrugalis
TTATTTATATACTTATTACAAGTAATTCTGCGCACAAAATCAAAGTTGCAGCATTTTAGTGTGGAAGTGGAAGTGTCTTGACACTTCCTAAAAAATGACAATAAGCAATAATAATGAAAAAGGCAAAAGTAAATAGTAGTCAGAATGGTGCCACCGCATCATCTTCATCATTTCTATGCCAACTTCACCAAAGTGAATTTGACATACTCGTAATTCTAAAGTGTATCAATATTTTTGAAGCTGAATATAATAAAATTCATCATAGATCGACTAATAAAAGTTAAACTACTACTTAATGCCACCATACCATAACATCAATTAGATGCAGCTGTCGCTCTTAAAGATAAAGACCATACTCTTAATTGGTTTATTAATCCTTTCAGCCTGCATCATGTTCCGGCCGAATTAACGTCTATTAAGACGCTTAATGAAGCCCTAGCAAGTTTGAGTTTTGATCGTGCTTAATTATGTACTGTTTACACAATAGTTGTTTATTTCTACAAATAAAAGAAAACATTGATTCTGAATATACGCAGAACTACTTGATTGCTCACTTAATGAACACATTTTTAAGTAATACATGTTCACATGGATGTACAATTCTAGCGTCTCTTCCTGACAACATACCTCCACGCAGAGGAAATATGATAAAACGGGTTCGCAAGTGCACAATTAATACAGGATTTCGATTTGTTTAAATTAGGTAATAAATAAATTACGTAAAAGTACTTATTATAAGCTAGTAAATGGTGAATAAAATTTACTTAATGCCATATACATATATTAAAACAAAAAAAGTATTTTTTCATGTTAAATATTTATAATTTATTGTTATTTTATATGTCAATCAAAATAAACAATACAGGTTATCGATTTCCGAAACTCAGGCCTCAATATCACTCTTAAAAAATAATTCACGAGATATCTACAGTTATTAAAAAAAAAGTTTTTTTTATAACTTTGTATATAAGTCTGCCCGTTACGAGCCCGGGCTTTGTCTGCAGTTATTTGTTACTTAATATAAGCAAACCGTGTATTAAAATGTGTTGCTATTCGATTCTAATCTGCCAGAAAAAATACTGATTTTTAAAAAAGACAACCTGTTTTCAATTTAAACTACTGTTTTTACTATTTCCAGACATAAAACCTTACAATTGAAGTACAGAAAGCCGGATCTGAACATTTCTCCCCAACTTAATAATGTACGTTTAAAAAAGCGAGTAAATTTCAATCAGCGGTTAATGACCCTGTATATCGTTATTAAAGTCCAGCACAACCGGGGACTTATGACTAACTAGCGACACACAACGCAGTGAGACAAATTTATGTTCCCTCAGATAATTAACATGCCGCATTGGACCCGAAGTTTAACTGGAAGAGACAGAGTTGAAATTACTTTTTGGAGTCGGAACAATCTAGGCGAATTAAGTTGGTGAATTCGACTAATATCATAAACGACAGTTTTGGTAGGGGTTGTTAAGATGTTCGTGTCTATGTTTCTTGTTCTATTTAATAACAAAATGGCTAAGCAGTTTGATTAAGTTTTTTTTTGGTCCGAAACGTCAAAAATATGTGCGTCGAAATAAGCTTCCACTTGGCAATGTTTTGTTTGTTGAATTTGTTTTATTGGCCCAGTAGCATTGAAAGTGTGTCCTTTGGCTATAATTTTAGCTAAATAAGGCTATTTTGATATTAAATTTTAAGATAGCTCTACGATTGAACTACAATATGACCAAAATCAAATAATAATTAGGAGAATGTCATAACACGTAGATGTAACAAAAACACTCCCCTGTTAACATCGCGTTAAAATTGAAGCTACTTACCAACCTAAAAAGCTTCTAAAACTGCTAAAATACAGATATTTTTGAGTGTAACAACCAAAGCCTCGCCTAACACAAAGACATAACGATTCATTAAAAGCGTGTAACGTATAAAAGCTTCATTAGGGCGCTTCCAGACTGTTAAGTCTGGTATAATTAAGCTGGTGCATTGTGCACGCGAGCTGGTGTAAACGCGCTTTTGACTAACAGACTGGAGACTTGGTGTTCCGAGCCACTCAAAGAGCACTCGCGCAGAAATGCGGTTTAAAAAATAGTTGAAAAAGGCCAAGAGTTGAAGGTTTAACAGTTCAGTTGAGTAAGTAAATATGTGGTGGCTTTTACAGCTGCCAGGTAAACAAGGAGGGAATTAAATAAGATAGACTTGGTTTTCGTAAGCCAAGTTTATAAACAATTTAACTTTTCTGTAATGATAAACATTGAAAATGAATCCACACAAGATGACGATGATTATGGTTATTGATAAATTAAAGTTGGTGGCTAACAAGCCAAGGTTAGCGAAGCTTGTAGGTACTTTAGAAACTAGGCAACGGATAAATATACTAATACGCATTTTATTTTGTGAAAACGTTGTCATATACAATACACATAGGAAACACCTAGAAGGTGTGCTTACAGCCAGAAAATGTTGCTTTGAACACTTGGTTTTATTTTTCAGTAGTTTTAAGCATTTGTTACAGCTCTTTTACTCAAGCTATACTTGACTGTCACATAATTTGAAAAAGCCCTGGGCCAAATGAATTTACGGATCTGTTCAAAAAGATTAAGCTTGCCATTTGCTAAATACAAGTGTCATTGATAGCTCATAATTAATCATTAATTATTTATTCCCGGTAATCCAGAATGATTCGAAAAAACAGTATTTAGACCTTTGCAACCCTATATATTGGTGGTTTTGGGTATGAGCTCAAACAGATTTTTAGCTAGTTTTGCTATCTTCTTTTTGCTATTTAAATCTGAACAGCGAATCAACTAACATTCTCATACAATATCCCGTACACAACAGAGCTTTTATCGCTGCCAAACTTTTAAAAACCACAACTGACGTTCATAGAAAAGTTTTATACGCTGACAGAAAACGGGCAATTTTTTCCAAAGCACTATGAATGAGCAGGCGGTATGAAAATAGTGTCATTGAAGTTTATTTTAGTCCATTATTTTATTTATAATCATGAACATTGCATTTTTTGATTTAAATCCATGGTTACTAAATGGAGAATCAATGGTCATTTTCAGTAGGCTCTTAAATTGAATTCATGTGCCTAAGTATCATCCCACAGAGTATCATTCAGAACCATAGGAAACAGGCTTCCATTCAGAACCTTTGGTTAATCATTTCTGAAAAGCAACGCGTACTGACTTAGGACTATAGACGTATACATACAGTCAAAGAGTCACGGAAAGGATGGGCCAATCCATCCGACAGTTACAAAAGCGTACCGCACCCGACGGTACAGAGACTTTGGATATTTGAAAGCTTTTCATGTAATGAATTGAAATAGTGATGAGCGTGACATATTATACAATACGCTGAATAAAACCAAGCCTAGTATACTATGTAATTTTTGAAATGCAAGCTAAGCAACGCAAATAAATAGGTTGGTATATTTATTTTAACTTTCATAGTCACTAACATAGGAAATTTGAAATAAATAAGGCACATTGTAGTAAGCCCGTCTTGTACAATTATAACCCTTAACAGCATAAAAAAATATTTTATTAAAATTTTTACCACCTTTCAAATAACACCCAAAAACGCGTACGTCTAATATCCTTGAATAGCTTTTGCTCCGAACTCGTGTTTTTTAAGGATCGGTGGAGGTTAACCCCACAATATTCAAGAATACTAAATTCAAATGTTATTCAAAACGCCTATCTCTCAATGAAAGGACGTTAAACTGTTCATAAGACAGTTGTAATTAAACGTTGCATTTTAAACCAGTCAAATCTTTGACAACACTAAAAATCTTAGTTCCTTGCCGTTTAAGGCAAACATTTCCAGTGAACAGCTTATCAACGGAGAGCTTTTTTAAAAACCTATAGCGGTCCACGGACTAAGTTCCCTTATTGTCCGCGGTTCTGATTCAATTTCAAATGCATAATGCCGCCCATGCCGCCCCACTTCCGAACGGCAACGGCCTTTTTACTGAACGCAGTGACGCTGCATTTGAGCAAAGTTCAGAAACAAATGCAGTAAGGGCTGTCAGCGACATTCGCGTGCAATAACATAATCTGTTTGTATTGATCTTGGTGTTTCGTATGTATCGTATTTCTCCATGCATTTAAAACAAAAAAGGATTTAATCAGTGTTGGCCAGTATCCTTTGGTATAAGCTTTGCTTACTTTTTTTTTTCATGAAATATCCCCAAACGAGCTAGAGGTTCACCTGATGGAAAATTATCACTTCTGCCTAGGGACAACCGATTTACACCAAAAAAAGATTTAATTTTGTGTTTGTGTTGGCTATGTGTGTTGCATTCAGACTGGACGGCACTGCAGAGAATGTCTAGTGCTGAATTAATGTCCGGTGATATCTTCTCAATCATAACAGATGTAACCGAGTCGTTTACAAAACTAAAACCACCTCTAAGTTTAAACAGCAAACATTTTACGTCGAGCTTTTCTAAAAACCGAAAGCGGTCCACCGACTAAGTTCCCTTATTGTCCGCGGTTCTGATTCAATTTCAAATGCATAATGCCGCCCATACCGCCCCACTTCCGAACGGCAACGGCCTTTTTACTGAACGCAGTGACGCTGCATTTGAGCAAAGTTCAAAAACAAATGCAGTGAGGGTTGTCACCAAAAATGCATCAGTTTGAAGTCAAAATTACACTTAGGTGGCTTTTGAGATATTTATGAACATTAATCTATGTAGCAGCAAACTCAGCAGAGCAAATATGGAAACGAGACAATAAGTTACCACACTCAAAGTCTGTTTTATGTAAATACAAAATTTTATTTATTAAACGCTTAGACCAAAGCAAACCGACATATTTATGCAAAAGAACGACGAATATTTGTGCAGTGCGGAGATCGAACCCGCAACTCTAAGCTTAGTGCTTGTAGCTGACTTCTTACACATCACACCAAATGGGATTTCGAAGAGTTCTATTTTTTTTATAGCATAAATCTTAATTTAAGAAAACTATTTGTATCCAACAGCAATAATTCGACTATTGCTCATGCTGCTCATGCAATAAGGCAATTAACGCATTCAAAGTGGTTAGCGAATAGTTATTTATATTCAAATGGAATTGCTTCATAATTAATTAAATATCTTTTATGTACGCCTTTACAATCACATGCGTCAAACCCCTAAATATCAACAAATTACGTCACAAAACTGAACAACAATACAAGTAGTTCAAAATGTGTATTCCTAGAGTTTATATTAGCATAAGTGTAGTATCATCGTTCCCGCTGAAACGCCATCAAAAACGTTACATTCGCAGCAAAAACTTCCACAAAATCGTCAACAAACCGTACAGTCGCACCCCTAAAAACGTCCCGTTTCACTTGTAACTAGGACGACATGTTCAGTACAGTCGGTGTTTTTGTTGCGTGATAAATAACCTAGAAATATAAGTGGGCCAGCAACAGACATTACGTTATTACACGTCGTAGGCGCTTTTTCTGTTAGGTTTATTTCATTAGGTTGATATATGACTGTGATCGGATTAAAATGGGGCTGTAGTTGTATAGGAATACAAAGGACACCCCAATTTTTTGCTTTTTCTGTCTATTCAGGATTTTTAGGCAGTGCCTGATTTTGGCTTCTTTTTCGCTTACCCATCAATCAATACATTTTTTTAATGTTCATTAGGATTCATCAAATCTTTGTTACCAATCTTTGTTTGTTCTTTGGACCAACTATTTTTTATAATGTTTATGTTATGTTTACATAGAAAACACTCGGACCAGTACAAACAGACATGTTCATGCACACAAACGTTTGTAATGTTTAACAGAATTTTCTTCAAGATTAGTAAAAATATTTTTTCACATTTTGTTGTATTAAGTTTGCAAATACACGATGAAAAATTTGATCTTAATGAAACAGAAGACGAACAGAAAGTATCACATGCCATTTTATGAGACGAACGAAGGTTAATTAAGTATTCTGCCTTATAATTTATATTTGCTTAGGACCTATGAGTTTAGGACAGACACGTGTTTTAGGACAACCTCTGACTGGTACGTAATGGAGATGTCAAGGAATGTTGGGAACCAGCAGATGTGTTATCCATTCTTTGAGACCGAAAGCATAATCAGCGGTTTAGTTTTGATGAATACTTAAGTACTTGTAGGTAATATTATTTGTTTGAAAAACAATAACCCCTTAATTATAACAACTTAAACAGCGCTTCAACAACACGTTAACTTTTGTATCGCTTTGTCTCTTTCATTCTTGTTGCTGCCACCATCCGCGAGTAAGTGACAAAACACGTCAATTGCTAAAACTATGCTTTAGAGTTGCGTTTGTTTTTATGATTAGGGGGTTACAGTGTAAAGTTTGCGAGAGAAGTTGCCGAGCCGCAAAAAAAAAAAATGGGTATTGATAAACTTACAACTTCATAAAAAAACAAAAGCCGAAACAAAAGCAAAGCGGTTAAATTAAAGGCTGCTTCACACCTCTCGCGAAACAGTACAAGTGCCATATTCGTGCTGATTAAACCGACCGCATCCGTCGGATTTGCAGTTAATTGCAGAGCAAAAACCGGTGCAGGCCGGTCCGACAATGGGTTCATTAGCGAACGAGCGCTGAATTTCAATTCGGGTTAGAGCTGCGTAACAACCGATTAATCGGTTCGCGATTGGAGGCTCTAGTATCGATTGTATCGGTGTTTTTTGAAATGGTTAAAATCATACAAAGAACATTTCGATGTTTTGAGAATCAAAACTAACAGAGTATTTTAAGGGTTGAGATATCCTGTAAGTTATGACTCTTTCTGACTGTTATTCTGCATTACGAAGGTTTCACCAAAATCTACCTACGAGTAATTAAGCGAAAGATAACTTTTATACTATTTCACCTATTTGGTCTGTTTGTTGGTTTAATACCTACCTGGGGGGCTAAAACGGCAACATTTTGATGTTTCATATTATGAATCATCTAACTGACGTTTAATCTAGAGCGCGGTCCGTTTCGAGTCAAAAGTGATAATAGCGCGCTTACACGCGTCCCGAATTAATAAATTGTATGAGCGTGAGCGACGTGACCGCGCTTTGATCACTTTTAACTCAAAACGGACCGCGCTCTAGATGAAACGTCACTTAGATGATTCATAATATGAAACATCAAAATGTTGCCGTTTTAGCCCCCCTGGAATGGGCGTTGTTGGGCAGTTCTGTCACATTGTAACAGAACTGTTTATTTAGAATTTATACATGCAAACAGGAAGGGAGTCTTTTGATTAATTTATTTACTATATCGGTGTAAAAATACAATCCATATTTAAATAGTTTTAGTTAAGATTTCCCTTATTGTTTTTAAATAGAAATGTATTTAATATTTTCGTATTTTCCCATCCGTGTATTTGTCAAGTTCGAAACACAGTATCGATACAATTCGATGCTTAAGTCAGATGTTGCGAACAACACTATTTAATGTTCAACCTGCGATCATAATTGATGAGTCGCTTTCGTTTTGTCGAAACAGTTAAGACTGCATTAATCTCGTCATTCGATTGCGGTGCGGTTTAATTAATTTACTACAGAAAATTATTACTCAATGGCTTTTTAATTATTCACTTCATTTATTGTGTACCAATTTGCATTTCACATGGAAAAGTGGCATATTATGGAGCAAGCTGCTAGTATGCTCGAAGTATCTTTGAGACAAAAAAACTGATTAAATCTTGAATTTCTTTCACCTTTATTCAATGATTGACTCAGTGAGAGTGTATTTCTTCTAAATTAGCAAATTAATATAATATTAAGACTTTTATTTATGATACTATCTCTATTTATAAAAATGGATTGCTGTTCGTTAGTCTCGCTAAAACTCGGTAGCGGCAGGACCGATTTGGCTTATTTTGGTTTTGAAAAAATTGTGATGGTCCAGGGAAGGTTTAAAAGGTGAGTAAACATGAGTAAATGCTAGGAATAAAGTGAAAAACCACAATTTAGCTTTCTCTTAGGAACTGTTCCTACCTGTCACGTGACACTGAATGTTTGACAACAGAACGAAGTCTGTCTGGGACAGCTAGTTTGACATAAAACTGTTATAAAATTCAAAGTTTATAGTTTGTCAAATACGAATATGAGTCATAGGGACAATAGAAAAACGCTAGCTGCTGTCGTCATGGCTTAGCCGCTGTAGGCGAAGTCTACCAGGGGGGTGTTATAATCTAAATTAGTGACCTACCTCGAGTAAGGAGACGCTCATTAGCCGGCCTAGTAGTGTTAGGCAAACCACTACCAATTGACTAAGCACCAAGTCGTGTCGGCGCTTCAAGTGCTTGCTTGGAATCAGTACTAATGTGTATATTGGCGACAGTTGGCTATCCTCACTTTAACTTCATTTGCTCATTATTGCAATGATTGATGAATGATTAATGTTTCATAATTACTTCTATATTATATGTACTTGTTTCAGCACCACGTCTTCATTTAAAACTTCTCGGACCGATTTGTCCGTGATCTGTAGAAAATTTTGAAAGATGTGTCGTTTCGTTTTTGACTTTTTTTTCGAGTTGCACTTGCTACTGTGTCGCACAGTGTGTGGCATCTGTTGGATTTTTGTTGCTAAAAACGTACTCAGCAGTCTTTAAATTTCTCTTGGCTGGGTACAGGCTACATTTCAATTAAAAGGTGACGCGAGTCATACTATAACAAGCGGGCTCATTGTAGATTGTTGGAGGGGTGTAGAACTAGTGCATCTTCTACTTGGCATATATACTTAGCAATAATAGCCTACCAACAGCGTATTGTCCTTCTAACGCGCTTCCGAAGCACTAAGATACCTGATGAATACAACACAAAATGTTTGATGGGGGTGATCACCCGTGCCATAACCTGACCTGGAATGTGTTGCTTAGCACGTTTCAATCAAACGTACGCAATTAAAAGCAAAAGAAATGTCGATATCGTTCGATAATGCAGTTCAGAATCCACCTCTTGGTGTTTGTACTGAACGTACCCCCAGATTTAAACCAGTCTGCCTTTATTACTTTAACAGTGTTTATTAATAAGCTAGAGTAGAGCTAGACTTTAACTAGCTTTTTGCTCATTTTACAAAAAGCCCTAACGTAAACAATTCTTTCGTGTACACTCGAGTAGAAAAGCTTCTGTAGTGTTTTTGCGAGAATGGTTTTACAACTTTTTAAAGAGGCGCAAAACTTTTTTATTAAATTTAATTTTATTCACGTGTTATGTTCACGGCTGCGCCCCCGGGGGCAACTCGGCTAAGAGTCGAAGTTTGGGCCCCAACGCGTTAAGAGTGTATGAAAAGTTTTTTTTATTAATTTCAACCTGCTTATATTTTCACATCGTCAAGCTAAACAAGACTTGTTTTTTTGATTATTTGCATTTTCTGGGTCTTTTATAAAATACTAGCAGCCGCCCGCGACTTCGTACACATGGACTTAAGTTAAAAAAAGTTATACAAAAACAATAAGGACCTATTTTCAGACTTTACAAACATCCATATAAATTTTCATCAAAATCGGTCGAGCCGTAACGGAGGAGTTTGGCAACAAACACTGTGACACGACAATTACTCTATAGGATATTAATTAGATGTCTGTAAATTCCTACTATGCTTAGTTTTCTTCACAGTTTTTTTTTTACATTCAGACTGCTTCAATACAAAAAAAGAAACTAGTTGTTCTCGTTCCTTATTGTATCCGGTTGAAACCAAAAGCCGGTTCATCCTCTATCAATATATATTTTTTTAACCTCAGTATGTTATTTCCAGGGTCCAAGCTATCTTTATCTAAAAACTCAAATTGATTGTTTTACTTATTTAAACAAAATAAATGAACCAACAAGGTGAATCCAGAGATCATGATATAATTTGCTACTACAAAATGATGTTGTTTTTATGATAATTTCTGTTTACTTTGTATTCATGTTTATTCTTACTTATGATTAGCAAATAATGCTAAACCTTCCAACAGATCAAACACAGGAATAACAAAAAGTATGTATATTTTATTCACATAATCAGCCGACATTTTTATTACGATTTCTGTTTTTGCGGAACTGGTAGACAGAGCCACACTGACTGTTGATGTCGTGGCGAACGGAACTGTCAGAAGCCCACATCTAGATTGCAGGGGGGATTATCGGTGTTTTCTATGAACCACAGAAGTGAACTACTAGATCACAGCGCTCTCAAAATATTGGAGTCTGAAAACAAATAATTTAAAAAAAACATCTTTTGATAACAATGCTGATGCTGAATATACCTCTTGAGGTATTTCACAGGCATTCTCAGTTTTTAATCTTATAAATTGTTACTCAACTACAGTTACAAGGTCTATCTTTCTTTCTTCATAAAACAAAAAAGGTACAAAAGGAAGTTAAAGAGATTGCAGCATTTATTCAGTAACGTTAAAAGTCAGACAAGATTTTTCTAACAGCCTAGCAATTTTGGAACTCCTTTCAATCTTGAATTCAAATTCACTTGACTTGCCCGAGGTGGAAACAGCGGATTGACCTTAAACACCATTGTTATGCAAAGCATGCCAGGTCGGGTAATGGGATGGGTGACCGCACGGCCGAAATTTAGTCAAGTACTTTTCGGGTATCTTCGTCTTTCATAAGGCACTATTAGCAGTTGGTCCCGCTGGCGTTGGCTGACGTCGCTGAATGTCAGTCGTTAAGCCTAGTTGGAGGCCTTACGGCAGCTTGATAACATCTGAGTGAGTAATGAAGCACTGATTCTGCGTGTAGGAATTACCAAAGTTGAGTTGTGGCCAGTGCCCATCAGTACCCAGCAGTACCCAGCACGTAGGTATAAAGGCTTTTGTTTGTAAACGTCTTATTTATAAACTAGCAACCCGCCCAGGCTTTACACGAGTGCCATAGGATGTTATTATACATATAACCCTTCCTTTTCAATCACTCTATATTTTAAAAACAACTGAATTAAAATCCATTGCATAGTTTTTTAGATTTAAGCGAACATAGGGACAGAGCAAGTTACTTTGTTTAATACTATGAGGCAAAATCATATAGTAAAATAGTATTTAAATCATCCCATTATATTTCATAGTTACTTACGCAAAAAATGAATTCTAATTTGAATTTTAAAACATGCTGTCTCGCAAACAAATACAAACATTAGCACAAGCAATTTTTCTTCTGTTTTCTTCACAATTTGTTCAGAGACAATGTAGATTGCTTTTTACTCTCAAATTAAATGGTTGAATTTTTAACCTTTAACCCTCGCGCGATGTAAACATTTAGGCAAAAAACGTTCTTATCGCAAAAGTCGAAGGTATAGTGTTGGATGCAACCTTTATACATTTACGTACCCATCTCAAAGTCTTTCTAGTATTTCAAATTAAAATGGTGGATAAAGTATCCAATTTAAAATTTAAGCTCATTTGGAGAGACAATTTTTACAAGTCGAAATATAAATTACGACAGTAGAAATTCTTAATGCATAAATCAAAATGTGTTTACATTTCTGATAAGACCTTTATGCTGACAATTTTTAGACAAACTGTTCATAGTTTTGCCACAGTATCTCCAGTATGTCATCTTCCATACATACGCAGCGAACGCAGCTTGTTTGTGAGCGCGGCCGAGCCGACCCGTACGAACGCGTCGCCGTGTGACACTGACGATTTTCTCGATTCTAACGATACTCCAGTCCCAGCAATCGCGGCTGAGCCGTACGTATGCCCGCGCGCACCTGTGTGTTTCGTTGCTGCCGCTCGCGTCACTCGCTCGGCGGCCAAGTTGCACTACTTGTTTTATTATACTATGGTTTTGCCGCCCACTAACATTTCAAGCTGCTCGTAGCTATTTGAACCCAACGTGGTCAAGGCCGGGCCTACCGCTGTTATCTGAGTTGCCTGGATTCTTTATCGGTATGTACTAATGCCGAAGAGACAGTCGTACAATATAACAATGAACACAAAGTGGGTGCTCCAGCCAGATTTTCATCTCGGGACCACCGGATTCCGTGCCAGAGTGTTTAACCACTGGGACATGACGCTCTCAAAGTAATTATAGTAGTAGTAGTTAGTATAGTATCTAAAGTATATGTTAAAATAATAAACTCATTAAATACGAGTATAAAGCTTGATTAGTGTATGTTTCTTAGGTCCCTAATTACCCTCATTAGGCTCTATAATGAAAGCCTAGGCTGAAAGTTTAGAACAATTTTGCCTATTATGTTTTTAATTAATTAAGTTAAGTAAATCTCGCTAATAACATTTTCGGTGTGTGAATAATGCAGCAGACATGTTTTATTTTAGAATAGGGTACAGTTACAGTTAATAGTTAACTTGGGTAATTTTGAATTTAATTGTACTTCATACAATGAAATTAGTTCTTTTCTCTTCTATTCAATATTTTAAGCAACACTATATGTTTGGACATTATTATACACGTTATTTTGATTTTGTGTTGATTTTGCCAAATTTTTAAAATGAGCTCTATCAATAGAAATTCCCACATAATAAAGCTTTTGTGTATTTGAGCTTCTGAATCTTTCAACTCAAATGTATGAAATGTATATTTTTTCATATATTATTTGAAATATTACTTAATATAGTTTGCCATTAAATAGAAATCCTAGGAATTCGCTATTCACTGTAAATAAGCCACCATGTACCCTAATCTCCTGAATATACTGTGAAGTTTTTTTTTTGTTTTAGCATTAGAGATATTGCATTACCATCTTACTAAAGCACCAGAAAAAACATTCAGTCTCGATTCGGATTCGGGTCGGTTCGATTCCCGCCTCAAGCCAAGACCGTTTTTTTTCTGGTTTTCGAATCTATACTGTGAAGAGTTAATTTTATACAAGTAGTAGCTGCTTTATATATTATTTAACATAAAACAGAAATACCTATCCCATTATTTCGATTTATAACATGGCACAGTGTAATAACTTGATACAATCTCCAATAAATCAGATTGGGAACTTTCGGCGTGTTCTAAATCTAGCCCAGAATTCATAGCCTCCTGTGCCTTAATGGTGAAAACGGGGCTGAGGCTAATTTGTAATAGTTTCGCCTTAATTTATGATGTGAAACAAAGGTGATTTATTAAAGGCTTCGAAAACAAAATCAATAAATTATTTAACCAGAAAGTACAACTTTGTTAAAAACTGTTTCATGACATTGGATTATGTTTATGGTTATTTACCTACCTATGTTATAAATACATAGGTATGTATCCTAGAAATAAGTAAATTCGAATGTTGCGCCACTTCTCCCTCTCCAATTCAACAAGGCGACCACCGAAAACCAGCGTCGTGGTGCTCTTGTGCCACCGCGGCATATGCTGAGTGGGAGCCTTTTTGACACATTTGATATGAAATTGTTTGTATGCTTTTTCTTGTATGTTTTATGTGTCGAATAAATTTATCTTTCTTTCTTTCTTTCTTTCTTTCTTTCTATTTAAATTTAATATGTCAAAGACACCGCCAACAAGTTTTCAGCCTCGCCCGATGGTTGACTGGTAGATAATGTCTTTAGGCATTAAGTCCACCAATTGTACTTTTCATCATTGTGCAAGAACAAATGAATAAAATTAAAATAGCGCCATGATATATTTGGCAAATAGGGTTATTTTACTGTGAAGACTAGAAGATAAATATTTGTTTTATACAAGTAGTACCTGCATAATATATTATTAAACATAAAACAGAAATACCTATCCCATTATTTCGATTTATAACATGGCACAGTGTAATAACTTGATATAATCTCCAATAAATCAGATTGGGAACTTTCGGCGTGTTCTAAATCTAGCCCAGAATTCATAGCCTCCTGTGCCTTAATGGTGAAAACGGGGCTGAGGCTAATTTGTAATAGTTTCGCCTTAATTTATGCGGTGAAACAAAGGTGATTTATTAAAGGCTTCGAAAACAAAATCAATAAATTATTTACGCAGAAAGAACAACTTTGTTAAAAGCTTTCCGGTCAATTATGACATTCGATTTTGTTTAAGGTCATTTTATGTCAAAGACAACGCCAACAAGTTTTCTGCCTCGCCTGATGGTTGACTGGTAGAGAATGCCTTTAAGCATTAAGTCCGCCAATAGTACTCTTCTTCATTGTGCAAGAACAAATTAATTAAATTAAAATAGCAACATGATAAAATTTTGGCATACATGGTTATTTGGACTGTAAAGACTAGAAGATAAATATAAATAGATTACATTGAAAGAAAATATATAGAAGTTTCTGAATGATTAAATTAACAATGTATGGTCAAGTACCTTTTAAAAAAAGGAATAGATACTTAAGATAATATCTCCCCTGTTTTATTATTTTCGCGCACTGACACAAGTTCACAATCGACACATTTCAAAACTACCTGGTAATGATAACGAGTTATATCAACTCGGCGGGTTTAACAACATAATCTATTAAGTTTTATTTTTTATTGCACATCAAAAACTACAAGAATGTACGTGAATAATTAACAGACAACATATTTTGTAACATAGTGCAGTCGCCCGGTTTGCGAAAGATGCGGGTTTGATTCCTGCCTGAAGCCAAGATGACCGAATGTCTTTTTCTGGTTTTCAGATCTTTAGTAAAGATAGTGCATGGAAAATGTTAAAAACAATAATAACCAACATATTTTGTGCAATATTTATTGGGTTTACTACTATATTTATTACTAGCTTCTGGCCGCCGGCCTACGGCCGACTCGCGGCCATAAGCTAGGTCTGCGACGCTGGCCGCTCCGGGGCTTCGCCCCTCCCGCGGCTGCGAGGCCCCCGGGGGCCTCGCCGCAGCTCGGCCTTCGGCCTCGCATTTGTGTGACGATGGGGTTGCTGTTTCGCGAATGGCGCTCTCGTTCTTTTCTGGGTAGTTGGTGTTTTAGCAAAAGAATCCTAGTGCGGGGTTGGCCGCTCCGGGCTTCGCCCTCCCGCGGCCGCGAGGCCCTTGGGGGCCTCGCCGCAGCTCGGCCTTCGGCCTCGCAGTTGCTTGTAATTGGCGTCAATTTTCCGAGACAAAGTTCTCGTCCTTTTCTGGGTGGTTGTTGTTTTAGCAAAAGGATCCTAGTGCGGACGCTCAGCCTGCGGCTTTGCGAAGTTACTTGAAGGTCGATGATGGACGCTCCGGGCTTCGCCCTACGCGGAGTTCGGCCTCTGGCCTCACAGTCGAAGCTCGGCCTGCGGCCTCGCTGGGGGTTAAATGCCCACGCTTCGGGCTGCGCCCTACGCGGAGTTCGGCCTTCGGCCTCACACTCGGAGCTCGGCCTCCGGCCTCGCGAAGTTAGTTGGGCCGTGGTTGGGGGACGCTCCGGGCTTCGCCCTACGCGGAGTTCGGCCTTCGGCCTCACATTGGAAGCTCGGCCTTAGTAACTGAGGTAATTAACTTTGGGCTTCACCGTGTGCGGGCGCTCAGCCTACGGCTTCGCGAAGTTAGTTGGGCCGTGGTTGGGGGACGCTCCGGGCTTCGCCCTACGCGGAGTTCGGCCTTCGGCCTCACATTGGAAGCTCGGCCTGCGGCCTCGCAAGTTTTCGATGATTGGTGGGAAATTCACAAGATTTTTACATACAATGAAGCATTTTCAATGACTCCCAGTACATTTAGTATGGGATGTCTTAGTATGGCTGGTCAAAAGTTTACTGCCATTTATTCGTACTTCAAGGGGGTTAACTACCCTTTAATGGGTGAAATCGTTAAAAGTGGATAGTTTTGAACAGGATGACATACTTTTTTTTTAAAAACAAAGGAATTTTGTTTTTTGGGTAAATCTCAGTAATTACCCTGAAAATGAGGTAATTTTTTTCAACATACTGTAGACCTTACTAAATCTAACAAAAAACTCAAATAACATTTTCCTGTAAAATTACGCCAACTACCTGGAAAAACAACTTTAGTAAATTTTTAAATTGGCATATTTTGAAATGGCCGCCAGTGTACCTGCCATGTTGAATTCTTGACATTTTACACTTTTGGTGCAATCTCAGTTATATTGCACGAAAAACTGTATCATCAGTTTTTTTCTATCTTGCATACAACTCCCTCAAGAGACCTTCAAAGTGACCCCTTCCAAAAAAAAGTTTTAATTCTCATTTCCAGTGTTGCCAGTTGATTTTGATAAAAATGGTCAAATGTCATTTTAATGGTCGCATTTAATCGGCCTAGGGCATTTTTATTACTGAAAAGACTTTATTTCTATTTTCGACTTTTTCGGGCCATTTCTCAAAAACTACTAAAGCTACCATAAATATTTTTCTAGCTGGAAACCCGCGAGCAACAGCTTCATGATTGGCTAGTACATTCCATCCCTCTTAAAAATTGGCAACACAGAAAAGAACTCAAAAAACAGTTTGAAAATTACAAACTTTTCACAAAATGGCCGCCAGCTCGTCCGCCATCTTGAAATTCAGAAATCGCGTATTTTTCCCATAATCTGAACTATATATGGCAACACTTGGCGTTTTCACTTTTTTTCTACCATATGCGGAAGTATCCGTCACTAACTTTAAAGACACCCATGTCGAAAATTTTATTTTCTACCATAGTTCCCAGTGTTGCCAGTCGATTTTTGCAAAATTAGTAAAAGGTCATTAGGGACCTAAGTTGCCATCAAACTGCATTCAAGTTTTTTTGACAGCTGTCATATTTCTCATTTCGACTTTCCCGAGCCCTATCGCAAAAACTACTATGAATTTGGTAGAAATTCACATTCCTGGCAACACTCGAATAAATTACCCACAATCGGTGCATACTATGCAAAACGCTCAGGTGTTGCCATCTACCGGAAAAATCACTTCAAAAATGGTCGATTTCGCTGATCGGAACAAAATGGCCGCCAGCGTCGCCGCCATCTTGAATTTTTATAATCTGTGGATGAGGATGTTTAGTGGACTATACAAGCAACACTATAGAACAAAAATTTTGAAAATCGAACAAATACTCTATTCACTATGGCATCGCAAAAACCACTCTAAAACCCGTTTTTCAATCCAAGATGGCGGCCTGGGGACATTCTTTTTTTAAAAAAATATTTTTTCTTAACAACCAATTTTGACATGGCAACACCCAGTTGAAAAAGAAAAAATTCAGCGCTTAAAACAAAAAAGTTGATGTTTCAAAAAAGACCGCCATTTTGTTTTTTGAAAAAAAAAAACTGAATAACCTGCGTTGATTAAAATGTCAAAAATTCCCAAAAAGAGAGATTAACCCTAAAACCCCTCTAAATAAGTGAAAAACACCCCTGATCAGTCAGTGAGTGAGTCAGTGAGTGGTAATCGAGCTTTATATATAATAGATACTTGGGTAAACTCAGAGTACCTTATTTATATCTACTAAGTAATAAACCCCCCTTTTTAGTAGTACTATAATTATCCAGTATCGTAGAGTACAGAGCTAATTATTCACTTTGAAAATGAGACTATTTGGCCTAAAATATTCAGGGCGTCGGACCGGGCTTATGAGATCTGAAAACTATAGAAATTTGGAACTAATGTTTTGAAAATAACTTTTAAGTTACTTAATGACTTTATAGAGGAGAGTAGGCTAAGATGGTATGGTCATGTGAAAAGGAAGCCCCCAGACTACGTAGGGAATTTGGCACTGCAGCTCTCTCTCCCCGGTCGGAGATCCAGAGGAAGACCCAAGACAAGGTGGGAAGGTGTAGTGCTGGAGGATATGAGGGAGTGTGAGGTCTCCGAACACGATGTCGAGGACAGGGCGAAGTGGAGAAGAAAAATAAGGAAAGCTGACCCCACCACCATGTGGGATATATAGCATGGAAGAGAGAGAGAGAGAATCACTTTACAGTTCCTTACAGGCACAGTAATATGAAATAAATATTACTGCGATTTATAACATTCCAAACTTGAAAAGAAAATAGAATAGGTATATGTGACCTGTAAAGTCACTTATATTTTAGACTAGCGACCGCCCGCGACTTTGACTGCGTGGACTCGTGATTATATGATAGCACATAGCCTTTCTAAATAAATTGGCTATCCAACACAAAAATATTTTTTCAAATCAAACCAGTAGTTCCTGAAATTGGCGCTTTCAAACAAACGCACTCTTCAGCTTTATATTATTAGTATAGAAGTATAGATTAAAATCCTATCATGTAATTTTATTTGTGACTGTTTGCTTATATCATCATTGTCGTGAGTGTATCTACATGAATAAAAAAAAACAAAGTCTAAAACGATCGAAATTTTAGACATTATTAAAAAAACCCTAACCTTACCTTCCTTTTTCAGTTTCTCTACTTGAAACACA
This sequence comes from Udea ferrugalis, assembly GCA_950022985.1. Taxonomy (NCBI): domain Eukaryota; kingdom Metazoa; phylum Arthropoda; class Insecta; order Lepidoptera; family Crambidae; genus Udea; species Udea ferrugalis. The sequence goes on from OX465529.1 coordinate 13,623,243, forward strand.
GGTACATTGTATATTGTACATTGCAAATATCTTTAAGCATCGTTGTGTAATTTGTTTCCTTTGTGCAATAAAGTATATTTTATCTTGTCTTAAGAAGTAGTATAGTATCAAGAGCATGAACAGCAAAGCAATTATTTAGAGTCAATACTAATGTATCCATTGTAGTATTATTATTATCACAAAATTTTTGGCCTACCAATACTGCTCATGTTCGAATCAATTTTGCAAGTTCATAATATACCTATCGCAAAACATCGATAATTTGGCAACATTGAAAGTAATTTTGCAGGTAGAATCTTAAACATTCTTGAACTGGTTAGGAAGTTTAACCTTCCGAGAAGAATAGCTTTCAGTGTATTTACTGAAACTTTTACCCGTTTCTACTTAGTTGGGTTCTGTTTTCGTGTTTTTAACTTCGATGTTGTGTTTTATTTGCGTCATGAATAAGTGAGCGAGACATACGACTATGAGAAGTGAATATGCATTTAAGTTTATTTATGTTTAAAGTATGTATGTATTTGCACAAAAGCAATTTAATAACAAAAACACTACTTGACTTATGAATACCACAGAACGACATGAGAAAGTCTTTTCATCTAAACTATGCACAAAATGAGGTAACTATACCAACATTCCTAAAATGGCATTTGTTAGAACTTCAACTAAAACATCACATATTTTTTATTATTCAGAGTTTTACGACAGTTTGATACTAATTGACGACCGTCTTGGTGTAATTGTTGAGAAGTCGGCTACTACACCAAGGGTCGCGGGTTCTACAGTACAAACATTTGTGTGCATGAACTTGTATTGGTCTGGGTGTTTCCTATGTATATTAAGTATGTATTTACAAAAGAAAAAGTATTTAAGTTTGTTTATCCGTTGTCTAGTATCCATAATAACGGACTATAAATTAGCCCACTTGGGACTAGATGGCGCTGTGTGGAATGATGTCCAAAAGATATTAAAAAAGATATTTATTTAATTTTTGGAAACATATCAGGAAAACCAGTTCATAAAAACAATATTTTCTGAAAACTTCAAAACACACCAACCCAGCAATTAAGTTCTGGACTGCAAGAATCCTAAAACACGGAACCACAGTCAATATACGGGAAAAACAGTGTATTAATAGCGACAAAATTAATAATGTACAGTAATGAATGGGCCAACAAGTCCATAAAATAGATCGTAGAGTAGATAAGAACATTTTCTGGAACATGGCCACAGTATGAACCATACAGTAGAACATCTACATACAAACGTGCCACTCTCAGTTTGAATGTGTGCGGGCGTGTCGAGCGCCGTGTCGCGATATTACGCACACGCGATTTCACGCACACGCTAGCATAAAATAGGGAGGCGGCAGTACGGATGGGCTGTACCGCGTGTCCGTGTGCACGCTAGGCTAATAACTCGGGCGGCCTTAGATAGCCTACTGTATGGTTTATACTGTGACATGGCGTTCCATGGCGGACCCTAATTCTATTGAATATTAATAAACGAGCCATGTCCGGCTTTTTAATGCGTTAATTAAATGGTACGTAATTAAAACCCTTGTACAGGACACGGAAAGCTAAACTTTAATCATTAAAGCAACCTTACATAGTTACCTTTTTAACATCTGGTGTAAGGTTCAAAGATTTCCCTGTATACTAGTCAATAAAAATTGTAGTGTCAAAAATTATGCCATAGTGATTTGGTTTGGTTCTGGCTCGGAACGAGATGGTCCCGAGTTCAAATTCGGCCGGAACACACTTACTTTGTGTTCATTGTACCTACAATTTTCGGCTTCTCCAATGATGGAAAACACCGATATAAAACCGAAGCAACCCGGCGGTAGACTCCCTTCTTACTATGTTGGGCTCAGATTCCCTCGGTGAATGTAGGCTTCTGAATGTTCCGTTCACCATGACGGGAACAATCAGTGGGCCTTTGATTAACCCAGGATTTTATGTTAAGTTATGGTTTGGTTGGGAGATAAGTCACCTGGCTTACGAAGGATGCAGGTTCAAATCCTGTCCGACACCTGGACAAAGTTGATATTTCCTGGTATTTCTAAGTATATGGATATCTACTAAGTTTACTTTGTGACACTTTTTTTCTTTTTGCTCCTGTCCTTGGTGTTAGTACACCTGTTGACTAGGTTGGAAAATGCCTTATTGCTATTAAGCCTACCATTCATTGTTGTGCAATTAAGTATTTATTTCGTGGTTGCAACATCTACGACCATGTTTTAAAAACACCATACCTAAAATTAACGCAACTCTTATGACAACAACCAGTCCGAACCCCGTCTCCTGCGACATATCGACTGTCATATTATAATGACAGCTCGGCGCAAGTTCGGACAGCATTTGAGCGGGGTCGTTCCGCCGCGGAATACCAAACAAAAAACTACCCCCGACTCCAGCTAATAGAATAGTCTCAACATTTTTGCAGAGTTAATAGTTCAACTGAAAATAACTCTGACTCGTAGCCGCTCAATAGCTATTTAAATATTCCGATGTTTCAAATGTTTCTAACGTACAGTATTTAACTTTGCCTGCTATTTTTTACGTTACGCAAATACATTTCAGGTTTTCCATAGCACACAGGCACAGTTTTATTAAGTTCTGAATAAACCTACTAAAGGTAAATAGATAATAACATCTACGCGGACAAAAAGCTAGTTAAATAGGTACTTTCCTACAATAAACCATGGTGTTCTTACAAAACCTGCCAGACATTTAAGAGAGGTTCAGAATCGAACTAAAACGTGTTTAATACAATAACTTTAAATAAAAAAGTAGCTTCCTAGCTAGCTGCAACGTTTTAGATAGTGATTTCCATTTGAAATTAAAACAAAATGGCTGATTTTGGGTTTGCCAGGTTTTAAAAACAACATTCTAAAATCTGTATGACGACTGATTTAGTGTAATGGTTGAGAAATCGGCTGGTCCACCAAAGGTCGTGGTTACAATCCCCACACAGTACAAATGTTAGTGTGTATGAACATGTTTCTTTAAATTGTTCTGAGTGTATTCTCTGTATATTATGTATGTATTTACAAAAGAGAAAGTTTTGAGTATGTTAATCTGCTGTTTAGTGTCCCATAATACGAGCTTAAAGTAGCTTATTTTGGGGCTAGATGGCGCTGTTTGGAATAAGGTCCAGGTTTATTCATTTGTTATTAATATCACTACAAAATGTGTGCCCAATTAAGCCAATCAAACCATAGTCATTATTAAGAACAGAAAATTCAGAAGTCAGAAGTCTATTTGAACGCAGGTGGATAGTCTAGTCTTCCACCGTTAGCCGGGTTACCTGGGTTTTCCGTCACCAAAGTTAGCTACAAATTTAATAATTAATGTAAGGCAAGGTGTTCCAGCCAGAATTAAAACCAAGACCACTTGTGCTTCAAGCTGAAGTGCCTAACCACGACGCCGTCTGATTAAATGAAGAAGAACTATAAGGAAGTAAGTGCAGTCGATTGCAGTGGTTCTACTAGTACGTAGGCTAATGATGACTAGAAGCTAGAAATACCACTTATTATTAAATTTTAACAAACTGCCCCAGCCCTTACTAGTCTTATTTGACGTCAAGCGGGACCAACTGCTTAAAGTGCCTGCCGAAGCACAAAGATACCCAAAAACTGACTGGGACTGGACTGGACTGGGGCGAAGCTAACCTCGTTGAGTTCAACGCCAACAAAACGCAGGCGTGTCTATTCTCCGCCAAACGGAGTCCTTTCAATCTGACTCCTACTTTCCTGGATGCACCCATACCGATAACCAACCACCTCGAGCTCCTTGGTATGGATCTTTCGTCTGACCTCAACTTCGGCAGTTCTATTGAGTCCAAAGCAAAAACCGCTGCTCAGAAACTTGGTATCCTCTTTAAGGTTAGGCGGTACTTTACACCGGAACAGCTCTTACAGTTGTACCAAGCACAAGTTCGGTCGTGTATGGAGTACTGCTGCCACCTTTGGGATGGCTCTGCCAAATACCAGCTGGATGCACTGGACTCAGTAGACCGAAGGGCCAGGAGACTGATAGGTGACGATATGCTCGTTGGAACCAAACTTCAGAGTTTGGAGCATCGGCGTAAAGTTGCCTGTTTATCGGTTTTTTATAAGGTGTATTTCGGAGAGTGCGCGCAGGAACTTCATGACCTGATCCCACCCTCCACTTTCTACCACCGGACCACTAGACGCCGTGAGGGCTTTCACCCCCATGTGGTCGACTTTCCAGCGGTCCGAACTAAGCGGTTTGGTGCTTCCTTCCTGGTCCGCACCGCTAGGGAGTGGAACGCCCTCCCTGCGTCTGTGTTTCCGGATACATACAACCTTGGTGTCTTCAAGGCAAGAGTGAATAGGCATTTTCTGGGTAAGCGTGTTCCACCTTCAGCCTCGTCATCGCTTACCATCAGGTGAGTCTGAGGCCAAACGCAAACCCATTTGTAATAAAAAAAAAAAAATTACATCATTAAATTTCGGTAACCCTTCCCAAAGCTTAACATTGATGATCGTTGAAGGTCTTCTCAGGCTCAAAGCATGTTTGTTTATCGTGAATAAAATTTTCGACTCAATGTATGGTTCATTGACGAACATACAAACATTTTGACGGGATGGTTTCATTATGTTACGCACCAACATCCCTTGAACCTGCGATTTCTCCATTTCCTCCTTTGTGTCAAACCAAAGAAGAGTCCTAAAGACTTTTGTGACCTATTTTATTAGTAAACATTATGTGCTGTTTATCAAGTCAAAGTTTTTATGATCCAAAAGGCGAAGGGGTGTCGAAATTTATTCCTTTGACTGTAAAAACGAGGACATTAAATTTTTCACGTAATCTGAATATGTTTGCATTCGCTGACATAGCTAGTGCTTTGAGAGCCTGTCTATGTCATGTCGTTAAAATAAAATTACCCTAGTTTCCCCTCTTTTGTAGTCGGTCAAAAGGTCCTTTTTCTGGTCTTTAAATGCTTTGCGGAAAGCTGGATAAATGCATCGTTGATTTTTGTGTTTGCTTTTGAGTTTTATTTAGGATGGTGGAAAGGATTTACGAGTATAAGGTAGAGTAACTTACAACAAAGAGTTATAATAACAAGAATTTGACATGACTTTGAAATTATGATATTATTTAATTAATTATTTGAATGCTGTAGGCATTGGGCCGTAACTTTAAGCAATGTATCTTTTTGTGATTATGATGGATTAGTAGTCTACTTGCTAACCCTCTGTGTATTTTTTTTGTTACTTGTTGGTATCCTGGAAAGGTAAGGTATCCTTTTTTTGACAATAAGATTGCCAAAATATCAAGTTGATACTTCAATCGGCCTCGTTCTTTAGTCAACTTGTATTTCGCAATAAAAAAACTCAATGGAAAACAGCTTGTTTCAGGACAAAAGCCACGATGTCAACTCGAATATTTTCAAAATCATTATTAGAAAGTCGCAGTTAAAATTGGCCGTTAAAACCAAACAAACTGCTATAAAATTTAAGCACCTATAGTCTTCTTTGTAACGTCTAAAGCCCGATAGTAAAGATAAACTTTTATTTAACTCGTTAGCTGCTATTTAGCACGGAATAGCCGAGAGTATTTCTTTTAAACACCGTTTTTATGAACTGAAATGTAGCTCTAAAGCAATAAGCGTATGTTTTAGTTAGTAAGGCTAGTGTTGTTAGCAAGGTGTGGTTTTGTTTTACTGTATATTATCTGTAAACATTTAGAAATGTGATGAAGGTGTATCTGCCTTTAACATTGACGGAATCACCCTAGTTCATAGGGTAAAAATATACCTGAAAGATTTGGCCGGTCTGTTAATGGTCTCGTTAGCCGTGTCTTTCGCAGCCCGGGCAACTGCACTAACCTCTATGGTTAGTGCAGTTGCCCGGGCTGCGAAAGACACGGGTTCGATTCAGGCCTGAAGCCAAGTCCGAATGGTTTTTTCTGGTTTTCGGATCTTTAGTAAAGATACTGCATGGACAATTGAAAAATATCAATAATAATAACATTCAGAAATGCCTGCATCCTACTAATATTATGAATGCTAAAGTTTGTATGGAGGGATGGATATGTCGTGTTTTTACGTTGCTTCTGAGTGGATTTCAATGCAACTTTAAAATAATATAGCTTTGCGTTAAAACACGGTTAACAAATCAAATATTATGGTTAAGCGTATTTTTTCCGCTTATACATCTTAATTGTGGTGTGATTTTCACTGTGATTGCAAATGTAAGTATGCCCAAGAGCCGAATAGTATTTTTTGAGAAGGTTATCACCATTAAATACCGTTTATAAAGCATAAAACGAATGTGCTGGTAACTTATCAGCATAAAGATGAAATGACATACCATACTGTCACATTTTCATCATTTTCATCATGAATAATTTTAATTTATTGATTTTTTACACAGAAATACAAACTTACGGCTTTTAAGCCAACACGTTTATATTCTTAACAATTTATATCTAAATGTTGGTATACTATTTAATAGTGTCGCACATTCGCCTGAAGTTGTTTGTAAGCATGTTCTTGTTGTAACTAAGCAATTTGTCATTTTGCCTGAAAATATATTTAATTCTCAAACGCTGAACATTTTTCCTAATAAAAGCGACATAAACGTTTCCTGTTTATACTTTCCATACTTAGCATGTAAAAGAGCAAATAAACTGAATAAATACCACTCTTTTATTCTTTCTATTTCAAATTTATATCTGCGAACAAAAAACCTACTCTGTAAATGGTTTAACAAGTATAAACTGATTATGTGTTGTTTTTCTGTTTTTCAGTGTTTGCAAGTAAAAATACAATAGCGAAATTGTGTACCAGGAAACGCCGCGGGCACCGCACAGAAATGCAATGCTTTATAGCAATAATTGTTGCTATTAGCAGTTTTTAAGTTGCTTATTACACGCTAGTTGGATTATTGTATTTTATTTCTGCGAAAAGTACATTAAATATTATAGGTACTGCACTTTGTGTTTATTTATTTAATGCACATCGCAGCCACATCGTATACGTTTTGTTACGTATTGTTTTTTGACAAAAAAAAAATTAATAAGTAATCCCGTCTTGAGTGAGTTTTTCAAGTGGGCGTGGTATCGAAAAATGCTGAAAGACGTCTCGAGGCCGATTTTGGCAAAAACCAAAACTGCATACTCAGATTTTACACAAATCTTCTTTCTTTGCCTGGAATCGAACATGTTGGTTTTTTTTAAAAAAAGGTCACCCTGTATTATTATGCCAGCTGGTAGTGTCGGTTATAAGAATCAATTATTACAGTGTCAGTCAGAAACTGATCAACATACAAAGACTATACAACTGTGATTAAATACTTCAAATTAAGTTTAAAAGTAGTAGTAAAAGTAAATACCTATTATACATTTCTATGAGCTAATTATTTGGAAAGTACACTTACTATCTGCTGAAACGTGCTGATCTTAGTTGTAGTACTTAGTTGCTCGCCTCCTGAACAAAAAAAAGCATAATTTTAATGATTTAAAAGATAATTATGATACACCAATTCAATCGGGAGCGAAGTGGCCCAGTGGTTGAGCACAGACTTGTAACCCAGAAGGTCCTGACATCAAATCTGACCAATACCACTACTTTTTGTTTATTATACAATTTTCGGCTAACTCTCCGGTGATCGAAAACAGTGATAAAAATCTGGGTAAGGGTAGTACGCCCTTCCCTTACCAAGTTGGTTTTGATACTTTCGGTCGCTCAGTGTGGGCTTCTGAATGTCCCGTTCACCACGAAGGCTACAGTCTGCGTGCTTCTGACTACCCCGTTTGGGATATAGTCGTGAGCTTTTGTGTTTATTTATCGTATAAACATAATTAAATAAAATAATGAAAAAAAAACCCTTAGTATTTGTTTTAAGCGCAAATGATCAACCAACCCACGACCCTTCTCGTCTCAAGTCAACCCCCGCAACCACTCGGCTAAACGTAACGCATTTTAACCCTCATAAATCGTTTCTGCTGCGGCATATGCGTGACCAATGGTCCTTTGTTCTATTTCATTATAATGCGCAAAGTTAATTGCATTGACATCTGACGTGTATTTACGTCGAAGTAAACTCGGTATTTACCGAGCTTTGCCTGATGGCTGCGTTTAAAAGCCTTTTATCAGGGCATCGTGAAAAATGTAAATGTGCATGCACTGAGGTATTTTTATGGCATTATTAATTATCGCTTGACCACAACCACTGTGCAGTCTTAAAGTATCAAGAACCCAGTAGTAACTGAGACTACAAAATCACGTACTGTGCAGCACAGTGGACGCGGTCAAGCTGTTATATTAAATAATAATTGCAGTAATATTGCGCAATTTAGTAAACTAATTGGTACAAATTAATCATGTAAAACTACGAACATTAATAACAAACTTTAGGACCTAAGTTTGAATTAACAGCTAGTAACTATCAACTTGCGAAAATAATTTTAAAAATTGCCTTAAATTAAGTTGCTGTGGTGTAGAAATTTTACCAATCGACCACAACCATCCTTGATTTTGAATGACAAAGTTATGAAAATACATGAATGAAATAACTCAAATAGAGCTAAAAAAATTGTCATAGCGCTAAAAAAAAACAATTTGACATTGCGTAGGACGCAGTAACGCCTAATTAAATGTGTTAGTGTGGAATAATGTACAGTGTTATCCATATTTAATTTAATTCGTTGTATTTTTTTGGTTTTTTTCATAACCTACAAAAGAAATTAATCGTCAAACCAAACTATTTCTAGGAGCTCTTTGTAGCTCCTAGAAATGGTATTTCTAAACAATTATTATTCTATCATCCATCATTTTAAGTCTCCGTAAATTTAAAGTTCTAAAACCCAAATTTATTCGTTTTGATAAATTAAAACAGGAAGAGATGAGCGATTTAGTAGGATAAACAATGCGATTGGAGACTTAGTTTCTAGTTACCAAACTAAAGCGCATAAAACCTCTACAAAATGATATTGCTCAACACAGAAGTTTGGTGAGTAACTAAAATTAGATAGGTGAGTATAGCGATTTAAGTATCCTATCGCGCGGGACTGAGTTTGGTTGGAGTTTCTGGGTGAAACTTCGCGTCATAGTGTAGTAGCTTCTCAAACAATCTAGTTAATCTAGCTTTTATTAACTGTACGTGATACTAGAAAATGTGCCCTAATCCACCTTTATTTACAGATTAGATTAGATTTTTCTCACACAAACCACATCAACCTTTATAAAACCATTGCAAAATGGGCCTTATATCAGCAGCATAAGGTTTGTATGTAGAGGCTGATGTGAAAGTCTCTGTATATTACAGTTGAAATTGAAAAAATTAAAGTAAAATTTAAGAAATCTGCGAAGACACAAAAAATATGTTAGAATTGAGAAACACAATCACAACAAAACGAAATAAACTCAACTAAAACTTTTTAATTAGCTGCATTAAATTAAAGCATAAGGGTAGTGGTAATTTCAAGTTGATACTTTTTGCAAGGAAATTGACATTTAAAAGCACCTAACTAAAAGTCCGTTAAGTTACAAAGAAGGTAGCTAGAGTGTGGAAAAAAAACAATAATTACAAAAACTAGGTGGTCTGATTGTATGTTATCATGGTGACCCTATATTGTGATGACGTCACTAAACGTCTCGCTCATTGGTTGGTAACCACTTAATTAATAATCGGACAGGTGTTTGCCTCTGTGCTATTGATTTCCAATTTCGTCTTAATTAGTTACTGCTACTTAATAGTAGGTTATGATTTTGAATGTTTATGTTAAAATCAATTATACTTCGTCGCTGCATCCTCGGGATTTTATAACAAGGTAGTACATTTCTTCATGTACCAGGCATCAACACGTTTTAGAGCTGGTATCACTGAAACAGAAACAAAAAACAAATTCCCTCCCTACGGTAGGTGCGTCGCTCTGACAGGTGACAAGTTCATCATTCGTTTCTAGTGTTCGGGCATCGACACACCCTCTCTCGCTATATTTTTTATATAACGGTTTCTTTAAGTGCTGGAGTGTTTGCAATAGTTGTAGTAGTGTAAATCGATAGATCCTAAATGAAATACAACGTTAAGATCGTACTTACCTTTCGTTTTAAACAATAACTAAAAACGATCTACAATAAAAATCTACCCACATTTTCTTGCACAAAATGTTTTAATAAGAGAATTCGTGATTGAAAGTGAATCTTCGTATGACTGTAAACAAAGCTAAGCAATAGCATGACGATGCAATGTTTAAATTTAACAAAACACGTCAATGATGAGACCGTAAAGTGGTCTTAATCAATGTTGGCATTAATTTTAGCTGTTTATGATCCTGTTGAGGCCTGTCCAAAATGGACCCACCGTAACGAGATTACGATAAAACGCACACTGAGTGTGTGTTTCCAACAAACGAGACAAACAGAAGAAGAAGATCCTGTTTTTCCCGTACCAAGTTGGTCGGTGCATTTTCAACAAATTAGCCAAGCAGAATAAAGGTTCCTGTTTATTCCTGTCCAAGAGGACGTCCCGTAACGAGAGCACGGCCAGGCCCACAACGCGAGTGTGGTTTCGAAAGCATTTTAAGGTGAAAATCAAATCGAAGACCAAACTGTAAGTTATTTTGTGCTATCCTTGCATAACAAAAACCTTTCTTTTTATGTACACTAGTACCTAAAAACTTCAAGAATTAGATTGTAATTTCAATTGAAAACTGCAGACTAAGAATAAGTCTTAGTAATGGTAGTACCTGACATTGAAATAATGTTTCATTTTGCTACTACACAGACACATCTGAGTAGCCACGCCACAGCTTTTGTAGCTATACAGCTATGGCTAACATCATAACTTACTCTAGTTGCTATAAAATTTATATTTAAATACATTTGATACCACTTCGTGGTTACCGTTTACAATATTCATCATATGATGAAGGCTAACACCCGTGTTACCACGGGATAACCACTCACATTATGCTTTATACATATATAAGAAAATGACAACCCAATGCGGATTTAGCAGAATGAAGTATTCAATTAGCTATGTAATTAGAGGCCGACGCCGAAAACCATCCCGGTGAGTACCGGTGCCTAATTAAAATACTTATAGGTGAAAAGTGAAGTGCTAAAATCATAAGGTGTAATCTTTGCCGAGAGTCATCACGAAGGCATTAAAATGTAATGCATTAATGTAATATAATGCTATTTTATTTATTATGTGTTGTCATAAATTATTATGGGCTAGGAAAATACCTGAAATAAATGATTTTTATTTATTTACTTCTTAAAAAACCTGGGGGTTGGCCGAGAGTCATCACGAAGGTATTGTAAAAACCTGGGGGTTGGCCGAGAGTCATCACGAAGGTATAATAAAAACCTGGGGGTTGGCCGCGAGTCATCACGAAGGCATATAAATACATAAAAATGATCTCAAATATGAGACTTTGAACTTGAACTTGGGAGTTGGCCGTGAGTCAACATGACGGTAACGATATCGCAATATCTGAATTAAGGGCCTATATTCAATCCGTGAATGGCCCATGTAATGAAATAAAATAAAATGAAATAAAATGAAATAAAATGAAATGAAATAAAATGAAATAAAATAAAACATAAAATGAAATAAAATGAAATAAAATAAAACATAAAATGATATGAAAAGTATTTTCATAGTGATTATGAAAAGTCAGGTATGTATTAAACAACCTAGCCTTACCAGTATTTTTCTGGAAATTACCTTGCTGATGGTTTGATAACCTTACCTGGTGGCAGAGAACCCATGTAAGTTTTCCAAAATTTCCTTTATTATTCAAGAAATAATTATCTATGACTAGCAGCCGCCCGCGACTTCGTCCGCGTGGCCTTAGCTGTATGTGAAAAAAGATTTTCCCGCTTTTCTGTTGAAATTTTGCTGAATTTTCTTTGCTATTAACCTCACGGAGCGCGGGACCTTTCTAACGAATGCAAAACTGTGGAAATTGGTCTGTGCGTTATAGCGTCAGAAAGGAAAACCCGACTTATTTTTATATAGTAGTTTATTTTAATATAATAAATAAGCAAAGGCATATGAAACAACATGAATTGAAGAGACACTTAAATTCTTTATTTTTAATAGTTTATTCTTATGAAGCGATAAACCTAATCCACCTAATAATTAACACAGTATTTAATGCAGCCACGCGTTTAACAATAACATGTTGAATAACAACACTTAAAAATGGTGTAAGTACATAAACACAGCCGTCTTTTAAATGTATATGCATACATGTATCTACTTGATTTACTTGTTGTTGAGTGGTGTGCTACGCACGCGGATTTCTTTTATATGCAAAATGCTACACTTTTGCCGTTTAGCAAACATTAGTGACTACTCATAATTCAGCAAGCGTTAAATTTGTCATTTAACGATTGAGTAGATGATTTTTAAAGGTATATCTGCTGTTTTAGCCAAGTTCAATGGGCACAACTTCTAATGTAGGCTTGATTTAGTACCTCGATTACGTGGTTATTTTTTGAAATAACAAAATCAATCAATAGGTATAGTTGATAACAATATCCAAGACATGACTGGTTTTGACTTGGAATTAAAAGTTATAAATTGAACTAAAACCATCTCACATTGATCGCATTTCTGAATACAGGAAATGTATTGGAAAAAGATGTTTATCTTGTCTCGATTTCAGTAAAACTAGTACTTAGTCATTTGCAGATACTCTGACAGCATATACCTAAAGACAAAAATGTTCGGTAATGATTTGCAGATTACCAATTTATATGAAGTAGTTTTAGCTTTTATTGTTCGCATCTGGCAAGGTTTGTTGACTAAGAAATCAATTGCAATCAGATGCTAAATTACAATTTAATAGTTTTAGTATTTGATATTATGTAGGTAGGTGACCTACCATTAAGGATTTGTTGCATACGCACTCACGAGTAGAAGACATCGTGGTCTTTCTTTTTAAAATGGCCGAAATAGGTTATAAGTTAAGTTTTTCGTGAGAATAGGACTGAAATCACAATAATAATTTAATGAAAAATAACACCTTCGCATAAGCAACAGCTCTTTTATTATTTTACACTTTAGTAGTGTACCAAGCCAAACAAGATTTGACATTTAATAAGAAATTCACAGTAAGAAGATTTAAGGAGAGAAGTCAGTAGAATATCTTAATGCAATTCTAACCTTAACTGTACCAACACGGAACTGTAGGTACCTACCTACTTACAGCGTTACGGATATTATATTATTATAAAAATAGACGATTTCCACTCACGAAAACATTGTCATAAAGAATAGTAAGACGTCTCATCCTTACAAAACGCCCCAGCTTTCACCAGAGTGGCATAAATTACCTAAGTAATAATACCTCAGTTAGGTTATTAGATTAAAAACATAGGCCAGCTGCATTGACTAGGTCATGTGTAGTTTCTATCTTGGAAGGACATTTCAATCAATGAGAGTCATAGAAACTCTTAAGAAAAATAATAAAAACTAAAGCTTATTATGCCTAGGTTATTATTCTTTCGGATTCTAAAGTCTGCTTACTCTGTGCAGTAGACAACATACTTACATTAAGAAATATTATTAGCAAAAACTAGGAGAGTAAGTTACTAACTAACTTACTTTAGTACCCACTGCCGTTGGGTTCTATTTGGGAATAGGTTTTCCAAACAACAGCTTTAGTTGAATTAAGTTAGGTGACTAATTATGTGTCACCCACACAACGAGCACATACAATGCTGGGCATTTAAATTGTTGATAAACCACTGCCCAGTGTTATAATAGTGTTGTAACTTGTATATAATTATGTACCACCTTACTTTACATTTATTACGAAAATATTAACGGAAAAGTTGCAGCTAACCTGTTTCAATAGACGTCGTTCTTTGATCCCGAATTTACTATGGATTAAATATTCGAGTAAATTAGGTTTTATTATTGGGTGGTATATGTATACCTGTTCTTGTGTGTGGTAACAGCAGAGTTCATACAGTTACCAAGTTTTTTTAATTAACATTGCTTAAATTAATATAAATTATTATGCAAAGCATATTTATAATATGAAGTTATCTTAATATATATTCATCTTGGAACATAATACTGAAGCTGCGAGGATCTTTTGACTTTTGGTCATTGGTCCTCAATTTTACTGCGTTTTTATAGTAATCAGGTGAAATTATAATAAACGTTACCTATCTCACATCAAAAATAAAATTTGGTATCAAATTCAATTTAGTAAATCCTTGATATTGATTTCCCTAGACCTCTAAACATCTACCTTGTTATAAAATCCCGAGGATGCAGCGACGAAGTATAATTGATGATTAAACGAACTTACCTTAAGTGAAGTTCTATCATAATTATATGAGTCGCTGCATCCGAAGGGATTTTAGCTCCCACCCTACTCATAGTTACCATCATACCCTTTGGTAACTGACCCGAGTAACTTTAGGGAAATCTGTCTCTAAAAGAATGATGAACTTGTCACCTGTCAGAGCGACGCACCTACCGTAGGGAGGGAATTTGTTTTTTGTTTCTGTTTCAGTGATACCAGCTCTAAAACGTGTTGATGCCTGGTACATGAAGAAATGTACTACCTTGTTATAAAATCCCTTCGGATGCAGCGACTCATATAATTATGATAGAACTTCACTTAAGGTAAGTTCGTTTAATCATCAATTCTTTCAGTTTGACTGGACTTAATCTTGACGTAAAGATCAAAACGTAATGTAAGTAACAGATTTGTGGTGACTGATCCTGCAGGCCTTTGTACATGCCCGGCTGCAGAAGAATGATGACTGTGTCAAAATCTGATAGACGGATCTAACATTGTAAGAATAGAAGAGTAACATTCAGGGATTGTTCATTTCAAACTTGTATCTGAAAATCTGTATTTTTTTTCAAACTAATAGGTGTTATTTGGATTTTATCAGATAACATTGATTCCATAATGAGAAAGTATCGAATTAGCCTAAGTACATTTACTTACTAACCCACTGCGAAGAAATGGAATCTGTCATTAAAATCAACTATCTGGCAGGCCTAACCACCATGACTTTTCTAAAATGCCAGTTCACACACATAAACCAGTCAGTGTCTTCCGAATCACGGAGATGTCCAAAATATCAATCACTAAATTTCGTCCGGGGTGGTAGTCACCCATCCCATTACCGATCCTAAAATGTGTTGATTTTAAACGTTGGTGACCGATGCCTGTAGGCCTAGCACGAAACGCTAACGTTTTGGTAATCGAAAAGTAAACGATACTTTTTTTTCTTTTTCATATGTCATTAAGAAAAAAAAGTATCGTTTACTTTTCGATTATCAAAACATTATCGGTTCGTGCTAGGCCTACTGGTCACAACTAGGCATCGAGCACCTCTAAAATTTAAACACAGGCCACGGGCACCCTTTAAAAATAAAAAGGAAAGTCATGTTAAAATTGATTTTTACAATTTAATAATACCTATAACGCTAGGAGCCCAAAAATCAAGATACATATTAGAAAGTTATTCTATTTTTAACGCCTTACGATATACTTTAATATGCCTTCGTTGTCGTCTTTAAATCTCAATTTAAAACAGAGTTATTTTCACTTAAGGGTCAAAATTAGAACCAAAACTCAAAGATGCAAATGTAAAAAATCTACTGATTTAAAATACAAATCCACTGTCTGAGTGCAGACTGCCGAAGACTTGTAAAACAAACATCTATTTTAATAACTTAGTTACAGCTCAACGTTTCCAATAATCGTGACCGTCACAATTTTATTGTATTCCCAAAATTCAAATTATAAAAAGCTCTAAATACAATTTTCGGAATGAAAATGTTTTTAGCGATTTTACATTTTTTCTCACTCACGAAGTTTTTCTTTTGAGATTAAATTTTAGATTCAAACTTGAGCAACATCAAAGCGTTTTATCTTATTACTATTTAAATAAAATATCGAAATAAATAGGTACAGCGCTAAAGGTATGGGATAAATTTCGATCAAATCGTTTTCGACTCTTTTTACGAGCCCACAAACACCGATGTTTTATTGTTTTTTTTATTAAAGTATGTGTTAAGTGGACAGGAGTATTTTTTTTTTCAAAATGAAACGGAGGTTTCCATTTTTAACCGATATGGCATACTTTTTTTGGGACCAGATTTCAGGACGTTGTTCGTTTTGGTTCAAACATCTAATTTTAACCTGATTCTTTAAATAGCTTTTATATGAGTTTTTTTTCTAACTGATAAGTCAGTCAACAAAATTGTCTTAAAATAATTTACTCGGTGACTTGGTAACAATTTAAAAAAAAAACACACAACGAGCTTAACAAAAACAGCATGAGCCAAGCATTTCTTTTTTTCTTGAGGTTTGCTGAGCCATAGATTACTGTGACTCTTAACCTCGATTTTACAACAAATTATTGTTATTTTTAGAACGATGTCTTATACTTTAAAACATTAATCGTAATTTCGTCTTACTTTAATCAACTTTAATAGCCACTAAAACCTAACACAGGACATTATAGCAAATAAATACCCAATTTCCGCCTAATACTCAAACAATGACTTCCTCACGTGCCCGTCCGGTCACTAAAGGGTGATCAACATTCCCCCAAACTATTAAACTAATTAAAAGGCCAGATGCAATATCTCACCTGCACGTAATAAAAGTACATTTATTTTAATCAAACACGCCGGGTGCGTAATTAAAACTGACAGTTTCGGCTTTACAGTGTTTTAACTTTTAGCTTGTAGTTTTTTAGCGTCAGATTTTACGCGGTTTTTAAAGTGAAATATTGTAATCATTCGGTGAAGTGTTTTTTTTTGCAACATTGGTAGTAACACCATTTATAGTAACAATTAAATTCAATCCACAAAACTAAGATTGTTCGAAAATACTGTGATAATTTTACTGTCATCATCATAATATGTTTGAAGACCGATTTGGTGTAATTGTTGAGAAGTCGGCTACTACACCAAAGGCCGCGGGTTCGATCCCCGCACAGTCCAAACATTTGTATGCATGAACTTGCTATTTGTATTAGTCTGGGTATTTCTTATGTATGTTAAGTATGTATTTACAAAAGAAAAGGTATTTAAGTATGTTTATCCGTTGTCTAGTATCCCATTAGAGCGGGCTATAATCAGCTCATCTTGGGGCTAGCTGGCCTGTGGACTAATTTCCAGGGATATTTATATTTATTTATCATGTTTTTGTGGCATTTATTTTTAACCTGTTATTTGTATCTCTGACTGGTGAGTTTCCGTTTCCAAAACTGGATAAGAAAATTAACTGTAAGAGACGTTTTCTTCTAAAATTATGGTTTGATAGCAAATTAAAATGTATATAATAATTTGTCGAGTTCAGTGTCCGAACCCCTATCGTTAAGCCTACAACATCAAAGCCCTTGAAATCTTATGAACCCTTTAGGCGTAACATAATAATGATTACGTAGGTTATCAAATATCTCAGATGTGCCTAATTAATTACTCCCACTGAAGCCGTCCCTATGCAGATGTTACCATGCTATGAGATCACTAACTGCCCCTGTGGAGTAATGGTTAGAGCGTTGGACTCCTAACCCGGAGATTGGGGATTGATCCCGAGCCGACTAGCCACATGTTTATGTTTCACTAGCGGCCGCCCGCGACTTCATCCGCGTAGACTTAGGTAAAAGATTTAATATGTCAGCCGTTAAGCCTAGTCAGGGGCCTTAGGGCGGCTTGATAACATCTGACATTAAGGTTGCTTACTAATCTTACACCCCTCCAACGATCCACACTGAGCCCGAGTATGGCTCGTTCCACCTCATAGGCTTGTGTAGGCCAGTGTAGAGGGCGTTTATGATTATTTATTTATACCAATTTTATTCAATCTGCAGTGTAGTTTATTAAAACTCTCAAATTACGGGGTAAAATTTACTGAACATTGGGGTTTTGGCTGAACATTGTACATATTTCGGAAGTCCACTCTATTTATTAGGTAGAGTAAATAGCCCAGTTGAATGGCTAGTTGAATCACCGCCAGTCCGGAAGGTTGATGAACCTGCGATAGTGACCGATTACTGTAGACTTGACCGTATTTTACTAGCGGAATAGATAGGCTGGCATTTCTCTACCATAGCCAAAGAAAATGTGCTCTAAATACTGGAAATAGAAACCTACGAGAAATATTTTTTGAAAAAACCAAAACTGTGTTGAAATTTTTATTTTTATAACATGCTCTCTTGCTACTCTATCTGAAAATTGTCGGGAAACAATCGTCTCCCAGCGATAAAACCGCCTAAATTATACATTTATTAATTATTTAATGAAGAATGATTATCTTACCTTATTTTTCATGAGACTGTTTCTTAAATTCATTCTATTAAACGCAAGATCAATAAGTTTTCTTATGAATCAATAATTTTGTATACAGTCCCGAAATGTTTTATTAAAGGTAAAGAAGTTTATTGTATTGAAATTTGGATTTTCTTCCACGTGGACGTTTTTTTTTTTTTTGAAAAAAAAATTGAAGGTATTAAAAATAGATTACGGCCTACTTTCAGACTTAACAAAAAAAAACATCAAAATCGGTCAAGCCGTTTCGGAGGAGTTTGGCAACGAACACCGTGACACGAGAATTTTATTATAAAAGATGAAATGATAGTTTTAAAATTAGTGGAAGTTCCAGTCATGAATGTTTGAATGTCTTTCCAAGATGAACAAGAAAAAGTTATTGCGAAGTTTTGCATTAAATTGCCGGCAGAGGGCACTTATCGGTAGGAATGCACATAAAATAACTTTTCAAAACTTCTACCGCCCTGTGCTTCGGGAGAAAGTTTCCATGTTATGCATCTGATATGAAATGCATCAATGATACAAATGCTACCGGAAACTATAACTATAGTTATATTCTATAGTACAAGCTTTGCTTTGGACCTTTAATGTTTGATATTTTGATACCCAAGTTTACTTATTAATTTTCTGTTTTATTTATCTTCATGTCAAAACTGTATGACTCGGTGGGTTTATCCAAACATTTACATTGGACGATTTAAAAAGAGTAACTGCTGAGTTTCTTGCTGGATCTCCTCAGTAGAAATAACCTTCCGACGCCTGTGGTAGAGTCACATTATGTACATGTATTACAAGTATTGTTTAAATATCGTATTATTATATGTATGTTTATTAAGTGGTTCAAATTATGATTCTTGACGAATCGAAAGAACTATGTAATGGTCTACTCGAATAAAGAAATGTTGAATTTGAATTTCATAAAAGTGTACAAAAAATTAGTGTTTACCTCAATTTACTCATGAAAGCAAAGTGAATTTGTTTTACAATTAGTTAAAGGTCAAAAGTCGCGAATGCAGAAAGGTGCAGTGGGTGATATTTGCATAAAGTTCGTCCTAAAGATCACGTATACGTACGTAGACGTGAACTAGACGTACCTGACTTTAGGCTAAGGTCATAGCTATGGTATGCAGTGATTTTAAAATTTAATTCTGTCGCACACAAAATAACTCAGATCCACAACCTTTGCGTTCAAAAGTATGCGTTCAGCTGGTCACTGTGGACTTGGCTTCTTAATTAGGAACGATTTGCTCGGTTAGGGGGCGTGTTAGGTCGAAAGACAAGTATGAAATCACTACATTCTTAACGCGAACGAACTAATAATGAGTACCGCGTTCTAGAGTAGAGACTACGTCTCGATAAGCGTAGTGTGGGATGCCCTCCGGCTAGGTGGAGCGATGATTTACGAAAGGCTGCTAGCTGAAGATAGGGTGCGATGGCGCGCATTAGGTAAAGCCTAGGTCCAGCAGTGGACCAACATAGGCTGATGATGATGATGATGATGATAATGAATACCTAGTTAGTGATCAGCTGGCTTTTTAGATGCCAAGGAAATAAGGTTATAGATTTACCGGAAAAAAACAGTTGTTTCATTTTCAATTAGGTACAGTAAATGTCCAACTTCAAGTCTTTTTCTTCAACCTACCTAAAAAAAAATGACCAAAATAAATTATTATATTTTTCATGTCAACGAGTATTATTAAAGTAACAAAAAATAATATCGTTTAAAATATACGTTGTCAAGCAAAATCATATAATTTAAACTCTAGCTCGCTATTTTTACTGTATCATGGCTTATTCAATAATTTTCGCCTCTGTGTTAAAATCGAGCTTCGGCTATCGGAGGCTAATAACAATAAAATAAAAATGAACATGAAAAGTATTTAAATCATATAAAATTTTACAAGTGTTTCTGAAAAGTCAGTAAAATAATTTATAGTAAAAACAGGGATTCAAACACTATTTCCCATCAGAGTAAACCAAAAACAATCACGGGTAGGTAGGTAGGTATGACCGCAATATTCGTCCTGGCTGGGAATCAAACCTTTGCATGGTGCTTTAGTGAGAAACTCTACCTACCTCTCCAGGCAAGTTAATCTTGAAATATTTAAAAGAGTAACATTTAATTGTAGCGTTAAGATAATTAGTGCATCGTTTGATTTCTCATATTCAAGAAATTGTGTTAAGAACTGTAACAATTTTACACATTTGACAATTTATGTGTGACATTAAAACCAAACCTGGATGTTTAGGTTCTTTGAATACGTAGTGTTAACACACACCTCCATACAATAGTCTAAGTTTATATTACTGCATAATGTAGAATTATACAGTGTGTTTGGGAACCGGTGTCCGACCCGTTAAGGTGAAGTAATATGATCTATTTTATGAATAAATCCACCATAATTAAGCACTTTGCCCCAGTTGTTTTAAAATGGCCGCCATTTTAATTTTTTTTTCTCGGGAGTACGGGTGGCTTATTTTAGTTTGCAATATCTGCCGATTTAGAGGTCCTACAGTCACAAAAGTGGTATCGTTGGACAGCTACAAAAGTAGGCAATAAGCTGACAAAGAAGCATTTTTTCATAACTCCCTTAAAATACCTCAAAAAAATGTTTGAACTTGAAAATTGTGATAGAATTTGTTAGTTTTTTTTACATTTTTTTTTTTTCAGAAAAACTAAACTGTCAACATACATTTATTTTCAACTTTTTGGATTCCCAAAGACATCACCCAAACACTGAAGCAAAAATCAAAGTTCCAAGTAAAATAGCTTAGAAGTTGTGACAAATTGAATATCACCCTGTCATCAGAGACCCTTTGAAACGCAGGTAAAATTTACCTGAAATAAAGTAAAAAATTTTTTTAAAAAAATTAATTAAAAGTGCTTAATTATGTTGGATTTATTCATAAAATAGATCATATTACTTCACCTTAACGGGTCGGACACCGGTTCCCAAACACACTGTATATAACGAATTGTATGTACCTACTTATAGCTTTTTTTTGCAAGTTCAAAATTAAATAAATAACCGGTTAAACCCACAACACGAATTAAAGTTTTGTTCCTGCTTTATACTAGCGAAATTTTAAATAAACACGTTTTACTAAAATAATAGTCAATTATACCTACATCAATGATTGAAACAAGTAAAACAATATTTCGTCCAACAAACACCCTTCTACAATTAACTCACCTTGCCCGGAAACAATTGTATTACAAAACTCGAACCAAATAATAGATATTTATTGCTTCAAAATTTCCAAACCAATTGAGCAAAATACCGTAATTGCCTAACTCATCACGTTAAATTTGATTATAACTTCATAACGTGTCCGAAGTTAACACAAAATGTACAATAACACTTAAAAACTTAAATCAATTTAAAAACAAAACTTTTTTCGATTAATTGGACACGCTATAAAAGACAAAAAAGGAAATCAATCTTCGCACACGTTTGAAATTCGAACGCTTTTTAAAACTACAAAGAAAAAAACAAAAGAAGAAGTAATGCCGTACCTACACAATCGGAACGTACTCGTAGACACGTGACGGCGCGTTCGGGGTGACGCGGCAACGCTTTGAGCGGTAACGTACGCGCGCTACGGAATCACCGGCGCAACTGAGCTTTCAAATCGCGGGTAAGCTAGAATGTAAAACTTAAAGAGGGAACTAGATGAGCCAAGTTCACTTTCAAACTATTTCCATTCTGCAAAAGTTGAAAACTGAAAGGGATTTAGAGATGTTTCTTAACGAAACATTTACCAAACAGAGCTTACATCTAGGTGTAGTAGGGTGTAGCTTATCATTTTATTTATTGAACTGTCGAAATATTCTAGTCATGTCAGAGTAGTAGCAAGAATGGAAAATACAAATTACGGCCAATGGGCAAACTGAATTAACTTTGAAATAATGTTTTATTAACCAATACCTCAACCGCTCGGGATTGATTTTACGTTAACTACGGCCTGCATTCCAAATGAAAACACGATTAATCCGTAAAACGAAAATGAAATTTTTGTTCACGATTTATATTTTATTGCAAAAGGCAGACCGCTCGTGTATGTTTGATCGCTTATTCGGAGCCTGTGTGTGCGGGCTTTATGTGAATATTTAACGGTGGGGATTAAGGCTATTCCAGTAAACTCTTATGGGCAGGCAACGTATGAAAGCCCTAGAGATAATAATATGGTCCTACCTGGAACATGTTGTTGTGAGCCGCCATTCAAAATGTTCAAGGATCTATACCATTTACTGCTAAGTGAAGCTTTATTCGAAATGAAATACAGTAATTCAAGTACTCCCAATAAGTAATGTTTTCAGTAAGTTTTCTGTCGTCCTTCGCCCAAATTCTGTATGGAATACCATATTGAAACAAATTTTACCAGTTTAAAATCATCAGTGCTGTGTAAGAATGCAAAATTTTCACGCAGACAAAATTGATGCTGAAAAAAGTGCATAAAGAAAACAAAATTATTTCATAAAGTAAATTTACGAATTGCCTCTTCCAGTCGACTAAATATTGAAGGCTCGAGAAAGTTGAACGATTTGACCGTTTAAGTGAGGAAGTAATTACCCCCTATTACAGTAAACCCTCCAAATGTCTGTTCCTAAGTTATAAGGATCGCTATTAGTATGTGAAATAGGTATTATAATCTCCTCATCCTGACTTCAACCCAAGGCCAAATAAAAATGAACATTAGAAAGAGCGACCTGAAAGTACGTAGTATTTAGACGAGACAGCCTCCCCTTAATGCGCTCTATCTCACTCTATTTTCAGCTTGACGCATTCACTTCCTAGGACGTCGTTGCTTTCGCTAAATTTACCGAAATCAGTTTCCACTCATGAACACGTTACCTTAATGGTTATTGATTTTGCATCTGAGAACCTTGGAGTGCTGCATTAATTTCCTACACCTGCGGTAGAGTTACATTTTATCACTTATTCATACAATAAGAGCCTTTGTACGTCGCATTGCACTGGATAAAAATATAGATACGAGTACTATCTAATTAGTTGTTAAACTAGATAACGCTGTGTGGAATGATGTCCAGGGTTATTTTTAATCAATTTTATGCATTATCCCTCTTTTTTATTATTAATAACACGGAAGAAACGACTTTATTTATGTGTTAATGTTTTTGAAGGAAACTAGGTTTTGTAAGCATAGATAAGAATAAGTTTTAAGTGGCAACTCAGTTCGTTAATCGCTCGAACCGTTCGGCACTGGCTGAAAACCAGCGCTGCTCAGGTCTTTGCAGCATAATGCTGAGCCAGATGCACTTGTCACCCCCTCATGAGTTCTCGCCTTGGCGTGGCGAGGGGGCTTAGTACCGGTGGTAAAGTGGAACCACCGGGAAGCCAAGAGAACTCAGGCGTGGCAGTGTGGTGGACTTGCCACCCACCCGCTGCAGCCCGCAAGGGCAACACGTGGGATTGCGGGGCCAATGGGGCCTGCAAGCGCCCTGAGGCGCGTGGTGGAGGCCGCGGCGCACAATCGGTTGGAGGGGGCCAGTGATCCGAGGCTGATCCCCCCTGTGCGTCGCGGCCCGGCGGGGCCGTACCGCTGGTTGCGGCAGCGGAGCCGCCCGTTGGGTGGCTCGTGGTTGCGGGCCCAGTAGGGTCTGCGTACAGTGGGTGGAGGGCTGGGATGCTCTGGCTTGCATTGCACGGCGTCTACCGAGACGGCGAAAGTGTCTGCGTACTCCAGGCGCTTTCGTGGCCACCCCCCTTTGTTGGGGGGTCGGTTGGAGGAGGCCCCATCAGGGGCTAGCACTGGCGGCGGAGCAGTGCGGTATTACTTACGGTGGGATCCAGCTTCGCCGCCAAAGTGCCACGGTCGAGTGCCGTGGGGTTTTAGTCGGTAGGAGTCCGACATAACCTCGTCGTCCCCCCGGGCAGCGAGGTATCCATGAGGATTTCCCCACGAAAAAAATCTGTATAAATAAATGGTTTCTTTCTTCTTTCTTTCTTTCTTTCTTTAAATCACCTAATCATCATCATCATGTCAGCCGAACGACGCCCACTGCTGGGCATAGGCCTCCGCCAAGGATCTCCACAACGATCGGTCCTGCGCTGTCTGCATCCAGCGGCTTCCCGCGACCTTGACAAGATCGTCGTTCCACCTTGTGGAGGGCCTGCCCAAGGAACGTCGTCCAGTACGCGGTAGCCATTCCAGAGCCTTTCCGCCCCAACGGTAGTTCTCCTGCGGATCTCATCAAATCACCTAACCAGTATCAAAAAGTTAAGTTAGTAAAATACGAAAAAGTCTTTTAAGAGTAAATTTAGTAAATCTCACAGATCGCGCCATAAGTTCAATTCCTCGGCAATCAAAGACGGGAAATTAGCACCGCAGACGTTACGCCCTTTCCTTAAACAGTTACTTGCTAATCCGCCCTACGGCTGATAGGCTGCGATTATCGGTGTTCCTACTACGCACGCCAGGCCAAAAGGGATACTCATCCCTTTTGTTGAAATTTCAGTCAGGGTGGTCGAGTGACCACATGTGACCTATGTACACTAATGCACAGAGTGCAGTGCACATTACACAAAAAACAGATAATTACTTAGCAGATGCTTAGTTACTCCTGGCTGACATCACTGAATTGTACATTAAGCCTAGTTGAATTACTTAGGCGGCTTGATAATATCTGACATTGAAGCTTATCAACAGCCTAACAGAACACAAAACAAACACACCCAAATGTAATAGAGAAACGTTGTTACATAGTAAACTATATATTTTTCTATAAAACAAAGTCACTTTTTTTGTCCCTATGTTTGCTCAAATCTTTCAAACTACGCAACGGATCTTAATGCGGGTTTTCTAATAGATAGAGTAATTGAAGAGGAAGGTTTAAATGTATAATAACATCCTATTGCACTATTGAAGCCGGGGCGGGTTGCTAGTAAATTAATATACAAATAATGAAATCTAGCCATTATACAACTAAAGTGATAACAGTTAACAACTATTCATTAAGTCCCAAGTGGTGCCTGTATCAAACATCATTATTTAAAACTAAAATAAAAAACAGAGTATGAATATTTCATTCCATCGAGTGCAAATAACACAAAGGGATCAGCCAAATTAGTTTGGCAATATTTACATCTCTTTGTACTATCTGCTAGCGCATAACTAATTGAGATAGGTACGTATCATCGCCATTTTGCTGGCTAATTCTCAGAATATAATATTTATAATAGCACTAGGTACTTCATACGTCCCACTGCTGGGTTCGTGCCTCACTTCAACTACTTAATATGTTGCGCTACGAGCAATGATATTATAATAAAAAAGACGTAAATAGGTTACTTGTGCTAAAAAAGTGACACCCGAAATCAGAACTGCGACACTGCGCAACATATTGTATCTGTCTCGTTTACGCCCTAGTAAATAATCATACTATCTTTTACACACGGTCAAATTATAGGTACGTACGCCATGGGTCAATTTCAGACTTCGCATTAGTATTGACATAACATATCTACCTATTTTAAATATCACTGGCTACGAGCTATGATCCAACACGCGAGCTGAGTGTGGATTTGGAGAGCGTAATACAGAGACGGGTCTAACTACTTAACTTACATACCTTTCAAAGAAAGGAGATACCCGAAAAAAATATGTTAGGGTTTAATTGATCATGTGTAAATATATTTAGCTCGTTGGTCGATTCCGATCTCTAGAGCTGTAAGAGTAACGAGACGATGTGAACTCGTATTTATTCGTTAGTCAAACAATAAATCAGCTCGTTACTTTTGTGTTATTACATACCAACTTAGTAGGTTGTCATGTCTCAAGACGAAAGTCGGTGACCAGTGTGTGTTGTCAGTAATGACATAATAGACGTGTTCGTTCATTATGGGTCTCATAAGAAGGCTCAAGGTCATCCGCCAGCAAAGGAGAGAGCGATGTTTGGTATTTCCCTGCTTGATCGAATCAGAAATGATGACATCTGCTGAAGAAATAGGACAACCGACATCGCTCGAAGGATATTGCATCTTTGAAGTGGCAGTGGGCAGGACACTAAGCGTGGAGAAACGATTACCGTTGGGGCGGAAACGTTCTGGAATGGCGACCGCGCACCGGACGACGTTCCGTGGGCACGCCCTCCACCGGCCCTCCAAGGTGGACCGACGATCTTCCGCTGGATGCGGACAGCGCAGGACCGATCGTTGGGGAGGTCCTTGGGGGAGGCCTAGGAGGTCATTCGGCTGACATGAAGATGATGATAGTAGGTTGCAACTTCTCGCCATCACACCGGAATCTTGTTTACCTTCAATGTTGTTTTAAAAAATAGCAAATAAATGGTTTGGTAAACTATTTATAAAGTGCTTTGTTATTTTGATGAAGTCCATGAAATATACATACAACTTGACAGGCGATATTTCATGCCCACGGATAATCTGTGGTCCGGCTCGTGTTGGAATGAATAAATAAAACACGGCCATTTCATCACCAATGCTTAATTGGCTGAGCTGGTACGTAATAAAAACGAAAATAAAGATTATATTCATAGAGGGATAGTCGTATGCAATGCATGTCACAATACCACCAAGAAAGAATATGATATCGCAGTAAGACATTATTTCTTAACCCACACCAACCCACACTGAAAACAAATGATAGCTAAAACTGCATATTTTTATTACTAGCTAGCGGCCGCCCGCGACTTCGTCCACATGGACTCAGGTTAAAAATATTTTTAATAGATCTTTATTAATTGTAGCCTATGTCCTATTCAGATGCATAAGCTATATTATTGTAAAGTTTCATTGAAATCGATCCAGTAGTTTTTACGTGAAGGAACAACACGGCACACACATCCATCCACACATACAAACTTTTGCATTCGTAATATTAGTAGGATTGCAACATTAGTAAGAGTTCAAATCTACTCTCTAAACATTGCTTTCAAAATAAATTACTCCATTTGTAGCTCATAAACTGTATCTTCATTAAATATGTGCTGTTCTTGAGCTGTAGAATAATTAGTACTTACATCTAATAAGTTATCGTTGACAGACTGTAAATAAAGCAAGGTTAATGTTGGTTTAGACTTATCTAGACTCCATCTAACCTGTCCTGACCTTGTGACCAAAAGTCACCCCTGTCAAAACTACCATTAATAAAAGTTAAAGATGTTATTATTTTGTGTACTAAGTACACGACATGATAATCGTACAGAAAAAGTTTCAATACACGTCGGCTGAACAATTGAAAATGGTAGAGTCACATCTTTCACTCTTTTTACTCACTCCTCTTACAAAAAATCACAATGAGCCCACCTTAAAGTTGAAGCTGGCCGCTGATTCTCGACTGACCATAGAGTCGATAAGCCTAGAGACCTTAGAGCGGTTATAAAACAACTGACAGCAAGGTTTTTCACCAACCTTTCACCAATCCAATTCATTTATTGCACGTCACTTGGAAATAAGTTTACTGTACTACGGCGATGCAATGATTAACTAACTAACTAACTGACCTGGTAAACCACTCTAGAGATTGGCAGGTTTTGGCTGTGGATAGTGATCGCTGGCAGAGCTTGGGGGAGACCTTTACCCATCAGTGGGATCTAGACGGTTAAAAAAAAAACTTATTAATCTTATCATACATCATAACATAACTTTACACATTCTCACGACCATGGCTTAGTCAGAGGCACAGTGATTGTTGCCGTCAGGGTGAACGGAACATTCAGGAGCTCACATTCCGCCGAGGGAATTTGAACCCAACGTGGTAAGCCTACCGCTGTTATCTGGGTTTCCCGGGGTTTATATCGGTGTTCTGGAAAGCACCGGAGAGTCAGCCGTTCTCTGAAATTGTGTTCATTGAACACGAAGTAGGTAGGTGTGTTCCGGACAGATTTGATCTCATCAAAGTGTCATACATCAAAATTTGAAAAAACGTGTCACCTCATAGGTAAGATAAGGTCTGTGCCCAGCAGCGGGACGTATAAAGTGTGTTATTTGCTTGTTTACCCTAATAGCATGTTGATAAAAATTGCGATCAAGTGAGGTAGCGACTTGCCATCTCTTTCAGAGACGAAAGTTACTTATACATGTCTGTGCCTCAGAAGGATCATTTTTCAATGACGCAAATACACTTTGCAAAGGGCCTTCGCATAATTGGGCTTCGATATCTACAAAGAAGCTACCGATAAGGGGCCTTTGTTGAAGATAACGTGACTTTTGATATTCTGACGCACCTAGTTAAGAGGTATTAACACTGAATTTTAATAATCCAGGCTCAAGCTTTTGATCTTCGAATAATATAAGCTAATACATGGATAATACTTATATTTCCTTCATTCGCTTTCTTTTCACTTTGCTAAGGAAAATAAACTTTCTGAAACTAACACAATAATTCATCATCATCATCATCATGTCAGCCGAACGACGACTACTGCTGCACAATAATTATTATAATCAGTTATTTAGTTTAGTTATTAATCATTAAATTTAGGTCAGGGTAGGGTTTTTAAGGAAAGGTACATGCATTCATTCATTTATTAAAATACTAGCGACCCGCCCCCGCTTCGCACAAGTGCAATAGGATGTTATTATACATATAAACCTTCCTCTTGAATCACTCTATCTATTAAAAAAACCGCATCAAAATCCGTTGCGTAGTTTCAAAGATTTGAGCATACAAAGGGACATAGGGACAGAGAAAGCGACTTTGTTTTATACTATGTAGTGATATTATAGGTACAGAACGGATTTCTTGTAGGGTCCATGCATCTCTATTTTTCTTTTGTTCTTAAGAAATTTTTTTTTGAGTAAAGTGCAGGCGATGTAAAATTAAATAGCAAAAATATTAAGTGGCTTTTATCACTTTTACTCTAAGAAGAGCTTTTATTTTGAATGTTTCCATATTTTGTGAGGCAGTTTGTTATTATTGTATTTGAATTGAAAAGGCGTTGTCTACTTTGAAAATATGAAGAGTGCAACATTGTATTCTCTCAACAATCTATTCCGTCGGGCTGTTCACGGAACGTTTTTTCTTTCAAATTCATTTCGATGTATTGTTTTTGTATGTGTACTGTGTGATATGTCCTGACACACCTACGCTGAAACTTTTTGTTACTGGTTGGTTTCATAAAAAGTGACTTGTCAACAAGCCTACCTACAGCAAAAGCTTTGTTTCCTCTTAGTGAAAGTGGAAATAACACAAATGGTTCCGCTGTCCATTTTTTGGGTTCAACGTGCAATCAACGAGTTCCAACTTCAGCCTCTGTGATCACACTAGCATTTAAAGTACCCGGTTTCTGTCGGTTTCCATCAAGCTCATAGCCTTTAATACCGGCACCGGAACTGTACGGCTGCGACCCAGCAAATATCTTGCCATTCAAATTTGAGCAATACTTAAGTTGTGAGTGGTATAAACATAACATAAACAGTCAATACATATGTCCCACTGCTGGGCACAAATTATGTCCCACAGGCTTCACCTCAACTATGAGGTGGAACGAGCCATACTCCGACACGCGGGCTCAGTGCGGAAGTTGGGGGTGTGTAAGGTTAGTGAGCAACCTTAATGTCAGATGTTATCAAGCCGCCCTAGGGCCTCAAACTTAACGACTGACATCTAGCGATGTCAACCGGGACCAAATGTTTAACGTGACATCCGAAGCACGGAGATGTCCGAATGGCAAGATACTCGTTATTGCTGGGTTCGGAGCCGTGCCGTTGCCGTGCTGGTATTATGTGCTATAACTTTAAGATAGTATAGAAATGAAAAGGCGCAGTCTATTGACGAATCAGGTCACTCGATTGAAATGTGCCATTGTTGACAATTCAAGCCGACTGAAATGTCTACCCGTGAACAACAGAAAGGCTTAAAATTTACTTCCGTTTCGAAATAATGAAGGCGCACCAGACAAACCGTTTTCTTATAAATAGAGACAGATATTGTTATGAAAGAAGTGCTTTTTGCGCCATTCTATTCGACCTCCAAGGCTTTTTATGAAAAAAAGCTGCGGATGAGAAGCCTGCATTTGACGGAGGCTTAAATTTTCTTTTTCATCGTTTTTAATGTCTTACTTTAATGAAGAACTGTTTATTTTTTCAAGTACTTGAAAATACATTTTGTTGATAAGAACTGACGGCTTGTTGGAATGGAAATGTGGAATAGCAATAATAGGGAATATGCACTTGGAACAGATGAGGGTCATATTTTTTTTTAAGTACTATTTTGAATTCTCGTTACGTCTCTATCAATATTTCCTGATTTTATTTCTTTGTCAATGTAAAAACAATTATTGAAAAGTGCAAAAAAATGTGGGAAATTCAAAGCAGTTGAAACAGTCACATGGGAGTGTGGCGTCCAAGTTCACGTGTATGTCACTGTCAAAAGCCGCGACAAGAAGAAGAATTCAATAGTTTGTAGGTTACATTTGTGTTGTCAAAGACTTGTGTGACGTCAGAGTTCATGACGAACAGAGATCCTGGATCTTGATATTTATCTTGCGTCTAGTGTTTGCTTGTCAATAGCGAGCGAGTAACAGACGCGATCCGTATTGATGGTGTAGGGTGTGCGCTGATCCAGCCCCAGATACATCTGTAAATATCATATTTATCACGATACAAATTGATGTGTATTACCTCGGCTCGCACTGTTCAAAAAATTGTGTAACGTATCTCTTGTATTTATAAACCTACAGATTTTCTGTTCTTGTTTTGTAATTAATCAATAACCACCAGCTTCCAGTTTGACTAAATAATGAAACGATTCTCATTTTGTTTGTAGAAACTTGATAGAATGTTTGAATTGTAACTGCTGCTGGGCACAGACCCTGCCAACTATAAAACATACGGGCTAAGTGCGGATTATTGTAGGCCAGCAAAATTTGTGATTAACCTGACTTTCAGATGTTATCAAGCCACCATAAGGCCTCCGACTTGGTTTAACGACTGACATCTAGCGAATTCAGAAGCACAAAATGCCACTTTGAAATATCGTATGATTCTGATGCTAGCTTCAAACCCTTTCAGTATCGTTTTTATTTTTATCGCAAATCGCATCTCATCAGTGATTCTCCTTGTGTTGCAGTTATTCAGGGATGAAAGTAGCCACTTCCCATCAGAAGGGTCGCACGCGTCGCCACATTACATATAAAAAGGTACACGATTCTAAACCACATTCACGATTCGACCCCAAAAATCCTTTCGCCATGAAATAATACTAGCATTATACTCTATGCGAACACAAAACTTATACTCGTATCAATACCTATTACACAGCAACCAATTCAATCTGACCTCCACCTTGTTTCTATCAGTCTAGTTTTCGCTAAGATTTCCCAAACTTGGTAGGTCAGCTTAGAATGGTAGGTGAAGCCAGGTTTTCTTTTTCAAGGGGCCAGCAGATTGGGTTCGAAATGTCCGGAACCAGATTTGACACTCGGGCAATATTGTCACATTACACCCCTCCGACTCTCCGACGGCTTTAAAGCTGGAAAATATGAAGGTTGCTTTTAGCATAAAAATGGTAATTTATAAATGTGGTCCTGATGATATTCGAGGATCAGCATACGAGTGTGCTCTTTCCATTTCTGGTTTATTAACACTTTCGCGGTTGTCAATTATGGCTTCTTTTGAGTGGGCATTAATTTGTGGTTACTTAAAAGTGTATTAATTTTTGAATCACTATCGCATGGTAGACTTGACGTATCTGCTACTTATATAATAGTTATGAATGTATTTATTTATTTGAGTAAATTTGATAAAATAAGATGAAATAGTTTTAGGATTTGATTGAAAGCTTGCTTTTTTTGTGTCGTTCCCAATTCGGGTTACAAGCAAGAGTATTATTCACTGAGTCACGACGCTCTAAATGAAAAAAATAAATAAAAACGAAATAATCGAATCTAAGTGATTTTAAAACTACACCTGTACTTTATCAGGACTACATTCATCCCTAGATCAGAAAACACATTTTACTTCACTATTTGAAAAACACCATTTGTGTATTTTCACTCATCGATATTCTAAAAAGGATTATAAGTTATGATTGAAAAATTCGTAATACTTACCCATAATCACAGTAGCAATGCTTGGAGAACTGTCAAAAAGTGTGATTTACTGTTTAAAATTATGATTCAATTTATTGCTTACGACTAATCAAAATAAGATTAAGTATAATGGGATAGTAAGTACCTACCTATCATAGAGCTTGCAGAGCGTGTTATCACATCATCACTTTACATCATTGATCCCTCCTAACCGTTGTCATTCATGATGAACGAAACACTTAAAACCCATGCTTCGCTAAACGAATTCAAAATGTAAAGCCGGTAAATGATAGAGACAAAGGCAGCATTCAAATATTCATCCATAATAACGTATAAAAAGCCCACTCCACACTAACCCAGAGGCTTTCCGTTGAAAAATCGGCAGGTGCATGTGATAGCATTCGCCCATCGCCATTCGCTTTATTTATCGAACCTTCCGACGGGCAAAAAGACAGCCGATACGCCTCTGGACGTCAATTATCTTTTTATATGCGGATTTGGGCGGTTTTTGAATTTGGACTGAGTGGTTCTCGGATAATGGGGCTGGTGGGCTTTGCTTTTTGTTGGATGTATTTTAAGACCGACTAGTCTGACGAATGATCGACGTGTCTGGAAGGTATTTTACTAATAAATTTATCGTCACATCGTAATCATAAATTAATTATTTTACTTGATATTGATATTCATATGCCCGCGTGTTGGAGTATGGCTCGTTCCACCTCATAGTTGAGGTGGAACCTGTGCCCAGCAGTGGGACGTATATAGGCCGTTTATGTTGTGTTACATAGTTGATATAGGTACTTTTTCTACGGTCTTTTACACGTTAACAGTTAACATTTTCCTGTTATAATAATATTTATTTCAAGTTTCTGTTGTAATCATATTTATTCCTGATTAAAAATAAGGCATTGCCTATCTATTTAAATAAATAATAAGTAAGCCAATTCACATTACTAGTTAACACCCAACGAATGTTTCTCTAGACTTCTGGCGGGCCAATGTAGGTACGTGTCTCACGCGGATTGTAGAACCCGCTTTATTACATTACAGCTAGCCGTTTCAAAAAATGCGCTGTGTAGGCATAAGATAAGATAAGATAAGCACCGCGACCAAATCTAATCTCTTGTTTTCTCACTCGATGGTTAAAGCTTAAGAAGAAACGCGTTGAAATGTTACTACCGTGCGCATGTTACACCGCTGAATGTATTATTTTAATACTTGTACGTCACTCTCCGACGTACAAGTATTAAAGTTGAAAACAACTATTTTGAAAATAGTTGTTTTCAACTTCCGTTAATAATACTTATTGCCTGTGTAATAAATATTTTGATATTAATATTAAGTTGAAAAACGGAAAATATCTATAAAAAATGGGTCATCCACACACACATTTCTCTCTTGCTCTCCATCATATCCCCATCAAAAAGCAAATTTAAAATTCACAAAAACAATGTCCTCTGGAAACATGGGTTTTCATTCAAGTAGGTAGGTATTATGCGATTTTTTGTCCGCGTCCAAAAATAGAGATATCCTATTATAAATTCTGATCAATGGGGCTAACTGGAAGTGGCATTCATTAGGCTTGCCAATCCTCATTAGTAGGATCGCAAATTTCAATAGCTGGGGATATTAAAATATAATCCTGCTTTATTTTGTAGGCGTTTTGTTGTGTCTGAGGCAAGTAAGGAAGGTCTGAAATTACGCGCCACCTACGCTTAGAAGCAAGCACTCTTGTATGCGTAGACGCGGTGGAAGGGCGCGTCATTTCAGCTTAGACGATCTCTACAAACGAGCAAATCAACATTTTATTAATATACTTCCTGAAAATCAGCGTTTCTTTTAAAAAAACGATTTTAGACGATTTGTAGATTGGGAATGGAATAAGTTAATGAATCAACTAAGTTATTACTTTTGACAAAACAAACAAACAGCAGCCTTAATACATCCCACTGCTAATAGGCCAGACCTCAACTAAGAGGTGGTACGAGCCATACTCCAACTCGCAGGCTCAGTGCGGATTGTTGAAGGGGTGGAAAGTTAGTGAGCAACCTTAATGTCAAATGT
Source organism: Udea ferrugalis (assembly GCA_950022985.1). Classification (NCBI taxonomy): domain Eukaryota; kingdom Metazoa; phylum Arthropoda; class Insecta; order Lepidoptera; family Crambidae; genus Udea; species Udea ferrugalis. The sequence continues at coordinate 13,657,622 of OX465529.1, forward strand.
TATCGACCCGCCCTAAAGCTTCCAACTAGGCTTAAGATCTCCGCTAAATACATCATAAAATTTAGAACGGGGTAGTCACCCACCCCATCCCGATCCGATACCACTGGCACCTCCACTATTGCTTCACTGCTGGTAATAAAAAAAAGGCTTTCGATAAATATTGAAAAAAAAAAGTTTAAGAAAGGGGGCCCTTCGTGAAGGGGCGGAAGCCAAAGAGTGGCTACCACGACCACTATGCCTTAAGTGTGACAAAGAAGAAGATTCAGAGGTCCAAGCTTAGATTTTCCACGGTCCAAATGAAGACCGTGATACGACAGTTGTGGCCACAACTATTACTGGTATTGATGGTAATAACTTCATCATCATATCAGCCGAACGATGCCTACTGCTGGGCATAGGCCTCTCCCGAGAATCTCCACAACGATCGGTCCTGCGCTGTCCGCATCCAGCGGCTTCCCGCGACCTTGACCAAATCGTCGGTCCACCTTGTGGAGGGCCTGCCCACGGAACGTCGTCCGGTACGCGGTCGCCATTCGAGAACCTTCCCGCCCCAACGGCCATCGGTTCTCCGCGCTATGTATCCCGCCCACTGCCAATTCAACGATGCAATCCTTCGAGCGATGTCTGTTGCCCTAGTTCTCCTGCGGATCTCCCATTTCTGATTTGACCAAGCAGTTCGATAATAACTTAAATTTTAGTTATTTAAAAGAAACTTATAACGCCTTTTTTCTATGCTACTTATTATTATTAATCATTCATAGTCACGAGTATAATTAAATGAGCAACATAAATCTCATAATATGCTGTCTAATTATATTGAATACAACATCGTTAGTGAAAATAATATTTTCTCCTCGTGTCCCAAAATAAGCCCAAAATCACATTAACTGTAATAAACGTATTGATAACTCTAATAACGGTTTGTTCGCGCTAAATTTAATTTCGTTGTTATCATATTCGGAGAATGAGCCTTAATATTACTACACAATTAATAGGTAAATACTTTATAATAGATTAAGTGCAGAATAAGTGTATTTTCAAGTAGCCGATTTTAATGTTGCGCTGCTACCTACGCAGTATAGTGATTATGAAAACTCAATTTAAACTCAAACTAAGATTTTTCGTTTGAGAATTAACAATGCCTGGCTTTATACAGAGTGAACATTAAAATAACAACATAATAAATACCATTGGATATTTACACAGCGCTTGTAAGTACCTACTATTGGATAAGTACTAGACAAACGGATAAACATACTTAAATCCTTTTTTTGTAAATACATGCAATAAACACAATATATCGCACACACGATACGACAGTCGGACAGAAAAAAACACAAATAACTTGAGCCAAAATACCTATGTTATAGTTCAAATACTTAATCAAAGTTTGAAGGTTGTCTGGAAAAGATCGCTGTTAGCGATAAGACCGCCTGTATTGTGCATTCCAAATATTTTTAGGCATCATTATGTAATTTGTTCTCCTTGTGCAATAAAGTATATGTTATCTTATCTTACTTACTTTACTTAAATTTAAATTACTTAAATTGTATTTGTCGAAACCTGTTTCATTCGTGATAATAAGTAGCTCCTAACAATTTGGCAAGTACTTCAGTCTGTATTTATTATCTTATTGGAGGCAAAGAGAAATCAAGCAAATCAAAAACACAACAAAAAAAAAACAAACCCAACTTTCTTAACCGCAATATACATGTATGCATGTTATGTGAGGCTTTTTAACAATTCTAAGGTGTCATTAATGGTCTACTTCAATAGGAAATTTCCTTTTAAATTCCTGGACGAAAATAGTTTCAAGACAAGCCTGCCTACTGTCGCCCAACATCTCCAGGGACCCATGTCTTGAAACCTTTGGTGGTCTACTGAATACGAAAACTAAACACTGCTTGCGTAAATGAGTATCCAATTTTGAACCTTATCGATGAATTTTTCAACCTGTTTTCGGAAACTCGTGCACGTGGATTTTGTTGCGAATTTATTTCCTGTATTTCACAGTACAATAAAAAAGTGGTATGCATTTCACGCAAACATAATTGAAGCTGTCAAGCAGTCTCATACAAATACCGCAGCCTGTAGTGATTTTGACACCGGTTTAGTAACATTTTCGTCTGTGTTTTAAGTTTTATAAAGTGAAACTGGTAGATGTTTGTACAATATTTGGAGGTCCGTATTTGTAAATTGATTGTATTGTATATTCTCTTAGAAGTAACTGTTATGTTCCTTTCAGGGTCTTCTCACTACTTCACATACCTACATGTATTTAATGTATTATTTATGCATTTATCGTATTATCATTATAATATGTTATGTTTAAAGTTATTTCAAAAAGTTGCTTTTTGACGATTCGTAAGTACTGTAATGGTCTAGTTGAATAAAGAAATATTGAATTTGAAATCGATACAATTGAAATAAAAAAGAAAGACAAGTGCGTGCCAGCTTTCGTTTGATTAATATTGTGATCAATAGATGTTTATAATAATAATATGTTATTTTATTTTGCTAAGAACTTACGTGTACATTACACTTTGAACATCTAACTTCCGTATCTCGTTTCAAAGTTGGGAACAAGCAAAAAGGGGCATAGGGATATGATTACATTACAGGTAGACTTTAACAAGACAAAATCAAAAGAGCTACATATTTATTTCTTGAAATAGAATCCGCAAGGCTAAACTTGTTTATAGGACAAAGCAATATCCATTGGCCACCATAGACGTTTTAAAGCGTCACCAAGAATTTAGATACAGACGCCGACGACGCCATTATGCGTCATTGTTTACCATATGTTTGACACTAAAATAAATTGTAATGAATAATAGCCTGCCTGGAGGTCAATGGGTTAAGTATTTACCAGTCATATGAACACTCAAATCGAATGAAATAATGTGAGCACTTATCCTTCAAAACAAAACTGAACCTATCCTTCGATTTTGTTGGTGAATCTAACTTGAATATTTAAACAAGCTAAAGGGCTAGGCTACTAAAATCATGCTGAATTTCTATAAAGTAAATTTTTTCGACAGTTGACAGAATTTCAATAGTATCGAAAGCCTATTAATAGTATCAATAGCACTACCCATATCAATATTGTTCTTCGTTTTCAAGGTCATATAGCGATAGCTAAAATATCGATAGTTAAGTTATTCTAAAATATGTGCTGGTTCACCACCACTAAAATAGCTGTTTGAGCTATTGCTCCCAGCCTTACAAGACTCCTACTACTGCAAACGTTCTCTCTCTCTTAGGCTAAGAGTAAGTATAACTCGGCAAGTTTCGCCTACCCCGGGGCAGTGTTCCAACATCTTCCAGAAACATCACCTGCATGTGACTCTTACCTCCCTTTTATAACTAACCTTAGAACACGGCAAAGTTTATCCGCAAGATGGAATGGGCTTATTTGCATACTTAAATAGCTTGAGGAATAAAGGATTTTTGTTGATGGACTTTTTTTGGGCAGGCCGTTTGCCTGTAGGTTTCTTATTTCTGCATGAAGTTAGAAATTGTCTTATAAAGTCGGAACTTTCAGGGAAATTGTGCTATTTCCATATGCCTAATTGATAACTTCTGTACTTGATTTTTCTATTATTTGACATTAAGTTACTAGATTACCTAGTTTTTCGTTTATTGTGGTTTGTTTTTGATTTTTGCACACTCTTCTTAATTACTTATATTTGATAATGTGATTTTATTTTATTCATTGTAGTTCTCACAATTCCAACAATACGAATACATTTAGTAATTTAACATTGATTAAACCACCTGATAAAACATCGAAATCTCAATCATTAAGCAAAACGAATCTTCGGAATTGGACATCCAATGGTGCTGATTCTAAAAGCAGTACTTATCTAAGTATTCATGTAGTGTTTTTCATGTCTGGGATCTTTCATAAGGCAACACATATTATATTTCGATAAGTTTCATGTTTAATAGGCGTCTGTGCATGGATATATTTGATGGACATTTGCGGCTTATATTTTAGCAGAAACAGGGCCTTTGAGATAAAATATCTAGGCTTACATATTGGCTTCAGTAAGTAAACAATCCTCAGGTAGTTACATACAACATATTCGATACCAGCTAACATAGTAGACGTGTACTTATAAAATACACGAGAAAATGATAAAAGCTCCCCTATATTCCTATCCTCCGACGTGTTTCCTTTAACGATATTCAATCAATCTTTAACCGAAAGTAATATTTTTGTTTTCTATCCAATTCGCTTTGAAATATCGTCTGTTCAAGGGAAAACATGAGACAATTTCTTCATACGCGTAATGTAACGTGTTATGTTTTGAGATATAGTGCCTTCACTATTACGCTCCAGTGGGGAAATTCCGTCTCCGTCTATGGAAATTGTGGGAGGTATAAAGTGGAGTATGATAAAGTTAAGTGCATGACTAAACCAAGTTGTAAAAATGGGAGGATACGACCAGTGGCGGCTATGTCATCATGATGGTAATTTTTTGGATGATATTAATCTATGAGTAGTCTATAATAATATATTTAGATTTTTACTCTACATGTTTTCTTGAAACCTCTTAAGTGATTATTTAGATAGCTGGCAATAGAATGGGCTTATTCTTTTGATTCTTTACATTGATTGAGATTATAAACGTCACGCATATACAGATTTAAAGTACCACAAAATCTTAGCCAAGATTTAGAAAAAAAATCGACCATACTTTCCGTTTGAGTAGCCGCTAAAAGTTTAACCAGCCATTAAATTCAAATTCGAATTCAACATATCTTTATTTCAATAGACCTGTTACAAGTGCTTTCAAATCGTCAAAAACTAAATCAAACAAACAAAAATACACTCAATAATAGACTTAAATACTTTAATAGAAATAAATACACAGTATACAAACATAACATAACATAACATACACGTATGCACATAGTATGCTAACATGTAACAAAATAACCTTTCTGTTACTAAATTATTTGTATTTTGTATTATCATTAATATTTTGTATACCCCCCAGACAGATAATTTTATTTTATTCATTGAAGTTTCCAGGATCCCAATAATACTATTCAGTAATTTAACATAACATAACATACCCTCACGACCATATCCCTAATGGGTTAGTCAGAGGCGCACTGACTGTTGCCGTCATGGTGAACGGAACATATATTATTATTATTAAATATTATAGCCAAATTAATAGTCTAAAAGTAAAATTAGAATTGCGAATCAATTGGACTTTACCCTAAGGGTAAGGGCTTTTAAACATACCTATATAACGTACGTACGTAAGTAACGCAGGAAACGATCGTTAGTACCCGGAACACGATATAATAATATCCGATAAAAATATAAAAAACATTTCGCGTTGCGTGAAACAGTGGGGGTGGCCATTTTGATTTATTAGATACATTTGTCAGTGCGGACGTAGATGTATCATAATGTATGCATGTGGCCTTTCCTTAATTTGGGCATAAGCACGCGTGCGACAAATCGCAAGCAAGATAAACTAAGTACTAAGGTAATATCTGTCACTAGCTCCTGACAGATGGTGTTCTGTCAAATGCTATTGGACTGTGGCAATATTAATTTGACAACCAACAAATTTAAATAAGCAGACTCTGTCCCGTTTGGCAGGAACAAAACCCAGACTGACCTAGCGTAGGTATCGCCATGTTACCTAATTACCTATTACGGCGGTAGGCTCGCCTTTTACTACGTTGAGTTTATTTTACCTTATATTAGATATATTGTCGAGAGAGCGCTGTGGGCCGGCAAACCTTCTTTGTTTCCATTGTACAATTTGCAGCTCACTTTCCAGTGAAGGATAATATTGATTAAAAAACCCAAACCACCCGGATAACGGCGGTAGGCTCGCCCTTTACCACTTTGGGTTTAAATTCGCTTGGTGAATTTATAACCTTCTGAATATTCTTATCACCTTGCAAGTAAGTTATGTTATGTTAGATAGCCTACATGACGTCATGATTTTCAGTCAGTAAACGGTAAAACGTTACTTACGTTCTACTTATGTCGATAGTGTACCGCTATTGTCAGTGAAAAATTCTCTATACACTTTCTTAGTTCAGCGACGTAGATATTTCCAAGTAATAGGGAGGTCAACTTACGACAAATGAGGGCGCATTTTTCATAGTTTTAGCCCGAAGTGGAGCGCGAATTTGAAATATAATGGAACCCTCACGTTTCTCAATTTACCGAAATGACCATTATGCTGTGAGGAAGGGTTGGTTTGTATGGGAGGAAAATTTAGTTTTCACTTTTACAGGGCGCAATAATACAGACACTTCTCGGCTTGAACCTTGCATATTGATAAAATACGTTTTTACATAATTTTAATTGGTATAAGGTAATTTGGTTCATTCAGTTAAGAATCAAAGTAATATAACTGTATGACATTTAATTTTGTAACAAAATAAACGCCGACGGCTAACCCTCGAATTCACGCTCATGCTATCCCATAAAATGACAATAGAACTAAAAAGGACAGCTAATACTGTTGAGGGATGCTCAACGTTGATTTGCGTTAGTGAATTCGGGGATAAATGTATAATGATGATACAGTTGTGAACATAATATCATATCTTATGAGTTGCGTCAGCAAAAAAAAAACATCAGTTCACTCATCAATTCACACCAGTCCCATTGAAAAACCAAATTTTTTGCGCCTACCTTGCATCGGAAGTGGTTAAAAGTGCACTTAGTGTACTTTCGCGGGGACGATAAAAACGCCCCTACAGGGAAATTACATACGGAGCCTTCCGCTTAGTCAGCACTACACCCCTTAGCTAACGTTCAATCCAGCCAAGGGTGAGTTTGATAAGGGGATGAAAGATTCAGTTAGTTTTCTTAGTTTTACCATCATTCAACTAACATGAAATGGTACATTGGCTAAAAAGTTCGAATCTGAGAGGAACAAGTATTTTTTGCTCATCATACTATTAATAATACAACTGATTTCAAGAAAAAAAGGAAGTTTTTAAAATACATTTAAATCTACAATTTATTTGTCAAGCTGCTGATTTTAGGGCAGCCATGCTTTACTCAAAATCAAATTCTCAAAAAATGTATATTTCAACAGTTGAAAAAACAGCAAAATATTATCTTGTCTAAAATACTAAAAAAAAGAACTTTCATCTTCCTTCTTTTCGAATAAAATAGGTACTGCCTTATTGGTAGTAAAGAACCCTAGGGTTTTGAAAACAGGGTGGTGATGATTCAAACTCGCGACCCGCTACCGTGTCCAACGCACATTAAACCCCGAATGGCTTGTTTCCAACGTTTTACACGCTAACGATGTTCAATGTGGAATAACTTTGTGATTAATCATCCTAGAGATCATCTATAGTACGATTAATAATTGTAGTCAGCGAAATGACAACTTCAACTGTGACTGATACAAAAAAGGGTGACCTGCTACAATAGTGACGTTCGGCAATCACTAGACTTAGACATTTAGTCATGCTTTATTTTATTAGGTATCAAAGCCTTTTTTAAATTGTAAATATTTAATAGGTACACAACGAATTAAATAATACGATTTAAGAAATATGGACCCTACCTCCATATTAAAACTTCTCACTAAAAAAATATAATCATAGCTGGGAAAAAAAAAGTTCAAAGAGGTTCCACTTGAAAGTATCTACCTATATGTGAAATTATGAGGGGTCGTCCTTTGACGGTTGGGCCCTTTAGGTCTGTAGTCAAAACGCTTTAGAAAACGCTTGTTCGGAAGATTCTATTGTAGTATCCTCCAAACTTTTCCAGTTGTATGACCTGTTAATATACGAAATTCATACCTATAAACAGTATTATACTGAGAAAAATACATTTTGAAACTGAAAAACTATTTATTAAATACAGTTTACCGAAACACCTCTATGTCTCAAGACGAAAGTCTGACCAGTGTGTGTTGCCAGTAATGGCATATGGGAGTGAGACGTGGTCATTCACTACGACTTTTTTGCCAGGCTGTAATGTCGACTAACTTTTAATTGTAAAAACTCGATTTACCACATCACTATTTATTTGGGACTGAAAACCTGCCACACTGAAAATGTCATTTCACTGACTACAATTAAAAATCCTAGTATAGATGAGGCTTAGCAGGTAGGTACGACTTCATATTTAAGTGACCCATGACGCAAACATGTCGCTCTTGAGATGGGTCACTCAAATCTGATGGCGTCTGTACACTACAGCGTCAAAAGCAAAGGAGCACTTTCAGACTGGGTATGTCTCATTAGCTTTTCTGACGTTGTCCCCAGAGCTTTTGAAGATGCTGTAAGATTGGCCAGGATGTCCAGCTTCAAAATAATGTGTGCTAACAAATTGGCCAAAATGTATTGATGGTGTGACAAAGCAATCTGTAATACTACAAGGATGGAGTCGTCTGCCGGTTGAAGCGTCACCAAAATCGAAAACTTATGAAACTCTATTTTCATTCTGAAGTTATTAGATTGCGTTCATATTATTCTTGACTGTAGTTTTTGGTGTGAAATATCTCACTATCATTTCTTAAATACTTCAAAAACATTTGGGCATACACCACTTATGCTGTTGTGCAAGCGATAGCTGTTCCAAAGTCTTCACTTTTCACGTTAAAAATTCAAATCTGTCAGGAATGTGTCACTTCTAGCTTCTGGCACTGCAGTTCCATGTTCCGCACTAGATTAGCATCAAACGCAAACGGTTTGTTGAAGCGGTGCTGCTGAAAATACCGCCAATTCAGCGCGTTCTGCGACTGTGATTGACTGCTCCGGTACAATTGAACACATTTCAAGGTCAACAATTAAAGTTTGTGTCAGCCTATACGATAAATAATTGTTTTTTTTTTGATTTCCTGAAAAAGGATGAAGATTTATATTATTTCGCATGCTTTTAACTCTAAACATTTTATTAAAAATAATGAATTCAGACAACGCCTGTAGTTTTCCATTCATAGTGAATGACAACCTTCAATAGTATATCGCTTTCGAGTGAATAATAGTCATAAATAGGCATCGACCACTGTGAACAAATCACTATTTGTTCACACACTTGTGCCGAACAGATTTTTGTTCTTTCATCAAAATTTAAAGTAACCCCAGGGCCCTGGTAAAAATTTTGGAAATCAAATCCACACAATTTTGGCAGCAGAACCAACCCTTATAGAGTGTGTGCAATTAAAGGACGGCGTAATCTCGTGATTAACAGTAGTAGTCATGGTATATTATTATGTATGCTTATTACGCTCACTTTGAGGTTTACTGTACGTACACCGTGGAACTACACTATTTGTCCATTAATTTCTAAACTATTTAGGTAATTTTCAATCTGTTGATTTAAATCAATTTATAGAACAATAATAAAACATAATACTCTTTCACGATTTACAGTTTTCCTAAACGCGTAAAATGAAACAACTGTCGTCCGGAAATTCGCTTGATCAGAAATACTCTAGCAAACAACGGCAAAGTATATTATCTTATCTACGAGTATAACCGTACTCGTATACCTACTGTCTCCGATGCATCTTGATGCACGTGATTTTCCTACATAACAGGGTGAATAGTTATTAGCTATAAATTCAAAACCAATAAATCGGTTACTGTGTATAGCTAATATTTTTGTGAATAAGAAATTTAGTTACTACTATATTATTAGGTAGAGTTGTACCATCGCTGTCTGAATGTACAACTTGCTTAAAATGAAGCAATCAGGCAACGGTATGAATATATTGATTTATTCTTTATTGCACAAAAATGAACTGGTACAAATGGCGGACTTAATAACGATAAGGCATTCCCTACCAGTCAACGACAGGGCTAAGCAAATTATAAAGTGGGTAGGTGGGGTGTGTAATACCTACGTTTTATATTTTATAACAGAAAATAAACCAACCAATTACGTACTATCAAAAAAACAAGACTGAGAACTCTCTAAAAACTGAGAGAAAATAGTAATGAGTATTGTAATTTCATCTCTTCAATTATAGGTTGAAGTCTGAATATTTTCTAATGCCTAGAGGAGCTAGGAAATTTTGTTTTTAGTTTTGGATTTTGTTGGATCATTTAATTTCAGGCTAATGTCACCCACAATGTCACTTCAAGTCCACGGCAAGGTCCAAGCATCACTTATTACAAGTCGCCGTGTGTTTTCAAGTGTGTCAAGGATAAGACTCACTCGGTCAGCAGATAGAGACTTTCTTCTTTAAAAAAGTCGATGACATTTGTCTTTAAAATGAGACTTAGGTACTCCTACTTTTCCACCCCAGCGGCCATTTCTAGCCAAACTAGCTGTAGTGTCCTGATACCGTGCACGCGTATTAAATAGTACATCCACTGCTTCACTTAGCTGGGCACGCACGTCTGCTCGTGCACAAGAGAGCCGACCCGATGCGCGGCACACACCACTGACAGATCTGTCACTGTCACTTGCTGTCAGGTCCTGTGTGACCAGCGTATTGTTTATATTGTTTAGATACAAACACTACACTAAAATCCTTAACTTTTATCTTGTCCAAGATATTTAAACAGTATCCTATACCAGCGCTTGAAGCGAAATAAAATTCCAGCCCGCGCTTTTTCTGCATCGCACTCTTATGATAAAGGCAAACAGGCATCAGCAAACAACGCGATTGTAGTTTCATTTTCGGCTCTATTTCCCAGAGGGCGAGAGACAGCAAAAAGCCTTCGTAAATATTAGCTCGGTTCAAACAATATCTACTACAGTATGCAGGTTAAAGGGCAGGGTACGGTTACAGAAAACGTTTTTATTGGTGAATACATGTTAAATCTAAGGTAATCCTGAAGCTCGATTTTCTTTTTTACTATAGTTGTTCAGAGTTAATTAAAAAATACTGACAAGCCTACGAATAAACTTCTTGTAAATAATAATTGCAGTACCTCAATACATGCCAAAAATAACAACGTGCTATTAATTGAATCCACTGCTATTGAATTTCCAAAATAAATATTTTATACCCGAGCACAAAAAATCAAGCAAAAAATGGAACGGATAAATGCATGCACAAAAATTAACTTAATTGACGTAACACAAATATTATGTGGTCTTCTTCTTTTTGTGTCGATGGCGTTTTTGATCGAAACTCCGCCACCCTAACGGCATGGCATATTATGTGGTGCAGTTGTGACAGTGGATCGATCGGCAACAATCGCTGTTGTAAAGCAACACACGCCTCGTTGGAAATATGATGGGTGACCATTCCACCTGAAATTTAGTGATGTAATTTTTTGGGTTTCTCCGTGCTTCAAAAGGCAAGTTAAGCAGTTGGTCCCGGTTGACGTCGCTAGCAGTCAGACTTTAGGCTTAGTCGCAGGCCTTAGGGCGGCTTGATAACATCTGACATTAAGGTTGCTCACTAACCATAACCCCTCCAACAATCCGCACTGAGCCCGTGTGTTGGAGTATGGCTCGTTCTACTTCATAGTGGAGGTGAGGCCTGTGCCCAGCAATGGGACGTATGCCGTTCATGTATCATTGGCAGTCATATTGAAATTAGCGGCCGCCCACGACTTCATCCACGGGGACTTCAGTTGTAGCCTATGTGCGATTCAGATGTATAAGCTACATTATTCAGTAGTTTTTACGTGAAAGAGCAACACGGCACATCCACACATACAAACTTTCGCATTAATAATATTAGTTGGATACCTAAAGCTTATTCGCTTGCTTTAAACGATGGCAAAAAGGCGTATGCGGGATCGTGTGTATTCTTTTTGTTGAGAGTAGTTTCATGAAAATTCTTTTACCAGTTTTAGCAAACATGAGCACGTTTGGTACGCAAACTAAAACGCTCGCTTAACACGATAGTTTAGGGTTCCCGGGTCGAAATAACTAAAAATGTGTGAAATAACTAAAAATACGCTTTCAATACTGAGACCTGAAGTTTTCGACAACTCCGTGTCGTAAATAAATTGATTCAGAATGAACCAAACTAAAACCCTTAAAAATATAAAAATATGTGTGGTGAATACAGTCAGCATTCTTTTTTTATGAGATTAGGAGCAAGCAAGGTAGAGCGTCACCTGATGGAGAGTAATCACCTCTGGCCATGGACAACTGCAACGCCAGAGGTGTCACGAGATGCGTTGCTCATAGTAATAAGCATAGCGATGAGGGTCTTTTTGCCCAAACTGTCGCATCAACTTTGCTATTAGTAGTTTTCACAGAAACGATGAAGAGCTGAAGCTATAATGTAGGATGAAACACAAGTGGAGTCCGCGTGGTTGTGGCTGGTGATGCAACCGGTCAATAAGTCATTCGTTACCCTTCGATGATGGAATACTGATTAAAAATCAAACCACCCAAAAAACGGCAGTAGAGTCCCGTTTTATGATTTTTGGGTTTAATCACTGGGGGAAATGTGGACTGCTTAGTGTGGACTTTCGTTTTAATAAAAAAATAATCAGGTGCCCTTTTTTCTTTTTTTTAAGACGCACGCAAGACGTCTAAGAGGAAAGCAAACAAACAAACAAACAAAAATAACTTTATTTACATAGACCAGTCAGAAAGTACTTTCAAATCTTCAAATCTAATTAACAAACAAATACAATTAACAATGGACATGAATACCATAATATTAAATGTATACAATAAATAAACTGTACTTGAATAAATGTGACGCTACCACCGGATCGGAAAGTTTCTGTACTGAGAAGAACCGGCAAGAAAGCTATCTTCTTATCCAATCCAGGTGCCTTTGTTTCTGAATTGCTATTCCCAGAAACTACAGCAACAGTGAATAGCGAGTAGTTCACAATTCTCGACTCACATGAGTAAGAACGAGCATGAATTTTATGAAACCACGTCCCAACAACATTTTGCATTCAAACCATATTTTCGATGCAAATGAAACAAATGGCTACGTACTTTGCTGGAGCGTTAACCCTAAAATTTTAACGTACCTAATAAGATTAAGGCCGACAAATCTCCGAGAATGGAAAGATAACCTGGACGACCTCGTTCGCATATATTAAAAGATTATCGCGAACAATTAACTCTACTGTGTACGGTGTGGCGTGACTGGGGCGACCAAGCTTTTCAATTATGATTGTGACAGTCAGGAAATTAATGTGACTCTGGGACATCTTTATACACGGCCATTTGACACTAAAACTAAGCGGTGCTGTTAATAAGAGTGTCAGAAACTCATTATGTATGCTCAAGTACGTATAAATAGAAGTTAACAGCATCATCCTCATCAGCCAATACTGGTACACGGCTGAACGTAGGGATCACATTAAGCGCGCCATCGTGCCATATCCACAGATAAACATATCAGAACATCCAGACATAGAACATGAATTACACACTGCGACTTTACTACTGTTTACAAAACGCATTTCAATAGTTTACAAACTCATCATCATCATCATCTGCCGTCTACCGTAATTCACAGCTGGTCATAGGCTTCTCCCAAAGTTCTCAATGTCCCCGTGGCAAACCGATTACATGTCAAACAGGCCAGGATTGAGTTGTTTATTGCCTCTCAGTTTTCATAAAACTGGCATTTGACAGAACGACTTCTTTCGCTGTCCCAAAAGAAGTCGTTTTGTAGTAGATAATAATAACCAGATCCAAAACAAACACAAGTGTTCGTAACATGAATGTTACCCCCAGACCCCACCTTTCAAACCTGCGACCTTCAACGATGTAGTTAGAACCTGTCCTAACTACATATTAAGTATAGACTAAAACTCCTTGGTTATGATATTTTATAAAATGGCGCGTAAATAGGACATAAGAGAGTCCTCCTTTAGGGATCTTGGGAGTTAATACATAAATTGTGATTTCTCTGGCCGTATCCTGAAAATTGCTAAACGTGTGGTAGCTATAGCCGTAAAGAAATTATTCAAATCGAGATAAAAACCTTTGATGTGTCCATATTCGTGATTTTATTCTATTGCAACATGTTTGAGTGAACCTTAGATAACCCATTACACTTAACCACTCACGGGATTATTTTGATAACCTTTTTAGGGTTAAGACAAAGGGTTTTATTTACATAAAGGCTAAAGCGAAAATTTGTGAAAAAGCCTAATTACTATCAAGCATTTTGTTGTGAAACGCGATGTCACGTTTGTTTAAAGCTTTCACCCAAATTCATTAAAATACTAAAGTCATTTTACATTAAAAGTTTTAAAACCCTGGTACCTAGATAAGCTGGAATAATGTTCCATAACAAAAGATAATTAATATTTACCAGCTGAAAGGAGTCGTGGCCTCAAGGGAAAAATCCTCAGGTCCTAGAAATGTTTATAACTTTATTAATGGTATGGTTAAACATTTAAAAATGTGCTCTTGATTAATGAAATGACTATTATTTGCCTTTTCTTTGCTTCGGAATTTCAACGGTCGAATTAGTAATTTAGTGCGTAGCGTAGCGTGCCTGCCTGCCTGCCTCACCTCCTTATTCATAAAAACTAATGCAACGCTAAAGAATAGATCAAGTGATTGGCGTGGTTTGTCACTTACTCGCAAATGGTGGCAACATGATAGGGACATAGCGATAGAAAAGTTAACGTGTTGTTGAAGAGCTGTTTAAGGTTTTATGAATAAGGGGGTCAGTAGTTCAGATCACTGAGGCATTACGCTATCTGTTTGGTTACGAGCTAAGTAGCGGATGAGTTTCCGAACCGTATCCTAGGTACCTGGATATTTTTTATTTGAGCACAGAATTGTATTATGTTCTGTCTGCCGTAGTTATTATCCTTTATTTACCCCGAATACAGCAACGTGGGCTTCATGAAAATTGAACATTTAATCCCAGGGGTGTAATGCAATCTCGCTATATAATTCGTTACGGTTTCCAAGTCTGTTTTAAAATTCTATTAGCAATCCTAGATAACGGATAGTGGCCGTCACAAACGCCTTGCAGCATGAGCAAGGCCATTGTATAAACGAGCGAGCGTCTTATGAAGAATTTCGCTAACTTTTGGCGCTCTGCAAGATATTGCAACTGATGAGTACTTTAATATTATGAATGAAATAAACTCTGTAAATGGGATTCGTTATTTTGCTGTACAAACAATAGAAAAACAACATGGCAGCTTATCTCGAGCTACGCAAACATTTTATTAAACAACATCTAACTAAACAGCTGGAATGCACTCTGCGTTTCCGTGGATTTGTGTGGATTATTATTAAAAAAAACACAAAATCTCAACTAACTTGGAAACCACTAAGGTTGGGTTGCACCATCTGACTTTAACAATAACAAACATCAAAATTTCAGTTAAAGTACCGGTTAGGCCAAAAATGACGTCAAATTGTCAAATTTGACAAAAACCTCTAACTTTAACTTCTACTATGATGCAACTAACCCTAAGTTTAGGAAAAAACATTAACGCAAACACTGTTACGTTTTGACTTCAGCTATGGTATTCCGGTTGGCGCCAAAACTGACTTCAGTCGTGGTTAAGTTATCTTTAAACTCCAGTTTCTTTGCGACTGTGGTCGTTTGAGAGAAAGGAACTAAGCCAAATAGCATTTTTTTATATTTACATACAATTTTTTTAAAAAATACTAATTCAAAGTGACGCGTATTGATGATTGAACTAAGCGTAAGAGTTGTGAAGTTTAGTGATGTTAGCCAGAATGCCACCGTCAATAAGCTGTATCGTCGTAATAGGAATATGTCTCATTTCAAGTGGCCCTGTTTAAGCAAATTGAATGAAACCTTAAAAACAAACCGATTTAAGGTAGTGTTTAAAAGACAATAGCCCGTGATAAACAAGTTAATTATTAAAACAGCGTATTAACATTTAACTCCAGTTGAACTGCACAAGCTTAATCCGGCTGTAAATATTACATTATCGGGCAAAAAACGGCGCGAATACTTATTTACAATGGACTTACTGTCGGAGAGTATTTAATTTCGGTAAGTTTTCTGTATTTGCCTTTTGACTAGCAGATACTTCCGCGATTATTCAAGTTTCGTTCAAGGGACTTTTGAATAAGCGGTTTGTGTATCGAAAAAAAAGCATAAATTGACAGTTGAATTACTATTTTTGTTTGGTAACAAATTTTTGATGTATTGAAAAAATATTATGATTAAGAGGAAACAAGATCCCAATCCAGTTTGCAAGTCACATCTTACGCAACGGATTACTAAAATTCTGCATCGTCGCTTTTCATCACATGAGATCGTGGTCAAATGGTGGTCTATCCAAATTAAAAAAAAAGTAGTAACAACCAATAAAAAACAAGTCAAGAAGCCAGTTCTCCGCTCTGTGCCTAAAGAAAATTAACAGAAAAAGTAAGTGTGCTCAGTACTACCTTTTTTTATTTTAAAATAAAATGCACTATAAATACGAAATCTGGAACAAATAAAGCGAAGTGTGAATGCTAATTGCGCTATTTAAATAAGTTTACAGCTTTTTCTACTTCAAAGTTCAAGAAGGCGAATGAAACTGTCGCTGTTCTCTGTAATCTTTCATCATGCAAAAAACTAATTAATTGGCTTTGTTTGAAACTAATTAACGTGTATGCACGCAATAGTTTTTATCACGTTTGTTACTTGCTTTTGTTAGAATTGTCGAGTAAGAAATTATCAGAAATTAATACCGCAAGCTTACACGGTGGAAATAGAAATCTAGGCTGTGGCCAGTAGAATATTTATGTTTTTAACTTGAAAGAACAGAAACTTGGCTTTAACTTTGAGTTACGATATCCATCTCTTTCCGTCTTTAATATCAACGGTTCCACAGAAAACTGGCGTTTGTCTTGGCTTAAGCTGAGTGGAAACCGGTTTAGTTGTGATACTTTTTGCATGTATTCTACTCATAATAGTTTTTTTTTCAAAATTTAATCTTTTTTATTTCTTTCAAGAAGCGTCTGCCTCTCCCTAAGATTTCCAAAGAGGCCGGTTGTAGTTGGTCTGCAGCCATCGAAATAGACAATAGATAAAATTAGATAACAGAAGTTTATTTAGCACATGACAACCACTACGACCTTCATTGGGTAGTTTGTCCTGTATATACTGTGAATTAATTCTGTGTTGTGATAATAATAACCCATACACAGATATACTCAAATTAATACTTGTCCGTTAGGCACTGTCTTTCTTATACTCGTAGTACAACCGCTGAGGGGAGACGCACCGCGCGCTATTGGCTATAGGTATTTAGTTCCTCTGCGATTTTCATATAAGTAGTATTCCCCTAACAAAATCTCCGTTCAACAAAAAAAAACCCTGTTCTATCACACTAAAAAGGTGCTTCTGTTGCTAATAGTATCTTCGAGGGCACCTAATTTGTAGGAATATCATGGCACATTGAACTTTACTGTGAGGTAAAAAATATTTCAGCATTTTGCCGTGCGTAGGCAAATCTACTGTAACATGGTAGCGCGCCGTGAAACGTGGGTATCGTCATCAACACAACTGTTACGAAATTTTCAAATCGAAACAATATTCGGCATAGTAAAGAAGTCGATTCAGTATCGAAGGCTTTTATTCGAATAGGCCATTGCTGTTGTTTTAACGAACATGTAGAGCTTTACTTTTTCATAAATGTCATAGTGAATTTTGGTAAGTATTCAATAAAAAAACATATTACTTTACTGTATGAATAAAATAAAATTCATTTAATAGACATCGTTTTAAGTTGCTTAATAACTTCCAGATTTTGTTATTGTAATAATTAAATAAAATCTATCAACTAAACAATCGTCTTTAGTAGTTGCTTTCTGTAGGTCCTCAAGTCACGCGAAAATTCGTATTTTTTTTTAGACGAGTAAGCCGCCTGCTTATGCATTAGTTAACGTGTGATCTAGCCATGGTTCTTCTTGACCACATGATACAGAACCAGTTGTTTCTACCGACTTTGGCCTTCGGTATGAGAATCAAAGGTCGCGGGTTCGATCCCCGCACAGTGCAAACATTTGAGTGCATGGACATGTCTTTTTGTATTGGTCTGGGTGTTTTCTATGTTTATTAAGCATGTTTTTGAAAAAGAAAAAGTATTTAAGTATGTTTATCCGTTGTCTACTATCCCATAAAAACGGAATTTAATTAGCCCACTTGAGGCTAGATGCCGCTGTGTGGAATATTGTCCAGGGATATTTATTTATTTAATCTTTCCCTTACGAACTTCGATTGAAAATAACTTTTATTTAATCCTCCCAGTTACTCCACCCACCCCCAGCAATGACGTTTCTAAAAATCTCTTCTTACCAGAAGTGGTTGCTTGTTGTTGTAAGACGTCTATTGTTGTGACAGATGTCTAATTTATATAGTCATTTCGTATGTTAAAGCTCTTTGAACACACATCTAAAAAAAGCTTAATCGCTAGGCTAAGTGTATTTGTAGTCATAGAACGAACAATTTTGACAATTACATATCATTGTAATGCAATATATAATACGAGAGTGTTGTTAACAACATTCTCTTTTATTTACTCGTAGCAAAGTAAACAAATCAAGTACCGACCGATTTTTTTTTTAAACAGTTTAATTAGGAAACATTCTCTCTAAGTTACTTAACAATGACTCTGTATTAATTGTCAGGAGCAATCAAGTATTGTTTTTATTCAATTTCTAAAAGAAAATTGTTTTAGTTCGAGTAAACCAAGAAAAGACGACAGCAATTTTATAACTTAAGTACTTAATGGCATTGTTAATGTTGTAATCTCGCCAAACAAGCAATACATTTTTAATTTATAGACAGTAAAACATCTACCATATCCTGTTCTATTTAATAATAGGAATAGTATCTGTCTATCAATGGCTTATGATGATAAAAATAATCATAAACCCATTCCAAGGATATAACATTTCTAAATTCAAAATTAAAAAACCACAGAAGCCCGCGGGCACGTACTTGTATGTTTTTTATGGCTTGTCCCTTTGGGAGCTCTTGAGGAGAGGGAGATATTTTAATAAAAAATCTTTATTACCGGCTTTATTAAAATCGGTAAACGCTAAACCCTTGGCAACTCGAAGAAATTAATATTTGCGGCCAAATCTTCGTGTGTATGAAAATTTTACGCATCATAAGGTTCTTCACAGCGAGAGTACAGACGAATGCGAAAGTGTTAGATGGTTTTTTTTTTTTAATATCACATAGACTGCGTTGATTAGAAATCATAAGATGAAGCACGAACAGAGAAAACCTAATCAGCCATCCAATTTCCCACGATATACCAAAAATCAAGAATCAGTGACAGAAGAACTCACGCCAGAATAATATCGGCAAACGCATTATGGTATAAAATAAGATTTTTTTATTGCACAAACAACAGGAAACTAACAGCCGAAGTTTAGCCGCAACGTTCGCTGAGATTAACATTTTTATTAAGTGTCTGACAGTTCCGTAAAGTTAGCAATCAGTTTCTAAGCGCCGTCGCTATGATAGTCTGAACGATGCCTTATTGTTTAGAACTACAGCATTTGAAAGAAAGAAAAAAAAAACCTTGGACATCGTACACATACAAAACAAAATGGTTAGAGGAAAAAAAAAGAAAAACAAATAAAATTTTCCACCAGACAGCAGTGTCACGATGTCCAAAATTAAATGGACCCCACTCACCTAATGCCTGGACCTGATGGGCTCAGATGCTTATTTTGCAGGGGGGCCAGCTGAGTGGACGCACGGACATTCGCAGCGGCTGTCAAATTGCTTCACATTTAACAAGTAAATCTTTCCAATCGCTGTAATTTGAAAATGATTTTCGCTTACCGTTTTGTCTTCATCTGTACAGTCGTAAAGGAATTTATTACGTCCACGCCCTCTCGTCTGCAGTAACATTTTCATTTAATGTTTTTACCCAGTGAAATAAGGCGATCTAAACGTGTTAACCCCTAATGTCTCATTGGCACGAAGCAGGTCCGGCGCTTTTTGTTGTATTATTTACTTAACCCGACAATGTTGTCTGAGCCCTCGGCGACTTTTGCAGCTCATTTATGACATAATTACAAAGTTAGAACATGTTTATGTCAAAAATGTGGGTTACTGATTAAAACTTTTGGTTACACGTACGGCAAAACTTTTTTCTTCGCCAACAGCAATTGGTCTAAAGTTTTATGAACAGCAAAAATTTGTTCCTTTTGAACTAAAGCAGAAATAACTAAAAAACCGGCCAAGTTCTAGTATAAAATGCTTAAAAATGTCAAAGGGATAGGGTCAAATAGTTTCATAGATTCAACTAATAGCGGCAACCGATACACATAATTTCAGCTTTCCAGCTTTTTTTTTAGACAGACAGACAGACATACAACGGAGGTTCAGTAACAGGGTTCCGTTTGTACCTTTTTAATCCTCTCCCCAAAAAGGGTCAACTGATCATTTTTTAATTTCAGCTAAACTTTGAGAAGCTAATTAAACCTTTGCGTTCTACAAAATAGTCACACTTTTACATAGATACCTATAAAAATTGGAAAAAAATAGCTTCGTTCAATGAAAGGATCCTCCCAAAGTAGTGTTTTTAGACAAACTAGTAGTTAAAAAGTTAATTATAACTTAACAGTGTATCTAGACCCGTGCAAGGCAAACATTTCTAATTATTCACGGACTCGTCTAAGCTGATTAGAACGCATAATTAGAGTAATGCTAATTTGCATAATGCTATCACAATCCTATATTTCACAAAATCTAATTATTCAATTATAAACAATGCATGAATATTAGAAATGAATATTAAATAAAAACTGAAAAATGCTTGTCTTTTATTCATAACAGACTTACATTCGCCTAGCCAGGCATCGATGAACGAAATATTTTAATGAAAATATGACTGAACACTGTAGTACCCAATATATCGGGGCTACAAACCAAACTAATCGACGCTGGGTACCTCTATAGGATACTAGCCAACGGATAAACATACTTGATAACTACATACTTTTTGTAAATACGTGCACACTCGTAATACAAAAATGTTTGTACTGTGAGGAGATCGAAGACAGAGGTCGATTTTGTCTTTCCGCGACTACGGGCGATTAGTTATAAAATAGGCCTGCCCACTGCCACCAACAACCTTTTAAAGTCCACAGCTGGATAAGGGCCTCCCCATGGAATGCCAAAGCGAGCGGCTTTAGGCCGACTACATCCAACGATTTCCCGCGAACTGCACCAGGTGACTGTAGTCCACCGAGTAGGGCACCCACTAAGAACTTTCTGTAGGCTTTCTGAGCTGACAGAGGTTCAACGAAGGTGAGGTCAGTTGAAGTTTCTTGCTTAGTATAAAAACACGTTACATTAAACTCTATCTCTCTGGGTATATAAAACATAGTCAAATTACCAAACTTATAGCTCAAGACTCCCAGACCATTACGGTTTTTTTTTATTTGACTCTGTCTCGGTTAAAAAAATATATAAAAAATAGAAAATTGCAATAAAACCGTTGATATTTTCCTAAGGTGTTTCTGGATTTTTTACTTGTCAAACGGTACAGGGTCTACATGTTTTTTGGTTGTCTAACCCCCTAATTCACAAACGCCAATCAACGCTGAGCACGCGCTCGCGCTCATGGTGTGTCTCGTAAAATGTCGATAGAACTGAAAGGGACAGCTATACTATATAGCTATACTAAGGGATGCTCAACGTAGATTTGCGTTTGTTAATTCGGGGGTAATACTGTTTACACTTAACTGTCATTTCACAAAATGACGTCTGTCAAGACAGCTAGTGATAAATAAATCTATCTAACCGTTATCTATCGAGGTAATCGAGCCGAATAAAGATACGGAACCGCAGCTAAACGTCAGCGAGGGTTAATCTGCGGACCGGCACCGGCGAAGTTTCATTGTTAACCGGAGCAGGTGATGGGTTAACGAGCGATTCTCATTACAACCCGGGTGGGGATCAAGTTTCAGAGAGCCGCGAGCCGGACGATTTTCGGATGGATTTGTCGGTACTAATTTAGTTCAAATGTTGGGATAGAACGTATTGCTTACTTACTATTGAATATTGATTGAATTTTTACATTATTATGTTATATCCCAAACGGGGCAGTCAGAAACATTGCCTATTGTCGTCACGGTGAACGACACATTCAGGAACCCACATTTCACCAAATGAAAGAATGAAAATATGTTATTTGGTACAAATCAAAGAAAAAACAATGCAGGGAACATCAAATCAATAAAAAAAATTGGCTATACTTTTACAACATTCGTAGAATATCTACGCTAAAAAAAAATTGTAATAAAGTAGCGTAGCAATTTTCAGAAAAGTTTGAAAAATGGTTTCGTTCCTTTCGTTTGACTTCATTAATCACCAAACATACCATTTTTGTATCTTGTACACTGCAATGTTTCCTACACACACAGCCATTTGCATATCGGCAACTGCAAATAATAAAAACGTCAAATGTAGCTTTGCAGTAAAATGCGATATTTATACGAAGGTGTTAGAAGCAAATGTCCTTTTTCCGGCCAATGATTCTCACATATATGCGGGCTATTTGAGTATCACACGCAACGGGGTATTGAAAGGAAGTAATAAGAAAGCAGTATTCAGCTACGAGTACAAATAAATTAATAAAACACAACTAATTAAACTATGTCCTCATCGATTTTTTTTAACATAGACTTAGTAAAACTTTTTTATTAAGAGTAATTAAAAAAAATATTGGGCTTATTTTCGTACAAAACGACTTCTACACTTGTCAAATAATATCGTGGGTTCACTAATGTTTGACCAAAAAATGTTTAACAAATGATCATTTGACAAACAACGTTTCACCAAATATTCATTTGGCAAACGAGACATTTGACAAAAGTATCATCTTACAAAAACTCATTTAACAAATGATCATTTAGCAAACATTTCATTTGTTAAATGTTTCAACTAACAAAAATCCAATTGACCTATTTTTATTTCACCAAACAATACGTTTCACAAATGAAGCATTTGTCCAAATGTGATGATTCTAGATGGCACTTTTAAAGTTGTGCCTAGTATTTTTACCCAGTTATATACAATACACGGAAATATATTCTCGGACGACAAATTATTACAGTTACAAGATTTCTAACCTAATCTATCCGAGTCGGTTTTGCCCTGACTCTAGTATAGGGCAGACAAGCATCACGACAAGTCAGCGTTTACCCATTTCTTCTTGACATACCGTTTTTCTTCAAACCAATAAAACGACATGCCCGCTCACACTCTTCGGCAATTTGGGCTTCGGGATTTAAAAACTAATCATTTTGTCAAATAAAACATTTTGTCAAATGTTTTTCGGCCAATCGTAGTTTTATCTGATGATACAGTTGTTAAGTGTACATTTTGTGAATCATTTTTTTGTAAAAGGAAAATTTAAGAGTTGATCATTTGGTCAAGTGAGTCATTTGTGAAATGATTAGTTGTAAAATGATCAATTGGCCAACCGTTTTTTTGCTAAACGTTGTTTGTCAAATGTAATCTTGCCAGATGTCTTTTGGTCACATGGCAGGACCCCAATATCGTGGCGTGCGCTGGCGTAATTGTTCCATGAATGTTTTTTTTTAAATACCACACGACAAAAAATCCTGTTATCTATTCAGTCCCTGATACCAAGTCGCTACTAAACTTTGTACTTCATTATTTGTAAAGTAAAAATAATATATTTTTATTTTTTTAGCAAATGCATGACGCTATGGAAATTGCCAGTTGTATTTTTTACTCTTTACAATTAGTTTCTGTATGTCGCGTGCGATTTGTGTTAGGGCGGTGCAGTACTTGCATTTACCTTTAATCTTACATAATTTGTGGGGGAGGAGGCCAACGGCTTTTAAATTAATTACTCCCGTAATTGAGGTTTCTAGTGACCAGCGGGCTGCCAACCATCTTTTTCGTTTCTTAGTTGAGTTAATTTGTATTGTTGTCTTTTTTATTAACATTCATTACATAAGCGGCCTATTATACGCCTTACTGCTGGGTCAACTATGATGTGGAACGAGCCATACTCCGACACGCGGGCTCAATGTGGGTTGTTGTTTTTTTTCATTATTAGATAGTTTTAGCTTATAGTCTATACTAATAATATAAAGCTGAGGAGTTTGTTTGTTTGAACGTGCTAATCGCGGGAATTACTGGTTCGAATTAAAAAATATTTTTGTTTTAAATAAACAATATCTTGAGGAAGGTTATAGGCTATGTTATGTTATGATTAGCTTGTGGCTAAGGTTATAGGATATATCACGCTGTGGGTAGGGAGTCCATGGTGACAAAGTCGCGGGCTGCCACTATCTAATCGCAATCAAAGCCATCTAAATAAAACTTTATTTTAAGTTTAAAGAGTTTCGGTGTCGGTTTCTCTTATCCCTGAGGATCTCAAACCAAAATAAAGATAATTCAATTTTTGAATGCACCACACCATCATTAACGCCCACCGTTGGGCATAAGCCTACCCGAAGGAGCTCCAGAACGATCAGTCCTGTGTTGTCCCCATCCAGCGGCTTCCCGCGACCTTGACCTGCGGGGCTAACATGCACGCCGCGAGTAAATACGAGAGAGTAAATAACCAATCACAGGTCGCCTTGTTTCCATTTCTCTATTTTCTCTACTGCTCCTAACATGGCCGCTTAAAAAGCTTCGAAATATTGAATGGAAAATATTGATATCGCGACAAGCCTCTGGGTCATCTGTCCACCCTGTAGAGGGCCTGCGCACGGAACGTGAATGTACCTAATTTGTAGCCTTATACGAGTATTAACATGAATATTTGTAATTAATCAAAGATTTCCACAAAACAACACCCGGTACCGTTAGTTAGACTTGGCCGCAGACGTCTGGCTAGACAGATGGACGATATTACTGAAATGGCTGACCGAAACATTAGTCACACCACCTTCAGTGATTAGAACTTGGGATAGACCAGCTTTCATTGAAGGGTCTTGCACTAATGGGGAAAGTACAAATGGAAACTGTCTGCCTTCAGACTTCTTCTTAGACTAAGTAGTTAAAAAATTACGAACCAAAAAAGGTATCTTTGTTGGTATTGAAAACTTTGATTTTTGTTTTATTATGTTTTTGTCTTTTTTATGGGTGTTATCTGGTGTTATAGTCCACAGTATGAGATATTTCGAATAAATCTTTAGAATTGAGCTTTTTTGACAAAACCAAATGCTACATAATTCGACTATCTTCTGAAAATAATTTCTTAGTGCTCACCTTACATCATAAAATCGTACCCCTGTACCAAATTGCAAGTTTCTATATTATACGAGTATGTTTAGTAGTTTCGGTTGTGCGTTGATATAAAAGTATAACTCCCGAATTCACAAACGCAAATCAAGGTTGAGCATTTCTCAGAATAGCTGTTCCTTTCAGTTCTATTAACATTTTACGGGACAGCATGAGCTTGAGCGCGAGCTTAGCGTTGATTGAATTTGTAATTCGTTTGCCTTTCACATATATGGATTTTTAAAAGAAACACCCCCTATTAGTTCGCTATCCCGTAGTCCCTCAAAGATAGATAATTTCGCACGAAAAACTTCCCTAAACATCTTTAAACCCTCATCCTCCTTAAAATATCGCTTTGTCACTACAAAAAGGAAAGGTGCGACAGTGCCAAATTTTTCGTCCAAAGACTCTACCCGGAAAATTAAGCGCCTTATACCTTTGTCCGTTTCGGATGAGACTATAAGGCCCGGCGCCCATTATCGGCATCGGCAAGGAAAAGGATCCTTCGGCATCCTACATGCAAGCGCACACTATCGGCAATTATGCTTAAGGACGCCTCGTCCTTAAGGATGCCGAACCGCAGGTTGCCTCGGCGCCGGCGGCGTCCGAAGGATGCCGAAGCATCCTGAAGCATGCTCAAGGCTGCCGATACAGCAGCCTCAAGCATGCCGAAGCGGTATTTTTGTATTACGAACACATAACACGGAAATTTCTGCTTTATTACCATTATGTTTCGCAAGAACGGCACTATATGTGCTATGTTATAAATTGTAGTTTGTTATAAGAGTATTTTTGAGTTTTGTTTGTTTTTAAGAGGTTTAGTTTTATTTTATGTACTTAGAGAATAGTTACATTATCGCATTAGGTGAAAAAAACCTGTAATGATAGTTGTAAGAGATGATAAATAAATAAATAAATGTTATAGTATATTGCTATTTGCCACCTAAAATACTGAGGCGTGCCGATGCCGATAGTGGGCGCCGGGCCTAACTTTCATTCGGGATTTTCTCCCCGCGTTCATACCTACGGATTAACGGGTGACTTGGGCTGAATGGAGTTTTAAGGGCGGTAGTTCGATTGAACCCGACAAGGGGGATGAAGGATAATTAAATTTTGAAAACAAAAATGCTGGAAACGGTCGCAGCTTGCGGATTTAAGATCATTAAAATCTTTCTCCTACAATTTTTCTGGGACTGTCTCTTGAACAGAAGGCTGCGTCGAATGTCATTATAACAGTCACTTTAATAAAAATCATAAAGGTCTTTTCCCAACTTGGGTGGTATTCCGGCTAACATCACTTCACATCTCGGTGCTTCACGCTTAAGTACTTCACTCATGAATACGCTTCACTAATCACTAGTAATTGACTCTCAATCGACCACCGTCGGAAAGAAATTGCATTTTAAATATAACTCACCACGAGCGAACTGAGTTTTGGCGCCAACCGGAATACCAATAGCTGCTGTGTCAGGTTTGACATGTGGCCCTTAGTACTAGGTATGTTAAATCGAAGTTCGTTCAGTACGTAATTGGTTCAATTTATTGTTAATGCATAATGCCTATAACTTCTCTGAACCATTTTAATACAATATCAGTTACAGTACAGTAACAAAAACCAGGGAAGGGATCATTCTGAAGCCGGCACTCGCCAAGAAAATTGAAGAGAAAATTGATTTCGATGCTATCCGAATTGCTGGGGAGATGTTAGGAGACATCAGTCTATAAATTAGATGAAGACCCCAATACTGGGTCAAGACCACTATTTCATAGACTCCTCCTATGCTTCCTAGTAAGGCACCAGGGCTAAAAACATGTCTATTTCATTCTTTATGTCATCAACATTCGACGTAGCTAAGCCGCGGGCTAACGTTCTAAATGTGAAATCTTTTTTGAACGAGGGCATTTCTTTAAGACGACCAAGAACGTAATCATTTCACAAGTGGGAATTCACTTAGAGTGTCTTAATACTGATTTTGACGACTTGCTTAGCATAGTGGTTACGAGCAAGACTCAAAGGTTCACTGATTCGATCCCCACACCAGTTAAAGAAGGCTAACAGCAAATGTTTATTTATGAAACTGGCTTTGTGCCGAGTCGGAATGCTTGGGGTACCTAATTTCCCTTCGTGACCCTTTCACCCACTGGCTTCAGCCACCAGTGAGTGTAGGGGTAATTTCTGTGCATTCCAACCGTGACGCATCACGGTTGGAATTAATTATTAAAATATCGATGTATTTTTTCAATAATGTTAAATTGATTAATAATACGCCAAGTAAATTGTTTATTAAAACTAACGTGAACAAACTGAAGGAGTTTTTTCACATACCATAAAACCTATTTTTTAATTTCTCATATGCCTCTTTTAAGTCATAAATCAAAGCTACGTTTTTTTTTTATTTCATGACTTAAAAGTGGCAAATGAGATATCATATATAGGTTTTATGGTTTGTAAAGTGACTTCCAAGTAAGCAATTTACAGGTGAATCGAATATTTCCAGCCCGATATATTTTTCTTCTAAATTCGTCATAGCAGAGCGGCACGCTAATGTCGGCAGCGTTCAGCGCAACATAGATTTCTGCCAAGGTGCGAATAAATTAGACGTTCCTAATTTGTTTGGTGATCCGTAACGTGCCTAAAGCTGCTAGTGTAATCTCGCATTAATGGTAGAAGCATCGCCATGATATGAGATGTCCAGGGTGCCCAAGTTTCTATCAATTGGGTTGTCCAGGGCCCTCCAGTTTTGCCTCCATCGTGCTTTTATTAGCCGACATACCCCCGAATTCATTCATTCTGAAGTTGACAAGTGAAGCTGTAACTTTTACTTCTCGATGCAATTTCAGGACGACATCATGAGCATGAGGGGTACCTACTCAACTTTGATAGTCGTTTGTGAATGAGGGGGTTTGGGATTCAACTTTAATAGTTTTTTACTAAGGTTTCTTTTATGATGTTTATAGTTTGTTACTAAGGTTTCTTCAATGATGTCTCGACAAGTAACACAACACAACTTATAGTGTTATTTTAACGGTGCTCAGTTTCGTGAAAAAAAATATTCGATTTAATTTATCCGGTTGTTGGGTTGTTTGTACTTTTAAATAGGTGTTTTATATCACCATAGACACGGTAAAGGAATATAATATTATCGTGCCATAGAGATCAAATTATACAGATAACACAAAATAGGTGTTCCAGGGAGATTGAACTACGGACCACGAGGGTTTCCCTCCAGGTCTACGCAGCGTCGTCGTAGCCCAGGCACGCCCAAGCTACGACGGTCTCCCAATGGACCGTAGCCCAAGCTACGACGGTCTCCCAATGGGCCACGACGCTCTATACGGCTGAAGCGGCTCATTCTGAGACAGGCCCATGCCTAGTTAGCCCTAGCTAGAAGGCTTCATTCCTTATTTTTATGTTTAGTTTTTTAATCTTTTTAAATGCTACACAGTTTTCTCAACTACATAGCATAGATATTTTTGGCCACAATGTAATGTCACATGCTTTCGATGCTGATTGTACCTGGAGCAGAAAATCCCTTTCAAAAGCTATTTTTTTTTATTAAAAAAAGAAGATACAGGCAAAATGATAACCCGAAAAATTATTGAAAAATATTTGAAAACATTTAGGAACGATATTTAACTTGGCCAAATAACAATTTTATTGTTCCTCCTAATGCTCATATCGTAGGTAAACAAAAAACATGAAAACTTCAACAGCCCTCTATCACCTCTGGCTATCGTCTACACGATCTCAGCCTATCAGGTTACCAAGAAAAACATTTACCGTGAAAAATACGAGCATTTCCAAAGGTACGAGTACAATAATAACAATATTGACGAAACCCCATATTGTTTGTTGAATACACTTCTTAAGATTTCTCTTTGACAGCTGCTAGAGGGGTTTCTTTTGAAGTTCTCTGAGAAAATCCCCTCCAAGAGATCTCAACTGGTATTTCATTTTTAATGTCACCTTTTAACTGTGACATAAACGCCGGCTTTTCCTATGGCGTTTGTTATTTTTCCATTATGATAGAGATATAACTATTCTCAACTCTCCTTATCATATGTGTTTGCTTCAGAACAAATATGAGGTTCTCAGCTGGGAAAAGGCAGTTCATCTTTTATCAGAGTATTTATTTGATAATATTGTTTTTGTTTTTGTTTGAAGCAGTAAGTAACATTTGTGGCAGGTATGTATTCAAATATCTTTTCTTATTTTACTATTAGTTTTTAAAACCATCAGGGGGTCTAAAACAGCAACATTTTAGCATTTCATATTATGAATCATCTAACTGACGTTTCATCTAGACCGCGGTCCGTTTCGAGTCAAAAGTGAGTAACAGCGCGCTCACACGCATCCCGAATTGATAAATTGTATGAACGTGAGCGACGTCAGCGCGCTATTACTCGCTTTTGACTCGAAACGGACCGCGGCCTGGATGAAACGTCAGTTAGATGTTTCATAATATGAATCATCTAAATGTTACCGTTTTAGCCCCCCTGGTAGCAACACTATCTTATTCTTACATAGTTGTTTTAAAATGGTAATAGTGTGAGAGGTTGCCTCGTCAAGCTTCTTGAAGGAAGATGTCAACCTCCGCAAACCTTGGCGCGTCCTGGCTGGATAACAGATGCGGATGCAGCCACCGCGCTAGAAAAGAAACAAAAAGAAAAACAATTGACGTTTGACGTTGAGACGAGAGAAAAGTTGCGTTCCCGCGCCTCGCTTATGTGACGCGTGTTATTAAAAATTACGTTCACGATTAATAATTTATTGATGTCAATCAATGAGGCTATTGGGAAAGAGGCGCATCGCATTCTGAAAGTACGGGATTTCTGGTTTGGTTAGTGGTTGATTTTTATTATTATAGATTACTTTCAATATTAAAGTTAGATGTTAATTCTTTGTTTTACGTCAACAAATAAACTTACAGCTAAGTACAACATTTAAAGCAATGCACAATTGTTTAGGTAGCCTTACCGCTAATAACGATCTCTTTCAGGCCACCTACAAGTGGAGAAAAAATTCAAAGAAACGGCAAAATCTATGAATGCATATTTTGCTACCACCCAAATAAAATATAATATTTAATCATCTATGATTGTGTTTCGGACCTACTTACCTAGGAAGATGTTATCGATGTGATGTCGAAGTTATTCAACTCTTTTGAGAGTAAACTTTAGTCAAGTCAATTAAGAAATTGAGAAAAAAGTTCGAGGAATCGAGGTAGATCTTCTACTAGGTGAATTAGAAATCACTTCGAAGTGAGTTTTCAAAACACCTCACAGATCTCTGCTTCAGAAACATTCTAAAAGCAGGCCTGAATTCACCTACTAACCTAAAAGTAAGACTAGGACAACATTTTATGAATAAATAAACAGGAGTAATTTATTTGAAACGCGCACGGAACGTTGTTCTGAAACTTTTAAAGTGCTATGCAAAGTTTCCCACAGCAGTGCCTACTGGTACAACTAGCGCGAAAGTAGCTAAAGCATCAGATACGAGCTAAATAACACAGACATTTCCGTTTTAAATGCCAATTCTAAATCATTGACTATGTAGAGAAGTACGCTTAAGTGTACTGCTACTTTTTAAATGATTTGACATATCATAGCTAAAATTTCTGGAACTAGAACGCTGATATTCCCATCCTATCATATGCTTAGGCCTATATTCCAAGCAGGGTTCTAGCGTCAACGTGCACAGAACACTCCACTGCACGGCCTGCGTGACTTGACTACATAACATAACATAATCGGCCTATATACGTCCCACTGCTGGGCACAGGCCTCACCTCAACTATGAGGTGGAACAAGCCATACTCCAACACGCGGGCTCAGTGCGGGTTGTTGGAGGGGTGTAAGGTTAGTGAGCAACCTTATTGTCAGATGTTATCAAGCCGCCCGAAGGCCTCTGACTAGGCTTAACGACTGACATCTAGCGACGTCAACCGGGACCAACTGCTTAACGTGCCTTCCGAAGCACGGAGATGCCCGAAATACACATCACTAAATTTCGGTCGGATGGTCACCCATCCCTTTTCCGATCCGGCGTGTGTTGCTTTACAACAACGATCGTCGCCGATCACTGTCACAACTGCGCCACGGGCACCTCCCACCACGACTTGACTACGGGGTCTAGGATCCATAAACTGAATTTATAAATTAATTAATTTAGGCTAATCCCACGCAGGAGATATTATAGTGCACAAGTGTGCACACAATACACAGGTGCACTTTCTATCCCATCACGTTTCTATGACCCGATGGGACAACAGTTCGATGCGACTGGATAAAAGGTGAGGCGCAGGACCAACTTTTTACGTGCCCATTTGACAGCATGTATTATGTAACTTTTTGGACACGAGGTTATCGGCCTGCCCCGATATGAGATTTGAACCTAGGACCTCCAGGTTT
The DNA here is from genome assembly GCA_950022985.1 of Udea ferrugalis. Taxonomy (NCBI): domain Eukaryota; kingdom Metazoa; phylum Arthropoda; class Insecta; order Lepidoptera; family Crambidae; genus Udea; species Udea ferrugalis. The sequence continues at coordinate 13,689,154 of OX465529.1, forward strand.
AGACCAAACGCTCTAACCACTGCACCACAGACTGAGGCAGTACCTACGTTTATCTATCTATACTTACTGTGTTGTCAGTTTAATTGTTATAACCATTCCCTGCAATGTCAACCGTCAATAGTCTTGAAACAGTCGGTGGATATAGATACCCTATCGCAGCCAAGGCTTTGGCCGGCTTTACTAGACTCACTGTGAACAAGCCCATTACAGCTGATTTAATTCCCGGAAAAGGCCAAACTTTCCCCGTTTTTATCACCAAGCGTACGTCTTAAGAAGTTCGGATTAACAATTCTCATTAATTCCTGTCTTGAATTCAAATTCGCCGCGGAACCGAGGCCGGGGCGGTCGGAAGCCTCGTTCGATTGTCGAAGACTTACTCTAAGCTCCTTACTGCTAAGAAGATTCCCCAACTGGATCCCCTTACCTCGCTCAACTTTGTAGTATTAAAAAATTTAAATCGCATTTTTGGAGGCTTGCGTCTTGGTCTCGAGTGCTCGATAGTGGGGTGTTCGACTCTTGCTAAGTTTGCGAGCTGAGTTTGAGGTCGCGATGCTATTGCGATTGATCGTCGCTTGTTTTAAACTGGCTGTTACAGAGTAAATAATCTGTCGTACTTTTCAAATATTTTGATTGTCATTTGTCTATTTTGCCATAATTTAAGTTGTCACTTTTGGTTTTATTATCATTTGACTTGGTAAATGTTCCCAAAATTAAATTTCTTTGTTCTATTATCTATCATAATATAATATCAATATATTGTTGTTATAAGCTATTTAACTTGTATGCAATTTGGAATCGACATTTCTGTGAGCATGCTTGAAAACTGAATAAATAAATAAATAAATCATCATATACGGACATAGTGAATACAGATCCTGAACTTTTATACGAAGTACAGGACAATGTAAAGTCATGTACGTCCTAGACTACCAGGTTTCTAATTCAGTACTTTACGGCCCCAACTGCAACTGGGATAGACAAAAAAATAAAAATCAGCGAACATTTACAACAAGATCATCTTTACCTAGGCAAAACTTGCACTAAATGGTTCAAAGAGAAAGATAGAGAAGAGATAAACTAACTAAACTAAGTGTGGATAATGTTTAAAAAAACACTTTTGACCGACAATTTATTCATCTCTCGATAAAAAGAGCAATAAGCAACTTTACATATTTTTTACCACCATTTGGCCCATGGTTTATGCATCAAAAAACTCTTATAACAGCTTTTTACTGGACGAAACAGTTTCAAACCGAATTCATCAACCATTACTCAGCCGTGAAGATTTATTTAACTAAAAAATATTTAACTTTAAACGAAATGCTTTAAAATTAAAGAGATGAATGGAAATTTATTGGCTTTTAAAACTGAATTATAACTTAGAGAGGTTTTCTAGCACTATTTCTAACTTTGCCTGCTTCATAAAATAGATGAAGTGTGTTATTATATTAGTTACAAATGTATAACATTAAATGCTAAATATTTAATACTCTACAACTTCGATTGCTGTTTCAAAAGTTTCTCAACGTACCTATTAATTTACGGTTGAAACTAAAGTAATAATTCTAAAAACTTAAGCGGTCGAAAGCGATAATTATTAGATTTACTACACCTTTTATTGAGTACCTATTTATTTATTTACAGTTCACTAACATTACTAAACATAATACCGGTGTAATCAAAGGCACACTGACTTGTCGTAGATAATGAACGTATAGCAGCATATTTCGGGCCATTAGAACATTAAGTTGTGAGTAATACAATAAATAGATAGATATTCTTTATTGAACAATTTATATTGCAATATTAATATTATTATGAGAAAGGCAACGGCGAACTGTCACCGCGCTCGCCGCTACTATACTGCTCCACTCGCAGCTCCTGCCCTGACGCCTTGTCTTGAGGTTCAAATTTGAATGGCAAGATAATTGCTAGGTTGGAGCCGTGCAGTTGCCGTGCTGGCATAATGAGCAATGACCATTAGCCGCAAAATGAACAACGAATACAAAGTTCTAGCCAGAGTTGAACTCGGGATCACACGTGTTCCAAGTCAGAGAGTTTAATCAATAAGCCATCATTTCTTTCATGAAAAAAAAAGATATTGTATTTGGTATGTTCTTTCAGCTCAGTTTTTCCTATAAATTCATAAATATTTTGGTGTATTCTCTGACTTTGCGATCTAATCCCTGGATTAAAAGCCTGTAGGTACTTAAGCCGAGCTTGTGGCCTGGGTTTAATCAGGAGATTGTCAGCGGACCTGTCGTTCCTCGTCGAGGCGCTAATAGGCCCCATTTGTAGCCTGTCAGCGGCTAAGCCTTGCGTTTACGCTGCTAATTTTAATAAAAAATCTATATTTGGACGTTTTTTCATAAGATTAGTTACTATCCTAAATTTTTCGCTGTTTCATCAAGACATTGGAAGTCGTAGTCGCTGAACCCGTAGCTAGGGTTTGTGTTGGTAGATAGATATTAAGGTATCGTTAGGTTTTTACCCATCTTTGTTGCAAGGAATCGGAAAAAAACAAATTAAACAAACAAAGGTATACAAACCCCAGCGCTCTCCCAGCCTTCTTACGTGTTTCCTTCTTCCTTACCTCTTTCCATAAAAATAATTCAGCCAATTTGTCAAGCTGAGATTGACCATCTTAAAGAACACACTAATGAAAATCAAAAAATGGTTATAATGGATAATACGCCCTGAAACAAAGCGAGCAAAAATAATATAAAAATAAAGGTGCCATCACATTAAGTTTATCACAGAAAGATCAGACAGAATCTACGTCCTTCGGCGTTGAAAATAAGGGTTAGGACCACTACTCCAACAGGCGAGTGTTCTGTTTAAGTAAAATACTGAAAAATACTAAGTAAATTATGATTTGTAATCTTGACAGGCTCTTATTTTGCTGTTGAAGTCTTGGATATTCATATTGAATTGACCAAAAAATATTCAAAATGTACTTTTAGCAGCCTGAAAATTATTCAAACGTAGTTTATTATCGGGGTGCCCACGCTGCTGAGATTTGCTCGCTTCTAAAACGGCAAATTTACTCTCTAAAATAGCTTTGCGCCAACCAGAATGTAATCGAAGTCGCGGTGGAAAGCAATGTATTTCATCATTTCCTATGCGCAGCAAAGGTGGAATAGTTTCCTCACTGCGTCCGAGGAAATCCGTCTCCAATTGAAAAATCTTTGAGGTTGAGTACGAAGATTTATGGAGGTAGAGGCACTGGAATCGGCTAATTTATTACTCACAGGCAAAGGTTTGGGAATTTTAACTGGGGAACGTAACTTCAGAAAGAAGGGATGTGCTTAATAAAAGCGATAACTCAATGAACACTACGCTAACTGAAATTCTGCCTGCTTATTCATGAAATGCTGCTGCCATGTCGTAATCATATACTATATTATACATATGTTGTAGTGTCCTATCACTAAATGGTGTCAGAATAAGACTGTAAGATACAAAACTCTATAGTAGTAAAATTAAGAGCGAGATTTTTTGAGTTGCCAAAAAACAAGTGGGTATTTCCTTTCCGTAGTAATAGAGGAAATATTATTCTGTTTGAGTCATTTACTCGTATTCTATGTGCCTAATCATTAACAAAAAGTTAAAAAAATTAGTAACTACTCAATGCTTTCAATGTATTTTGTTAATTTAGTTTTAGTTCACATTGACATTAACTGTTTGTTCATCTACGCACCCAAGCACCGGACTATTTGACCGAGTTGATCTTTTTTCAATTTCTCCGAATAAACGTTTCCAGTTTTCCACATTGGCGCATCCAGACAATTCAATCCCATCCAAGTATTTAGCCTCAAAGGCTTTGACGTCATACCTAATAACGGTTTGAATCTTCATTCTTCTTTACTGCTATGGATGTGTTATTACTCTAGAGGAGATTTAGTGCGCCTTTAGGTCGGAATTGGGTATTATTTTGGTAGTGACTTCGTAATAGCATCTTCGCTTTGATAAATTGAGCGCTGTTTGCTATATGAGGTCAATTGTAAACGTTTATTGTGCAAACTAGCCTCCGGTGACAGAAAAACACTAATAACAAACCCAAGCAACCAGGATAACGGACGGTAGGCTTGCTTCTTACCACACTTAGTAAAAAATTCGCTTTCTGTAAAAGTGTGGGCCTCTGAATGTTCCTTGTGCCATAACTAGTATGCTTCTGATAATAGTCGTTAGCGTAATGTTGTGTTAATGTGGTTTATTTCAATAATAAAAATTGGCAATAGGTTTTATCTCTAGATTGACTTTCCTCCGCAGTGAAGCCGCGTGGTGGAGTATGGTTGAAACCACCTTATCGTTGAGGTGAGGTCTACACCCAGCAGTGGGACGAAAAGGCTTCCGTTTGTTGTTGTTTGTTCATAATACAAAAAGTTTGGCGATCATTGATCGTAACTTTAAGCCCAAGCATATTCTTTCGAATGCTTCTGATAAACATCTCATTTTCATCCATAATTTTCCGGAAAGTATCCACAACAGCGTCCAGCTGGATTTACTTTAATCCGGTTATAACAAGACGCCGCCGGTGCAAACTGAATTTATCCGGTAAACGCTGATCCTTATAGCCGGTAGCAGTTCTAAGGCACACGTATCTATCCACCGATCGCAACTGCCTTTCTAGGTCATGAGGTGCTTAACCGTCAACTTACCTGATGTGGTCTCTTAGACCAGCCAAATTTTTAACACAAATTTACTGTTGGCACAATGTGATTATTTTGTTTTTTAGCCAAATATTATACTCATGTGTTTCGGGACATGTACAACTTATACAATGGCTTTTGCGTCGTTTTTTAAAAGTTGATACTAGTTTTATCTTAAGTATAAAGATTCTTACTTGCTCTGACTCAAGTCGTTTGAGTGTAATCAAAACAACAACCATCTGTTCTGATGATTTCTAAACTACATTCTAATTGACCCACTTGTCTATGCGTGTTGTATCACAATATTAGCATCAAAGAGCGTATACGCAGACTCAATCAAATACAGTAGACCAGACTTGATAGTGGAGCTGTAGTGCTTGAAAAGATAAGACATTTTTCAGTGTCATAGTGAGTACAGAGTCAAAAAAACAAAGTAAATCGTCAAAACGATTTGATGAGAAGCTTTGCACGCCAGGGTGGGTTTTGAGTGACCAACTCGACTGAAATAAGAGGCTACAGTTGATTTACCACTATCATTTATTCAGCAACAGCACACAGAGTCTGCGTGTTGAAGTATTGCTCGCACCACCTCATAGTTCATGCCCAGTAGTACGTTAAAGGCCGTTTGTTCCGATTTCGAGTTCACACAATTGCACCCAAGTGATGAAAAAGCGTAAAACCAAAACATCTGGTCTGAGAGACCGCGCACCTTCCACGGTTAAGCACCTTAAGCAGATCGGGCCGGCTTAAAAACTGTAAATGTAAATCTGTTCATTAACGGAGACTCGCTCAAAGGGATTACACGGGCTGCTTCATCACGTGAGCGATTTTTGTTCGACGAGACACGAACTGTTTGTTAGCATGGCATCATTTAGATCGGATGAGCAAATGGAACAAAAGACTCGAATAACTGGGCGCGCGTTTGGGAACCCAAGCTTTAACTCGGAGCTCGATGTTGGATATTGTTAGGCAGCTTTAGCATAGATAACTTGAGCTGAAAATATGCTAGGAAACGGAATTAGTGTACCCACGTAACACTAAACCGTTCTCACGTATATTAAAATGATAGTTAAAAGTATAGTTAATTACATAATATATTGTAAACGCACACACATAAGTAGACACAACCGTCTATAGTCAGGTTTGTTCCAATAGTTTTGGTTTGTTAGATTTTTCTCCACCTCGGATAGAAGAATTATAGTATTAAAAATAGAAAATTGTAAAAAAAAATACAAAAAAGATTGTTGAGATTAGATTCCAAAAAAAAAGTTTTATTTAGATGTTTCATGCTTTTCATTTAGCTAGGCAGTCATTTGATTACAAGCTCATCTAATAGTAGGTGAAGATGTCATCTTCGATCACATTAGCACTTGTTACATCTCTGCCCAGCTAGCGCCCATTTTTTTTAAAGAGGCAGAAGTTAAAATAAAATGAAATAGGTATTTGCTAATGTACTCAAACATCCCCACACAATAACTTCCACAATGAACACAATAACACAACAATATTATTGTCAGCAACCCTGCGATATCTCGTTACAAGTTTGACGTCACATCTTAACCTAATCCTGTTGAAGCCATTCTTCAAAACGTCCCCGTGAAGGGTTCAGCAGAACAGGGGTCTGTTAGAGAAGTCGGATACAAATTGAGTTATCAACCCTTGCACGATGCAAATGGGCCGGAACTTCTAATTGGCGGGATTAACAGAATTACTTTGTTTTAAACGCCTTAAAATTTTCAGTGTTCTACGAAAACTGACAGTGTTGCCAGGTTGTGCGTTGTATTACTTTTTTGGTAACTTTTGAACATTTTATAGTTGTGAATAGTTTTCTGACTTAAAAACAATAAAAACGGCATAACAAAGTATCCTATTCAGAACCTAGCAGTCGAAAGTTTCGGTAATTTTCATTTAATTTTAATAAATCTTTGGTTTGGGGAAACTGCGAAGTTATTAAATTTTTTAAACGACAACACCCACATCAAAAAATGGTATCAAATTGAACAAACTTACAAAATTGTTCAATATTGCGTTTTGAATCGCTCTCCTGGTCCTCAAGTTTCGGTCGTAGCAAACTCTGACGAAGGCCCTATGTTCGCGTACTTATCGCCCTCCGAAGAATACGCCGTGAACTTGTAGCGTGTAAAAAGAAAGCAAAAAAAAATTAAAAAAAATCCTCCAGAGTATTCCAATAAATCGTGAGTCCTTTGTCAAACACTAGCGTGAAGTGAGTTTTTCGAGCTTGTCGCGAGTATTACTACTTATACCTAGGTTGCACGTAAGTCAACCTGCTTGACTGCTTGATCGAATCAGAAATGATGAGATCCGCAGGAGAACTAAGACAACCGACATCGCTCGAAGGATTGCATCGTTGATGTGGCAGTGGGCGGGACACATAGCGCGGAGAATTGATGGCCGTTGGGGCGGAAAGGTTCTCGAATGGCGACGATCTGGTCAAGGTCGCGGGAAGTCGCTGGATGTGGACAGCGCAGGACCGATCCTTGTGGGGATCTTTGCGGGAGGCCTATGCCCAGCCGTGGGCGTCGTTCGGCAGATATGATGATGATGATGACGCAAGTCATATCTAGGTTCTATCTGGGGTACAACAGCTGCTTTTCCCTGTAATTTTCTAGCAACACTGACCGCGTCAGCTACGTAACTCCAGCCCTAATGGACCACGAGGTGATTAATGACGGCGACGACATTATTTTAATGAGGATAAATTGCATCTTTGAATGTCTTCTGTAATGACCGACTTAATTATTCTTTTGCTCGGCTGGCTCAGCATTAGCCATTGGAGATACATCGCTTGGAAGTCGCCTTTATTGATAAAGTTCGGTGAATTTTGCAAATTTGTTAGCTAAATTTGAAACTGTTTTGAACGTTAGGTTAAAAGTTTAACTGAGAACAGTATATAAAGTGTTAGGTAAAAGTGTTTATTCCCTGTAAACTGATAAACTGTAAAATGATGTAAGAAACACTTAATGTTACTCTACTTTTCTTTCCGGTTCGGAAGTTGATTCTATCGAGAAGAATTCGGCAAGAAACTCGATATAACATTCCTATAACATCCCTATAACATTCCTCGCAAGCCCATTGTAAGAATATTTTCTATTCCTAATACACACATCAAAACTGTCTAGGGATATCATAGGGATATCATTTTTCAAATATTTCATAAAGTTAAGTTTGTTTACAAGTTGAGCATTATCTCAGAATAACGCGAGGACAGAGGCATAAGATAAAGGTTAAGAATATTACAAAAAAAACCGTTTGATTTTGCTAAGATTTTGACACCTTTAAAAAGAAAAATCTGTCTTTTTTTAACGTCCACACGATTGTACAATAATGCTACTACAATGAATTTCTTGATACAATCTCAAAGGGCAAATATAGCAGTTACTGTGGTTTAAAAATTTATACGTTGGTATCAATATTTTAATTTTTACAGCCTCCCAAATAGCTATACTTTGTATGAAAATGCTTGAAATATCCCTAGACACTTTGGAGCAGTGTAGTAAAACTAACCTTGGCCACCATGCACCACTCGCTAGGTGTTTTAGCAAATACAGCCATCTCAGTAAGAGATGCCCTGAGTTTGACATATTCAATGACTCCCACCGTAAATTTAAACGAAAACTGTTTGAGTTCTTGTCTGCTTAATAGGATGTTTTTGTTTTTTGTTGTTGTTTATAGTATGTAAAATTTTAGTTTCTATTTTCTTTTTGTATTTTTCTGTTGCTCGTATGTACCAATGAGAATGCTGTGTATACCTGTCATTGGTACATACACTAGACTATAACCTTGTATTGTTTTTTTTAAATCGTTATGTGTATGTACTGTTGGTATGCCTTATTAATAAATAAATTGTTACTATATTCAGCATACATGGTTTGTTCACAATTATTGAAGTAACAGAGTACAGTCATAACAAAATGTGCAAAGGAGCAGATTTTATAAAGTGGATCGGTTAGTACTGTTAGTAGTCATCCTACTTGCTAGTTAAGAGTCGTGGGTTTGATCCTCACTCCAGACTTTGCACTCGTCTGTACCTGTACAATATTTTAGGTGTGGGTCTTTCTATATTTAAGAGTATTTACTCTGACTCCCATAATAGTCGTTAAAATTGATCAAGATATTTAGGTTCCGACAACTGGCATAAGTATAGACGTGAATTGAAAAATTTGTCTTAATAGGGGCCTGTTTTTACCTTTTAGTGACGTAACGCTAAAAAATATCTTTCCACTTGTCAGAGAGCTAGAAAATTATTAATTTCATCTTTATTTCAACTTCCAGTAAATGAGTTAAGAAACTTGCTGTTGGGCACTCACGAAGAAAGTGAAAGTGCTTGGCCAGTGAAAGAATCACTACAAGGATTGGTGGTTCTTGAAGATCTTTTAGGGTTAAGATGGTACCAGATATCGTCTATATTTATTGAAATAATTTGCTTTCGGAAACTGTGACCTAACCTAACCAATTTGCTAGTTTTTTTAACAAAGCCTATCCCGACCAGTGAATCGGAATATTCGCTTTGATTCAGAACGTTAGCCTCCGGCGTCGGAATAGAGGACCTTTACGTGTCGCCGTTGGAATAGGATAGACAGGTATTTGGCCTAGAAATAGTATACAGTTACGAAATGTTTGCAAATACCTATGACTAATTTACTTTGCCGTTTAGTCGTTTTATATCAGAATTTCATAACATCATCTTAGGTTGATGATGAACTGCTGAGATCAGCAATCGGAAACGACGTAAAAAAGGGTTGGCAGTCACTAATTCAAACGTTTTGTTACCGAAAAAAGTTGTTGCCGATAAAAAAACCTTGTTTTCTCGTAAATAAAGGTTGTTTTTAAAACAACTGTTTGATTGTGCTAAGCCAATGTTGAAATAACCAAACTGCATTTCAGCTGACCACGACGCTCTGTATTTACAACATCAGAAAAGCATTCTTTTGTTACATTCGAGACACGTGCCAAAAAATATAAAAGCATTTCTTTTCTCAAAACGATGTTGACGAGCACAAAATTGTAAACGTTTCCTTACTTCAACGAACATCAGACAGGTTAAAAGCGTCCAAAGCTTCTTATTTTCCGTTTCCGCAGACCGAAACCGTTCTATTCGATATTTACTCTAGATTCTAGAACGAATAGTAATTTTCCAGGCGGCTAATCACCTAGGTTAAAATTTTCAATTTTCTCCGCGCCTGAATCGAATCACAATATCCATACGTTATTTCCTTCGGGGCCATTTTGAAAGCTTTTAACTGCAGTCCGGTTCGAACCGTTCAATTTTAATGGCAGACGACGAGTTTCGCTGTTTAATAGATTATTTCAGGTTCATATATCTCCCAGAGATATATGAAATATTTACACATGAGCAAATTATGTAGAATATGTGCTCTTCAGAGCTATTTTGACTTTTCAGGGTGATCTAAAATATGTAATCTGTTTCAGAAAAACAATTCTAAAACTGATGATGTTTTTTTTATTGAATCCTTATTGCTCAAACTATACATCATCATCATCCCATGAAATCCTGGGAGCCTTAAAGTCATAGCTCATTAAGCCTGCACGGCTCCGACCCAGCAAATATACATACATACATCACGACTGCCACAAAATCGGCTTTTTACTCAGAAACAAGGCGACTGTTGCCATGGGGATTTAAATCCTAAGCATAGCTGGGGGTTTTTGAACTAAACCACACCTTGTTTGCCCTATTAACCTAATTAACAATCTATGTTAAAAACAAACGGTACACGACTTAAAAATGTTTCGTAATAAATAAACAAAAATAACCTTTAACTCGAAAAGAAAAGAACATTTTGTAAGCTCACAGCAAATATTTTACGCAATAAAAGCCCAGCTAATCCAGTCAGCCGACCTACCAGCTTCCGGTACTTAAATTTTAATTACACCCTTCATGATATTATTAAGTTGCATTTCCAACTTCAAGCTATAATATAGTTAAAGATAGGTAGGTATGCCAGGAAAAAAACCATTCGGTGTAGGTTTCGCGATCGGCGAAATCTTTCTGGTATATTTTTAAGCCAGTGTTTTTATTCCGTCAATGTTTTAAAGCAATATACCTTCAACACTCGAAATAAATACCACCTATTATTAGAATTGTTTTAGTTAATAATCTAGTTGTAGATTGTCTGACCTCAGGATGAAATTGCCTCCAATGTGACCTTTGAAGAAAATGTAGAAGCAAAGTTTATACATTATGGTGGTATTCATCATTAGTCATTAACGCCCTTACTCATCAAAACAAATGCAACGCTAAAGCATACGAGTAGTTTAAGTAATTGACGTGTTTTGTCACTTACTCGCAAATGACAGCAGCAACAAGAATGAAAGAGACAAAGCGATACAAAAGCCAACGTGTTGTTGAAGAGCTGTTTAAGGTTTTATGAATAAGGGGGTGGGAGGTAAACACTAGATAGACACAAGGTATAAGTTACCCCAAAACACCCAGCAAATTCAACGATAAGGCATGTTCAGTCTCAGATTAGACTAACTCTGGCCGTGCGGCTGACATCGTGAGATGTCAAGCTTAGTCTGGGGGCTTAAAGTGGCTTAATAATACCGGCTTATCACTACATAATGCCTAACATACAGCAATCTACACTGAGCACGCTTGTTGGAATATGGCTTATAGCATCTAAAAGTTGGGAAAAGCTATTGTTTAGTAATACTTATGCAACTGCATTTAACAAACATGACATAACAAAACATACCCTCACGATTATATGGTTTAGTCAGAGGCACACTGATTGTTGCCGTTATTTTGAACGACAGATCCAGAAGCCCACATTTTGCCGAGGGTATTTGACCCCAACGTGGTGAAGGGCGAGCCCACCGCCGTTATCCGGGTTGCTTGGGTTTTATATCGGTGTTTTCCATCACCGGAAATTCCATTAGCCACAAATTGTACAATGAACACAAAGTAGGTGTGTTCCGGCCAGATTTGATCTCGGGACCATCGGGTTCGTGTTTAACCACTGGGCCACGACGCTCTCACATTTAAGATGCCGTTTTTTAATTCGTTAGGCACATCCCAATCTTGCATTGACCTTTAAATATAGTATCTGACACTGGATTGCAATCTTTAAGCATTAATCTCGGTCCGGGTCACGATTCCGAAAGGTCAGATGCTTCTAAATATTGACAACCGGCTAAAAATACAAACCAACAGAATCGCGTACATTAATCGTAAATTTTCGGGCTGAAGATAATACCTACATAGAACAGATGAATTTGAAGAGGTAAATTACATTCATACGCTCGTAATTTTACCCAAAGTCAAATTGAGTGGTGATCTACCAAGGTGCGATATAACATACGAAGTTTCGGAAACAAGCTAAAAAGAAAAGGATTTTTTAGTATCAAAAATGTTTCGAATCCATATGAATGATCATCATCATCGTCATCATGTCAGCCGAACGACGCTCACTGCTGGGCATAGGCCTCCCCCAAAGATCGGTCCTGCGCTGTCCGCATCCAGCGGCTTCCCGCGACCTTGACGAGATCGTCGGTCCACCTTGTGGAGGAGGGACTGCCCACGGAACGACGTCCGGTACGCGATCGCCATTCTAGAACCTTTCCACCCCAACGGCCATCGGTTCTCCGCGCTATGTATCCCACCCACTGCCACTTCAACGATGCAATCTTTCGAGCGATGACGGTAGCCTTAGTTCTCATATGCATGATATGAATGAACAATGAAATTATTATGTGTAATACGAATTTAATTAAAATCTAAATACATTTCATTAAGGTTGACTGCAGCATTCACATATCATAAACATCTTCAAAAACCGCCAACAACTTCATGGACGGACGGTCAAAAAATTCACGACAATAGCTTTAAATCACATCATATTGATAACCACACCCAAATAAACTAAAGCGCGTCCCTTGTTTACTACGAACTAAAACCGTATTATTAAAAAGCGTCATCCAAACCCAAGCGTTTTGTATGGCGTGAATAGCATCAATTAAACTAAACTAAAATCGTGTACTAAGTTCACTTGATTACTGTTCATTCATTCAATTACAGTGCGCTGCCTATTACGGCTATTATTTTAAAAGCATTCGAAGCCAAACTAACTTGAACCTACATGACGTTGCGAAAAGGTATAAATTGCAGTCAACAGCACTGGCTTTGGTTTAAATTTCAAGCGGCGATTCAAATGAGTCATCGATTGATCATTTATTCGGAATCATGCAGCGGCGACGTCATATTTCGTGAAAGCTGCCTTGATTGTGTTAATTGATAATTATTGCGAATTATACGCGGTTGGACCGTCAGCTACAATTAATCCGGCAAATGCAGAATATTAGTGTTTCTGTGTGTGTGAATCAAGTACTTTTCGATAGCGGTTCGCAGAGTTTCATATTATGTTTATACATTGTTTGTATTTGGACTTTTCTGTATAGAGGCCAGCGGATCAGGCTGCCACTGACAAAGTATAATTTAATCATTATTAGTATATTGCATTGCACACTCTTACCTGCTGAACGGAAATAATGTCAAAAAGCATAATATTTTGCAAGTATTGAAAGAAAGACAAGTAGTAAGGAATGACATAACAGCCACCTGTGGTTTTTTAACGTTCAAGTAGGCACGCATTTGAACACTATCTCACCTAACTATTAAGTGATGCCGTGGTCTAAGGTGGTATATGCCGGCTTAGCAAATGGCTGTTTGCGCTCTTCATAAAGAGGCCCAATTTGTATCGCTCTTTAAACACTCCAGGAGGAGTGGAATTTGTCTCCCTTGCTGTTCGCATTATGAATGAGTTACCAACATAGGTGAGATCAGCTTAATCTGGATGAGGTCCGATGGAGAAAGAGAGCTGGCGTTTTTATTTTAACAAGCAAACCTCGCACTTCAATTGGTCGTGCGATGTATACTCATTGTAGAGTGCGTATGCGCTGGTTGAAGCCAGTATCTGCTAAGCAACGGTGACATTCGGACATTGTTTGAAAAATTACAATTGTTTTGTTTTATGCCCGTTTATTGACCGTAAAGTGTGGTTTGTGATGCCGGCGGAAATGAACCAAACACCCATTGTTACTCTTTTATGCTTTTTACTACCTGGTATGTATTACTAGTTATTAACACTTCTTGAATTTCATTATTTTAATTTCTTAATTTACTTGCTTTGTACACAAAAAAATAGTTTTTAGAGGTATGTTGTTGTTTGGTATGTATTTACTATCATATTTTATTGAAACTTGTGTGCAGAAAAATAAAGCTACTAGTCGTCATTGTTATTTAAAGTTACCACCTATATTTATATATTTTTCTGAGTCGGAACGGAGCGTGAGTGAAAGTCGCTTAACCCCGAATATTGACTCAGGCTCAGCGTTACTGAAAGATGGCAAATCGGACGTATGACCTGCTCTGCCATTCTTCAGAGCAGTGGATAGAAACGCTGATTGAGACTCAAAGAGGATCGTAGGTTCACTTCTCGGTGTATGTTGTTTGTGGTTTCCTTAACATCAACACCATACTTTGGGATTAGAGAAATATGTGCTGTTATCTCATATTCATAATTTCTTTAATAGTTGCCGAAAATAAATAAAATCACGTCATCAAAGTTTGATCTACGGTACGGTTCCCTAATACCGATCCTAGTGAGAACGAAGTGACATTAAGCCCGTGGCGCAGTTGTGACAGTGATCGGCGACGATCGCTGCTGTAAAGCAACACACGCCGGGTGGGAAATGGGATGGGTGACCATTTTTTCGAGCATCTCCGTGCTTCGGAAGGCACGTTAAGCAGTTGGTCCCGGATGATATCGCAAGATGTCAGTCGTCAAGCCTAGTCAGAGGCCTTAGAGCGGCTTGATAACATCTGCCAAAAGTGCTCACTAACCTTACACCCCTCCAGCAATCCGCACTGAGCCCGCGTGTTGGAGTATGGTTCATCCCACCTCATAGTTGAGGTGAGGCCTGTGCTCAGTAGTTGGACATAAATAGGCTGTTTATTTTAGCGACCAAAATAATAAAATAATTGCCATTTGCCACCCCGAAAGCTTTTTTCGCAACCGCGTGATTTCATTTAATTATCGCAAATTGATGGATCATTAATTACTTTATCGAAATTCACTTTCGATGGGTCTCGTTCACATTAAAATAAATCACCAAAGATATATTTTCTTTTTCGTTTTAGTTAGTTGCCTTTTAAACATTTTCCTTTCAAGCAACTTCAGACTTGCGAGTTTTTCTAACTTTATTTTTCATCCAAGAAGATGTTGATAATTAAAATGGCTTGGATATGATATTAGTTTATTCATTTTAACTGATGGTATTTTACATTAAATTACCGTTAGTTAATTAATGTTTTGTTATTTTTTGTCATAGTCAAAGCTGATTTTTCACTAGTCAGGTAAAAAATGAGCAAACCATTTACTTGAAAGAAAGCTCTAACCCCAATTGGCTGTAGGTAATCCTACTGTCCAATGAATGATTAGAAAAGATTCCAATATTATGCAGCAAGAATTTGAATTCGTATACTGAACGTCAACCGTACTACCGCCTACTGTACTTTTCTCCTTAGCCTTATGGTTGACTGGTAGATAATCTTTTTGGCATTTTGTACCATTTCATATTGTAAATGAATAAACGTACACACTTATTTTCCTATTTATTGTTGATACGAGTAAATAGGATGATGCGAAAAGCGCTTATTTCTTTAATAACTTCATTTTTCCTCCCCTTACTCGTGAATAAACAACGTAAGAACTAAATAAACGTTTCCAGGCTTTACATGCACAAAAGCACTTGTCGTTCGTCCATTTTTTCTCATAAGAAAGCACGCTATGGGCAGTTGTTGTAATAAAGTCCAATTAAAATCAATTACTACGACGATACTTAACTAGTATTATGACTGTAATGCCCCATGATGGCACACATTAAATGCACATTTGTTTTGTTATGTGTTTTACAAAAGATGGACTTCAAATATTACAGTGTAAACTGCGTAGTCCGAAAGAAATTCAAATGGAGAACCTTAGATAATTACAAATAAATAGGAATAGAAACGATTGTTACGCTGAAAAATTTCACGCCGTTAAATAAGTAGGAGAGAAGTTGACAAAATTTTCGTGAATCATTGTGAATACCATTTTGTCTCTAAAAGCTACGGCCCTAGTGGTAAATTACCAAGGCTTGATTATCTAGCCAATTCATTTTCATTGTTTATCCTAACTTTTTAAACGCACAATAAAAATCAGAGCTATATCATGTGACCATGTATTGGCGATAATCACTAACCCCATTCATAAAAAAATAAACATCGCTTCAACGACACATTAAATCTTGTATCGCTTTGTCTCTTTCATTTCTGTTGCTGTAGAGGCATTTATTTGCGAGTAAGTGACAAAACACGTCAATTGCTTTAACTATGCTTTACTAATTATTTTACGTAACCTTATATCGATGTTACTTGTAATTTCAATGCAATTTTCTAAGAAAGGTACAAAGGACTTGATCAAAAAAAAACCTAGAATCGCCAGAAATGCCATGTATGCTATTTTAACGAGCATAATGTGTAGATCAAAAATATATAAAAATTTACTGCAAAAGCTACGCGGTATACTAGATATCAATGATAAATGAAATCAATATTTGTATTTTTTAGGTTCTAAAAAATCTATTGTAGCCGTGATCTATAAACTCTTTTGGGTCGGTATTCTAAGAAAAGTTGTTATTTTAAACTTTCATATCATATTCTATGAAAATATTATACAGGATGAGTTTCTCAAGTGGGCGCGGTAGGCCAAATTCTAAACTATTAGGAATTCAGAAAAATTGTCGAGGGAGTCTGTAGCCTGATGTGGACAAAAACTAAAACTTTATACTCAGATTTTTTTTAAAACTTCATTCGTAGCCGGGGTTCGAACCAGTTATTTTTGGAAAAAAATTACACCTGTTTTACAATGCCATCTTGTAGTTTCGCTTCTAAGGGTCAAACATTGAGAAGTAACATTATATGGCAAACTGAAGGAAAGGTCTCATTTTTAATAAAATATTTATTTTCATTACATTCACATTGACCATTTTTCTGAATTCCTCATAGTTTAGGATTTCGCCTACCATGCCCACTTGGAAAATTCACCTTGCATAAATGTATGTTACAATCGTGATCAAACTCAAAACACGTGTGTATTTAAGAATGAGGAGGCATTCTATGTTCTTTATAGATTTGGAAACTGGCACATGACATTGGCGTATGAATGACGTGCGATGCAAACAAGACGCTGCCATATTGACTTGCAAACAGGTCCATTGGGCCTGTTTTTTATGTTGTCATTTTTGGTACTTGGATGCCGTATCTTCCTCTTTTTGTTTATATTAATGAAGTTAAACAGTACAATAACTTCTATACTGTATGGTTTAGGAGGCTGATTTTTTGAATACGTAATAGGGTTACTTCAGTGAACCCATTTTTATACATTTCGTTGCTGGCGATTCTAGGTTTTTTGTCTATGAATTTTTGATCAAGTCCTTTATTGTATTTGTATTGTTGGTATTATTGTTTTAGCATTTTCCATGCAGTATCTTTACTAAAGATCTGAAAACCAGAAAAAGACATTTGAAAAAAAAGATGCGGGTTCGATTCCTGCCTGATGCCAACATGACCAAATGTCTTTTTCTGGTTTTCAGATCTTTAGTAAAGTTACAAAATTATCTTAGTTGTTTCGGATTTTAAACCCTTAAACATGCTCAAAATACTGAAATATCAGATGTAATGTACTTCGTTTGCTTGTAAAACATTATCAACGTTAATAAACTGCTAAAAGCTTAGAAATGTCATTCATCTATGGACGTCTTCTTAGCCGGCGGTTTTAATTCGCTCAATTGGCCGGTCGCTCGCTCCTTAATACTATAATGCGACGTATTCAGGCCGGCATGATATCTGTCTTATGTATGCGGAAACTCAGTTTGGGACAAGTGACGATGGCAGGAAGTCAATAAGGGCAGTGGTTACGAGCGGTCACAGAACCGCGACTTCTATTCCCGCAAGCACTTTTGAGAGAGTGAGGACTGATATGGTGTAATGGTAAAGAAGTTAGAAGTTGGCTATTACAATATAGGTCGCGGGTTCGATCCCCGTAGAGTAAAAACTTCCGTGTGCATGAACTTGTCTGTTAAATAAAATTAAATAAATATCACCTGATATATTCATTCGCATAAATCACTTACTACAAATCAATGTTGGTACGACATTATAATTTCACTGACTGTGACTTATATTTTTTTTGCGCGTTACCTAGCAAAATGTGTCACTTTTTGTTTAAACGGTCTAGGGTTACATAATACTATATTTAGGCCGGGATGATATCTGTCTTATGTATGCGGAAACTCAGTTTGGGACAAGTGACGATGGCAGGAAGTCAATAAGCGCAGTGGTTACGAGCGGCTACAAAGAACCGCTACTTCGGTTCCCGCACTAAGCACTTTTGATATGTGAGAGGGTGAGGACCGATATGGTGTGATGGTTGAGAAGTTGGCTTCTCCACCATAGGTCTCGAAACAAAAAATAACATCATTTTTTGATGGATAGAGATCATGCCTATGCATGATCTCTATCCATCCCGAAAACGTGAAAACTAACACTTAATTACCCATAGAACGTACAAAGCAATGATTTATTCTTGCATACTGAACTACAACTGTGACTTATAAGTAATTTATTTGCACGTTACCTAGCAAAATGTGTATTTTTTTGTTTATACTGTTACATAAAGTGTGTGATTTTGAGATTTTAGTAATTTTTTATGCGTGCCAATCTGCCCCTTCATTTTGAGAAGTTGGCATTATGAGATGAACGATTAAAACGACCAAAGTAAAAAATAAAACTCGTACCAGAATTTTGTATCCCTCAGTTTTTCATTTGTAGTTTGCTACAAAAAATCATTCCTTCAAAATTCTGTCAAACTCCTCCTAACCCATCATCTTAAACATGAAGATGAATGATGGAACTAAAAAACTACTATAATCCCTACTTATCAATTGTGTGTAGGACCCCCATGTTTGCTCATTGCAGTCAAGTGGTCCGTTTAGAGTGCGCCGGCGCAGCTGACGAGTGGCGCCTAATTTGATTCGTTTAAAATATTTAAAAAGGGGAAGGGTATGTGAATGAACTTTTGTGTTTTGCAGTAGAGAAGTAAGTAACTAAGTAAGTAAATATTCTATATTGCACACTAAATAACAATAAAGATATTAAGTAAGAACAAGAAAATGTACAATTTGAAGAAGAATATAATGACTGGTTTTTCGAGTCAATGGATGCCAGGATTATAGTAAAAATAAGTACAAAGGGATTTCAGTAGCGGTGGCCTATGCACTAAGGTCGAGCCATACCAAGATTCTGTCTCAGAAGTAATAGTAGACATCAAAAAATGTCAAGTCGACTTGATAAAAGCGATTACGTTATCTGTCTTGAAGTTACCTAAAGTGTGAAATTTCTAAGTCTACTTTACAGAGGTTTGAGTGAATATATGTTTCAACACGAACAATGTATGCAAAATGCCCGAAACACAAAACCGATACAAAACCAAAGAATCCCTTATAACGGCAGCAGACTCGATCCCTACGACTTGTATGTATTGTTATGTTTTTGATACCTACTTCATGTTCACTATGTACAATTTGCGGCTAGCTCTCCGGTGATGGAAAACATCAACAAATAGCCCAAGCAGTCCAGATAACGACGCGCCCCTTTTTACCACGTTGCCGCTTTGGTTTCAATTTGGCGAAATGTAGGCTTCTGAACACGGCCGGTTGTCTTCCTTTAAAAAATAATAGCATTAAGGTTAAGCTTGTCTATGGGTTCTTGTAAAGAAAATGGCAGCTTCCCCTCCTCCCGCGGATCGTGAGGTTTCTAGTCTAAGGATTGTCTTTGGTTTGTAACCTAGGTTACGCTTTTGTTGATTGTCATTTGACAAGTATTGTCAGGTTGGTTTTTATTTCATTTGTCAACAACTATATTTCTTTCAGAGAATATAAATGCTTAAAAGAAAATAAACTTACCTACCCATCAGCAAATGCGGTAAGATTGTTTGGAAACATAATTGCAGAAGCCAATCAAGTTTTAGAAAATAGCCCACATCAACAGGCTTTACTAAAAGAGTTGAAACATCAAATTCAGTCCAAGCGTTCATCAGCATTCATATGATTCTTTGGGTTGTAAGCAACACAAAAGTGTAGTTGCGAAAAGCTGTGTTGATTTAACTCTGCGATTAACTGTGTTCAATTGGTGCAACATTATAAACAAAAATCTCAAGGTACGGATGTTTGTAGATTGGAAAATAAGATTTTGCCCTGTATGCAGCGTAAAGCATTTACTAAATATTAAACAAAATTAAGAAATAAAAGGCATAATAAGTGAAAATTGTTTAATTTATACCCAATTTATATTTCCAAAGAAAACAAGCAGAATTTAGGTAGGTACCTATAATATACCGTACCGTTATAAATCCACAAATATACAGTGTGTTTGGGAACCGGTGTCCGACCCGTTGAGGTGAAGTAATATGATCTATTTTATGAATAAATCCACCATAATTAAGCACTTTTAATTAATTTTTTTTAATTTTTTTTTTAATTTATTTCAGGTAAATTTTACCTGCGTTTCAAAGGGTCTCTGATGACAGGGTGATATTCAATTTGTCACAACTTCTAAACTATTTTACTTGGAACTTTGATTTTTGCTTCAGTGTTTAGGTGATGTCTTTGGGTATCCAAAAAGTTAAAAATAAATGTATGTTGACAGTTTAGTTTTTCTGAAAAAAAAATAAATGTAAAAAAAACTAACAAATTCTATCACAATTTTCAAGTTCAAACATTTTTTTGAGGTATTTTAAGGGAGTTATGAAAAAATGCTTTTTTGTCAGCTTATTGCCTACTTTTGTAGCTGTCCAACGATACCACTTTTGTGACTGTAGGACCTCTAAATCGGCAGATATTGCAAACTAAAATAACCCACCCGTACTCCCGAGAAAAAAAAATTAAAATGGCGGCCATTTTAAAACAACTGGGGCAAAGTGCTTAATTATGGTGGATTTATTCATAAAATAGATCATATTACTTCACCTTAATGGGTCGGACACCGGTACCCAAACACACTGTATACAAAAAGGTTTAACAAAAAACCTTTTTGTTATAACGTTAACATCGTTGCCGCATTATGAAAAAAACAATTTAAAAAAAAAAGCTGTCAAAATCTTTACATGAGGAAATCTCTATGGATCCTAAGGCGAGTTTTTTGCTACGGAAGTTACCCGTCTGAACCTGTTCCCTATCTAGTTTGTGCTTCTGAATGTTCCGTTCACCATGACGGCAACAAACAGCGTGCCTCTGACAAACCCGTTTTGAATATGTTGGGGGTGTGTCATGTTGAGGTATGTCTGATTTTGTGTCTAACACCAAAAAAGTACAGTTGGAGGCTCAATCCCTAGAGGCCATTGCTCAGAAGCGTAAAGCTAGACCATAATTCGATTCCTGAGATTACTAACTCAGGCAGGTAATCAGGCTAAACGGTCACGAAATGTTACGCTAAATTAAACTAAATTAAAGTTCGCAAGTCCTAAGTACCTAACATGCAAGTACTCCAAGTTTGGTCTGCGTGACCGACATCCGTTTGGGTGGAATGCTGACCTATTTACATAATGAATTGTTTAATCCACTCACGGGGATTACCTACTGTTTACTTGACTATACTAAGCACGTACTTAAAGTACTTGTTAGTTTTGCGATTAGGTTCTGCACCTCTAAACTTAGAAATTTTATTTTATGCGTTCCGGTCTTCCCTACCCTAGGAATGTTGGTTGGTTATTGTCTGTCATTATTTTGTTGAACTTGTGGTGATTTGTTTTTGTTTTACCCGACTGTGCCAGAAGGGGAATTATGTTTTTCGAGTTTATGTACTTATGTATATTTGTATGCAATAGTGTTTGGCACGCTCTGCAACCCGAACGGGTCAATGGATTTTAGCTTGAGGGGTGTCGTTAGAGTCATTACTGCGAAAGTGGCACTGGGTATGGCATATTAAAAAACATTTGATTTAATTGAAAAAAATATTAAAATACAAAAAAGGTGATTGAAAAAAACAGAAAATTGCACAAAACCCGTGTTTTTGGCATACTCGATTGCAGTTTAAGAAGAGATTTTTTTACAGTCGGACCCAATGAACACAAAGTAGGTGTGTTCCGGTTGGATTTGATCTCGGGACTAAGTATCGGGTTCCGAGACATCACAGTTTTGGCTTAACTTGAATTTTCTCTTGCAGTTCTAATAAAAGCAACTTCAGTGGACATAACTCAAGAATGGAAGCGCGACTTCGGCTGGGAGCTGGTCTGCCACTGGGCGCTGGACATGGACGACAGCTTGCAGTCAGTGATGCTGAGCAAGAACAAGCAGCTTTTCTTCATATTTCGACCTGAGGTTAGTTAGTCAAATTCACTTTGCTTGATAAAAAGTATTTTAATACGCTACGGTTGGATTTTAAGGGGAGGGCTCAGACTAGCGTTTCTTGGATAAGTTCAAAATGTTATCAAAAAGGGTAAAGACTTGAAGTCTTTACCAGAACTAAGCCTTTTTAAGGCTTCAAGTCTTTACTAGTATCTTCATGAAGGGATGTAGGTATGAGAGTGTAGAAAAGCTCAGGATATTTGTCAGGATCATCGTAAGAGAATAGATGTGGGCTCTGCCTACCCTGTGAGGCAATGGGCGTAATGCTATGTGTGTAAGAATGTGTGTAAATACACACTACTAATTTCTATAGGTACTTTATTTTATTTAGGTACTTAAGTACATTGTTACTTGCTTTACATTCTGAGCCTGAGCTGAGTCCGCGTGTTAAAGTATGGCTCATACCAGCTCATAGTTGAAGCTGCAATGATAAGCGACTTAAGCGTAGAGTTATTAGAATAATACTCGTGTTGACATCGACATTGATAGAACACATTAGATGTCTCAACACATTATATTCAGTGTTACAAATGATTTGACCTCTTAATTCAAGAACGGATGGTTTAATAGCGATAACAGCAGACTAACTAGTTAATTGCAATGGTGACAGTGCGAGTTCCTGTTTTTTTGTCCCATAGGTAGGTCAAACAATTTAGACGACCCGTACTATCCATTTCATCTTTTTTCTGTGTTCTGGGGTTGGAGTAATGTGCATTAAAATATGGTTGAGTGGGATGATGGCTGGCTCACACGTCGAATTGTAAACGTAGCACCTTCGGCCCTGGTCTGCCCTAGTTTATTGTTGTAATTATTGATTGACTGTTAGTTTATCAAAGAATGTTCAGATACTATGAAACATCCTATTATAAGGGAGTAACTGCTGTGTTGCTTGCCTGGTCTTCTCAGTAGAAACAATCTGTTGACGCCGGTGGTAGAGTCACATTATGAATATTCATGTAGTTTAGTAGGTTAACGAGTAATTATGTAGTTCAAAATAAGAGCTTTTGATTTCGAGTCCTGCAACTAGAAATAAGACTGAAAAGATTGTGGATTGTGTAAACATTTCAGAAAGGAAATGAAGGAAAGAAACGATTACCTACCTACCTATTCAGGTCGAAAATAGAAAAAAAACTTTTCAAGGGAAGTCCTGAATCACTTAGCCAATCATTTGGCAATTTTCCTTAACTTTGAATCTATTTTGAAAAATAATTGTGGTTTCTTACAGAACTTGGGCGGCGAGTTGCGAAAGTCGAACACGTTCAACCTAAACGAGTCGACAATGGCAGTGGACTGTGTGTCTCCTGTAGAGCACGGTATCGAAGGCAAATGTCGGATTACTATAGAGCCTCATGTGGCTCCGAAGCACGACTTCAGCTTCGGCTGCGGCGCCTCTGGAGAACGACCTTACTTTAGGATCGCTGAGAAGGAGATATCGGTGGAAGCTTTTGGTAATTTGCTTATTAAGTGATGATGATGACCTACCATGCAAATATTGTTCTTTGCACGTTAGGTGCAAATTCAAACGACGCCCACTGCTAGGCATAGGCCTCCCCCAAAGATCTCAACAACGATCGGTCCTGCGCTGTCCGCATCCAGCGGCTTCCCGCGACATTGACCAGATATTTACGACCTTGACAATAATTACGTTAACGTCTAAGTTCTTGTTAAACTTATAATGAGTAACTCACTTTTGCTGGGAATGAGAAAACTATAGATAAAAGTATAACTACAGTTTGATAGCCGCATTTCAGTCAAGTTGCATTTATTTCAGTACAACCTTCGATTCCTACGATGGTGGTAACCAGACAAGGAGCCACTCCGCCCACCATCAACTGCACAACCAGTGGCATGCCAGCGCCAAAAATTGTGTGGACCGTCGACAACCAAACGGTATGTTCATTGAAATACACAGAATAGGAAATATGTACTGTTCTTTTTCAATTTTTTTTATGATAGCTTATATCGTTTTATGACTGACTAGCAGCCGCCCGCGACTTCGTCCGCGTGGACTAACGTTATCGTAATTTTAGTAAGGATGCCTATTTTTTTTGAAAATGAAATATATCCTATGTCACTCAGGA
Organism: Udea ferrugalis; assembly: GCA_950022985.1. Lineage (NCBI taxonomy): Eukaryota > Metazoa > Arthropoda > Insecta > Lepidoptera > Crambidae > Udea > Udea ferrugalis. The sequence continues at coordinate 13,713,371 of OX465529.1, forward strand.
ATGATGTAGCTTTCCAACAGTGAAAGAATTTTTCAAATCTGCCAAGTAGTTCCGGAGCCTATTCAATTCATACAAACAAACAAACAAACCAAAAATCAAACCTTTCCTCTTTATAATATTTGTATAGATGTATAGATCCATAATATTCAGCACCAAAAATGCAAAATGTATATTTGTAAATTGTTATAAATTCCAAACTTTTTCAGCCATTTCAAACGCCCGCCAATATGGCGCGCTCAGTTGTCATAGACTTTGACGTCACGCAAGTCTATGACAACACAAATATAACCTACAAATTGTTGAATTGTTCTTCTTGTCCCGCTTTTGTCAGTGACATACACGTAGACTTTGACGTCACACTCGACCCACTCGACAGACGCCATATTAGGTACCTATTCAAAAATCATTTATTCTAGTAGACCATTCGCTACACAGTAATGGAACAATCCGTCGATTCCACCGAGATAGATGGATACCTACAGAGCTTCGCTACCGTGTTCCACGCCTGCTTGTCTAACAAGAAAATCAACAATTCAATTCCACCGATTTCATGTGACTGTAGTTCCGGATCGTCACAGCCATAATCCAATCTCGACCGGAAGGCCTCATCTGATGAATTTGCAACGGGCCAGCATTGTAGTCGCCATTATCGTTGCGTTGCGCTGTATTGCTCGATTTGCTAAAACATTATTGCGAAGGTGCATCGCATGATCTGGCATGTCAACAAAAATGAACGACGCAGCGGTTGATGCTGCGACGAAACAACGCAAAACAATACACGTATTGTGACCTCCCCCTACGGGCTAAAGTTTGCACGTGGCTTTTGACCCTAACTATAAGACACCTCCTCCGTCCATTCATGTTTTTCATATTATACCTAATACGTAGGTATAATGAAATGTCATTTGTTGTAGAAAAACGGCAAACATACGTGACCAATCCCCCTATTCCACTTATCCCACCTAGGTGGGAAGAGTGTCAGGTTAGGTAATGCCGCAATGCGTGCATAAAAACATTTCTTACAAGTGGTAAGGCGCGGAAGATCGTCATTGTACCTGGATATCTACATTTTGTCTGCAATTTATAGCCGAAAAAATGATTACTTTCTTAATACAACATTGATTACCTAAGCTCTTGTGCTATCTAGGTGCCCCACCACTTCCACAACGCAGCCTGGAACGCCACGTCAAAGTTATGGGACGTCTGGTCAACCTTCACGCCCCAACCTGACGCTGTCGAAATACAATGCACACCAGAAGTGATGAGGGGAAACCAGCAGTTCCGTGGGCTTCCTGTACAATACAGTAATGCGTATAGAATATTCTTGGGTAAGTAAACTTACTTGAAGTTATGGACAGGAACGCCATTCCTGGAAATGCTGGTTCATTAGTAGGTAGTGGCATTAGTAGTAGTCCCGGCTACATTACTCTACGAAGACTGAGGAAATCGTAGAGTATCCGCAGAAAAAGACCAAGTTCACTTTGAGTGTCGAGCAATTAGTGTCGATGTGAGATTTTTAATTACTTTGTGGTGAGACTGCACCATCTGTCGACTTTCATGAAGGACGAACTTTGACCTAAAGGAGTTGTGCTCCAGCGGTTTCAAGGCCGGCTATGACTCCGCTCAACGTCTCACGTCTTCGAAACAAAAACGCTTTGCTCAAGCAATATTTTATTTTTTTGGTTCTTATAATAAATATGAAGTGCCTATGTACCTATGACACATACATACACATATGACACATAGGTACTAATAGGAGGTATAAACAGGGTTGCAGGGAAAGCCATACACAATATTCGGCGGCAAGTCAAGCATTAATGAGGGTAACTCCTCCATGTTTTAAAACAAACGATTACACGAAATAAACGATTAATTAGTATTAGTAAGTGCAATTCGAACTCATTTTCTTTTGTATGGTAGGCCCTGTTCAAGCAACAGGGCTTCTTGAGCAGATAAGTGTTCTAACTAATGATGAGTTAACCCACTTCCCACCGTTTGTTATGAAGGAACCGGTTGTCAGGACAAGTTTAGTTACAGGAAAGTCATCATCAACACAAATTACATAAATCATCATACAAAAAAACAGATATGACATAACATAACATACCCTCACGACCATATCCCTAATGGGTTAGTCAGAAGCACACTGATTGTTGCCGTCATGGTGAACGGAATATGCAGAAGCCCACATTTCGCCGAGGGAATTCGAACCCAACGTGGTAAGGGGCGAGCCTACCGCCTTAATCCGGGTTGCTTGGTTATCTTAAGGGTGTTTTCCATCACCGGAGAGTTGGCTGCAAATTGTACAATGAACACAAAGTTGGTGTGTTCCGGCCAGATTTGATCTCGGGACAATAGATATAAATATTGTACCTAATAATGTGTTTCAGAGCTATTATAACTCTTTTGAAAAATAATTACTTGTTTCAGATTGGACGATCCTCTTCGTGACAGCAATATCTAGTTTACTATTAAGATAAGTCGTTATTTGGTTATAATATTGAGATACTTAAATAAAACAAAACATATTGTTGGTTTGTTATTTTTATTTTCAGTAGAATATCGTTGTAAACGATTATTAACTATGTTTGAGCTGCAGTCGCACTAATCGATATTTTTGCAAAATAATCTCTTTCTAAATGCGAGGTAGAATGTAGCTTAAAAATGTATCAAATAAACCACAGTTATTTAGGAATATATCTATTCTGTCATTTAGACTACGGAGTGAAGGAAGGAAGAGACACTGGTACAGTCAACGGCTTATCAGGCTAACCATTTCCATTTTACATCTCGCTCTTGCCAAATGACAGTTCTTTGTTATAGAGCAAGGAGGAGTACTGGTAATAGGTAGCCTGTCATACCGTTGACCCGAACAGCCATAAATAAAAGGTTTGCTAACTGGCAGTAATCGAAGAATACACAGTACGTGTACCTTTGCAACAAATTATATTTAAATCTACCACATTTTCATTTATATTCACGTCAAATTATTCTTATAAGTTCGAGAACCGACAGAAGTTAAGGTTTCTTCCAGACAGACAGTGCCATGGTGACAGGGTGTCATTTTTCAACTTTGTCAGATATTCATTTTAAAAATCAATCTACAAGATATACATACTTACAAGTCAATAGTATTTAGTTCTAATGAGTCTAAATTAGTGCCACTGCCGCTCAATACATTTTTACCATCATCATTTTGGCTTGTTGGTAGTTGATTACAGTTAAAGATAATATAGTTTTACGACAGTTTACTGTTAGTTCTCTTATTTATATTACCTATAGGTAACAACTTTACCAATTTTACGACTTAAATATATAAGAAACTTACACACAACTTTGATGAAACTGTTTTATCTAATGTAATGTGCGATATTTTTAGCAATAATTAATTATAGTCTATTAAATGCATTTAATTCAAAACGTGACTATACAAAATTAAACAATATTAACACACTTTGGACGTAACTTTGTGAATATCAACACACCGTATACAGGCTGTCCCGAAAATCAACTTCAAGCGGGCACAGGGCGATGGGTTATGTTATACCAGTTTTAGGTGGTTCAAAATATTAAAAATCACCTCATATCTAGACCTCCGGCCCCTTCCCATCAGGTGGAGTAAGTAAGAGTAAGAGCTCAAAAACAATGGTTAAAACCATGACTCAGTCAAATTTTATTTTATTTTATAAACTGGCAATTCGTATTATTATTACTACATTTGTTAACAACTGCATCTGTGATTACAATTAGCTACATGAAGTAAACTTTGTCCGAAGAGAATAAAAAATACACAACCGAATTCGGCACATTGTACCTAGCGTATCTTCCCGTGCCCGCTTGAAGTAGAGTTTTGGGACACCCTATATAATAAAAATAGGAACGGGGTCTAAAGACAACATTTATGAATTTTAAATATTTTAGTTAAAACTTTATCTATATAAAATAATATTATACAATTAAGTTGAAAGTTATATAATTTGAAATAAATATTATTTAAGTTGTAAAAAGAGATGTAGGCCAGATAGTGAGTGGAAATGTAGATAAAAATGATCGATGAGGTTGATACAATGATCTCTAATAATTATTATCACAGTGCCATCTTGCATCGTGGCAATGATTTCATTATCTTATTATTTTAATTCTTTAGTGTTTTTTAAGTCCTTCGAACTGCTGAAGTTGCGACCATCAGGTGAATTGGCTTCGTCTGAATTTTTACCCTATTATTGGCAGGGTTAATTTGTACAAATTTACTTTTAAAATGTTATAACCATCATTTGGAATTGGATAATGTTAGCAATTTTCAGTAATATAAATGAACTATCACGAAAACACGGCACAATTTTACGTTCGGAACACCAGAAACTACGGTATTATCATTCATCATCATGAGATTATCATTCATCGTCAGATATGTAATCTGGAAAATAAGATAATGAAGTCATCGTACGATTCAAACACATCAGTACTTCAGTCCGCCCGCCTAGAGCAGTTATGCACAAATTAAAACAAAATAACCTTCAAAGAGAAGAGAAGTGTATGTCTCCCACTGATGATTTTTGAATAAATTAATAATGTATAAATGGTTTTAATAGAGGTTAAAATTGTGTTTCTTTTCAATGTTGTTTCAACATTTTAACTGTCTACTGTGAATTTACTTGAACTAACTAAACCTTGTAACCTTGTTAGTTAATGCTTACCGGGGTTTCTTGAAGCCGTTTACAGTTAACTTCCTGAACATGCCATAAGGTCTTAAGGGTTTGTCAGCCGACAAACCACGGGACTCAGTATGCTCATGTTAAAACTATTCATTTTTACCTTACGGGGATTAAACTGAAACCCCTTGATGAAAGTAAAATTTATTTGAACACAATTAGTGAAGATCGAATATTCTTCACTGACAAAACTCACTTGAACTTGCTGCATGACAGTTTAGTCGTTTTTATAACTTTGACAGTATCTGTTATAATTTGTGCATAGCTTTACAACAACGCCTCTAAAAATTTGACATAATGAAGGCCAAGGAAAAATACGTACAAAGTTAAAACTACGTAAATATAATTAGAACACTAATAAATAAGATGATTTTGTGCTTATTTTTTCATTGACTAATATCAATACTCAACATTAATGTGTATAAAATGACATTTAAACATTTTATTTTTAAAATTGAAGATAATAATATGTATTAGTCTTGAAAAAGTTTTCATGAATAAATAATTGATATTAAATAACAAGGAAAATTCGTTTCATTTCAGATATTACATTTTATTTTGGCTTTTCAATTTGTTGTATAGAGAAAAACAAAATATAAGGGAGTTGATTATATAGATTGTATAGTTCACATACATAGTATATTCTATAGTAATAAATAGATAATAATATAACTGTTTCACAGTCAACAGATAGCATAGGGGTGAGCAATATTCTTCATACAATAATTATTTTAAATATTATGAGCCGACAGACTATATGACGTCACTGCTATCTAACACATTTCATTTCTATATTTATACCACTATGAGCGATATTATTTGACTAGATAACCTCTATTTTACTACGAATTTATTTGGCTAAATACTGGATTACATGGAATGTTAATACGACGGTTCACATATTAATTTAGCAGGGCAAATAAACGATCTAATGTCATTATAAAGATAAAATCTATATTGTCATTTCGTAGTTAAAAAGGTCTTTTTGTTTTTGAAGCATAATGTATGCTTTCAATGCGACTAAAAAATGACGCAAAGTATCTCTCAACCCTGAATTGAGGGATATTAATTTCATTTAATTTTTGATTAATAAACAGCGTGGCAGAGCTATTTAGTAAACTACTTCCGAGCTTCAAATTCAAACTATGAGATTGAGAAGCTGAGATTGTGATATTAGGCGTCAAAACCAGTGAGGTCTGTCATTTGAATTCGTGTACGAGTTTTATGCAGCACTGCTTGGCATAATCCACTAAAAGCCTGAAGTTGATATAAGATTCTGGCTGGTTCGTTAAATTATAATGTATTAGCACGACATTCAAAACCAACAATATACATACTTGTAAATTTTAATCTAGTGTATACATTTTCATGGCCGAATGAAAACACGTGAAAAAATGTCACACGCTGAGATTAATTGTAGAAAATTCCTACTTATCTACTATCACAACATAAAATTGGGAATTCTTAATTCTAGGAATGTTATACTTATTTAAAGCAAGGCAAGAGACTGTCAGTTGTTCACTGACTTTCATGTTATTAGATATTTTCTTATTAGCATAGATATCTTGATTCGAACCAAATAACAATATGGACATCATCACCTAACAATCTGCCTTCAGGTAATTTTGCAAATAATTTTCTACGAATTAAAATTGCCAGTGAACAATGACTTCAGACTAGACATTAAATATAAATAGACACCATGATACAACATATTATTAACATTTGAATATGTAGAAAAGACACTTCATAATAAGGGACTTTAACGCCACATCACAGTCAAAAATAAATATATATCATAATAATGATAGGACAGAGCTAGGACAGAAATGTTTGCCAACATGAAACCCTACTTGTTTTTGAGAGCAAGTAGAATAGCCTATGTAACTATTCGAATTTATAGCAATGTTTTACACCCAATGAGTAAACTTTGCATTCCAGTTGTACACAATGTGTATTGAACAGACAGAAATACATAGTCAAACACAGAACATATATTATTTTGAACCTTTTATAGACAGGGTTTACGTTCTATACTTATAGATACAACATCCTATAAGTTGGAAGATTTCGTGCTACTTAGTAAATAGTTTTATTATAATTCAAACAAAATCAAATCTCTAATGTACTTTTTTCATAAGTATAGATAAGTATTTAAAGAAGTTTTATAGTTTAAACTAAATTTTATACCTTTTAGGTACAAGCAAAAAAGGTAAACAAGAAAGGTTTTTCAACGTATAAATTATTAATAAAGAACGCAACATATACAATATATATTCATACGCTCTTTAGTTTAATTATTAAAACGCCGTTGTCCGTACTCAAATTATGAACATAATACATATTAATTGACAACATCGTATTTATACAGTGTGTCTGGTCACCGGTGTCCGACCCGTTAAGGTGAAGTAATATGATCTATTTTATGAATAAATCCACCATAATTAAGCACTTTTAATTAATTTTTTTTAAATTTTTTTTTAATTTATTTCAGGTAAATTTTACCTGCGTTTCAAAGGGTCTCTGATGACAGGGTGATATTCAATTTGTCACAACTTCTAAACTATTTTATTTGGAACTTTGATTTTTGCTTCAGTGTTTAGGTGATGTCTTTGGGTATCCAAAAAGTTAAAAATAAATGTATGTTGACAGTTTAGTTTTTCTGAAAAAAAAATAAATGTAAAAAAAACTAACAAATTCTATCACAATTTTCAAGTTCAAACATTTTTTTGAGGTATTTTAAGGGAGTTATGAAAAAATGCTTTTTTGTCAGCTTATTGCCTACTTTTGTAGCTGTCCAACGATACCACTTTTGTGACTGTAGGACCTCTAAATCGGCAGATATTGCAAACTAAAATAACCCACCCGTACTCCCGAGAAAAAAAATTAAAATGGCGGCCATTTTAAAACAACTGGGGCAAAGTGCTTAATTATGGTGGATTTATTCATAAAATAGATCATATTACTTCACCTTAACGGGTCGGACACCGGTTCCCAAACACACTGTATATCATAGGAATTATTATAATATACCAACACATTTGGTTTTCTACAAATTACTTTCGGTATATGATTTTATATACTGATGAACTTTTATGACATTTAAATATTAAACCACAGTTGACAAAAGTCAGTATTTCTGCGTTGTATTTAATATAAAAGGTGTTTTAGGTAGTATCCAAATTTTTAAGATAGGTATCTTTAAAATAGCAAAAAAGTCAGGGTATGCTTAGCAGAATATTACGAAACAAATTGAACCTTTTAAAAATGTGGATACTAATATTAAATTTACCTAGTATAATAATATTTCTATGCTAAAGACATACAGGGTGAATTTTTCAGGTGGGCTCAGACTGTTTTTTGTATTTGTGACTAGCTTTCCCGACAGACGTTGTTCTGTTGTCAATCATTGACAGGTAAAAATGGTTGCCAAGTGAAACCTAATTGTTGTCTTTCACTATATTCCGAATATTTTCTCATGTTTACTCACCTTTCAAACCTTCCCTGGACCTTCAAAAATATTTCAAAACCAAAATTATCTAAATTGATCCAGCCGGTACCGAGTTTTAGCGAGAGTAACGAACGGCAATACTTTTATATATTGAGATTGAATAAGCCGAGTCTAGCTTCACATGGCTGCTATTTAATCACGCATTATGAGATTTTAAATATTTTTTTAAAGATAAATAAATATTTCTTAAGAATGAGGCTTTCCCTATAATTTAACGGATGGCTCATTAAAACTGGGGGTTTTTGATTCCTAGCTAAGGAATGTATTTTTCATAGTCACAATTCAATTTTTTATTCAGTCAGGTACTAAGTAGGTAAGCCTGCAGTATTCGTGTTTGTCAAAATCGGCCCCGTGACTCCTTTGATCTTTCTATATTTCTCATAGTTCAGGATCTGGCCTAATTTATAAATTCACCCTGTATACATATACAAACTCGAATTTAAAGCACACCTGTATGTCTATTTGTGCGAAATTGGAGTCTTCAATTTGGTATTATTCTAAAGAATGACCATGTAAGCACAGTCTCAGAAGTACATACATAAGAATCTCCTTTTTAAATGAACAAATTTGTTGAAAATAAAGATGCCTTTATGTAACAAAAACATATAAAAAGGGTTGGAAAACACAAGTCACAACAAAATCAATGCTTTTAAATGCAATTCAGTACTTGGTATACACTTGAAGCTACGTTTGACTAGTTTTAAACGACTTGCTTTAAATGCTAATGTCAACGTCAAGTCTTATTAAATGCACAATATTTATTATAATGATCTATTTTTTTTCTAACAAATTTCTTTACGTGAAAACTATACCCAAAAAAGTGAAGTAAAATCACAAGAAGAGTAAGGGCAAGGTGATGTCTATAAGTATCACTGTTTCTTGTCGTAACTTAGGGCACAATATGTTATGAAGTGAGACTAAATGTTGTTATCTAGGCAAAGGAATATCGAAAAATATCAACTTGATCAAATGTCAGGGAGTATTCGACTGATCTGAGGGCAACCGCTGCTCCTATTAAACTTTACTGATCATAATCCTGTCATACTAAAATTTTTAGGCCTTCAATAGGTACTACAAAGAAATACAAAATATTGACAATTTAACAAACTGATTGAGTGATAAATATCGTTATAAGACGTATTAGTCTGCTCCGTTGGCAGACTCCGCTTGCTTATTATCAGAGGACTAATGGGTCTGAAGGCGATGTAATTGTTAAATATACTGAATAAGCGATCGGGTATAGTTTCCAAGTGTCAAATCGAACGCCTACTCTACCTAGCCACGCTACCGTGCTATGAATCACGATGTACAGTATTGTCGGTAGTGTCAGTACTCAGTAGTCACAAATAGGCCGTACCTGGAGGCCTAGGGCGCCGTGTGCAGCCAGGCCCGTAGGCCTCGGGCGCGCTCGGCCACGCCGCCGTCTGAATGCTCCTGCATCATTGGTTCGGGCTGAAAATAAAGAATACTCTTTTTTATCATATAAAGAAAGAAAGGAAAAAAACGTTTATAGATTTCGGACATGACAACGTACAGACAAAAAAAAATGGTAGAGAAAAAGTCAATATAAGAAAAGAAAAATTGACAAAAATTTACAACAAACAGCAGTGTCACGATGTCCAAAATTAAATGGACCCCACTCAGCTAATGCCTAGACCTAATAGCATTAGCATAGCATTTAAGTCTATTATCAAGTGTATTTGTTTTGTTGACAATTTAAAAGCGCTTCTTGCAACAGGTCCTTTTAAATAAAGATATTTTGACTTTGACTTTGATAATATATGAGGGCGCCATATTATGATGTGTGCTAAGTGGTCAAAAAGGTTAAGACGGTTTGGCAAAAGCAATTGTAATTCTATAGTGGCAAAGTCGTATGTTGCTTGAAGCACTAGAACCAAGTACAGGGGAAACACGATTTCAATCACTAATAGAAAAGGTTTTCCCGATTACTTCAGAGTCACACATATTTGACCACAGTGTACGTGCACACCATTTAAGAATGCCTATACTGTACTCGTTGGTAAAAGCAATAAGCTTTTTAATATTAACTATCGAGTTTATGTCAATAGAGACAACTTCCTATCCGGGGTTACCTATCATATGACCGAATTTTCTTATCCCGAATTTCATTTTCCCGAAAACGTTTCGGTTTTTTTCGATCGGCATGTTTTTAATTTTCCCGAAATGACGTTTGCCACTGTATCAGTTGACCAATTATCAACTGGTTTTTTTTCGTTTGCCAGACGTTTCATTAGGCTGCACAACGTTTTACCAAAGTGATGACTGGCCGAAATGACACTTGTCCTAAGTATTGTTTTTCAGAACAATCATTAGACCACAGTTTTGATTGCCATATTTTTAGTTTACCAAACGATCATAAAAAAGTTACGTGTTTAATGCAAGCAGCATAAAAACAGGCAAGGATTTTTTGGATATAAAATAAAGTATTCAACATGCATGTTTAAGGAAAACACAAGAATTCGGTCACGGCTCCGGCATTACGGGGCTCCGGCGGTTCCTCGCGTGCTAATCGTCGCAGATGGCTTTCGCTCAGCACCACAGCTTCGGCTTGTTGGCGCCAGCCTCAGCCGCGGCGCCTCGCTCATGGCCACCTGCTCCTCAGCCCGCGGGCCGCCTCGCCCCTCCATGCCTACGCGCTTTTAAATAACACTCTTGGGGTAGGGCAAAACAAGTACCATGTGGTGTCGGGGTTGACTGAGTCGGATTCGCCCTGAAGTTGAAATTACTGAAAATCGACGTTAACGAGACGTTGAACGTTATCATACAGTAGCTGTGGCCTAGTAATATTCGGTAAAAGTGATTATATGCCAAATAAGTCATCTGGTAAATGAAAAAAGTCGAAAAAAGACTTCGGGCAATAGTAAAAAGTTTATTCTGAAATTCGGTTTAACGTACTTCGGTAAAACGACACTTATGTCAAAAGAGACTTCGACGAGTTGAAAATATGTCAAACAATATATCTGGCAAATGAAATGTTGGTCAATAGTTTTCAGTCAAATGAAATTCGGACTAGTGAATTTCGGACAAGTGACGGGTTCCCCTATCCGGTGGTAGATTAACATTGAGTGTTTCTTACATAATTTAATTTTTTTACTGACTTTTATTAAACACCTTTAAAAGTTTACATAAAATAAATTCTTTTAATTTTCATAAATAATTCAAAAATAACTTACAGCTGATAGAGTCATCCGGGTTTGAGATGTGGTTGCATTGCAAGAGCTGGTCTCTGGTGAAGCTGTATGAAACGTTTAACAAAATACTGATTAATCACTAATCAATATACCAAATTATTTATCCATAAGTCAAGGAATGGACCAATTCATAATTACAAATTAACATAAAATTAATAAAGGCAAGTGTTCAAGATAACATAAAGACCTAACTTAATACTAATCACCAAAATCTCAACCAATGTCAATCACTAACTTACTAATTTCAATTCTGAACAATATTTCAACATTAGCAGGAAGGCAAGGTATCATGTGTCCTTTATATTTATTAAGATATTTTTTCATGGCTTTTCAATCATTCCAACTGTTTCCTTCTCTAGAAGAAGTTTCCTGTCTATGACTGTTCTAACCTGTATGCGGCCGACGCGCGTCCAACGCCCGCCAGATGTCGCGCACGTCGGCGTGTAGTGCGCGCAACGACCGCAGCACGGCGCCACCGGCCTCTACTTCCGCCGCCGCTGAACTTCCGGACGACGCCTCGCTTGTTGTGCCTTCCTGTTAATACATTTGACTAATGAGGTAAATGATCTAGGCCCTAGGCCACTAGAGTTTTTAAAGGCAATGCCTGATTTTGGTGCCCTGTTATTCGCTTTAACATCGACCAAAAATATTGTTTGATGTTCAAAATGATTGATTGAACAAATTTTCAAATGACTGACACTTGTAACTCGGTTCGGACTGCGTTTAGAGTTTAGAGGTATTTGTTGTCATAATAAGATCTGTTTAAAATAACATTATTATTTTAAAAAAATGTTTGGACAGTTTCAAAGCAATAGGAAAAAGGCATCACTGGTTCGTATAAATCAGGCTTTGTCCTTTGACAAGATACAAAATAAAAGAAATTGAATTCGTTTTTTTGACACAAGATGCAAAATGAAAGAAATTCGTTTCGAAAAGTAGGAAACAGCCCGTTGTCATGACAGCTAGCAGAACTGAAGAAAAACGACGCACTACAAAACAATGCAAACGAAAATAACTAAAAACCATCAAAAGCAACCAGACATATGTTTAACGTAAACAAACGAAATAAAGCACGACCAAAGCAAATCAAAAGAAGTAAGTTATACAAATGAAATAAGAAAAGCTGAGCTCAAAGAAAAAAGATGATTTATCTTAAGAAGAACAGGGGTAACAAAAATGGCAGAACGGCAGCCAGTAGTGGTCTTCTAAAGACATGCGAATACTACTATTACACGACATCAACTACCTATACAGCACAGCTCCGGCACTACTTGTAAGTCCAAATTAGATTCAATCGGGGGTCTACAACATTTGACGACAGATCAATGACGTATAGATCGTCTATGTATATCGACACATAAGAACTAGTAAGTAAGTGTGCCGCGTTTGAGCCTTCATCAATTCATAAGACACAAGACCTAATAACTGAGTTATTTAATTCTTGCATGATTCACACGATAAAACATTTATTCGTTCCTCATTCGTTATTCGTAAAGTCAATTCAGGGCTGCAACATTGGTTTAGCAATTGAAGTGTTCTGATACTCGCAATGTTGACGGCAATAAGAGTGAACGAGACAATACTTCAGAGAGCAAAAATGAAATAGCCATATATGGCTCAGGCGCAGAATGTCTCTTTCGCAAAATGTCCTCTGGTCGCAAAAGGTCTCTTTCGCAGAATGTCTCTTTCGCAAAATGTCCCTTTCTCACAATGTCTCTTTCGCAAAATGTCCTTTTCGCAGAATGTCTCTTTCTCAGAATGTCCCTTTCGCACAATGTCTCCTTTTATTTCTAAGTAACTTTAATCATAATTCATTTAGCAAATCGGCTTAGACACACATCATGTTTGATGTGTATAATATTTTTTAGATATAGGTTAACAAATTAAATAAAGATATAGTACGAATCATATTTATTTCTGTCCAAAATCATAAAAAAATAAAATGGAAACACACAAAATAAAACAAATCTCAAGAAGATCGTGTGTGATGATTTTAGACCAATTCAGTAAATTTTTGAAGAATATGAAGCAAACCTACATACAAACAAATCTGAATCTGATATGATACCTTCATTTCGATCAATCAAAGATACCTTGTATAGAGCTCGCAAATTGTTTTTAACGCCATAGAACAACGAAGGCTTTGGAAGGCTGGCACCGGCGCGTTAATACAGGACGTATACCAAGAAAACCAAGTCTGTACATGTTTGTTTTTAAGTTGAAAAAAGAAAGTAAATACTGGGATAGGCGAATAAAAAACAGTCTTCGTAAAAATGCAGCACATTTTTACGAAGCAATATAAGAAAACATGACATATATTTTGATAAAAAGTATAGGGCATTGTTAGTTCAATTAGAACAAAATCATTTGACATTGCCACAATTTATTTAAAAAGTTATATTTTTACAGCTTTTGAAATAGTTTAATAAAGAGTAAAATAACACCTTGAAGTGTTTCCATTTTCAATTTTTGACTTGATAACAATGTATATTTTCTTTTTGTGTGTTCCCACTTTAATTTTTTATGATTTTGACTTGATACCAATGTATAATATTTTTTTTGTTATGATTATGGCTGGCTTTTTGTGTTATGATTATGGTTGAATAGAAATAAATATGATTCGTACTATATCTTTATTTAATTTGCTTACCTATATCTAAAAAATTATTATACACATCAAACATGATGTGTGTCAAAGCCGATTTGCTAAATGAATTATGATTAAAGTTAGTTAGAAATAAAAGGAGACATTGTGCGAAAGAGACATTCTGCGAAAGAGACCTTTTGCGACCAGAGGACATTTTGCGAAAGAGACATTCTGCGCCTGAGCCATAATAATTACTGTCCAATTTTTTTAGACTGCAGACTCATCGTCACTAACTTACTCTTGTTATTTGTTTGTTTGATATATATTTCTATGTAGTAATTGTCTTATCAGTCTCTTTACTGTAGACATCGCCTGAGTTTTGAAATCATCTCACTCGCTTAACAAAAAATCTGTTTCTTGTAATGGCTAACTACGTGATACTGGCAGAATTTCGGTTACACGTTTTATTATTGTTTTAGCATTTTCTATGTTTTTAAAGATCTGAAAACCAGAAAAAGACATTTGGTCATGTTGGCATTCGCAAACCGAAAGATGCGGGTTTCGGTTTGCGAAAGATGCGGGTTCGAGTCCTGCCTGATGCCAACATGACCCAATGTCTTTTTCTGGTTTTCAGCTCTTTAAAACCACACATATTGCCATCAAACCGAAAGAAGAAGAAGACTTTTGGACTAATAGTGCCGTAGCCGCGGCGTATAGATAAGCTAAGCCAAGCCGGACCTGTAAAGGCGGCGCCTCGACTATCGGCAGCCGTCGCAAAGCGCGCTCGATGTGTCGCAGTCGGATCTCCTTCTCGCCGAGAAGCGCACGCGCACGGTGCAACGCTACTTCCAACTCGGTTGCTTCACGTTCCTCCTGGTTACGAAGGCATACGTCACCATAACATACCATACTAGATTATAGACAAAACATTGACAGGAAACGAGAGCTATCTCACTAATGGGGTAGAAAAAAAAACAATTTGTCGATGTGTTTTTGGCAATCTGTACACTGTAGGTACTAATCCACTAATAAGCTATTTGACAATACGAAAAATAAAGTGTCAATTCTTGTTATCTGTATAGATTATTAGTTTCAAAATAGTTATTTACTGTCGAAAGTTGAAAATATTAAGAGATTTATATAAAAATCCGTAAATAAAAATGATTTTTTTGAACGTTTGACACGTGACAAAAATCGCTGCTGATTAGTAGAGTTTATTATGACGTCACCTGCTTGTAAACATCGTTTGACAAGTCTTAGTGGATGACATGTGCCGCAGATTAGAATACAGGCAAGTGACGCCACTCAACGCATTGCATCGCCATATTGTAAAAGTAGCCGTCGCACCGAGAAGTGCACGCGCGCGGTGCAACGCTACTTCCAACTCGGTTGCTTCGCGTTCCTCCTGATTACGAAGGCATACATCACCATAACATCATCATCATGTCAGCCGAACGACGCCCACTGCTGGGCATAGGCCTCCCCCAAAGATCTCCACAACGATCGGTCCTGCGCTGTCCGCATCCAGCGGCTTCCCGCGACCTTGACAAGATCGTCGGTCCACCTTGTGGAGGGCCTGCCCACGGAACGTCGTCCGGTACGTGGTCGCCATTCGAGAACCTTTCCGCCCCAACGGCCATCGGTTCTCCGCGCTATGTGTCCCGCCCACTGCCACTTCAACGATGCAATCCTTCGAGCGATGTCGGTTGCCTTAGTTCTCCTGCGGATCTCATCATTTCTGATTCGATCAAGCAGGGAAACACCAAGCATCGCTCTCTCCATTGCTCGCTGGAGCCACCATAACATACTAGCTATAAGGCGACAAATTGACAGGAAACGAGAGCTATCTCACTAATGGGGTAGAAAAAAAAACAATTTGTCGATCTGTTTTTGGCAATCTGTACACTGTAGGTACTTATCCACTAATAGTCTATTTGACAATACGACAATACGTGTCAATTCTTGTTATCTGTACTTATAAATTGTTAGTTTCGAAATAGTTAATTACTGTCGAAAGTTGAAAATGCCGCCGCAGATAAGAATACAGGCAAGTGACGCCACCCAACCCATTACATGGCCATTTTGTCAATATAGCGTTTTGGGACGCTATTTTAATATTGAAGAGTATTTTCGTTGTTTCAGCAAATACGTACCAGAATTCTAAAAAAACTATGTTACTGAGTTCCTAAAACTCTACTCCATGATACCCAATGGATTTTAAAAACATGTCAAATAGTCTATTCGCTCACTATGATTTCTATATCGTAATTATTCTACGAATAGTACAATTTCGGATAACCCGTTTGTAATCTTGTGTACAGGTTATTAGGGCAGGTGCACTGACGATTAAATTCCCTCAATATATCTTGAACCTATCACTGTGATCAAAATCTTAAGTCCTTAATACTTTGTACTAAGAAGAATCAGAAAATCTGCGAACTTAGATTGGAAAAAAGATACGATAGCGAAACTATACAAAATTCTGTACCTGGAAATCAAAACATATCTTTATGACAGTACAGTCAGCCAAGAAAGTGGTCTACCACTTTTGACAAAAGTTTCTGCGAGATGCAAAGATCGCTAAGGTTGACTTTTCTAACAGAGTTTGACACAATGCACAATTGTTATGACGTTTTATCTGTTATCTGAGATGCCTGACATTTGACGTCATTGGGTGACTTATTTTAACCTCATCAAATATGATAATCTATTTTTCTCAACTTAAACCATGTCGATCTTTTTGAAGACAAACTTATTACTACTGAAAAAGAAAGTCTCACTGACAATTCTACTGTCAAATATTTCCGTCAATTAAATATTCATATCAATTTGATGTATGATAATTCAAACCTGACACTTGGCATGACGTTATTTCGTAAGACAAAGAGAGCAATAGTCACTGACACAAACTTATTGCCAGGGAAAATTGACCTTGTTGTTTCATGAGGTTCTAACGAATCTCAACCGTAGGGTGGTAGACCACATTTTTGGCTGACTGTACCTAAAGCAAAATCTCTGTAGACAGTTGTTTAATTCTATAAAACTAAACACTAACATGATTTGATAAACAAACAATAATAAATATTGCTCTATAGAACTTCCATAGAAATAGAAAAACGTTTGTTTTATGGATAGTGTAATAAACTTTACAGATTCTACTCGTGGTTTTACTTCGCATTCTGAATATAACAAAAGGAAAGGGTTATAAAATGACAAGATATAAAACCACGAGTAGAATGCATGAAGTTGTCTTATTTCGCTTGGTCTTTACGAAAATAACAAAATACATACTATAGATAAGTCCTACTATCGGTCTGCAATCGATTTACTATGATACTCATTGATATTACCATAAAAAAGACGTAGATAGGTTATGTTAGTACTGACGCGAATTCAATAATTGTCTACTGGCGTACGTACCTATAATTTGACCATGTGTACAAGATAGTCGAAGTCCTGATTTCGGGTGCCACTTTTATAGCACAAGTAACCTATCTATGTCTTTTTACTATAATAACATTGATGATACTGCTGTCGGAATCAAAGATCGGTTGGAAACACTAGTTGTAACTTGTAACTCACAGATGGCGCCCGATGCGGTGATAGCGAAGCTCTAGTTTCCTTCAAGGCAGCCCTGCGTCTCTTTAGTACGGCTCGAGCTCGCCGCATGCCTTCCCTTTCTACTAGGGCTCGGTGGCGAACGAACTCTAGTTCTGGCGTGTCGGCGGTAGTTACTGCACCTATACAAGTGTATAAGGTGAAGTTAAGAATATAAGATAAGATAAATAATCTTTATTGCACAAAAATACATTTTACAGGGTTTTGGTTAAAATAACGTAATTTGTACAATTCAGGCGGTCTTATCGCTACAAAGCGATCTCTTCCAGACAACCTTCGGTAGAGGATTTTTGCAGGACCAGAGAGTTGGGCTGTGCAAAAAAAAAATGAGCTAAATAGCATAAGAATAAGCAAATAATATAAATAATTATTAATATGTAACTCACTACTTATATTATTATTATTTATTTATTTATTTTTAGCCTATGCTGTCCCACTGCAGGGCAAAGGCCTCCCCTCCCACCTTCCACTACTTATATAGGCAATATAAATGAAAATAAAAATACATAAATGAATATACATAAATAAACATACATAAACAATAAAACATAATACATACTTGAATATGTTTTCGCTTATTACGTAACCCGCCAAGAAAAAGACTATATCCAAATAAACATATAGTGACTACCACTAGTACGGAGGTTGATATGGGTTGACAGATCGTTGTGAACATGGCGATAACTTTTTAGATTCCCCCTCCTATACTACGCACGCTGAATGATGATCCCTATGACAGTTCGTTAGCGCTTAACATTGTACAGTCGTCCTGTCACAACATATACTTTAGAGGTCCAGAAAAAAATCGAAAAAATCATAATTTTGTACATTTGTAAATTATAAAGATGAATATTAAGAAAATATTACTTAATGTTCGTAAATAATGGAAAAAAGCTCAATGCAAATGCACATGGTACGTGCTGCAAAAGTTACGTCGTCCAGCTGTTATCGACTAAGAAGGGACACATCGATAAACAAAATTTCGATAGTTTGTTGGAAAATTTAACAAATGCTTTGATTTTGTATATTTTTTATATCAATCTAAATCTGATACAGGCTCAAGCGGATCTTCAAAATCTGAGTCTGAACTGCAGCTATCCGCGACAAGACTTGACAGACTGAATTAAAAAAAATACGGTAGGTCTGTAGGTCTGTCCAACCTGTCTGTCAGGTATATTATACCTGACAGACAGGTTGGTTTCACCAATGTTTAGGCATATACCTTAAACACTCGAAAGAAACATTATTGCAAATATTTGACTTTCGATTAAGATGAAACTATGTTTTTGATAGGTTATTTTAATTTTTAGCATTAGGGATAATGCATTATCATCTTACTAAAGATAGGTAAAGATAGGGGATTAGGTAGCATAATTGGTAGTGCAGTCGCCCGGCTTGCGAAAGACGCGGGTTCGAGTCCCGCCTGATGCCAAGACCGAATGCCTTTTTCTGGTTTTCCTATCTTTAGTAAGATGATAATGCATCATCCCTAATGCTAAAAATTAAAATAACCTAGCTAACGTTTTGTTAGTCGAAAAGTAAACGTTACTTATTTTTCTTAAAGACAGGAAAAAAAGGTATCGTTATTTTTCGATTACCAAAACGTTAGCAGTTCGTGCTAGGCGTACAGTCAGCCAAAAATGTGGTCTACCACCCTACGGTTGAGATTCGTTCGAACGTCATGAAACAACAAGTTCAATTTTCCCTGGCAATAAGTTTGTGTCAGTGACTATTGCTCTCTTTGTCATTTGTGTTAAAACGTCATGCCAAGTGTCAAGTTTGAATTATCTTGTAACAGATTGATATTATTATTTCATTGACGGAAATACTTGACAGTAAAATTGTCAGTGAGATTTTCTTTTTCAGTAGTAATAAGTTTCTCTTCAAAAAGATCGACATCGTTTTAGCTGAGCAAAATAGATTATCGCATTTAATGAGATTAAACTACGTCACCCAATGACGTCAAATGTCAGGCATCTCAGATAACAGACAAAACGTCATAACATAATTGTGCATTGTGTTAAACTCTGTTAGAAAAGTCAACCTTAGCGATAGTTACATCTCGCAGAAACTATTGTCAAAAGTGGTAAACCACTTTCTTGGCTGACTGTACAAGAACTCAGAACTCGTGAACATCTCGAAAACATTATTGGCATGGCATTATTTATTATTGAGTTGAAAGTAGTGACTTATTTTTTGGGCATCGTCGTGCTTCGGATGGCACGTTAAGCAGTTGGTCCCTGCTTACATCGCTAGATGTCATTCGTAGCAGCCGTACGGGCTGCAACGAGTTGTACTGGGTCGGCCCTAGTACAACTCGTTGAAGCAGTGTAGCTACATATGATTTTCGCTATTATAAATAATTGAACAGGACATACATCCTTATAAATGATTGAGTATATTGAGGTAGCACTAGCTCAATATACTCACAATACTCAATCATTTATTTTCATTGTTGAAGGTGTGCCTTGTTCCCAGCAGTGGGATGCATAAAGGATGTATGTCCTGTTCAATTATTTAAATACCAAATAGCGAAAATCATGATGTTTAATTGAAATGGACCCCAGTAAGCAAGAGCCTGGGCATCAAGCCTAATAGGCTGAGACGCTGAAATTCCCATTGGCCCATTTCGCAATATGGGTGACATGTGAAGCAAATATTTTACTTACCAAGTTCGCCGAACGGATACCGCAGGCTGTAAGCGGGCTGACACGCCAAGTCCGGAAACTGGTCCTCCAAGTCATCCAGTTTGCGGAGCTGCTGGCGGAGGGATTCTAGCGGACTGGACCAGCCTTCGCCTCTTCTGTGATAATTATTAAAAATATAAGTTAACTAGTATCCCATAGTAAAGATACCAAAACCAGAAACAGACATACGGTCTTGGCTTTTGCCTTTAACGTTGATGGAATAACCCCGGCTCATACGGTAAATATAAAAGAAAGATTCGGCCGATCTGTCAATGGTCTCGGTAGCTCAATGGTGAGAGCAGTCGCCCGGATTGCGAAAGGCACGGGCTCGATTCCTGCCTGAAGCCAAGACCGAATGTCCTTTTCTGGTTTTCGGATCTTTAGTGAAGATACTGCATAAAAAATTATAATCACATAGTATCCTATAGTACAAGTTTTTATCAGTTTGATGTTAGACGCTGTGTGACATAATAGTATACGTTCGCGACTTAGCACTGAAAGTTAGAGGCACACTCGTGGTTGTCGTCATGGTAAACAGCACATTCGACCGAATAAGTAGTTTTTTATCGGTGTTCTCCATCAAATAAACGAGGTTGTTAACAAAACCTACAGTTTCAATCGTAAGAACTCATTATATAAAAATATTCAAAGGAGCGTGAAATGTACCGAATTTATAGTAAAAATTTTGCAGTCACTGAAAACCAAAAACTTATTTTGCAGGTTTTATTTACGAAGTTTGATAAATTGTCGACTACGGCTATATACCGCAACAGTGTTTGTATGTGTAAATGTGATAGTGGCGCGCTGTGCAGACAACTTACTGTAAAATGGTAAAAAAATACATCTTACTTTGGAGAATAGTTGAGACGTGATGTTGAAGCCGATTTTAACCTTGTAAAACACCTGCGACGACCGTGACCTAAAAAATAATCGTTATTAGTATACAAGTATACACCAGTTCTATTAAGTCAGTGCGAGTCAACTATCTTATTGATAGGCCAAATTATCAAGAGGCACATGATAGCATCGATCGTTGAATAACAACGGAAGTATTGTTCAAACCAATAGTATAACATAATGCTTACGTATCGATAGTATTAGTGCATAGCTATAGTATTGACATTATTTTATCGATAGTGTATTCCAAGGCAACATTACTGTTAAAGATAGGAAACCCAAAAAAAAAACATTCGGTCTTGGGCTCAGGCGGTTTCTGGGTTTACAATCTTTAGTAAAATGCATTATCCCTAATGCTAAAATAAAAAAACATTACTATTGCCTTTACTTGAGGATTCGTTCTACCTCGACATGTTGAAACATCACTGTATATTGGTATTCGTACACTTTCACTTTGCATCAATTTATCAATGCAATGGATGTCTTACTCACCATTGATGGGTTCTTTGGGTTTCTCGTCAGCTGTTGTGGCATCGGAGGAGTCTTGGCAGTCTGTTGTAGCACCTGAAACAAAATTAATTCGCATCATCTGTACTTACTTATATCATAAAGTTGAAGAGTACAAAAAATATATTTGAGCAATATATTGCTTTTCACGATTGACGATCAATCGTGGCGGGATCGACGATATTTGTTGGTTGGTTTGTTGGTTTTTAAAGATCAGATTTAATTATTTATTAGCAATCTCAACAAAATAAGTTAAAGATTTCATTTTGGATGAACAGGTCAAAATTTAAAAGAGATTTTCAGGGTAAAAGTTCTTTGAACCTGTTATTTGCTGTAATTGATCTAGTTAACATTATGGAATGAAAGTATTCAGTCAAATATTATTTAAATTGAACGTCACAGTGCAATAGCATTTGTCTCACGTCTGTCGGGATAGATAGAATAAGAGTTGCACATGAGCCCAATGATACTTACGCCCTAGTGAATAATCATACTATCTTGTACACACGGTCAAATTATAGATACGTACGCCAGGGGACAGTTTTCGACTTTGCATCAGTACTGACATAACGTACCTACCTCTTTACTAAAGATCTGAAAACCGCATCTTTCACAAACCGGGCGACTGCACTAACCACTACGCTACCGAGACCATTAACAGACCGGCCGAATCTTTCTGGTATATTTACCCTATGAGCCAGGGTGATTTCATCAACCTGTTTTGCGAAAGATGCGGCTTCGATTCCTGCCTGATGCCAACATGACCAAATTAATGTCTTTTTCTGGTTTTCAGATCTTTAGTAAAGATACTGCATGGAAAATGCTAAACCAATAATTAAACGTATTTACCTCTTTCAAATATTATTGGGCTTAGTTATCTTATCTTATATTATCTTACCTCCGTCCCTGTCCTGGTCGCGGCGGCGGCGCGGCGGTTCGCGAAAGGCTACGGCGGCTCGACGATGCGGCCTCGGATGCTTTATACCGGATATTTGAGATGTGTCCGCTGATGGTAGTGTCTGGAAACATCGCTAAATCATCAAAACAAAAGCCGTGTATTTCGGGCATCTCTTTGCTTCGGAAGGCACGTTAAGCAGTTGGTCCCGGTTGGATGTCAATCGTTAAGACTAGTCAGAGGCCTTAGGGCGGATTGATAACATCTGACATTAAGGTTTCTCACTACCTTTACACCTCTACAACAATCCGCACTGAGCCCACGTGCTGGACTATGGCTCGTTCTACCTCATAGTTGAGGTGAGGACTGTGCGCAGCCGTGGGCACAGGCCGTATATAGGCCGTTTATGTATCATACAAATAATAATTTTACGTCTTACAAAGGAGAAAGCCAAAGGAATTAATTCATTCTGTAATACAAAGGAATTCAAGAACTTTTTATCAAGCCCAGATAGACCGATCAATTTAGTAATTTTTTTATCACGTAAATAATTGTGTTTTTTTTAATAGGATGGGGGACCGATGTGTCCGAATACTTGGATGACTGACACACATTAGCCAGTAAAGATTGAAAAATACTGTTCTCATCGAAAAGATTACCATCGACAAACAAAGAGGAAGGCAAGGGTAACTGGAACTGTTAGAATGAGGCCTAAACAGAAGGTTAGTTAACGACAATACTATTTTTGTAGTCATAATTAGTATACATAAGAAACACCCAGACAAATACAAGCCAATCAAGCCACACACACGAATGTCCGTACTTGTACAGGGATCGAATCCACGACCTCAGGTGTATTAGCCAATTTTTTAACCAATACACCAAATC
Organism: Udea ferrugalis; assembly: GCA_950022985.1. NCBI lineage: Eukaryota > Metazoa > Arthropoda > Insecta > Lepidoptera > Crambidae > Udea > Udea ferrugalis. The sequence continues at coordinate 13,736,885 of OX465529.1, forward strand.
TAAAAAAACACAAATTGTCTAACATATAATTATATGCGTAGCATGTCGTAGGAGCGGCCGGAGAACGCCATACCCAAAATAGCCTCAATATTATAATAAATATCCCTGGACATTATTCCACAAAGCGCCATCTAGCCCCAAGATGAGCTAATTAAAGGACGTTTTTATGGGATACTAGACAACGTACAAACATACTTAAATACTTTTTTCTTTTGTAAATACACACTCAATATACAAAAGAAACACCCAGACTAATACAAACAGACATGTTCATTCCCACATTTTTTTATATTGCGCGGGGATCGAACCCGCGACCTTTGGTGTAGTAGCCAACTTCTCAACAATTACACCAAATTGTCAAATAATAATATCCTAGAACTTTATTGCTGGGACATCTCATATCAATTTATTTCTATTATTATTATTTACATACATTCTCCCTGTTAGCGTTCCAGTTGATGTTATTATTGTGTTTGTTGTGCGCGTCGGAGTGCGAAGTGTCGTTGTCGTTGTAGCGAACCGTTGGGTTATTGTTGCGAAGGGGCTCCGTCTCGATCGCTACACTTGAAGAGCGCTCGTTTAGCTCTTTACATCTGGAAGAAAGAGCGCTATTTATGCTAGCGATTGGTGACGACATAATATGGAGATTAGTAGGCCTAGCACGAACTGCTAACGTTTTGGTAATCGAAAAGTATACGATACTTCTTTTTCTTAAATTCACAGGGGAAAGAAAATAAAGTATCGTTTACTTTTCGATTACCAAAACGTTAGCGGTTTGTGCTAGGCCTACAGGGCCTTAAGTCTGCGGCGTTCTGAAATTAGCAGACTTGGGGCCTTGTTTACCATGACTAAGGTCGACAATGAATGACCTAATAAAGTTCCCACAATCGGTCGCCCTGATGATAATACTGAACACATGGTGCACTTTTAACTAAATGTAAATTGTGAAATCCTTGAAAAACGTGGCTAAGTTTAGACCTAAATCAGAATAAGCTAATCAGATTTTAAAAACCATAACCCTACTTAACCTTACCGGGTAAGAATAATCAAAATAACGACATTCATAATCTCATCGCATAAAATATCTTAAGCTTAATGTAATTCACGTTATCGTTACCTTTCTTGTGTTGCCTTGTGTGAATTAGATTTTTCAGTCTCGGAACCTGTAGTCATACTCATTTCTCGTCTTTTATTCCGTCGCTCTATCATCATCTGTAACAAAATGTACTACAGTCAAACAAATAATACAGACATAAGACAGCCAGCCAACGAACAAATTATATTTCGCACAAAGCTTTCTCAATCACTAAACCCCTTATTCACAAAAACTTCAACAGCTCTTCAACAACACTTTTAACTTTTGTATCGCTTTGTCACTGTCATACGTCAATTGCTTAAACTATGCTTTAGCGTTGCGTTCGTTTTTATGAATAAGGGGGTAAAACTATAGATTCTAGAACTCTAAATTCAAATCACAGTGAATAATAATCTTCGGTCATATTGTTAATACGTGGCAGTCAATAGCCACGCGATTGAATGATCACAAAGTGAAAGAGGTGGATGGTCTTTTTAACGAAACGTTGAAACAGCTGATACCACAAAACATATGTTTTTTTTTTTCTAAAATTAACCCTGCCAGGTTAGAATCCTGCGACCTCACAGGCACTAGACGCCTGATGTTTGATTTCTTGTATGAAATTACGCCTGTCAACTACCTTAAGGGGGGCCAACGTCACTGATTGGTCAATACACATTATGTCCAATCGGTGACGATGTCGCTTGACAGCTCACAGAAATTTCAGGAACTCATTAGGTGGTATTTGTCTTCTGACTTTGTGGCCATCGCCCACACCTGTCATTAGGAGTCTATTGGCTATGAGGTCGATGAGTAGATCACATGTTACTGGTCCATCTGCCTGAAAAATTCGTCTAACAGTATTTTCAACAACTAACCTTAACGTCATGCTTCAGCCTCGCATACTTCTCCTTCAAACACTTGTATTTCTCGGCCAAAGCCCGTTCCTCGTGATGTCGGCCTGAAGCTCGCTCGCTGGCCAGGCGAGCCCGGAGCTCTTCCAAGTGGCACGCGTGTTGAGTTCGGAGACGTTCTACCTTTAGGAGAAACGGGAATATTCAATATCTCTCTTCTCGATAGAAGCAACTTCCGAACCGGTGGTAGAGTCACTTTGTTCATTTAGATTTTTTGATTTTCTGTCTTGACGTGTCATAAATGCTTGTAAATAAGCTTGCATGAATAAATGTTTTTTTTACATTTACTTTATACAGAATTTCACAAAAATAATCTTAAGTTTTAGGCATAACTCTGAATTAGTAACTTGATTGGTTTACGCAAAGAACATTTTTTTTTTTATATTCAGTGATTCCTATCCGGCTTTCAAAAAATAGTACGCGTGAATAATTCGGCTCGAATAATGGAAAAATACGCTCGGCCACGTCACGATATTGTCGTACTATCCTTTATTGACTTATATACTTTCAGGTTATTTGAAAGCGTTTTTTTTTAAAAAAACACTACTTTCAAAAGTAGATTAAGAGTTCAAGCAAAGGTTTCAAGGAGCTTATTATCTGACATCCCATGACGTCAGTTACCATTAAAAATGACTCCTTATTTCTATTTTTAAGCGACAGGTCAAAACAACATAAATAATGATTTGGACAAAACCGTTGGAAAAATGGCTGAAACCAAAATTATATTATATTTAACAAATGTTTAAATCAAACTTTGCATACTGGCACCTTATACTGACCGGTTTTTACTAAACAGAATTTACCAACGAGATTTTCAGCTTTTTATAAATAAATTAGAGAGAAATATTTAAATTAATGTAAGTTTATATCCATACCTCAGCCCTATAATCGTGCCTGAGCTCAGTGACCCTCGCGGTGTGTTCCTCCCTCAGAACGTCGATGGTGTTCCGGTTCTCCTCGACCATCTGCGCCCTCTCGCGGTGAACACTTGTCTGGAGTTGTTCTCGCAAATCTGACAGGGCTCGCTCGTTTTCTGTATGAAGAATACAATAGTGAAAATTTACAAAATTGGCAAAGATGGGACTCGCACTTTTTCTCGTGCTTACCACCAAACAAATCAAATTTGAATTATTATAATTATAATCAGCCTGCGCTATCCCACTGCTGGGCAAAGGCTTCCCTACCCCTCTTCCACTGCCTGCGGTTCAGAGCCATGCTGAACCAAATTGAAAAACAACATGAATATCACAGTCATCTCTAAACCAAAACCATGTGGAGTCACACTCAACTAAGCAGCGTTTTAACCCAAATATTCAATGCTATAGCCCGTTCACGTTAAGAATGCAGTGCCTTTGAAAGATTCTGTTGCAAACAAAAAAACTCAGTTCCGCAACCTTTGCGATCGAAAGTATGCGTTCAACTGGTCACTGGTGGACTTGACTTTCTCTCTAATTGGGAACAATTTGATTAATTAGGGGACGTGCTAGATCGAAGTACAAATTTTAAATTGCTGCATTCTTAACGCGAACGGTCTATAACTTTCTGTAGCTTGGCCCGCATAAAATTTGGTTTTCATCGCCCTTCAGAACAACTTATTTTCACCATTTGCAGCCCATATTTTACGGTGAAACCTATCTTATATCCTTTGACAAGGTCCACTCTATCTGCACCATTTTTTAGAATCAGGTCTTGATTACGCTACAGACACACACACAGCTAAAACATTTTTAAATAAATAAAATACCCAGGCACATAAAAGACACATATAAACAAAGTCATGCACATTACCTATCTCCAACTGCTCCTGTCGACCCCTCAGCTTATAATGATACTCTTCTCTCAGATTAGCCATGTTAATTCCGTGTTGTTTAGCCGCTGCTTCCACATCTCGCTGGTATTCGTCTTCTAACTCCTTCAGGGCACTTTGTAAGCCTTGCTGGTGGTTGCGTTCTGCTGTTCCTAAGGTCTGATGGATAACAACAATTAGTGTTAAGGTCAGGGAGGTTAGGTCTCCACCAAATCGCAAAATGCTTGATGAACGCACTGCACTAATCATATAGATCAAGATTTGAGGGTTGCTCGGAAGATGGCACAGCCTAAGTTGCCCTGCAATGGGATCCGGGGGAAATAGGAGAAATGGCCCGCGATAGACTGACCAAGACCAACCTACCGGCGTATAGCGTCCCCAACCGAAAATAATATCGGGAGGGAAAGCATTAAAACAGAAACTTAAATACTGGCGAAGGTTAAAAACCAACCTTATAAAGGTTGCAAAACCGTCTAGAATATTTAAATTTCGGTTGTAAATAAAGATTTTCTAAGCGAATTAATAATCCTAGATAACGAACAAAGAGGAAGGAAAGTGTGACCGTAAGTATTGAATACCATTCTAAAAAATATTCAACTAATTCACAATTGGATCAACAACCCAAAACGGCACTGCTATGAAGTAATCAAAAAGTGGAAGCTAAAACAATATTAATATGTAAATCGACGGTTTTCGTAACGCTTAAATTACAGAAATTATTCGCACAATAATTAAAGTTAACATTCTGCTCAAAGTGTTCCCACACGTAAATATTTCCCTTTCGAACATAATGCGTCGATTAGCTATCAAATAATATAACCTACCTCTTCCATCTCCCTCTTATGTCTTTCCAGCTGCTCCGCCATTCTCACTCTCTTCTCAGTCATAAATCTCTCCTCGGCTTCTTTCAACTCTTCTTGCAACTCTGCCCTCATTCTTCTTTCTCTAACCGACCACTCCAATCGGAGTGCTTCCAATTCTTTTTGCAAAGACAACTCCAGTCTTCTCTTCTCATCTCCTTTGGCCCTTTCCATCATATCTCTAGCACCCATATCGGGAATCAAAGGCGATTTTATAGTCTTTTGCACTGAATCTTCTTGAGTCTCAAACTGATAGACGACTACTACGTTGTCTGTTGATTTTCCTTGGGATAATATCACTCCATCTAGTCTGGGACTGGTTAGACCTTTCCCAAGACTTGTGGCTGAATCTGAAGTCTTCATTTGTGGAGCTATTATCGCTTTGTTCAGAGGCTTAAATGTGGACAAAGGACTCCAGGGTTTATTGAATTCTCTAGGAGATCTTATATCAGAAGCATAACTGGGAGTTGGAGAAACTTTTAACAGAGGAGCTTTGTGAATCTCCACACTAACAGATCGCGTTTTCGATTCTTCATTAGTTGATTTCTTGGAATCGTCGGAATCGGAATGAAGTAGTTTATTTTTGGAAATAAAATCTAAGTTAGGAACTTTTATTTGAGGTATCGGTACACTGTCAAGTAATCGCGATTTATTCTGTATAGACGAAGCTTTGGAATGTGAAGTTACTGAATTTTCAGTTATTTCTGCGTCTTTGTGACTCTCTTTTTCTTGAATGTCTTTTTCTGGAATGTTCTCAACTTCATCTTTCGGTATATCGTTAGAATCGTCTAGATCGTTAAGGTCTAAATTAGCGAACTCTCTATCGGGTGAATCTATTGAAGTTTCGGATTCTATACTTTCCATGAGGTTTATAGATATTTTGCTCTTCTGTGGTATCATGGGTGATCTGAAAATGGTAAAGCAAGTATTAAAGTTTGCACATCAATTACCTAGTCTTTAATAATTTGCAGATGGATTATCAGCTTCTTTTTTACTTAAACTTACAGAAAAGTAAACTTTTTTACCGCAAATCAAAATTTATTAATAGAGAAAAATAATTGCTAGACTATTTTTTAATTCGCGGACTCTGCTTTAATTCTTTGACTAAAGGTCGCGTGTGCGTTGAATATCATGATAATCAACAGCTGTATGCCATATAAGACTGAACGTAGGCCTCCGTCATGAATTTCCAGAGAGGTCGGTTGCATCCACACTCTATTACTATTCTATACTATTCAGATTCCTTGTTCTAGTTCAAGGCATTTTTTCAAAATATCTGCTATTTTAAAGCTTAATCATTCATTATAAGCCTATGCTGGTGCTACATCGCGCCCAATCTTCAGCTACACGCATCCAACTCAGCCTTACGCAAATCGTCGCTCCACCTAGCCGAAGGGCATCAGACACAACACAACGTTTGCCGAGACGAGTTTTCCACCCAGTAACGCTTATCCCCAACGGTTATCGGTTCTACGGCAAATGTGGCCAGCCCACTGGGACTTCAGCATACTTAATATAGAATAGAGTAGAATAGAAATAGAATAGAAAAACGTTTATTGGTACAGTAAGATTCACGAGAGTTGACCACTGCGCAGAAAGCAATTTTTAGGTCCCCTTTGAGGTGCGTGTGAGGCGCGGGGGGAATGCGTCAAGAGCGGAGCGACGCCATTGGTGCGCGCGCGTCACGTCAGAGACTGCAGCAGGCCGCTCAGTCGCTATTCGTCTATGGCGGTTTTAACACGCTGTCGCTGCTGTCGAGTGTAATTGAAAAGAAAAGTGTTTCGCTGTTTTAGTTATTTGTTTCACATTGTTTTTGTTACTTGTTAGTATTGTTATTGCTTTTGTTCGTTGTTTTTGTTAAGTTTTTTGTTTTGACTTGGGTGGACAAATACCCCGAGGAAAAGGCAGTGCCCTTAATAGACAGTCGAGAAGGATGGTGTACGACGTGTTTAAATATTTTTCACGGGACTCTAAGACACTCGAAGCTTATAAAAAAACGGCAGATGCAACAAACACGAATCATGGAACTTGATAGCGATAGCAACTAAATGTGTTTTATTTTTGAACAGTATTTTAATTCATTTTATTTCAATAAACATTTTAAATTAGGGACTTACGTTTAATTTATTTTCATAACCACCAGTTACAATATTATTAGGTACCTACATATAAAAATGAAATATTATTTTGTGTTAAGTCTTTTCTTCATGAATGAACATATGCGCGACGGCCGCCATTTGTGGTCAAGATCCGTGAACCGACCTGTACATACATGTCACGAGTTGTATAGATACATTGAGGATTATTCAGCTTGTTCAGTCAGATTTTCTTCAAAAAACGTACCTAGGTCTCGCTTCCTTATCCACCGCCGGCTCTTCCAAGTTAACAGGCGAGGTCTCGATGTCTCCCGGGCGGACCAGGTCGGATATCTTCTGAAAGTTCTTCTGGAAGAGATCTGGTTTGATGTAGTCCGCCGCGGGGGGGCGGAGCACCCGCCGGCGCGGGGAGGTGCCTCGGCTGTCGCGGCTGTCAGTGTCTGGTAGCAAATATGAGATCATTTGTCTTACTTCACAATATAAAATTGAAACTAGCTGATTATTTATTTATTTAGTAAGGACAACTTACAAAACATACACCAAGTAGATCACAGTAAGTACATTCTTAGGTAATTCTAGTTACAGTGTAGCTTTAGTTACAAGTTGCCACGGCATGCATTACACAGGAAGTTAACATAATTTACTTATACAAAAGTATACTTTTTTTTATTCATTAAACTTAATAAACTGTTCCACGTAACTTAGTTCAAAAGTTCAAAATTGCTCCTCCTATATACGAATTTGAAGTAGAGTAGAATAGCTCGGCCGCAGTGTTCCGCTAATTTAAGAAACTTAAAGCTAAAGTACTTTACTGTACTAAGTAGTAACTGGATATTTCGTAAAAAGTTTCCTAAGCAAGATCGTCTGGAAGATCGCTTTTTAGCAAATAAAACGATGCTTCAATTCATAAAACCTAAAGTAACGTTACAGTATTGGTTTAGCGACGTTGGCTTGCTTGTCATGAAAGGAAAAAACGTTACATTAGCTAAAGTGACGTTGTAGGGCAGTTCGTGTTTAATGAATAAGACAGTAGGTGCCTACTAGCTGCTATGTCCTGTTTTGTACAAGTAAGCTTATTTTTCTTATCTTAATTTCTTAACTTAATGTACCATGACTGTGTAAGCCACCAGTTCTTTAAAGAAAGAAATAAAAATAAATATTTTATTTGGTACATAAAAAACGAATCAATAAAGGTACAGGCATCAAAAACATTAAAACAAATTACAAGAGTTCGAAATTTTCATATTCAGTGAATGTCTTTTTCTGGTTTTCGGATCTCAATCGTTAGTAGAAAACTTCAAAAACACTCACCAAAAGAATCCTTATCCGAAATGGAGGCACTCCTAGCCTCCCTAGGGCTCTCAGCCAGCCTCGGCGGCAGCGGCGGCCGCGCGGCCAACGGCGACAGAGCCAGCGGCGCCAGTGGTGGTATCACTCCTAAGGGAGGGATAGGGGGGATCACAGGGGAAGATGGGATGATAGGGGAAGAGGGGATGATAGGGGAAAGGAGGACGGGGGCCGCGCTAATGATGGAGCTTTGGCCGTCGTTCTGCTCTGAAGAACTGTTTGAGCCTGGACTTATTGTTGGCTCGGGGAGGTTCTCCAGTTTGAATCTGAAATGTGGAGTTTGTATTTTTCTGTATAGAAAACGCAGTAGATCTACATCAATGACACTAAAAAGCACACTTCTCCCTTTAATGTCTTGTCGCTGTAAGAAAGGAAGTAGGCACTGCACCATCGATTTGAGCTTTTAATTGCAATTTTATGCAACACTATTTGAAAAGTCACCCATACAGGTAATAATTTTTTGATTCATTCATCACTGTAATGCATTGTGTAAGAAACTGAAATAAATATTACTGTATTTGTATTACAAAATATAAAAGTTTTATGGAAACCATCATTATCGTAACTATCATTTTGAGCAGCACCAACAAATACGATTCATTCAATTATGATTATTAAATATGATAATTGAATGTTAACTACCTACTAACACACCACCATTCACATTTCATTATCACTGCAGATTATCTTCTTACCTGACACTTTTCCGATCTTCTTCAAAGCTAGCCGCATGCTTAGGTCGGCCGATGACGACACTTTCAGCTTTCCTTTGCAAGGCGTCCGACAGTTTCTCCCGCAGAATACCTTTAGGTGGATCACTCTTGGTGATGGAGTCAAGAGGTAGAGACTTCTCTGTGTCCGGACTGGGGAAGTCTGACTTGCTGAGCTTGAGGAACATGCTGCCTTTGCCTATTGTTGAAGAAAAAAAGATTTAGTGACGAGATTTTTTAAGCATCTAAGAAATGCAGTTTAAGTTTTTCACCCTAAAACAACTTAGATTAATCATCATCATTATCCTCTGGAGTGTCGGAGGAGCTGATTCAGATCATCAGGAAATTGGAGCAGTTCCAAGCGGCAAATTTAGGCCCAGTATAATTATGTCTTTCGCACTAAAAAAATAACCATTTTGGCCATTGGCATTTTGGCATTTGGGCCGTTTTGGTGCCAAATAATGACGCGCAACGATCTTCGATTCAATCGAAGATTCAGCGATAACGCGCCTGACAGCTCGTATGTCTGAATTATCGGCCTGTTGCAGTCTACAGCTGGACATAGGCCTCAACTTTGATTACTTTTATTTAGTCCTTATACTTTAGAATATCCAAGTGAAAAATATAGCTAGTTCACGACAACAAATATGGAACATTGACAAATAAAAGTCTAACAATAAGACATCGCAAAGAGAATTCGGATCATCGAAAGAAAAAGACAACTAACCTGTCAATGGTAATCCTTTATCGACCTTGGCAGCTGAAAGCAGCGGACTAAAATTCTCCTCCTCTGGACTGGTAAGCACATGCATCTTCAAGTCTATAATCTCCGACTGCTGTTTGAACAACTGCTTCGGCCTTTCAAACATTGGACGAGCTAACATATCTCTGTCCGAAGAGTTCCTTACAAGACTCGGCTTGCCAGTCAGTGAACTGTCCACGCTACGCCTTAAAGGCGATATTCGCAAATCACTCAGCTTCTTATCAAGTCTTCCCAATGGTGCTAAAGGAGGACGACCCAAAGGATTCAGACGCTTAAGCCCTGATGTTAAGGTTGCAGATGCGTTTTCTTTCACGTCTGTTTGGTTTTCGCTGTCGGTGGTGAGCTCATCGTCGTCGCTTTCGACTTTCGTTTCGACTCGCTCGAGATTCTTCGTGTTTTCTTCCGATGTAAGAAGTTCCTATACAAAAACTTACAAATTTCAGTTACGTCAACATCTAAATTAAACACAAGCAGTTAAAAATATTCTGTACATTCCTATATACCAAAAAGAAAGTATTTTCTAACCCAATCCTATGTACGTTTTAGTTCTGTACAAAGAACAAACACAAAATGATGTAGGTAGGTATGTTACATGATTGAGTAATGATTGTGACATCGGAAAATAGAAAACCAGGCAATGAATTAGTAATACGAAGGCTATGACTTCATAATTACATAGTGCTTACAAAAACTTTTTTCATTCCTTAAAAAATGTTTGATGAATAGGCATGATGACTGTATTTTTTTTTGTTTATTATCGAAAGACCTTACATTTATGTAAACAATCCTCAAAGAATCACTTCATCTGGATCAATACCACCAGAGATATCACGATTTGAAATGCACATTTTTGGACTTGCCCAAAAACGCTCCATACAAAAGTGACAGCGATAGTGACGTCACTGTCGCTGTTTTTGTAAGGAGCGCGTAATAACTTTGTTCGACAGCTATATTCAATATTGCGTTTATGATAATGGTCTCCTAACATAATTCCTTCATAATAGTTTGGGTTACAAAAAAGTGATATTGTTTTACAAAAATTTAACACATATGAAATGGACTTGCCCACCCAAGTTTGCAGGCCTATTGTAGCCTCATTTTGAAACGAATTTCGATTGTGGTTTTACAATAACATTTGTAATCAATTATTATTTTTGGGGAACATAAAAAAACATGCAAAATCACTCATAGTCATCTACCCTATTATGTAAGCTATGTTTAAATAGAAAGTAATTTTTACCAGCAGTTGGCGTGTGATGTGATCTTTCAAAGTAATGAGAATAGTCAAAAGCAATTACCTATTTACTCACCTGTACCGAAGCGCAAGTGTCATCTTGTACGGACGCGTCACGCGCACGTTTAACAAGCTCCCTGTATATGTTGTCTAAAGGGTGTTCCCATTGAGTCTTTTTAGTCTCGTCATTGTAGTAATAGTGTGTTTGGAGCTTCTCGTCAAAGCTAAAAATGAATCAGGAACAAACTCTTAGATCTCTTTAAGGATTAAATTAATTACTTTATTTATGTAGCTTTTGTTTTAAAATTCAATAGGCAGGCCCCTGTCACTTACAGTTAAAGTTATATTCAAATTATCATCATTGAAGCAACATTGTTTTATAAGTAAATAAGTGTTGTTTACATTTTCATTCATTCAGCCTTCATTTTAAGTCCAAAGAAGTTTTTAAGAACATCAAGTGGTTTCATAATGCCATAAACAACTGTAGTTGTTTAAAATATTTAATTAAAATACAAGTTGTTTTTTGAATTGTTTAACAAAGATTGCAACAAATATTTTATGTGAATGAATTCAACACTCTGCCAACAATCATAATAATAGTTAGGAGAGTAAAACCAAACCTTAAATGTTCACATTCTAGAAATAATGTGTGCTTCAAAAAAGTAGGTGTGGTCTCAATTTGTATGTATTTATTTTAAAGAAAGAAAGAAAGAAAAATATTTTTCATTACTCATACTCTGAAAGTAGGTCATTACTGACCTGAGAAGCGGGCTGAAAGTAACACTTTTCATCCCTAGGGAGAATCACTTTCAACTGACAGGTGTCAAATTATTTTTTTAAAAACTAGTTATTTTTCACATATCTATTGAACCATGTTCCAACTTTCTATACAGCCATGATGTAAAATTTGAAATAACTTAAAGTTAAGTATTGATCAGAGAATATATATGTTTTAAATAACTTTATTATAATTTAGTTTCAACAATTTCTTTAAAATAACTTAGCTTTGAGTAAAATATTTACCATTTTTCTAATGATGAAAATAAAAAATAATGGCTGAATAGCGGGCCGGCCACAGAAAAAAAACAAACAAAATAGGCGGGAAAGCGGCAATTCGATCTTCATTTATTTTCCTCATTTTTTCTTAAGCTAATTCATGTTTTTATTTCTACTTTCCTCGTATTTGTAATGAAAAGCACAGTGTTTCCCTCGGGTGAAAGACTTATTTAGTCCCTCGAACTATTGGCGCCCTCACTTCGTTCGGGGCGCCAAACCCCGTCTCGGGACTAAATAAGTAACTTTCACCCCTAGGATAACAATGTACTATTACTGTCCCAACAGAACAAAGACAAACAAATAAAATACAGAACAGGTTGACAAAATTAAAAAAAGAAATACATTCAATAAATTATGATCATAATATGTACCCATTCTACTTTCCTCGTGTATTAATTAGGGGTGTAAGGGGGCGAACCTCCATCTATCGCCCCAAGTCAACCTCACCTGCACGCGGTGCATCCTGCTGAGCAACGAACGAGGCTCTGGCGACCGACCGACGGCGGTATATCCGTCCTAAATAGGCGAGCTAAATACCACAGACCGGTGCGAGAAGATTCGCCCTGCGATCGCCAACCCGCCTGCCCAGCGTGGCGATTATGGGCATAACCTCCTATGGAAGCACGACAAAGGCCACGGCCCCCAGTTCCCGGCAGCCCCACTATTCCTGGTTATGGTGGCGACCATGGTAACGGTGGGGCGGGGGGTGCAAAGAATCTCCGGGCTACGGGAGGCCACCACAACCAACTGACCCTGGCGACGTACAACGGACGCACGCTGCGGCTTGACTCGCATCTGGCGCAACTCGAGGTGGAACTTGGGAACATCAGGTGGCACATACTTGGGTTATGTGAAGTCCGAAGAGAGGGAGAGGACACCATAACTCTCAATTCAGGCCACCTGATGTACTTCCGAGAGGGAGACCAAAAATCCCAAGGTGGCGTTGGGTTTCTGGTTAATAAGTCCCTAGCTAACAACGTTGTGGAAATGTCCAGTGTGTCGAACAGGGTGGCGTACCTCATCATCAAGCTCACCGAGAGGTATAGCCTCAAGGTGGTGCAAGTGTACGCACCGACCTCGTCACACTCGGACGATGAGGTGGAGGATATGTTCGATGACATATCGAGGGCCCTCCACTCCACTACCAAGACCCATTTCACCGTTGTTATGGGGGACTTTAACGCTAAAGTGGGAGTACAAAATTGCAGTGAATCGGTAGTAGGATCCCATGGATATGGAAGCAGAAATCATAGGGGGCAAATGCTCGTCAATTTCCTCGAACGGGAGGGGCTCTTCTTGATGAACTCATTCTTCAAGAAGCAACCCCAATGGAAGTGGACGTGGCAAAGCCCCGACACTATGACAAAGAATGAGATCGACTTCATCATGGCGGACAAAAAGCACATATTCAGAGACGTCTCCGTGATCAATAGGTTTAATACCGGTAGCGATCACCGACTCGTTCGAGGCTCTCTGAATATCGATTTCAGAGCTGAACGAGTCCGCTTGATGAAGGCCAGGCTCCGACCAACTCTGCTTCAAACTATCATGGGATCTGAAGCGTTCCAGTCAAATCTGGAGAACCGATTTGCTGCCGTGGAAACCACAACTGACGTTAACCAGAACCTTGAAGATGTGGTTCGAGTCCTCAGGGAAGAAGGTACGAGATTTTGTAAAATGCAGCGTAAAGGCAAGAAGTCGAAACTTTCCGAAGAGACTTTGGGGCTAATGAAGAGACGACGGGAAAACCCACCCGTCACTTCGTCAGGGAAACGGACTCTAAACCGAGAGATTAGTACGCACGTGCGACGCGATCTCCGTTGCTCCAGTACTCTCTCTATTGAGAGAGCGATTGAGCAGAACCGGGGTTCAAAAGTGTTCGTACAATCTCTTGGAAGAAGCCACCTGACGAAGTTGACCATAGAAAGTGGAGAAGTCGTTGTCTCGAAGCCGGCAGTCCTTTCGGAAGTAGAAAACTTCTATGGCCGGTTATACGCTTCGCATGCATCTCGACCTGACCCCGGAAATGAGGACTCTAGAGCCACTCTTACACGCCACTACACCGAAGACCTGCCAGAAGTCAGCATTGACGAAATCGAGATCGCTCTTGGGCGGCTTAAAAATGGAAAAGCCCCTGGAGAGGACGGCGTAACAACAGAGCTGTTAAAAGCAGGAGGCAGACCCGTACTCAGGGAGCTCCAAAAGCTTTTTAACGCTGTCCTCTTTGAAGGGAGAACTCCAGAGGCGTGGAGTAGGAGTGTGGTCGTCCTGTTCTTCAAAAAGGGAGACAAAACCCTACTGAAGAACTATCGACCCATTTCCCTTCTAAGCCACGTCTATAAGCTGTTCTCAAGAGTGATCACGAACCGTCTTGCGCGAAGACTCGACGAATTCCAACCACCGGAACAGGCTGGGTTTCGGAGCGGATACGGCACCATAGACCACATCCACACAGTGCGGCAGATTATACAGAAAACTGAAGAATATAATCAGCCCCTGTGCCTAGCATTTGTGGACTATGAGAAGGCCTTTGACTCGATTGAAATCTGGTCTGTTCTGGAGTCCCTGCAGCGATGCCAAGTAGATTGGCGATACATCCAAGTGATGAGATGCCTTTACGAAGCAGCCACTATGTCCGTCCAAATCCAGAATCAACAAACAAGTCCTATACCGTTGCATCGAGGTGTGAGACAAGGGGATGTTATCTCCCCGAAATTGTTCTCAAATGCAATGGAGGATATGTTCAAGACGCTGAACTGGAAAGGACGTGGCATCAACATCAATGGCGAGTACATCTCTCACTTGCGATTTGCTGACGACATCGTCATCGTAGCAGAAACGCTGCAGGACCTACAACAGATGCTGAATGACCTGGCTGACTCTTCTGTGCGCATCGGTCTACGGATGAACTTGGACAAAACCAAGGTCATGTTCAATGAACATGTACTACCGGAACCGATTGCGATACAAGGCGCCGTTCTCGAAGTTGTTCAAAAATATGTATACCTCGGGCAGACATTGCAGTTAGGTAGAAACAACTTCGAGGACGAGGTGAACAGAAGAATTCAGTTGGGTTGGGCAGCGTTTGGGAAGCTACGTCGAGTCTTCACATCGTCGATCCCACAGTGCCTAAAGACAAAAGTCTTCAATCAGTGCGTCCTACCCGTCATGACATACGGCACGGCTGGTCCACAAATTTAAAGTCACTCAGCGGGCTATGGAGAGGGCTATGCTCGGCGTTTCTCTGCGAGATCAAATCAGAAATGAGGTGATACGGCAGAGAACCAAGGTTATCGACATAGCCCACCGGATTAGCAAGCTGAAGTGGCAGTGGGCTGGCCATGTTAGCCGTAGAACCGACAACCGTTGGAGTAAACGTGTTCTTGAGTGGAGACCGCGTCTCGGCAAGCGTAGTGTAAGACGTCCTCAGGCAAGGTGGAGTGATGATCTGCGCAGGATGGCTGGCAGGAGCTGGATGCGAGCAGCCGAAGATCGAGTACAGTGGCGTGCAAAAGGAGAGGCCTATGTTCAGCAGTGGACTACAACAGGCTGATGATGTACCCATTCCAATAATGATTGGAAAATAATGATAGTTTTTATATGTGAAAGCTGGTGCGTCCCACATGGTCCTATTTCAATTTGATCTTGTCCTAACAGTGGGATTCATGAAAACTACAGTGAAATCCATGTATAATGACATTGAAGGGAAGTAACAACGCATGTCATAGTCATTGTATGTCATAGAAAGCATTTTGTAGAAAATAAACATTCATCTGTTTTTATTTTAAAAGATAGAAACAAAAAAGTGATTTATTGTCATTGAGTATCACATGTCTCTCTTTAACACAGCTGAAGATGTTAGGAAACATGTTAGTTATAGTGACCAATATGGTTTCCGAACTGGACTCAAGTAATTAAAAATCGGTAACAATAAAAGACAAGTCACTCTAACAGAGTATTCATATATGAGTCAGATATGAAGAAATTTTTGTGAAAACCAAACTTCACTGGTATCTTAAAAAGCGGTTGATCAATAAAGGCGAGTCATATTAAATGGATTCTACTGTAGTAGGTGTAAAGTCATAATTTTGAAGCAAACATATTTGTAATATTCTTTTTTATTAAATCTTATTTACTTACTAAGCTTTCCAAGGTGGAGGCAGGGCTTGCATGAGGCCATCTCGAGCCAACGGCAGAAGATGACTCTCACTGTCAGGATCAATACCCAGCTGCTGGGCATACTCGGAAACTTCTAAAACATTAATTTCATTTGTCAATGAACAACACTGGATCAGTGGGTAGTTTTTGTAAATTGAAATGCACTATTTGTTTAAATAGATAATTTATCATGTTGTAGCAAGAGATACAACAAAATCAATTTACTAGAACAAAATTCACAACTTGAAAACTTATGCACATTAAAAGATTGTCGCGTAGCTCATGATTTGAATGGTGAAAAATACTACAATTTACATATCAACATTTTTAATTCAAAAACATATCAAAATGTTTGAAAATACATTACAAATAAAAATACAATAAGCTCGAAAAATACTTTCACAGTAGACGGGAAAAGAAGCGGTTAGCAAGGGCGAAAGCACTTTTCAATATGCAGGGTATCATTTAATTAAAAATATGGGAAACATTCAACTTCTATTGAAATTAATTTTACCTTCTGCAGAAGGCTGACTGTTTTCATCGAAAACTTCACGACAAACCACCGCCGAACTGGAACTCATTGTAAATAATTACATTCTATATCGTCCAGTGAACGAATTGTTGATCCACAATCATCATTAGACCGAAAACTTTGCAAAATATCATTTTCTAGGGAAAATTCGGCTTGTGATCCCTTCCCTTCGTGAAAATTTTGGCATTTCAATTGACAGTTCAGGAAAATGTTGCCATGCCACTCCTTTTTTCGCCACAGATGTAGAATCTGTGCTGTCTAGCTATAATTTATTTTTCCTTAAGTTGACGCAACATGAAATTTGTAAGTGAAAGCACCACTTTAGATTAGATGGTCCTAAAAGCTCGGAGCGTGATGCCAATAATTTATTTAAAAAAAAAAGCCAAGACAAGCCAAATGTCAAACTGTCATAAAATTGTCAAATTGTTAAATTAAACGAGTTGAATTGAATTGACTTGAAAAATAAAAAGGCATCAGTCAGAATTAAACAATATTTTTTTAGCACAATGGCTTCAGTAAAAGACGTTGCTACTTTGTACCAGAGCTTGAAAACTGAATGGAACAAGAAACCCCACAAACTCGACAAATGCGGTGAACTACTAAACAAAATAAAAGTGAGTTTGTGATGACTTAGCAGAATTTGAAATTATTTGCTTATTGTGTACTCAAATGTTCACTAGAATGGTTTTAATTTCAGGTGGCGCTTACGCAATTAAGTTTTCTTCCAAGCAAAAATGCTGCAGCCAACCAGAAAGAGTTGATTTTGGCTCGAGACGTGTTAGAGATCGGAGCCCAATGGGCAGTCGCTGCAAAGGACGTAAAAGCCTTCGAACGCTACATGTCTCAGCTAAAATGCTATTACTTTGACTATAAGTGAGTATTTCATTGAAATGACCAGGAAGTCTCTTTGTTTTATGACTATACTGAAAGTGCTAACCTCAAAATTACAAAGGGGGCTTATTTTTAATATATTTGCTGACTATCCTGGCATTAGTTAATATTTTTGTCTTTGTTGAGACTCAAGCATATAGACATACTTCCAAGAATACCATAAAGTAAGCTATATAAGTATGCTTTTGGAAAGAGACCTATAACTTCTAGTACTGCAGCAGTTCCTATTAAACTTCTCCCTTAACTCACCTGATTGTATCTTATTTTCGCGTCCAGTAGCCCATTTACTTCTTGATATGGTACTTTTCCAAGATAGATTACCTCTGATATTCCAGACTTCAATCAGAATTGAGCACTCCTTCAAACTTTTGCAGACCCATTAAATGTGTATAGATATAAAAGTTTACTTGTAACAGCTGCTTAACTTTGATTTGAGTGTGTCAATTCAGGAATAATAATCAAAGATGTTTCACTGATAGACACTGTTAGCCAGGCTCTAGAGCCTACTGCATTTGCCTTAAAGTAGTCTACCTGATTATATTTTTCTGTTACTTCCATCCATCTTTAGTTGTCAACTAAAGTAATTTTCAATTTTCAGAGACCACCTCCCCGAATCTGCATTTATGTACCAACTTCTTGGCCTAAATCTCCTGTTCCTGCTCGCCCAGAACCGTGTGGCTGAGTTCCACACGGAGCTGGAGCGCCTACCAGTAGACGTCATCAGAGCTGACCCCTATGTGAAGCACCCACTTGCTTTAGAACAGTATCTGATGGAGGGCAGTTATAATAAGATATTTTTGGCCAAGGTATGTTGTAAAATTAGTTTTTTTCTTAAAGTTGTATTGTAAACAAATGAGTTTACAATAGTAGATTTAATGTGTAAGTTATGTATTTAAAACATTTTATTGTTCTTATTATAGGGCAACGTCCCAGCTGAAAGCTACACACTCTTCATGGATACCCTGCTTGACACAGTGCGTGGAGAAATAGCTGCTTGCATAGAGAAGGCATATTTGTGCATCTCCTGTGCTGAAGCTGCTAGAAGGCTAAACCTGACATCGCAGCAGGCTGTGCTTGAATATGGAAAGAAGGTTAGAAAACACTGTTTGAATATAAAGCTCTATTGCAAAAATTGACAGTGATAAAAATAAAACAGACAAAATTCTATAGTAGTTAGTAGTGTTGTAGGGCTGTTTGAATTTCATGAATAGACTAGATGACTGTATTTTTTTTGTTTATTATCAAAAGACCTTAGATTTATGTAAACAATCCTCAAAGAATCACTTCATCTGGATCAATACTACCAGAGATATCACAACTTGAAAATAATGCACTTTTGACTTGCTCAAAAACACTCCATACAAACGTGACAGGGAATGTGATGTTACTGTTTTTGTAAGAAGCGCATAATAACTTTGTTTGTCAGCTATATTGAAAATTGCGTTTATGAAAATGGTCTCCTAACATAATTGCTTCATAATAGTATGGGTTACAAAATAATGATATTGTTTTACAAAAATTTAACACTTTTGAAATGGACTTGCCAACCCAAGTTTGCAGGCCTATTGTGGCCTCATTTTGAAACGAATTTCGATTGTGTATTCACAATAACATTTTGAAATCAATTATTATTTTTGGTGAACATAAAAAAAAATGCAAAAGCATTCATAGTCATCTACCCTATCAGAGGGTTTTAGCTATGCAGGGAATGGGCTGGTCCCTCAAAGGACCAAGGCCAGGTAACTTTGTAAAACCTACCCAGATATTTATTCGAACATATTTAATTCATTAATTAGCTTCATTCTACAATAGGTCTTTCAAATAAAGTAATTAGATCTCCCTTAACATTTGATTTAATTGACTTTACCGTTTTTACTCATAATTTTATTTGAACAGCGCAACTGGACCCTTGGCGCCGACAGCTGCTACCATTTCAACTCGGCAGAGGAGACCCACGCCGCCGCTTCAGGCCTGCCCTCGTCAGAACTCGCTGAGCAGACAATTGAATATGCTCGACACCTTGAGATGATCGTGTAAATCGAATGTATTGCTTTTATTAATAAATTCTCATAAAATCTAATCTGTTTTTTCTTATCCAACTGCCCCAGAAAGGAGGGTTATGTCTTTTTATTTCAATAACGTAGTTTTCAGTACACAATTTTTTCAGGGGTTGATTGTCAAGTCCGTATTTTTGTATTATTCAAAAACCAATCTGACTCCTTTTACGGATTTTTTTTTCTAACCTACATTATCCCACTGCTGGGTAAAGGTCTCTCCAAATCTTTTCTAAACCTTTCGATCCAGAAAACCTTCCTAACCTTGAATTAATTTAGGAATAAGAACTATAAACTGAAATGGCATAGGCCTTAACTATAAGTATGTTAATTAACTGATGTTATCAAGCCACCCCGAGGCCTCCGACTAGGCTTAACGACTGCCATCTAGCGACTTCAACCGGGACCAACTGCGTAACGTGCAACGATTGAAAAGTCAAATCAAATGTTGCAGAATTTTTTTTTAAGCTCATAATAAAAACTCGACATTTTTACTATAGATCTTTCATCAATCAAATATTTCGATAAAAATATCGAACTATCAGTCATGATCATTCATCACACTGACCGATTAGGTGTAATGGTTCAGAAGTGAGCTATTATAACAGTGGACGCAGGTTCAATCCCCACATAGGAACAATGGAACAAACATCCGTGTGCATGTTTGTAATGGTCTGGGTGTTTCTTAGAATGTATTTACAAAAAAAAGTATGATAGGTAAGTTAGAAAAGTTTATCCTTTGTCTAAGTATCCCACAGCACAAGCAGTTATTGCTTAGTTTGGGCCAAGTGGCGCAGTGTGGAATAATGACCAGTGATATTTATTTATTCATCAATCAGTGGTTGGATTTAATTAACGAACTGTTGATTGATGAATGACATTCACATAAGCTAGGTTCACATCTCTGTGTTGACTGTTGGGGTGTGTTGTGGCACGACAGAACGCTGTCGGATTGGTGCCTCGACACAGTAATATGAATGAACCTGCCTTTATCTGCTTCGATCCATAAGGCCCAGACTCCACCAGAGCTGAGCGGAGATGTGCGGCGTCGAGCTGTGTTTTCAACAACTGCCAGGAGGGCCGTGTTCAATAAACATTACAATTCTACAATTATGTAAAAAACTTACAGGCTACAATTCTACAAGTTTCTGTTCAATAAAACTTACAAGTTACAATTTTACCATGGTGGAAAATCTACAAATTTGTAGAATTGTAGCTACAATTTTACAAGTTTCTGTTCAATAAACATTTTCTTTCTACAGGTGACAATTTACATATTTGTAGGGAAAACTGGTTTATTGAACGCATAATTGTAGTTACAAGTCTACATTTTATGTAAATTGTAGTAAAATTCCGACAGGTGGGCTTACCCTGTGTCAGAACTTTACAATTTTGTGCCTCAACCTAAAAAGGAAAGGAAATTGGATGAAATCAAAGAAATATTCCTAACAACTAGTAGTGTAAGTAAAGACAGAAGTAATGAGTGGTTATAAAAAATGCAGCGGTGTTTTGAGTAAACACATAAACTTTACTTTTAATGTAAAAGAATAAACATTTCACCAAAAATTTGGGTCAGCAAAATACCGTCGAATATTTTTTGGTTAAAAAGATTGTACAGTCAACAGCACATCAGGTTACCCCATTTCTGTTTTTTCTCTCGCTCTTGCCAAATGACATTTGTTCGCGATAGAGCAAGGAGGACTGACCGGAAATGGGTAGCATGATGTGCCGGCCACCGTACATGATCTTTAATACGACTCCACTCAGAAAATCTCCTAATACTCTCCTTATTGCTTTGAGCCACATTTTTTTAAGTTGCCCATCTCGGGAATCCAGTTTCTTTGCATTTGGTACATACCATGCTGGCATTTGTGTGTTATCAAGAATTCTCTACAAATTTCATACAAAAACGTCTGTGTTTTTGGTATTTGCTCTACTAGCGCCACTTTGACAGTTGCACGCCCCATTGTCTCGAAATCCCTAGATTTGAAGAGATTTAATTATCAGGCATTAAAGGTGATTCGCTAATCACTGTAAATGAATGAAAAAATCAAATCCGCTTAAAGCAACAAAATCTTACATTTTATGTAAATTGCGACTTACAAATTTGTAAGTACAATTCTACAGGCGTTTTCTACATAATTGTAGTGTTTATTAAACAGCATTTGGAGTTACATATTTGTAAGGTTTTCACTTGTAGATTTTTTACATAATTGTAGTGTTTATTAAACAGCACTTGTAGCAAAACTTTACAAATATGTAAGTTTTTTACATAATTGTAGAATTGTAATGTTTATTGAACAGGGCCCAGGCTGTACAGGAAGGACCTAAAAAAAACACACGAGGATGCGGTCCGTTTTGAGCTAGAGTTGCCGTATTTGTGCTCAATAGTGGCCACCACTGGGTAGTGAGGTTCAGGTCCTGTCTAGTAGTTGTATCGTAGTTTGTTAATATCGCGGCCGCGGCCCTAGCGTGTACATAAAGTTTGCCGAACAGAACTGGTACTTCGCAACTAAATGCTGTGACCATTTTCTATTTTAATGACGTGTTATCATGATTTTCTTTTTTTTTCGGTATATTCTCAAAAGCTGGCTCAGACGCTGCTTTGAAAATTAAATTAAAATTAAAACCTAAAATCAATAAAAAAAGTATCAATTAGCTAGAATGTGCTTACTTCCCAATTTGCTTTTTTTAAACACAGTATTGCCAGTGATAATATTTTTTAGTTCCCTTTCAGGACTTTTTTGCCAAGCGCGCAAGCGTATAAGCATTTTTTTATGCCTATTTTTTGTCTATGGTATGGTGTGAATGTGTGGTGCAGTGAATTTAATGCGAGGCAACGAACAGGCCATGGACAGCAATTTTGAGATGACGGGCTACCTTAATTTAGAGTATTTAGGTACTCTTTGCTTCATTACGACATGAATGTTTGACAAGAGCAAGATAAAAACAGTCACAAGACGCCTCATGCACGACTCTATGGCCTGATGTTTGATTTTTTTTGTTCGTTAGGAGACACCGTCAATGCCTGTTTTGCATGAGATAGCATTCAGATATTTTTAATATCAACGTTTTGAGGTAGCAAATCAAGAAAACAGTCGCATTATTAACTTCCTCCTTACTAGAAATCGGATGAAAATGGTTGTGAATAAAAAGCCACTTTTCATGTAAAGTTTATTTCATAAACAGCTGTTTCATTCAATACATTTATTGATGCGATTTTTGAATGCTGAACCATAAACGAACAGCAATTCCATTTAGTAGTTTAAAATAAAAGGTTCCAGATTCTTAAATTATACCCTTCATTAAAGTGTCTATTTCATCCAACTTTACAAGCTTCATATAGTATTCAAGAGCTAACTTCAGATGCCAATCTCTATGTTCTAAGCACCTGAAAAATAGTAAAAAATATTAGTTGATTACATTTGGTAGTACAGTCAACGGCACATCAGGCTACTCATTGGCTATTTTTGTACTTTGCTCTAGCCCAATGACAATTCTTTTGCAAAAAAGCAAGGAGGCCTGACCGTTTAGCTGTGTAGCCTGATGTGTAGTTGACCGTATTGTTATAAATAAAAAGTGATATTTACTTTGGACGTTTTATCGTTTTATTAAAGAATTATAACATGCTAGTTTTACAGTCTCTGAAGGAAGAAGGAGTTACCAGCTAAGAAAAAACATTTTAATCAGACGGGACAGTGTTGCCAACTTAATTACATTGTCTACTTTAACACCCCCTTTCAATGTAATATTAATTAATAAGTTCAGTCTCTTAAGTTACACATACACTTTTTAACAAATTTTAACAATAGTATAGCATTCAAGGGTTTAGTCAATACATCTGCTAACTGGTCCTCTGTTCTGACATACTTTACAACAATTTTTCCCTTCTGAATTAACTCTCTAACATAATGGTATCTTATATCTATATGTTTTAATCTTTTTACACAGTCAGTACTGGCTACTTTAAGAGCAGATTGATTGTCACACAACATAGTAACTGGACACATGTTTTCATTTGGTAGGAAATCTTTCAATATGTTAATTAACCAACATGCCTCGCTAGCGGCCATACTCATAGAGATATATTCTGATTCTGTTGAAGAGAGACTAACAGAACATTGCTTCTTGGAGCACCAAGCAATTAAACAATTTTTGAACATGAAACAAAACCCAGAGGTAGATTTTCTGTCAACTAAATCCCCACCCCAGTTAGCATCACAATATCCAATTAATTTACTGTTTTCATCACATTTATAAACAAGTTTATAATCTAATGTCTGTTTAATATATCTTAACACTCTCTTCAACGCTGACAATAACATATTATTAGCTTTATTCTGATACCTACTTAGAATGGATACAGATACAGACAAATCAGGCCTTGTACCACACACTGCATACATTAAACATCCTATTATCTGTCTACATAAGTTTTCTATACCTTTATCTAATTTTTCATTACAATCCTGATTCAGTTCAAAATTCTGATCCATAGGGGATGATACAGGTTTACAATCTTGCATTTGAAAGCGCTTCAAAACATTTTCTAAATAGTGCTTTTGTGATAGTTCAGTTACACCTGTCTGTAAGTTTTGTGTTACCTTAATACCAATGAATTCAGATATGAAACCTAAATTCTTCATTTTAAATTCTCTACACAACATATCTTTGAACTTATTTACACTTTGTTCATCTGTTCCAAAAGTTAAGATATCGTCGACATACAACAATACATAAATTTTATATTTATCATTGCACTTTACATACAGACATGAATCACACTTAGACTTTACAAAGTTATCTTTAATCATTATTGAGTTGAACTTATCATTCCAATATTTAGGAGACTTCTTTAGGCCATACAAAGACTTATTTAATTTTACAACATTTTTATCACCACTAAATGCCCCTTCTGGTAATTGTAAGTTTACATTTTCATTTATCTCTCCATAAAGGAAGGCTCCTGTGACATCTAATTGATGGATTGGCAAATTTAACATAGTTGCAATGGATACAAACAACCTAAAAGTAGTTAACCTTGCCACTGGAGCATAAATATCATTTAAATTTACATCATCATTTTGCTCAAAACCTCTAGCTACTAATCTAGCCTTAAATTGTTTCACACCATTAATATACTTAATTTTAAATACCCATTTACTAGTAATTACCTTACAATCATGTGGCTTCTCACAATATTCCCATGTCCTGTTTTCTGCTAGTGTGTTTAGCTCTGTCTTGATTGCCTCTTCCCATTCTGACGCATTTTCGTGTCTCATAGCATCCTGGTATGTTCTCGGTTCTTCATCATTTAATAAAACTGCATTATTGCAATTGTAGAATGATGTTTGCTTTCTAGTGCGCTGACTACGCTCCCTCATCTCAGGCTGTGTGATGACACCTGCCTCATCATCACTGCACTCTTCACTTAGTTCATACACACTACCTATGTCTGATCCTTCAGAACTTGATTCTTCTTCTGGCAAACTTATATCCACATTTTGGCTTGACATGTATATCTCTTCTTGTTTATCATCCATTGCTAAAATCTGATTGTTTTCTTTAGGGAACTTTAAAAATGTAACATCCCTCTTGACCTGGACAGTGTTGTTTTTCTGAAAATATATCCTATATCCTTTTGTTTCCTCTCCATAGCCTACCATAATTCCATTTTCGCCTTTGGAGTCCCATTTAGTCCTCTTCTCATTAGGAATATGAACAAACACTGGTGTACCGAAGATCTTTAAGTCTTGTATATTGAAAGTTCTGCCTGTCCAAACCTCATAGGGAGTTTTGATTTTATCAGCACTCAATCCTGTTCTATTCAGAACATAACATGCAGTATTTATCGCCTCGGCCCACAGTTTCTTAGGTAATCCTTTGGCATAAAGTAGAGATCGAGCTGCTTCAACTAGCGTTCTGTTTTCTCGTTCAGCTTTTCCGTTTTGCTCTGGAGTGTATGTGACTGTAGTCTGATGTACAATCCCATAACGGGAAAACATTTCTTTCATGTCCTTGTTGACAAACTCTAAGCCATTGTCACTCCGGAAGTACAGAATCTTATTACCTGTCATATTTTTACTCATCTTTATGAACCTCTCAACATAGGTCTTGACTTCGTGCTTCCCTTTTATTAGATAAACAGTTCTATAACTTGAAAAATCATCCTTCAATAGAAGGAAATACTTTGCGCCTCCAATGGAATTCTCCTCCATGGGGCCACAAACATCGGCATGAATCATTTCACATGTTCTTGAAGTCGTTGTTTGACTGATTGTAAAAGGCAAGCGGTGTGCTTTGCCCTCCAGACATCCTTTACAACTACCAAAATTATCAATTGCCTCAATATTATTGTTTGCAAGCACCTTCTTCACGTGTTGAATATTTTGGTGAACTAGTTTTTCGTGCCATTCACTTATGTTTTGTTTCACTTGAGTTGCATTCGCAGCACTACAAAGCAGGCGCAAATCCATCATGTACATGTTCCCATGACGATTTGCAACAGCACATGGTTTTTCATCTCTGTAGAAGACACATTTGTTTTCATCAGTCTTCATAATATAACCTCTATCTGTCACTCGGTTCACAGATAACAAATTAGTTTTCAGGTCCGGTACAAACAACACGTTTTCGAATGTAGTTTCGATCCATGCATGTCCATTGTGCAACTGTGCTACCACCTGTCCACAGCCTAAGGCACTAATTGCCATTCCATTGCCCACTATCACGGACTTCTTGTCAAGAGATGAATAAGATCGAAACAAATGTCTTTCACGGCACATATGTTCACTCGCACCAGTGTCAACAATCCACTTTGAATGTGTGTAATGTTCAACTAAATTGTCCACCGATCCTGACACCACAAATGCATTGCTTTCTTTGTTCAGCCGATATCTACACTCATGTTTGAAATGTCCAGGCTTATTGCAGTAAAAACATCTTTTGCCAGATTTATTCACCATATCAGTCTTATTATTGTCTTTCACCTTATTCCTGCACTCCGACTGGTAATGTCCAAGTCTATTACAGTTGTAGCACTTCACAGCTTTCTTGTTTACATTATTCTTCGCCACAAAGGCTGATGTTTGCGGTACTTCACCAGATTTCTCCTTCATACGTTCTTCTTCAACTAACAATCTTGCCACCAAGTTATTGTATGTTTGTTTTTCATCAGGAGCTGACTCCCAGGCCGAAACGAAGTGCTTATAGCAATCAGGCAATGACATTAGCACTTTGGTCACAACAAATTTATCTGATATTTCTTCGCCTAATTGCCGCAACTGATTTTGCATTTCTTTGACTTTGGATAGGAATAGTGACATCTGAATTCCGTCTTCATATTTAAACTGGAAGAAGCGTTGCTGGATGATGTGTATATTCGTTTCACTTTTTTGTTCGTATACAGCAATTAACTTGTTCCACATATCAGCGGCCGTGTTACATGAAATTATATGGATCATAACTTCTTCACTAATGCGTGTGACTATGATGGTTTGAGCTTGGGCATCTTTCGCATCCCACTCCATCTTAGTTTCTTCTGTCTTCGCTAATTTTCCTTCGACCACAGTCAGCAATCCCTTGCCTCTTAATACGACTGTTGTTTGGAACTTCCAGATATTCCAGTTCTTGGGTCCCTCTAACTTGATAATACTGAGATTTCCGTCCATTTTGCTATTACCTTTCTTCCTGTTCGTGACCACGCGGCTACAACTTCCCGCCCGCCTTGCAATTTTCTTAACCTCGAAAATGCCGGGTGCCGGTAAGAACACGAGCAGTATTCTTCTCACTATTTATTATATTTCCGGCTTATTTACGAGCCTGGGCCCATAACCTATTGTTATAAATAAAAAGTGATATTTACTTTGGACGTTTTATCGTTTTATTAAAGAATTATAACATGCTAGTTTTACAGTCTCTGAAGGAAGAAGGAGTTACCAGCTAAGAAAAAACATTTTAATCAGACGGGACAGTGTTGCCAACTTAATTACATTGTCTACTTTAACAGACCGTACATTCATGTTGAATTACAGCTGTCTCGTACTGAGAGAACACAAAAACACTTACTTTTCACTAGCGCTTTCATTTAAATCTGTAAATTCCATGAATATTCCAATTAGTTTTTCTTTTAGATAATCATCAGGGGCAGAATCCAACTTGAGACTTAACCGCTTTGGACGAACCTGAAAACAAAAATATTATATTACAAACCAATGTCTAGTGTTACATACCGCAAAACAGGGTGACTCGATACTGCGGGGTGTATCTCAACACTTGTACGAAAAAAACCAAAAGAACCTTCTTCTAACATAAGTGTTTCGAGTCACCCCATTTTCCAGTGCCAACATAGATAAATCATCCCATCTGCTTAATTCGGACCGACCCCGACAAACATTAAAATAAAGAAAAACCAAAGACAGCCTTTTTTTTTTAACTGTCAACACTTCATCGATTCGCCGACGCCGCTGTCAAACATTGTGATCTGCGAAGACGAATCAACATAATTTTATACATCTAAACTCGAATTAGCGCAAACTTTCCTTCAAAATGAAGAAACAAACTAGACAAAAAACTATTAACGATCCCGTAATCGTGTCTCGTGTGAAGAACTACTTGGCGGAGAACGTGGACAAGACGTTCGTTGATGTCAGCCAAATGGCGCGGTCTCTCAAAGAGCGCTACCGCGAGTACAACAATCGTAGCGATAGCGCTTTCTGCCAGATGGTAGAGAGCGCTTACAAAGTGGTTCTACAGAGCTACGGCCTTGATGGAGCGTCCACGTCGGAAGCATCGGAGGAAGAGTCTGATTTAGAGCTGTTAGACGAAAACAACAGCGCACTCAACGACCGCCTGCTCCAGATGTACAAAATGCAGGATAAAAAGCGTCCGGCCGCCACACGTCGCCCAACCGATAAATCTGGCGAGCCTATAGACATCATTAGCAGCGACGAAGACGGCTCTATCGCGCCAAAACTGCCGAAAATCAATGATCAAATCACCATAACCCCTCACATACCAATCAAAAACGCAAACAGCACGGCCGTCGAGATGACGCCTAGAACACAACAAAACAATCAACATAATACTGATAAAAAACGTAAATTAGACATCAGTAAACCAGTTTTTACAAAGAAAAAGTATGACATTGGCACCAGTAAAGCTGCAAAAGTTAGTTTTGAAGACATTGGAGGTATATCTGATATTATAACTCAGATTTGTGACTTAATATTGCACATGAGGCATCCTGAAGTGTATACCAAGTTAGGTATAAAAGCACCGAGAGGTGCATTGTTGCATGGGCCTCCGGGAACAGGAAAGACTCTGTTAGCACATGCAATTGCTGGAAAATTGCAACTTCCACTTATAGCTGTGTCAGGGACAGAGTTAGTGGGAGGCATGTCCGGTGAATCAGAACAGAGAATAAGAGAGCTGTTCGAGACGGCAATATCAGCATCACCAAGTGTACTTTTCATTGATGAGATAGATGCAGTTTGTGGTAATCGGATTCACGCACAGAAGGACATGGAGAAGCGAATGGTAGCTCAGCTCTTAGCCAGTTTAGACAGTTTGAGTGAAACAAATGAATCTGTTCTTATACTAGCCGCTACAAACAATCCTGATGCTTTAGATCCTGCTTTGCGGAGAGCAGGACGTCTTGAACAGGAAATAACCTTAGGTATCCCATCTCTCAAAGCTAGGAAAGAAATCCTATCAATTTTGTGTAAGAATTTGGTGCTAAGCGAAGACATTGATATGAATACAATAGCTCAAATAACTCCTGGTTTTGTTGGAGCTGATTTACAAGGACTTGTCAATAAAGCTAGCACATATGCTGTAAAGCGGATTTTTTCCCAATTAAGAGCAGCCAATGAAGAATCTAAGAAAGAGGTTGTTGAACAGAAGAAACCAAGCGAGGAACCTGCAGCTATACCAAATGGAGAAAAAGAGAGTGAAGATCCAGAGCCCGAAAGCGGTGATGCCACTCAAAACAACCCAGAATCAAAGGAATCTAAACCTGAAAATTCAGAAAGTCCCAAAGAAACTAATGATGAGAATGTTACTACTGAGGAAACAAACAATGTAGAAATTGAAGAAGTGAAGAAACCAGTTGATCCTGTTGATGAAGTGCTAAGTCTGCTTGGAGATACAACACCCTATTCGGCAGACATGTTAACAGGCCTTTCTATCAAACAAGAAGATTTTTTGCAAGCTCTGAAAACAACTAAGCCTTGCTCTGTCAGGGAAGGCATTGTCACTGTTCCTGATGTCACATGGGATGATGTGGGTTCATTAAATCAAGTCCGTAAAGACTTACAACTGGCTGTATTAGCCCCAGTGAAATACCCCTCATTACTAGAAAAGCTTGGCTTGCCTGCTGCCAGTGGTGTCTTACTTTGTGGCCCACCTGGTTGTGGTAAAACTTTATTGGCCAAAGCTGTTGCCAATGAGGCTGGAGTGAACTTCATCTCAGTGAAAGGTCCAGAACTACTCAACATGTATGTTGGGGAGAGCGAGAGAGCTGTACGCACCTGTTTTCGTCGCGCACGCAATTCGGCCCCATGCGTGATATTTTTCGACGAATTTGACGCTTTATGTCCAAGGCGTACTACTCAGGATCATAATGGAGCCGCGAGAGTAGTAAATCAGTTGCTGACAGAAATGGATGGTATAGAAAGCCGAGAAGGAGTGTTTGTATTGGCTGCATCAAACAGGCCTGATATCATTGACCCGGCGGTACTGCGCCCTGGTCGTTTGGACCGTGTGATGTATGTTGGGATGCCGGCAAGAGACGACAGGTTCGATATTCTCAAGAAGCTGACCAAAAGTGGCACCAAGCCTAGATTAGGAGCTGATGTAGACATGCAGGTTGTAGCCGGTCTGACTGAAGGCTACTCAGGCGCTGATTTGGCTGGGTTAGTGAAGGCTGCCGCATCGAATGCGCTGACCACGCGCATTGCAAATGGAACCCTTGATCTGGAAGGCGATATTTCAGTTGATTTTGAGGACTTCAGAGCAGCTCTAGCTAAATGCAAGCCATCAGTGTCATCCAAAGAACAGTTGCATTATGAGAAGCTGAGATTGAAGTATGCATCAGGATCTGATGACAAGGACATGGAAATGGAGACTGAGCCTATGAATGAAGAGTCCATGGACACCGTCTGAGAATCACTCAACTGTTGTTTTATACGGACTTAGTAGATTTATTTTTATTTCATTACATCCACCATGTATTAAGAGTTTGTTATTCAAACCAAGATAGTGCCAAGTTGTTCCTTAAAGCTTTTGTCTGTGGAATATAAACTGAGTGTACAACAAGCAAAGTGTAGTAAAAAAGTTTAATTTCAATGGGTTTGTTTGTAAAAAAATAAAAACCAGTTCATTTAAATAACAATATTTTCATCAAAAGTGACCTGTTTGTGATTAATGTAATGAGTGAATGATCCAGTAGTTATGCTCCTTATGCCATTAAATAATTAATGCACGTTTTAAACTCAATGATGAATAAAAATATTTTTTCGTATGGAACAGACTTTCTATTAAACCTTTTATACTCCCCCCTATCTAGTTTCAATGACGAAATAGTATTCAAACACCTTTTATGTACTGGGATAGTGTACCTAGCTTTGTTGCTAGTATGCAAGTAATTTAAAACAGGTAGATGTTTATTGCTTGATTCTTCTCTGTTGAAACGAGTCCAAATATATTCAACATAGTGCGTATATTATTATTTTACAAGCTGTACGAATTTTGACTATTTTAACTACTTCTAGCACCACAATTACCTATGGGAAATATCTGTTTCATTTCAGGCAATTTGTGCTAGAGCGGGAATGCAACTCGTGATCCTTTGGGTGTCGATCGGCGCGCCGTAATCAATGCTAAGACTGGTTTCAGAGTCATGCTGATGAGCCGGCCGCCCGCGCGCGGTTCGGTATTCATATCCCTTTTAGTAAGGCGCCTTGGGCTTAGGCCAGAAAGAAAGCCAGCAATGCATGCTCGCACACGCACTGACGAGCCGCGGTCAGTGTGACTCTGAAACCAGCCTAATACCTCATTATAAGGCTCTATAAAGAAGATATTTCACAAAATGGTGATGTTTCGCCAGAATGCAGATCCATTCTAAAATACATGTTGTATTTCATTTGTTTGCTAAAAATGTTAATGAAGAAAATAAACAAAACAATTTGACATTATTCTAATTCAAAAGGTTATTAGAATACATTCGTTATTATGAACTATGATAAAAGAGTGTTCCTAACCATGACCATACTGTCTGTCAACAGTACCTATGACAGGGTATCCATTTCTGATAATTTTTCCTCAAATTCAATTCTTCAATTTGACAATAGGTAGAAAGAAATGGGTAGCCTGATTATATGAACAAATTGGAAAATCGATGTGGAAATCATTCACTACCAAGTTAAACACCAAATCTGTAAATGACATTGAGCAATACAATTTGAACAGACAGCCTGACCTAATGAGGTCAGGAACCTTTACCTGACTTTTATTATAATTGGCAATGGCCAATCATAATAAATGTCAGGTTCAGTCAAGTTGGAAAATAACCAGTATATTTCCCAACTTCTTCGTTCACGTGATGTGTAGCCTTCTGTATGAGTCAGCATCAAAATGATCGCTAGGTGTGAACAGAGTCTCATAGTGGGCTCAAGATGGTCCAGATATGGGGTTGACAAATAGGTTGCAGTAACGCAGTGTGACCACTGGGCTGGTCAATCTCATATTGAAGGCCTGCTTATATGCCTCACACCAATGATATTATAGTAAAAAAGAGGTAGATAGGTTGCTATAGCTAAAAAAGTGGCACCCGATATCAGAACGAACGTGCACCTGAGCAAAAAATTGACAGTATTGCCAGTTTGAGAAGACACTGCGCAGCATGTATCAGTCTCGTTTAGGCTCAAGTAAATAATCATACTATCTTGTTCCCACGATCAAAGTATATGGGTACAATTTTCGACTTTGCATCAGTACTTTCGTAACCTATCTACCTCTTTTTCATTATAATATCATCACACATAATTTTGCCACTGACTGTAAAACTATAAAATCCACTTACCGTAGTGATCTGGAACGCCGAGTTCGCAAAGGCCTCAGTAGGTTGATCCCAGTTGACCATCTCGTTGGCAATCTTGTAGTCCGTCCCGTCATGAGAATGCAGTACGAACGTTCTAGAGAACGCGACTAGATGCTCGTCTTCAGCCAACGAGTCTGATGTTAGTTTCACCACGCCAATCACTTTGAAGATTGTTACATAATCCTAGATAAAAATAAGAAGATTCTAAATTAAATAATTTTCGAAAGCTTTTTTCCTTTTTTATGTAGCAAAATAATGATCATGTAAACCTATTTTGGACCTCGAATACGAATTTATTTGTGAGATATACAGTCGACGGCATGACTTTCCATTTCCGGTCAGCCCTGCCGTATTGCAAAGAAATGGCAAGAGCAAGATAAAAAACATAAATGAATATGCTGATGTGCTGTTGACTGTACTAAGCGCGTCTTTTACAGATACCTGTAGAGAATTCAGTAAATCTTGAAAAAAAATTGTGATTTAAGAGTTGAGTGAGATTATAACAATAGGTATATAAATGACGCAAGTTAAAACCTGCGCAGGTGTAATCGAATTCGAGTTCAAAACAACGTTGGGTTCAAAAATTCGCTCGACTAAATGTAAGGTTTTCAATGGTCATTTAACCATGAAGGCATGCGTGCCTCTGACTACTGTTATAGGTTATTTTATTTCAGCATTAGGAATAAAATAATCTATTAAAAACTTAGTTCCACCTATATCGGAAGTTAAATATTTTCAATAATGTTTCTTTCGAGTGTTTAAAGTAGGTATGCATATGCCTAAACATTGGTGAAAAAACCTGGCTGCCAGGTAAAATATACAAAAAATAATCGTTTGTAAAAGGTCTCGGTAGCACAATGGTTAGTGCAGTCGCCCGGTTAGCGAAAGACGCGGGACGCGATTCCTGAAGTCAAGACCGAATGTCCTTTTCTGTTTTTTTGTTTTTAATGAGTAAACTAACATCGTGCAGCATAACGTCGATGGTGAAAGTGGCTGGATCGTGCTTAAATGGCGGCCATTTGTTGATAAGGCGCGCTATCTCCGCCGCGCCTTTGACTATGTCCGAAGAGCCTTCCTCCATGAGGCTGGCGCGGTTGAACAGCGAACGGAATTGGCGGCCGAGGGCGCAGTAACCTGGGGGATATCAAAAGTTAGAGAAGATAAACACTTCATAGGTTATTTTTATTTTTTAGCATTAGGGATATTTATTTATTTATATTTATGAAAGGTATACAGACAGATTGCAGTCACTTAATGTTCACAGTATTTAGAGATATCTTCTGAAAGGCCAGACAGCAATCCAAAGATTGTACACACAACATGATTAGTAGATAATGATTGCTTAACTACTTAAACTAATTAAGGTTTTAAACAATTTGCGTTTTCTAACTACAGAAAAAATTTAATAATAGAGAAACAAAAAAAAAATTACTAAAGATTTACTCAGCTTGGCTTATAGGCCTCAAGATAGCCGATAATGCATTATCATCTTACTAGAGATAGGAAAACCAGAAAAAGTGAGACGAGAAAAATTTAAGGTATATGCCTAAACATTGGTGAAACAAACCTGGCTGCCAGGTAAATATATCAGAAAAATTCGGCCGGTCTGTTAATGGTCTCGGTAGCACAGTGGTTAGTGCAGTTGGTTGCGAAAGATGCGGTTTCGATTCCCACCTGACGCCAACAGACCAAATGTCTTTTTCTGGTTTTACAAACCAAATTAATTTACAGGTAATTAATGAGACAAAGAAATACAATTACATGTTGATGTCCAATTTAGGCGGTCTTTTTGCTAAAAGCTGAAGAATTCAGAAAAATAGGCACACTATGTTATGGGTCATAGACAGATAGATATTTTATTCATCATGTTCATCGACAGCTGCATGCAGTCCACTGCTGAACATAGGCCTCACCCATTTCCATACATTTCCAAAGCAACCGGTTGCTGTGATCTTTGCCTTTTTCATTAATACACACCATCAATAATATTTATTAGAGATGAAACGAATTACGGTATCCGGAATCCGGCCTAACTCTGCATTACTATCCTGTATCTGACCAGAAACCGAATTAAACCTGTATACGGCCGGATAGAGAAAACAAGGCCGAATGCCGGATAGTTACCAAATTTCCATTTCACCTCATACATTCATCTACAGAACAAGTAGGTACAACACTATTGCAAAAACCAAAATCAAAACAGCAACCCACAAAAGTGAAAAATCAAGAAGATTTGTAGGAATGGGGAAGGTACCAAGCATTGGCATTGTCTTAATTCCGCCATTTTTCTAAAACATTTGCTATGGTCGCTAAAAGCCTAGCACACAAATTAAAAAATAGCTGAGAGAACCCCACGAGATGAAGATACGATTACTTTACTCTTGCTGAGTTTGGTGCTAGATGGCGCTGTGTGGAATAATGTCCAGTAATATTTATTTAACTATTAACTGAATACTCACGCAATTTGTGCCAGTAAGTGATTGTCATAGCCGCGTCTTCATGATATAACTCCTCAATCATCATTCGATTCTCATCTACAGACTCCAGCAATGGGAAATAGATCTGCAGAAACTTGTCGACTAATGCCTTCGCATTATCAGGGCAGTAGTTTTGATTGAAAACAGGCATTTCTCCTTGAAGTGTTACTGGTATGCCATCCTGAAAATAATTCAATTCAATTCTTTATTGCAAACCATAATGTTCATAATAAGTTGTTATGATATCCAATAATTGGTATCAATTATGGACCCTGTAGAGCGGCGCAAATATAAGTGGTAGAGGGGCTAACCTTAACTTGAATCATTAAAACGAGTTTGTGGTATTTAGAAGGTTCTCGTCTAAAGTCCACATGAGGGCTGTTGAGAGGAAGCGTCTCAAAGTCCCAGTCAAAGTTATTAAGTTCGGCAAAAGAGTTAATTACTCAAATAAATCCCAAACAAGACTAAAAAGAGTAACATGGTTTGTCGTCAAACAAAACTACCATATGGACTAGCTGAGAAACGCCAATAAATTCTACATTCAAATAAAATGTATTGACATGCCATCATCAGCACAGTCGCCACTCTACTGTCATCTGATAAATTTTGCTTATACGAGTGGCTACTCGTACGATTAACTTGTCTACCTCACATGCTATTAATTTAGTAATGAGCGGATTTCTAAATTTATAGCATGTGAGGTAGACAAGTTTCGTTATAAGTGAATGAGTATTCTATGGGACTTTTTCGATTATCTTTTGAAATTTCTTAACCTCAGTCTAATAATGAAAACTGAACTTCAAAATCAATTTGGTTTGACAGTATAAATAGTCATGTACCGAATAGAGCCACCCTCTATGTTTGGGAATTTTAACCGAAGGACCGCTCAAAACTCCGCGAAGCAATAATATACACGTTATCAGTATTATAAGCTTCAGTAAAAATGCTAAATAAAATTCAACGTCACTTACAATTTCCTTCAGCGACGGAAACATCAACCTTAGCACATTGACATACCGATCAGGGTCGGTGTAGTCGTGGCAAAGCGGATTCCCTTCCAGCTTCAACGAGTGTAAGACCAGCGGTCGACATCGCAGCAATGCTGTTGCCCTTTCTATCCAGTTGTGTGAGAGGTCTAAGATCTTCAGTTTCGGCGTGTGGATTTGAAGGTTGAATGAGTCTATGGAGCTGTAAAAGATTATTATTAGATAACTTCCTAAGGAGTGTTAGATAGATATTCGTAATCGATGTGTACAACCACCTTTACTTACTCTGTATGCAATCTGTGATGTGAGATGTCAAGTAGTCTTTGACAGGACTTTTACAAGTGATCTGAGATTGTCCCGCGCCTTGTGTTAATTTGTTTTGATTAGATAATTCATAAAGTTTGAATCGGGTTTCATTCGAGCTTCCCCGTTATTAGGAGGTGCCCATGGCGCAGTTGTGACGGTGATCGGTGACGATCGCTGTTGTAAAGCAAACCACGCCGGGTCGGAAATGGGATGGGTGACCACCCCTACCGAAATATTTAGTTATGTGTATTTGGGACATCTCCGTGCTTAGGAAGGCATGTTGAGCAGTTGGTCCCAGCTGACGTCATTCGATGACAGTCGTTTACCCTAGTCGGCGGCCTTAGGGTGGCTTGATAACATCTGACATTAGGGTTGCTCACTAACCTTACACCCCTCCAACAATCCGCACTGAGCTCGCGTGTTGGAGTATGGCTCGTTCCACCTCATAGTTGAGGTGAGGCCTGTGCCCAGCAGTGGGACGTATATAGGCCGTTTATGTTATCTTCCCACGGCTGGGCAAAGGCATCTACACCATTCTCAACTCTCTACGATACCAACAATAATTGGTTTTGTAACATCACTACATAGTATAAAACATAGTTACTTTCTCTTTCCCCATGTATGCTAAAGATTTAAGTTTAAAAAAATCCGTTAGTAATTTAAGATAAGTATGAGGTACTCACCTGAGTCTATTATGAGAAAGGTTGAGTTCCGTGAGGTAGTTCCACACAACAATGCTCTTTATTTGTATCAGATCGGTTTGGTTGATCGGCCGGTTCAGTGGGAAGTAGATGAAATAACTTATGTCTGGAATAAAAATTATAATTTTAAAAACAAAATAAATTATAGAAAGCATGGTATTTTGATTACGAGATGCAAGTTTTTGCTCCAACAAGAGAATTAAGTTCATATGACGTCAATTTCAACTTGGAAGGGATCGCTTTGTAGCCACCTTATGCTGCTGAAATAAGACTCATCTTGCAATGGTTTTGTAAAGATGTTATATCAACATTGTTTTTTGTTGTAGAGGTAAAATAAATAAAATAGTCTGACATGCCTTCTTTAGTAGTGAAGTTGCTTAAATCCAAACTTTTCTCGTTATCATAACCCAGGGCAAGCCGTTTCCTTAGAATGAGTTTAGGGATGAAATCCACCTAAAAACCACATGAACTTGTTAAAATTTCAAATTATGCTAAAAAATATAATATTATCACCACTTTATTATATTTTTTATTTATTCATGCATCACACAAAAAATTGGCATACGCCTATAATCTAGGCTATAATTCCTTATACGTTTATTACATTCAAAAAATGTGTTTACATTCAGACACTGCAAAGCATTTGACAACGATTTGGTTTGATATTCAGAAGTTGGCTACTACACTTAAGGGTTTGCGTGTGCGTTTTCTAATTATATTATTTTATTATGTAAGTATTAACGAAAAAAATTTATCCAAGTATGCTTATCCGTTGTCTAGTTCACATATTCCGCGTTTTGTTTAGTTAGTGGCTAGATCGCCATGTGTGGATTAATTTCCAGTTTATTATTATTATTTTTTATTTTTGCCACACTCCCTTCTACTTTCAGGCCTTTCCCTTCAGCGGTATCCATAAAATCAGGGCCCCTTTTTTTTGGGCGTTTCTCCTCGTATATAGTCATATTATAGTACATACAACACATGAACGGCCTATATGCGTCCAGTTGCTGGGCACAGGCCTTACCTCAACAATGAG
This sequence comes from Udea ferrugalis, assembly GCA_950022985.1. Taxonomy (NCBI): domain Eukaryota; kingdom Metazoa; phylum Arthropoda; class Insecta; order Lepidoptera; family Crambidae; genus Udea; species Udea ferrugalis. The sequence goes on from OX465529.1 coordinate 13,774,987, forward strand.
GTGAAACGAACCGTACTCCAACACGCGGGCTCAGTGCGGATTTTTGAAAGGGTGTGAGGTTAGTGAGCAACCTTAATGTCAGATGTTGTCAAGCCACTCTTAGGCCTCTGACTAGGCTTAACGACTTACATCTAGCGACGTCAACCGGGACCGACTGCTTAACATGCTTTCCGAAGCACGGAGATACCCAAAATACACATTACTAATTTTCAGTCGGGGTGGTCACCCATCCCATTTCCGACCCGGCGTGTGTTGCTTTACAACAGCGATCGTCGCCGATCACTGTCACAACTGCACCTCATCAATATAATGCTTAGCCAAAATTAAGTTACTTCAATTGCGTTAATATATCACCCTTTGTGTACAGAGCGTGTCTTTAGGCTTCACCTTGGTAACCGTCAGCTCGGTCTGAGATATAGACAACGTCAGTTCGACGGAATCCTTGCGGAAGACAAATCCAGCCTTGTGGATCGCGTTGAGAGCCATCCGGGATCTGATCACTAGGAATTTGCACTCGTGGGGGGCGAACTGGAAATATAATAGCATATTAAATAAACATTGCGAGAATATCTACTATATTGTATACAGGGTGACTTTTCCAGGTGCTGCCAATTTTTTTACACTTGGCAACCCCTCGCAAAATCAACCTGTATTCTATTTTATTCTGCATTTTTAGTAAATAAAACAAATGTGCACGAAGTGTTGTTTTCGAAACCTGACTTTTTTTTAGGAGTTTCAGATCTGACTTTTCAGAATCTACCTCTCTAAACAAAGTTGGTGTTAATGCCTAACCATTTGGTAGGTTTTTAAAAATAACATCCTGGTTTCTGTCGCTATAATCTTGAATTTTATTGAGTCATCATACCAAGCCGAGCTTCGTAATGTATTTTTTTGTTATAGTCAAAAATAAAAAAAAACACCTCAATGAAGAGAGGTACAAGACTCTTTCCGCTAAGACAATCCATTAACGTATCTAGAAGTTTCTCTTTGGTCCAATCTTGTGGATATCCTTGCACCTGAAACAGAATATAAACATAAATTACGCTTAACATACGCTGACAACGGTGACTGATGCAGTTATGGTGAACGGAACATGCAGAAGCCGACATTTCCATAAGCGAATCTCAAATACAATGTGGTAAGCGAAGATACTATTCCCGTTATTCGGGTTGCTTGGGTTTTATAATGGCGTTTTCTATCTATCTTATTAAGACATTAGATAAACATGCTTACCGTAATTTGAATGAACAACCAGTCCTTTTCGTAAATCTCTTCCATTTGTTCCTGTTCCAGCAGCATCACAGACTGGAATATGAATAAAAAGGTGTTGATAAATCAATCAATTTCATCGTCATCATTAAGATTTTTAAAAGAGGTTTATAGATAGAAACGTTATATGTCAGTACTGAAGCAAAGTCAAAAATTGTCCCCTGGCGTACGTACCTATAATTTGACCGTGTATACAAGACAGCATGATTATTTACTAGAGCGTTAACGAGACAGATTCATGTTGCGCAGTGTTGTCTCAAACTGTCAATGCTGACCTGAGCAAAGGTGGTCGAAATTCCTGATTTCGGTGATACTTTTAAGCACAAGTAACCTAACTAGGTTATTTGTGCTTAAAAGTGTGGCGGGGAAGTACCGCTAGAGAGTCGGTGGGGCCAGTGTGGCGGCTCCTCCTGCCGTCTTCAGCCTACTAAGGGCCAGGAAAGACCGGCACTCGTCGTATAAGTTATTTCAATAAAAATCACATTCCGAGACTTGCTTATTGTTTTTATTTAGTTATCCAACACTTAGGTATCACAATAGATATTCACGATAATTTAGAAAGGATGAATGAGTAGAAATAAACGGATTTTCAAAATATGAAGAAATCTGTGATGATGTTGATCTTTCGAAGATTTTTGTAAGACTGCCAAAAATAAAAGCTCCGCAGACATACGGAACGAAATTTAAATTCAAATTTCAAAAGGACAGATACTTTATATTTTGATGTAGGGTTAAGCTACTACGAAGTTTTCAGCCATCGTGGAGGTTGTAACGTCCACGAGGCTGAAAAGAAATGGCATCGTTACAAAAGTATCACCGTATATACGTAGTTATGTATTTGTATTATAACCTCATTAGTCATTTTCATCAACAATCGCACGAGGTGCTGAACAAAGGCTACCATCGATTTATAGATGAACCAGCTTGCGGGTTTGCACGCTCAGATTTATAGGGTTGCTCACTAACCTTACACCCCTAAAACAATCCGCACTGAGCCCGCGTGTTGGAGTATGGCTCAATCCACCTCATGGTTGAGGTGAGGCCTGTGCCCATCAGTGAGACGTATATGGGCCGTTTATGTATCACTGATAACACAAAGGTAAATAAATATAGGCCAGACTGAATAAATCCGAACTGTGGTAAATGAAGAATAGCTGATTTAACCAAAAACAAACTGGTGGGCATAAAACTCAATCGCACTTTCTGTAGTTCAGAGTAAGGAAAAACACTCTATAATTACAACTCATCCACTTACAACTACCAGTTAAGAGGTCATTGTTCGCGATCGAATATCGATTCTCCAAATTATATACTCACTTTAGAAGTCCTGGCCATGACGGTTTTGCGGACCGGTACGCCCTTCTTCCAGGGCCAAAAAGCGAGGTACTTCATAACCGTCTCATCGGTGCTAGACGTTATATCCGCTCGTAGGTGTACTGGCACGTATTTCTCTCCATCTATATTGTCTACGACCTCCCTGGAATACGTCTTTGAAGTTAATCGGTCTAGTCGGGAACCAATTTCATTTGAAATTAGTTTAGACAATACGGATATCACGACTATTTTAGTCATACTTAAGCAATAGAAAGTGCTCACTTCGCTCGTGGTGAGTTATCTTTAGAATTCAATTGCTTTGCAACTGTGGTCGTTTGAGAGAATAGAACTAAGCCAAATATTTTTTTTTTAATTATTTACATACAAAATGAGAGAAAATACTAATTCACAGTGAAGCGTGAGACAATAGTAATTCAGAGTGAAGCGTGCCGCACCGAGTTGTGAAGTGAAAAATAGCTGCTGACCATTACGGATATTTTCTCCTTTTTGTGAATTATAGTTAAGTTTTAGTTAGCATTTTAAATCTCCTTTTGATAGCCAAATGCAATCATAGATAAATAATCATATCGTAAATTAATAAAATATATCTGACCACAGACATAGATGCATCTCTGTGTATTTGTTAATTTTTTTTTTTTTTTGTTTACGCTGAGGGAAATGCCTTATGCTTACCCGCCGCCGGGGGGCGGTCGGGTTATGTCGGACTCTCCTACTGGGAAGGTTGACCCAGTGGCCTACCGACTAAAAACCTCAGCGACTCCCTCTCATCGTCCACGGTGGGGGGAATGCGGTGACTGGCAAGAAGCCTGCTACGCGTCCCCCCGGACGGAGCCCGCCTTACACGGCGAGCCGGAAGCGGCCCCTTCCTCGTGGGAAGAGGCCAGTAGGAACAGCCGAGGGCGTCGAGCCGTCCCTACCAGGCAGTGGAGGTGGCCTGTGCAATGCTGGCGCTGGTACCCCCGTACCACGCGCCCGCTGGCCTCTGTGTATTTGACCTACCTTACAGACTGGTCCTTATTGCAAAGCAAATTGATGGTCATTTTAGGTTTTTTCGGCTGCGTCAGTGGACCGAGACGCTGGAACGCACTCAAACGCTTCTGACCGGGCTGCAGCATATCTGGAGATTCCGACCTCTCGCGTAGCTCTAGAATTAACATTATGAATAATTAAAATACCTGCCTTCTAAATTGAGGTGCTGAGGTGCTTTGGTCATATATGGCAAGAATGGATGAAGGGCGACTAACGAAACGGATTTATAAGGCGGGTGAATGGAACTGTTGGAAGGGGAAGGCCTAGACGAACGTTTCTTGGACAAGTTCAAGATGTTCTCAGAAAGGGTCAGGTCAGGAGTACCTGGAGGAGTAATCGACGAGCATTTATGAAAGGACTCATGAAAGTAGAGAAGGGGCAAGGTGTGTGTCAGGATCGTAGCAAGTGGAAAGAAGTGGTATCTGCCTACCCCATTCGGAAAGAGGCGGGATGGTATGTATGTATGTCTAAATTGAGATCCACCTATATTTTTCACTAATTCTTCATTTAGAGATTGTTAAGGTATGATTTAAAGTTCACGCTTAATAATACGCCCACAGACCCTCAAGTCAATTGAGACATTTACTTAGGACCTGCCAAAGCGGAAAATACACATGAATTTTGTGCACGTTTACGCTTTTAAATTATTATTATCATGATGTCACTAATTTAGCAAATAAACTGAAAAATAACTCTGAGTAAGTTAATGAATTTTTTTTTTCAAATTCAAATTGTTTATTGCATTCATGAATGTAAATAAGATGACAACAATACAGTTCCAGTACAACATGTTCCCCATTTGGGCATTGCAAAATCTAAGAATAAATAAACGTGAGATGGATAATATTTTTAAGTTTGATATTCTCTCATTGAATGTATTGGTCGGCAAAGAACTCATTTAGTGTGTAAAAACATTTTTAAATTAGTATTTGTTTTAAGTTTTTTATAAATGGCTGTTATAACGCAAGCCGTTCCATACACTGAAAATTCTGCTAGTACAGTCAGCACCAAAATGACAGAGCGGTCAAATATGTTTCAAGTATCTAAGAAAAGCAACCATTTACATTAGATACTACAGATTTAAAATAATTATTCGAGTAATGTTAAGTGGATTCTGTAAATATGGGAGAATAACCCGAAATAAATTGTTTTTCTAATTTTTAGTGGCCCTTAAAACGCGCTAACGACTCGGTCAGTGTAGTAAACTTCAAAACTTTATTGCTTACTAAGTAGATACATGGTGAAGCAACAACAATATAAGCACTTATAACTTAGTGACCCTTTACGGGTACTGCAATAGTCTCTAGGACAATTTATATACAGTTATCATATATTTATATTACAGTTAGTATTACAGTTGCTTTGTCTAACCGTCAACCACCTGCAACCTGCTAGCACAGATCATTTTGATGTTGACTGTACGGTTATGACAGGCTCCCTGGGCTTCAATTGAATCTTAATTGAGTCTCACTCGGCTAATTTGACACATTTTCTATGGAAAATATGTCAAATTAGACAGTTGAGACTCAATTACGATTCAATTGAAGCGTTTTAAAAATAACAGACTTGTGGCCCTGTTTTCGGTGATTACTCTTTGCTCAATTGCAAAGAAATGTAATTTGGCAGGTTCAAAATTATAACCGGTAATTGGTAGCACGATAGGCCTTTGACTTTGATAGTTAGAAACAACAGAATATCAAACCTTCACCTTCCTCCACAGTATTTCCCAGCACATTGTCGGCATACACATCTGAAGGCGAGTAAGCCTGTTGTTCCATTACCGGGTCCACGGATGGGAACACGGGCGAGCCGTCTATGTCCTGGGTGTAATCGTAGGATGCATCGGTCAGAGTGGGAACGAAGTTAGGCTTCGTCGGTTGCTCTGTAATAGCAAAGTTTTTTGATATCATCATGAACGAAATAAATCAATTTTGAGGTTATTTCAAAAAATATAAAACTTTAACCCGTTTATTCATAAAAACTCGAACTGTGATAAATTTTGTAACGCTTTTTGCCTTTTCATTTTTGTTGGTGTCGCCATTCGCGAGTAAGGGATAAGACACGTCAATCGCTAACACAAGGCTTCAGCGTTGCGTTAAAACAATTTTGATGAATAAGGGGGTTAGACTATTTCAAAAGTACCTAAAGCTATTTACGAAATCAAACTTATCGAAAACTGTCTAAAAAAATTAAAAAGAGTTAAAATAAAAAATAATCAAAAGAGAGTTAAAATAAATAATTGAACATGTTTGGCATAGACAAGACGCATTATTATTAGGTATAATCTATATCGATTATTTCATCTAAATGGGACGCATATTCCATTGTGTTCTATAATGGAGATTTTTTGGATATTATCAACTGTTATTAAAAGGATTTGATATATCAAATCAAATATATGATGAAGAACCCATTTATGATACTAATAACTGAAGCAAAACGTCTTTGGGGCTAGCTCTGCTATTACTACTGCAAAAAAAAGATTTATAATTACTTGAATAAGGCTCGGGGACAAGTGCCGTAGGGTTCACCAAAAAGCTTTTCGGGATACCTAAAAATTAAAAACAAAATAAGTAAATTAAATTGTTCTAAATCCATACAAAAAATAACGAAGTTTCATTCTCAAATTATTCAGAAAGTAAGTAACTAAATATGAATAATATGACACAACAGAATATTATATGCGAATCTACGAAAGAAATAGAAAAAAATATTTTTACTACAATGCTAGATTATGGTAATGACATGATCCATAGTACTTAGGTTAGGTACTTACCTTTGGGGTAAGCAAAGCCCATCACTGAAACAAAAAAACTATGTTTAGTTTGACGTAAGGCTGATATTTCAATAGTAAGTTATTAAGAGATAGATAAACTGAAACAAAAACTCGGCAGATTAATATCATATTCAAAGTCAAAGTGTATTATTGTGTTTGTAAACGATGTTTAGTGTTTTTCTTAACACCCACTAAAACAATGCCAGACAACCCAGTCCAATGCTAGACATAGACCTCCCACGGATCATTCATTATACTGTACGAAGGCTTGTCCTACAAATCAGCTTATTCTTAGTAGGAAGAAATTTTCAAAGAAAAAAAATTGTCTGAAAATGTATTTTTCTGTACGAATGCAATGATTAATTTCTGAATAAGCTAGTACATTATTTTTTTCTCGCGTAGTAAAAAAGTCACGGTGTATAACCGTATATTGCAGAAGTAAATAATACTAATACTAAAAAATAGAGAAGATAAACATACTATTAGTCTCTACAACTGGATAACTATGACGAAGAGGAGGTAGTTGGAACGTCGAGGCCTTAGGTGGTAGATACACTTGCGGGGGAAGTTGCTGATACGGCTGTACAGGTGTTGTTGGAGTTGGTAGGATACCTGAAAATATAACACTTCATATTTATTTATTTATTCTTTATTGCACAAAATTACATCATAAGCACTATCAGCGGATTAGAGGCATTCTCTACCAGTCAACCGCAAGTCTCAACAGAGAGTTTAGGGAGTTTGGGCTGTGCAACTAGTTAGAAAAACAAAGATATTTCAATCAATTAACTATAAAGAAAACATTTAACAACAAGAAACATTTACAACGTGATAAAGAACTATTTATTAATTGTATACACAAAAAACTATTTATTAATAATTATCTACACTAAATTAATAGTTCGGAAACGATATAAATAATACTCAGATTGACTGCACAAGTGTCTATTTGGCAACTTTCCTGTTCAAATACTAAAAATTCATACATAGATAATGAAAAGCTTCTGAAAGATCACACAATTTCAAGTTTCGGTTTACAACATCGTGTCGTCACGTCAACAACGGATTTTGTTAAATAATTATTGTTTTAAGTAGATGGTAATCTACATCCGTCGATCTTCAGCTCAGTTAATGCGTAACACCAGTCTAGCCAACAAATATTTGTTCACACCTAGCGTTTGTTGGGCGATTTCACGGCGAGGCGATCACACCGCGAGCGCGCGGCGTGCTCGCAGCGTGCACGCCACACGCTAATCGCCTCGCCATGGAATTAACCAACAACAAAATATATGATTTGTCTTATGTGCTTTTTATTAAGCTTAAATGAACAAACATTATTTTTACATTACAGGAATCACTACAACTATAAGGAGGCGCGAGCCATACTCCAACGTGTGTTTAAGTGCGTGGTGTCCTCAGTACATACTGCTGAAGGGGTGAATAGTGATAAACCCAACTGTCAGATGTTATCAAGCCACCCTTAGGCCTCTGCGAATGTTGAGCCTAGCCGCGCCTAACCGCTTTAAAGTGCCTTGCTAAGCATTGAGATGGAAATAAGAAACATACCTTTCCGAGGTGTTGGTAATCTGTATTGCTGTGGTATTGGTAGCAGTGCTTCACCATCCTTCTTAACACCTCTGGTAACCCGAGTGTTTATTGTCCCACCTGAAATATATATTGCCGCACCTGAAAGATATAGAGTAGTCAGAACAATACATAATTTTTGTGCAAGATTTGTATTGCAGTCAAAAATTGCTTTATTAAGCAATTTATAGGACGTTTAATTTACTTCAAATTAAGAGTGAGACCTTCAGACCAATTAAATCTATTTCTACGAGTTTTATGTGTTTAGCTATAAGTATTACATGTTGAGATACTCTGGAAATCTGTAGGGAAAGCCTATGTTCTGCATTGGCCTTTGATGATGTGTGGATAACTTAGAAAGGTTAAAAAGAGAATATAGACTAATATGATGTTTGTAATACGATGCTTAGAATACCCAAAAATCTGGATAATTTTCGAAAAAAAACTTATATTATATTATGTTTCCAAAAGTCTAAGAACTTCGATACGATAGAGACAAGATCTACAAGGCTGCGTTTCCACCAGGGATGTGCGAGGATGCGTTTCCAGGGATATGTTTGTTAAAAACCAATAGAATCGCTTCATTGGGCGAAGCTAGGTAAATTAAGCGATTCTATTGGTTCTCACCAAACACAATCCTCGCTAATCTCTGGTGGTAACGAAACCTAAGGCTGAGTGCACATACTACGCGTATATCGTCAATTTAGTCACTAGAGCGGAATAATGTATTTACATAAAAATCACTTACTATTAACCCCTTTAGGTGTTGGCGGGGTAGATTTCGGTTTAGTAATCGTTTTTGATTCTTGAACCACTATTTTCTTTGGCCCTGGCGTATTGGAACTACCTGTAAAGAATTAGAATGGTTACACAGAAACTTGCACATTATTATAATGCAGTATTTATAATGTGAAAAACACATATTATAACGTGATTAAAATTCATAGTATCTGTTACCTATGAATATTCATGAGAATGCGTATTTTTAGAACCTGTTCACACCTAGCGAGGCGATAGTTCCGCGATAAAATAAACGCCGCGAGAACACAGCGATTTCGTGCGAGATAGCCAACAGATTTTGATGTCTCTTTTTTATTTCTTCAAGGGTATTTCGATGAGACCTTTGTGAGGTTCTGATCATGAGATCCATGAGAAAGTAACGGGAACTCTTCCATTTGTAAAAGCAAATTAAGCCGATAGACGTAGTTAATTTGACCGTGTTATAACGTGTGAACAAGACAGTACGATTATTTACTAGAGCGTAAACGAGACAGATACATGTTGCGAAGTGTCGTCTCACAAATGCTTTGCTCAGGTGTACGAATCGTTTTGATTTCGGGTGCCACTATTTTAGCACAAGTAGGTAACCTATCTTTATTCTAAATTAAAATTTCTATTTTTATTATAAAATCATTGTTTGGAATAGTTTATTTTTAAGTTTTTTTTTGTTAAAGCTTGCATTTTTAAAATAAACCTTCCTTACCAGTACTAGATGAAGAAGTGCTTGCTTTTCCTGTATCAACAGTAATAGTTTTAGTATTTGTAAACTTGATACTTGAAGCCGATCCTTTAATAACTTCGTTTTGAGAGGAAGCTGAGAAAAAAGAAATTACATTATGTAGGACGACTCTCGAGAATTCACATCAGGCTCACTGTTAACATGAAAAAGTTTAATAAAAGAAGAGTTCGAAAATATACTATTCAAAATAGTGTTTTTACTTACTATTGACAGGACTTGCAGTCTGTTGTGGTTTATCATTCTGTTTATTCGGATTACCTGCATTGAGTCCAAAAACAATTTGATTCTGAGTTGGATTATTCTGTCTGAAATAAACAGAAAGTAGAATCATGAAAATGAACATAAAACTATTGTATTTACATAATTTTCCTTATCATGTATGTAGAAGAGAAACCTCAGAGTTAACAATAAATTGTAGAGGTGAATTTCACTATCATATCAAATAGATTTCGAGTCCAGTTTGCTTTTCAAACATCCAATGTTTAAAAAGCAAACTGGAAAAGACAGAGACATTAAAAGAAGATCTTTTAACTAAATTGTATTAGGATCTGAATTGGTTGTATCTACATTTATAATTTAATCACACACAGGTGAATCTTTCAATAGACAATGGTAGGTTTGCCATAATTAATATTTTTTTGGATTATTATTTATTTTTTCTACATTTTTTTACAGTCTAGGCTAATCTCAGTTCCCATTGACAAAATATCCTGCACATTCATTATTCAATCAAAACATTATTTACACTTTTTAACCTATTCATTCATCCATTGAACATTTTCTAACCACTATACTAAATAACCAGAAAAAGACAATAACTCTAACCTAAAAATCACACTGTGAATAGCAAAACAATAACAATAATAAGAACCACAGAGATAAATCACATATTTTAAGAGCATACACATGCAATCCAGAATGTGTTTGCAAACTTTATACAACTATTTGTGAGTAAATAAAAAAAAAACACCTTACTTCAATCAAAACACACTGACTGAGTACATACTCAGGTAGATGTTTAGAACTAAATATTGTATGAAAACATTCATTTATATGTTGTGTGAAAAGTTGAATTAACTTACTTTTGTGTGGCTGGTCTATTATTTTTAATTGTTGGATTGTGTGAAGTATCATCTGTCAATTCAACCATAGAATCAACCTGGTGATGGGGAGCTTGGAACGGTTGACCTGAAATATAATATGATGAATATTATATTGATGAATATTGTCATAATCAGTTACAACGATTAGGTCCACATTGGTCAGTTGCAATGTGCGAGCCATGGTACATCTTGCTATTGGAACTGAGGCGTAGTTACATAGTTTAATGTTGTAGGTGTTAATAATTTCTAAATGTGCTAACTGTAAAATTAGCAAACAACTAAGTAAACCAATTTGGCAGATTGCTTTTGTTTGATAAAGCCTAAGGAAGGTTCATGAGAGAGAAATTGCATAGAAATATGTAAAAACTAGTAGGAGCCACATTTTGAACTTTCCTGACTAGGTTTTGTATCTGTGATATTTTTTTTTATCAGCTCTCACAGTTCAGTAGCATTTAACTGGCTATCTGACCAACTTCTGTCAGATAAATGTAATGCTAGTAAATGAATAAAATCTAATAATTAAAAGACAACTAATATGGCACAGTTGACACTTAATTGTTTTCACTCACCGGTAGAGCCTGTAGAAGCAGCAGGTACATTCTGGCCAGTCTTATTAGGAAGATTTGCCCAAAATTTATTTGTTGTTGGTGCAGCTTTCCTCTTTCTTTTGCCCCTGAAAATACAATAGCTATATTAAATTTATTAGCTCTTCAAATTACACAAACCAATCCTTAGTTAAAGTAGTAAATAATGTTGGTGTGTTTACTTAATTCTTACAAAACTGATAAATTACTGTAGTGGTCTTACATTGTGGCTGGATGAAATCTCTCTTAGGTTAAAATCTTATTTTCTACAGTCTTAATTTTTACACTTGCTGATTGACTCTCTTAGTATCAAATATTTTTGAATTCTTAATAGCCTTATTAATTTATTTTTACGAGAAATTGTTTTAAAACAAATTTGTTCATTGATTTGTTGTTTGTGTTTTGACATCATTCATCCTCATCCATTCCATTCCATTTCATTTGACATTGACACTAATGGGTGCGGTCCGAAATGCGATTTCAGGGCTCCGGCTCCGGGATTTAAGCCGTCCGTTCGGAATTAAAAATCACTCTGCAGACGCGTGGAGGGATAGGATTGCGCGTAGGTAGGTATCTAACGTATGCAGACATGTCTGCCAGCAATCCGTTTGTTGTCGGTTTTTTGCCACACATCAAAGGGATTTAAGGGAGATGCCCGATGTCCGTCCACAATGTCTCACGCTGACTGATGCGGAGTTGCGAAAGGGAGTTCTTGTGGTTTTTCACAGTTTAAAATTAGGAGTTGTATCAAGCAGAAAACAGCTTTTTTATAATGTTGCGTACATGTTGTGTCTGACGACAATCAACACTCGTGGTGATCCTTCTGCTGACGCGTCTGCCAAGGTCCGCGAACACGTTTGTCGACGTGTGGAGTCGGCATTTTTAATTTTTCAAGCCTCTATAGTGTGACTGTAGGTTAGGGTTCGGCGAGGGTGGCCCTTGGGCCCCTTTTTTTTTTTTTTTTTTTCTCGGTGTCAAAAAATGCATTTACGCACTATCCCACCCCTCGGGGAAGGGTTGGGGGTGTGTGGGACTCGCCCACCTCTGAAGGAGGTGGGAATACCGCACTAAAAAATACACCGGTATACCTTCACCGCTTACGGGACGGCATGGCTCTGATCGATTGCCACATCGTCCCTGCGGCGGCCCGGCCTCCACGCCGGGCCTCCTCACGCCACGGGGGGCATCCTGATATACGAGGACACCCCCAGACGGGGACACCGTGCAATGGGGATTCCGCACCCCTGGTGTCACTTTTAGGGAACAGGAATGACATAACGGTTAAACCGCCGCATTCCCGCCCCCCGCCGTCTACGCCGGAGAGGCGCCGCTAGAGGATCATCCTCACGGGCCCTCTCCGCGGCCTCCTTCTGTGACATAACGTCGTCACAGAAGGTGACCACCCCCCCCCATGCCTCATCGCTGCCTAACATCCTGTCGATGATCCTCGGCAGCGAGAGGTCTTGGCCCACCTTGGCCGTTAGAGCGCGGCGCTGTACCGCCCATGCAGGACACACTTGAAGTGTGTGCTGGGCGGTATCCTCTGGCACGCCGCACTCGTGACACCGAGGTGTCGGCTCGCGTCTCGCGATCCTGTGCAGGTACTTTCCGAAACACCCATGTCCGGAAAGCACCTGCACCAGCCGATATCCCATCGGCCCTCTGTCACGCCGGACCCACGACCGGAGGACCGGGCGGATCGCGTCTATCGGCCATTGGCCGAAGGGCGGATCCGCCAAGTCCTCCTCCCAACGACGCAGGACCTCCTCATCTGCACGCCGTCTCACCGCCTCCACCTCTTCGAGGCAGGGGCGCTCACCTCTTGCTCTCGCGTCTGCTCTGTACCTGTGAACAGACGCGAGAACTTCCGCCTCCAACTCCCACGGGGGCATGCCTGCGAGAAGGCAAGCAGCCCCCGCGGATATCGTCCGATATCCACGGATCGCCCTCACCGCCATGGTCCTTTGAGGACCACGCAACAGCCTTCTGTTGCGGGCGGTGAGGGCATCCGACCATATAGGCGCCCCGTACAGCGCCATGCTTCTGATGATGCCGGCGTATAGACGCCGGCACGTCTGGTCTGGGCCGCGTTCGTTAGGCAGAAGGCGACCCAGAGCCCCCGCAGCGCGAACTAGACGGGGCGCGAGGCGGCTGAAGTGCTCTTCAAACCGCCACCGCCCGTCCAGAATCAGGCCCAGATATTTCATCTGGGCCATCACCTTCAACTCCGCGCCATCTATACGAACCGAGGCGCCGGGCGGTGGTCCCTGCCGGGGTCCATGAAAAAGAAGGACCTCGGTCTTACTGAGGGCCACCTTTAAGCCCAACGCCTCGATTCGGCCGATGACAAGGCTGGCGCTTACCTCCGCCAGCCTTTTTGCCTCGGCAAAGTTCCCCCCGGTGGCTACGACTAGGGTGTCATCCGCGTAGCAAATGACACGCACCCTAGGAGGGAGCGTGCCGCGGAGCACCCAGTCGTAGCCAATGTTCCACAACAGGGGCCCGAGAACGGACCCCTGGGGAACCCCGCAAGTTACCGGCCGACGGACCAAAACGCCGTCGGCCCCCTCAAACAACACCTCCCGGCCGCGGAGGTAGTCCTCCAACAGCCTTTGGAGGTAGAGCGGCACTCCGAAATAACGGAGTGCCTCTCTAATCACCCCGAAGGGCAGGCTGTTGAAGGCGTTGGCGATATCTAGAGATATCGCCAACGACCTCTCCCCACGACCGGAGGCAGCTACCGTCTCTTCCTTCAGGAGGGAGAGAGCGTCGAGGGTCGAGTGACCTGCCCTGAACCCGAACTGCACCGGCGACAGATCGGGCCCCACCTCCTTCAGGTGTTGGACGAGACGGAAGGAAATAATTCGTTCGAACGATTTCCCCGTCTCGTCCAACAAGACGATCGGCCGGTACGCGCCAGCCGATGTGCCTGCGAAGGCACAAGCGCCCCTCCTTCCACAGCTTCGGGAATCGTGCCGTCGCGAGCGCTGCGTCGAACAATTCCCGAAGCTGTCCCCCCAGATGGGTCAAGGCCAGGGCCAAGACCTTGCCCGGCACCCCATCAGGCCCCGGGGCCTTCTTCCTCGCCTTGAGCCGATCCACCACTGCCGCCATCTCCTCGTCGGTGACTGGTGGGATCGACTCGTCGGCCAAGGCAGGCACGGGAGGAGCCATAGTCGGAGGGGTGTGCATTGGGGGCCCTGGGAAAAGCTCCCGCACGACCCGCTCCAACACCTCCGTCTGGAGGGTCTCGATCACGGGGGGACCATTATTGCGGAGCTTATTACGCGCCGCCTTGTATGGTCTCCCCCATGGGTCCCTATCGAGATCCTCCAACATCTCCTCACGTGCCCTGGTCTTGGCCTGGCATATGGCCAGCTGTAATGCCTTCTTATCAGTGATATAAGTGGCATACAGCTGGCCTTCCCGCTCCAGGTCACGCCTCCGACGGCGGAGCGCCCTGGTGAACGCCCTCCTCGACAGCGAGCACTGCTGCCGAAGAAGGGCGACCACCAGTAAACCTGGTGACGCCGCGGAGGTGGCCCCTTCACCTTTGGCATGGCGGCGCTGCAGACCCCGGACATGATGTCGCGGAATCGCGTGGCGACAGGGGTGGCACACCACGCCGCCACTATGGCGGCCTCCTCCGCAAGTTCCCGGTCGAGCTTGGTCATTGCCCACCGGGGGAAGGAGGAGTGCCCCGTCTGTCTTAACGGCCCTGGGGAGCCGCTGGAGGAAGAGACTAATATACTTATGGTCCGACATTGTCTCCACCTCACTCAGCACCCGCCAGTTCTGGACACGGTGTGCTAGAGAAGGGGTGGTGAACGTTAAGTCCACCACGGACCCCCCTCCCCTACGCACACACGTGAGTGCTGTCCCCCTATTAAGTAGGGACAGCCCAGAACCGACGGCCCAGTCCTCAACGGCTAGGCCCCACGGACTCGTCCTCACGCTCCCCCAGAGGGTCGACCACGAATTGAGGTCGCCCATGACCAAAACTGGGAGAGGTGCCAACCGCCGGATAACCGGCCCAAGGTCCCTCAGGAAAGCCTCAAGATTGGCCAGCCCTCTGTTAGGGGAGACATAAACACCAATAATGGCAATGCCTCCCCATGTGGCAGCGACATAACCGGCACCCCGTTCCTTCGGAACGAGGATGTTCCGGCTTGCCGCCGCCACGATCGCCACAGAGCCGTTTGTGTCTCCCACCCATAAGGGCTGAGAGGACACAAAGTACGGCTCTGCGACTACCGCCACGTCAATCTCCCACTGCGCCATGGACTGGATTAATTAATCCTGGGCCGCGGCGCAGTGGTTGAGGTTCGTCTGGAGGAAACTGCCATGCTGAGTGTAACTCATAGTTGCATGGCAGTTTCCTCCGACGCAGACGTGCGCGTCCCGCTGGTGGCCTGGGTCCTATTGGCCGACCTCGCTTTGATGGCGGGAGGACAACAGCTCCTCCCACCCATCGTATGCCCGGAGGGCTTGCCCGCGTCCGCGCAGACTGCGCAGCGAGCCTTCGCCGTGCATCCGGCGGCTTTGTGGCCCGGCTCACCACACCGGAAGCACAGCTCGTCCCGCTGCTTGTCGGATGGGCAGAGCTGCCGAGTGTGTCCGATGCCCATGCACTTGAAGCACCTCAAAGGAAGTGCTTCAAGGGCCCGGATCTGGGCAGAACTCCACCCGACCAACAAGCGACCACCAGCCAGCACGGTCTTGGCCGCAGCCACGGGACATTTCAGTGTAACTGAACCTGTCCCGGCGCGACCAAACCGGATGTCGGCGGCCTTAATCTGGGCTGCATCGCACCCGCCTTTAGCCGCTACTGCAGCCACCACATCCTCGCGGGTAACGGACTCTTCGAGACCGGAAATGCGCAGATCTGCGCATTTCGTGGGCCTCGAGACAGTGGCGATACCCGCGAGTGCCTCCGACAACTTGGCTGCCAGACGGTCTGCAGCCTCGTCGCTTTTGGCGCCCGGCAACTCAAGCATCCTAGCTCCAGTTGCCGTTTGCCTCGACGTCACTCCCTGGATTCCCAGTTCAGGGAGCGCGATAGCCTCCTTCGCCTTAAGGAGCGCCATCTTGTAGGAGATCCCTTGCGCCACCGCCTCGGGCTGTAGTGTAAACACCACAGCGGAGGAGCGCGGCGGCGTCAGCTTAGCCTTCGGCTTGGCTTGCGGCTTTGACTTACCCTTAGGCGCAGTCGGTGGTTTCGGGGCTGCTGGGGCTACGGGGGCGGGCTTAGAGCTCTTCCCCTTTCCCTTCCCCTTTTTGCTGGCCACCACACTCCAATTCTCTGCTTCATCAGAGGCTGGGGTAGTGGCAACAGCAGCCGGGGTTACAGCAGCGGCCGGAACTTTTGCGTATTGAGGTGCCTTCTTCACCTTCTTTGCCTTCGGCTTGGCTTTGGCCTTGACCTGGGCCGGGCGGGCTGCGGCTGGAGCAGCCAAGGCAGCCTCCCTGATCGCGGCCGCAGCCTCCTCGGCAGCGGCAGCCTCCCTGGCAGCGGCCTCCTCCCTCCTCTTGTCCGCCGCAAGCGGGGGGCGGAGAGTAGGCGCAGGTGGGAGGCGCATCTCCAACCCCGCGATGCGCGCGGAGATCATGTCGCCGACGGTGCGACACATGGAGGCCTTCAAGTCCTCCATCATGTCGGCGACGACGACGGCGACCTGAGCGGCAACGTCCTTCGGGACTTCCGGCACCGGAACTGGCTGTGCAACTGAAGTTGAAGGACCAAGAAGCTCGGACCTACTCTTGGCGAAGTCTCGGCGCAAGGCCTTGACCTCGAGCTGTAGGTCCTCCACCTGGTTCTTCAGCAGCCGGTTCTGGACACTTAACCGCCGAGTCTCGTCCGAAACGGAGCGTTCCGAGATCGACTCGACGATCTCGTGGTACTCCACAGCGTACGCCTTCAGGTCCCGAATAAAAGTACCCTTGAGATTGCCGGACTTGCGCGCAATCTCAAAGATACCCCGCTTCAGCTCGCTTGCACGCTCGCGTAGGCGCTGCGTGTCGAGGTCCGCTGTCAGCTCATCCAGAGCTGAGACCTTGACAGGCACCTCATGGGGCAGGGGGACCTTCACCGGAGAGGGGGACTCCGTCAGGTCAACCTGCTCCATGAACCCGTCAACTTTCCTATTAACGCGGGAAACTAACTCGGCGTGTGAGAGCGATGACCCTTTTTTGCCACGTTTGGCCTTCCTACCCTTTTTGGTCATCGCCCCCTTTTTTTTTTCATTCTGCGAAATCAGTGCCAATGACACGTCCTCGTCAGAAACCTCATCGCACGAGGCGAATAGAGGCGAGACAGCCTGTCGCTTGGAGCGAACGCTCCTCATGGCCCGAGACGTCAGACAATCGAGCTCCGCAGACGGGTGTTCCTTGTCGACCTCAAGCCCGGAAAAAGAATTTCCGGCTAAGTCCGCGGACAGGCAGGGGTCATCGGTGGCGACGCCGACCAACGGGGTCGACGCCTCCACCGCCAGATCAGCGAAAGCCGAATCGCAGGCTGGATCGGAATCCGTGAGAGAAGCCAGGTTGTTGGCGGACCTATCCTTAGAAGGACGGGACCCGCCAGAAGTCGATAAGGCAGCAGCAGGCCTATCCTGAGAAGGACTGGGCCCGCGCGCACGAGGAATTTTCGACACAAACGACATTGCGAACGCAGTCAATAACACGAAGTCGCAAAAACAGAAGCTGTTGCCGTCGTCTGTGCCACTCCGTTACGGTGGTCACAGACTACGTTGCCCAGGGTATACTACGGGGAAGTCGCTTCTGGGGCATACCCCACCCCCTTAGGCCCCTAACAGGGCAGCCAGAGCCACACTGATTGTTGCCGTCCGCGTCAACCCAACGTGGCGAGCCACCGTTATCTGAGTTGCTAAGGTTTTTATCGGTGTTTTCCATTACCGGAGAGTTAGACGCAAATTGTACAATAAACACAAAGTAGGTGTTGCCGGACTTGAACTTGGGACTGCCAGGTTCCAAGCCTGATAGTTTAATCACTGGGCCACGACGCTCTCTAAACTATGATTTTAGGCCGGAAAATCTAAGTTGGTAGGTACTTACCTATTCATTTTATCATTGACTAGCGGCCGTCCGCGAATTTGTCCGCGTGGATTTTTCCGCCCATTGCGTGATGTCATATAGCCTATAGCCTTCCATAACAAAAAAAAAATGCTGACAGCATCTTGGGTACCCTACCTCATGGACACAATTATTTAAATGATTTTTAGCTTAAGTTTTTTTTTTTATATCTCAATTAGGCGCGCATTTGACCACAATCTCACCTGATCGTAAGTGATGATGTGGCCTAAGGTGGTACATGCCGGCCTAACAAATGGCTGTTCACTCTCTTCTTGAAGAGGCCCAAGTTATATTGCTGTGGAAACACTTCAGCGGGAAGCTCATTCCACTCCCTTGCTGTCCGCATTATGAATGAGTTTTATTTGTATTTGTATTATTTTAGTGCATAGTTTTTGCTCATGTAGGTATCTATTAGATAATACACAAAAATAATTTTTCAATTCGAACCCGTAGTTCCCGAGATCAGCGCGTTCAAACAAACAAACTCAGCTTTATATTGTTAGTAATAAGACCCACGGGACCTTATGAATCCAAGTTCGACACGACGCGGGATGCTAAATGCAATATTGCTTGTTAAACCCACTTGACCCGCAGGTTGGCAGGGGTGTTCACACGAACATTCATTATGACGGGTTGCCTTATGAATTCCCGGTTTCGGTAATAATCTACTAATTACATGCGACGTCAATCTAGGCAGTATTATTGCCCTGAGGCCCTATTACAATCTTTTATAACCTGACAGTTTTAGTCACAAGCTCAGCTTTTGAGCTGCATATTTACCGTCACAAGTCGTGTTTTGTGTGGTAAATAGTGACAAAAAAAACCTCAATTTTTCTTCATTGCTGTAGTAACTTATTTTGCATGGTTTAGTCAAATTTCAATTAATGAAAAGACGTAAACAGAGCTAAAACTGAGCTGTAAAAAGATCGTAATAAGGCCCCTGTTGCCGTGTGATGGTTGCCGCGAGAATGTGATAAAGACTGCTACTCGAAGTGTGGTTGACTGTACGGAAGCGTTTTGAAGATAACAATGGGCGAATTGTTTTGTTGTCTATCACCCTGCACAAACAATTATTTTAGGCCTAATTAAATAGAAAAATCTGTGGGAATGCCACGTATGAACGAAAAATTGATCATTTGAGGATTCGACCGACCATACCACGTTTATAAAAATCAACTTGTGTATTCCTGTTCGATTTCCAAGATCTGATGATCTGTAGGATCAGATCAGAAATCCTATAGTCACAAGAAAACATAGGGAGCGAGGACACTCGCGTGACGCACCGATTTTGGCAAAGGAACAAATAAACACCATGATTGTTTCTTTATTTATAAACTCATTTGATTTCTCATAACATTATCTATCTTAATTATGGCAAACATTGCAAAAATAATGCATACATATTCTAATTCAGTAGACTAACAATTAGGTACATTATCGCAACGACACACCCTGTATATCCGACAAACCTCTAAAGAGGTCACGAACTAAAATTATTAACGTACTTAATAGAAAAGTAAAAAATGCATCGAGACTCATTTATAGCAGTCCTTTATCGGCCCCGGTGGTGGCCAGTCACAGTGTGCATGGTCATAATTAATTAGTGACTAGTTTGTTCCTTTACTTAGCTTTTATCAACCTAATTAGCTGGCAAGGTACGGAATTAGAACAATATTAATTTAGTTCATTATCAATAATGAACGCATTCGAGTATTTGAATATCGCTTTACAAATACATAGAAATTAATGTAAATAGTGCAGGAATATTATATTTAATTAAGTTTTTGTTTATAGGTACTAGAGTTTCTGAGTTGAATTTTGACTCAGTTAATGAATAATGTTATATAGTTTTTTTTAAAGTGCGTTTAAATTCTTCAGTGCAAGCGACATGACATTCTTTAGTGACTTGTTTTTTAACAGTCTGAATACCTACATCATTATTATTTTTAATTATGTATTTCAATTAAGTGAAATGTAATTTGGAGAAGTACCTACCTAATTTTTGGAAAATGGCTCGTTCGAAATTTCCAAAGTCTCGATTCGCACTAAGGACAAACATTGAGTGACGAACGTTGTGTTTTTAGTGTCTGGGTGTTGCGTGTTGATCTATTTTACGCATCTGTTTTGATGAATATCTACGCATGAAAGTAACGGTAATATCCAAACTTAGAGAATGTTCAAAAATAAAAATAAAACGGATTCCTAAATAATTAATCACCAATGGCAATAAACTCTGATTAAATAGACGGAAAAAAAAGTTGAGAAGAAGACGGAACAAAAATTGAATCAAAGAGTGTTAATTTTAAAGAGAGCGTCGTGGCCCAGTGGTTAAATACTCTGGCTCGGAACCCGATAGTCGCGAAATCAAATCTGGCCAGAACACACCTAAGTACTTTGTGTTTATTGTACAATATGCTGCTTACTCTCCGGTGATGGAAAACACCGATATGAAACCCAAGCAACTCGGATATTGGCGGTAGGCTCGCCCCTTACGACATTGGGTTCAAATTCCCTCGGCGAAATCTGAGCTTCTGAATGTTCCGTTCACCATGACGGCAACAATCAGTGTGCCTCTGACTAACCCATTAGGGATATGGTCGGGAGGGTATGTTATGTTATGTCATGTTAATTTTGAAACAAGGGCAAACAAGATCTTGATAAAAATTGATAAACCAGCTACCTATATAAAAAATAAAACCTACTTAGAAATAATAATTAGTAAAAATAAAGTCCACACAAACCATTTACGAACGACCAGCAGACTCTGCCCTCTTTCGTATCTACGAGTACGTCTTATTTATAATCGCCACTTAAGCTTTGAAAAAAAACATGCTCAAGATTTCGGTATCTTAATTATTGAGTGTTGTAAGCACTGTATTTTATAGTACCTACAAAATACTAACACTCGCATTGGTTTTTGTTAGCGTTTCAGCCGTTTCAAACTTTATGGCACCGGAATTTGACCACCTGGTGAAAAATAACATTCATTCCTCAAAGGTCAAAGGTCTTCATCATTGAAATCAAGTCTCAGCCCCAATTGATGGGTATTGGGCTCAATCATCGCCTAATGCGGGTCGCTGATCAGTAGAGGTCAGCATTAGGTAGGTAAGTACAGAGGCGCACACATCAAACTTTACAAAACCATTGCAAAATGGATCTTACGTCAACAGCATCGGCCGTGCGATTCCGGCAGTGCACATTGGACATCACTTCACATCTCGGTGCTTCACGCTTACCTCAATCATCAATACGCTTTACTTTGAATTAGTATTTTTTCCCTCATTTTGTATATAAATAATTTTAAAATGTTATTTGTCTTAGTCCTTTTTTGTCAAACGACCGCAGTCACACGAGCGAAGGGAGTTTTGGCGTCCGCCGGAATAGCATAGCAGGTGCCCTTACATAGGTTGCTGTGAGCGCCACTGTACTTAGGTACCCCCGAATTCACAAACGTCAATCAACACTAAGCACGCGCTTACGCTCATGCTGCCTCGTAAAAAGCGTGAGCGCTTGCTTGGTGTTAATAATTGTCGTTTGTGAATTCGGGGGTTAGTATTATTTACGAGTAAGTAAGTACGTGCAATGTATTTGTGGACAGTCGCGGGGTTCAAAGGGCTTTTATATGAAGGTGAAGGATTAGCATGAAAGTTATCAAGGTTGAACCGATATCAGAGATTAAATTAACTAACAAAATTAGTTAATATCGGTCGTTCGTTCCAATCATTATTTCAATACACCTTTTACCAGACAAAATAATTACTCGTAGGATGCAAATGAACAGATTTTCTCTATTTAATGCTTTCAAATTAAATTCTCAAACCCAGTGTTTGGTTTTGTTTTAATATTCCTCCGTTCTTTGATTTTATTGTTAATTCATGAATCACAAATATTATTAGGTTATTAGGGTTATTTATTAGGTAGGAACCTAAATACTTTTTCTTTTATAAATACATACATAATATACATAGAAAACACCCAGGCCGAACAGACATGTTCATGCAGACGAATGCTTCTCAACCATTACACCAAATCGGTCGTCTCTTAAAATTACATACCCATTATTCAAATCTAAATACGAGTATGTAATTAATAGTCTGCGTGATAGACAGAAAAACACAAATATTCATTACATCAATGTTTGTCTTGGGTTGATCGAACCTGCGACCGCATTCCGGGCATGACATTTATCCATTTTTGTTAAAGTGCATATCGTCAATCGTCGTTTAAGTTCTAACATCACGTATGTCATTTTTAGCAACTTTTCAGGAGAGCCATGAAACCGACTTGACTAACGTACTGTTTCCATAGGATAGTGGATATCATGCTGTTACTTTTTCGTTATTTTAAGTGATTCTATTGGTCGTACCTGGATTCTGATTGGACTAAACGACGCGTCTTTAGATACATAACATAATATAAACGGCCTATATACGTCCCACTGCTGGGCACAGGCCTCACCTCAATTATGAGGTGGAACGAGCCATACACGCGGGCTCAGTGCAGATTGTTGGAGGGGTGTAAGGTTAGTGAGCACCTTTAATGACAGATGTTATCAAGCCGCCCTAAGGCCTCTGACTAGGCTTAACGACTGACATCTAACGACGTCAAACGGGACCAACTGCTTAATGTACCTTCCGAAGCACGGAGATGCCCGAAATACATATCACTAAATTTCGGTCGGGGTGGTCACCCATCCCATTTCCGACCTGGCGTGTGTTGCTTTACCACAGCGATCGTCGCCAATCACTGTCACAACTGCGCCACGGGCACCTCTTCTTTAGATGCTTTAGCGAATGGCATCAAAATGTCAAAACCGCCAAAAAATTTTATAGGTACGTGGTGTGTGAACTTAAACGACGATATTTTCATAGTGTGATCTAAACAAAACACGTATCTACTAAGTGTAAACTACAATAACTTTCTTAATAAACTCCAGTTAGCGTCTAAGTAGCTACATGAGCTATTTCCAAGTAAAGACAATGCCATGTAATCAGTGTGAATCTTGAATAACATGGGAGCATGTTAGACAATGTGTTTTCCCATTGGTGTACGGTGGAAGTACTTGGGAATAGTCAGCCGACTGGTCTTGACGAAGCCTGCGTCGAGGCAGTACAAGAAGTTTGGTAAAAAGAAGTGGAAAGTGTCATGGCGGCGCGGGCGCCGGTGATATGGTAAATTGAACCTTTTATGATGTATTATGTGTGCATGATAATGTCTAAGGTGAAGCGAGAATACCTCTTATCTTACTTACGTTAGGTTGGTCTTTGATATGAATTGAAATCGTGTGTTTGAATCTTAGGTGAACGCTACAGATAATATCTTGATCCGTCAATATCCTACTGATACCTACCTATTATAAATGCGAAAGTTTGTATGTGTGGATGTGGTGTTGCTCTTTCACGTAAAAACTACTGTATGGATTTTAATTAAACTTTACAATAATATGGCTTAAGCATCTGAATAGCACATAGGCTCCAATTTATATGTATAGATATAGGTGTTTAATTTTTTATAACGTTAGTCCTCGCGAACGATGTCGCGGGCGGCCTCTGGTATTATTATACCGACGGATCAAGATATTTATCGACGTGTAGAGTAGTTTAATGACGGACCAAAATATTTTGTAACCTACATTTTAAACATACATCAGTAAATATCAGGATATTTATCAATATTTATTTATTGAACGTGTAGTGTAGCGTTCGTCTTAGAGCATTGTCTAAGGATCGAATGGACGAATTCTGTCATTCATTGGTACAAAAGCGTCACCTACAAAGGTTTATTTGATGCATTGGACATCGAGACAGGATGCTGACATGAGGTGGCGTTACCACCCGTACCTCAGATCATAGAAGGGAATAAATATGAATCTTTGGGATCCGTACCGTCCATCCTTACCGTCTATCATTTAAGTGTCAAAGACGAACATGCGTGATATTTAAGATAGGAGGAATTGGCACTTACACATACACTGACGATATGACGTATTTTGTACTGACTGTGTTCCGTTGCCCTCTCTCAAAAACGTCCTCAGTTGAGGTCATTTTCATGTTTATTTGCTTTACCGTTGTTTGCATTACAGTCATAATGAGAACATTGTTAAGGCACTGCATTTTTTAACATCATTAACTGAATACTAGATACTAATGAACCTATTATAATAATTTCTCGATATTTATTTTTAATCAATACTATAAACGTTTATTTTCAGGATTACAATTCTCTACTTGGGCTGCTCTTCAGCTCAACAGCTCGGCTCGGAGTCTACCAACAGCACAGGCAAGATATGCCTGGCGGTCAACTGCAACAAATCCCACATGTTGGAGGAAATGCTGAAAGACTGTGTGGTGGTGCTGGGCAACCTTCGCATTGTGTTGATGGAGCAAGCTCATAAGGAGGACTTCGTGAACATCAGCTTTCCTAAGTTGAGAGAAGTGAGTACCTATTATCATCACACACAACGGCCTATTTACGTCCCACTACTGGCACAGGCCTCACCTCAACTATGAGGTCAACCTCAACGCCCAAATGTGGAATGTTCCACATTTCGGCGTAGGCCTCGTCTTATGCGCGCCTTTCCTCGCCTCAGGCATGGGCATGCCACAAGACCCGCTCTCTCGCTTTCGCTATCCAGTCACCACCAGCCCCCTTCCTTAACTCATCGTTCTATCAAGGAAAGACAACTATCTTCGTTACTACCTGTTACACGTGCTTTAAATAGGCAAGAAAATATACTAATTAATAGACTTAAATACTATAATGGACATAGGTAAGGTCAAGTTTCACTGAAATTCAAAGTATACTTGACTTTAATTTAAATCAATACACAATAAAAAACGAAAGGCTTTCTTAGGAAAGCTCCAATCAAATATCTAGTTCCTAGATTTAGGACCCTTTTCAAAACGCGCTAATTTGTTTGTCTTCTCTCAGGTTACAGGCTATCTCGCCTTTTATAGAGTTAATGGACTGGAATCCCTTGGGAAGCTGTTCCCGAATCTAGCCAGGATCAGGGGAAGACACGTGCTCTTCAATTACGCCCTGATTGTTTACGACATGGCCAATCTGAAGGAGGTGAGTGGAATTTATCAGCCGAATGGTACAAATGGCTAAGCCGTATGGATCAGGCCCAGAGCATTAGAAGTCCGCACCCTATACAGCAAAGCAGTGTTGCTAACTTAACGAATCTCCACCAAATCTAGTGTACCTACCGTGTTAGTGTGACCTGGCCGTGGTAGTGTTGGTTTATATGACCTACCTATTAGCCGAAAAATATAGGTTGGAGTGGCCAGTGGATTATTTCAATGTTAAGAATCTAACATAAAAAAATGTTTGTGGAAAAAAAAAACAAGGTGGTGTGATTTTTATTCGTGGATTTCTGGTGGTTTTTAGGGTCGATTCTGGCCCTCACCAGAATTGACGGAGCTTCATACTTTGTTGGCGACATTGCAGCAAAGGCAAAGGCTTTTATCGTTGCGTGATCAAAAAACATTTAGCGGCATCATTCGAATGAAGCGCCTGGTGGAAAACGATTAGCAACTAGTCACAGTACGTAAACTTATGTACGAGTATGTTGAAAGTTAAGGTTTTAAAAAAAATACAAATAATACAGATATGCTTAAAAACCAGCTAGCGACATTAGCCACGTTTTTTCAAAAAAGGAATCAATATTTTTAACCTAGCGAAAAGACCTTTTCCTTAACCTGTGATCTGTTTCAAGCTCAAGCACCCAGTGTGTGCTCCAGTGCCCCCCTCTTCTTAGTCTATCCCTAGAGAAACACAGTGAAGGGTAACTTCGTGAGCTGGTGTATTCCTAAGTATAAACCGTAATGCAACAAGTGCTAATGGGGGTTATCATTGAGCTATTTTTCTATAGCCCCATATCAGATCATAGGTTTTGTTTTTGTGCTAATAAAACCATTGTTTCACTTCGAAGGCCGTAAGCGTTGACAGCGATCTCTATAACCTTCAGTCATAATGGCACTGGTGTATAATGAAAAGGACAATAGGTCTTACAACCATAACATAGAGGTTATGTTGAATATGGAGCTAGTTCTTAGCTACACCAAAATTTTATTTAACTCAATAAAAAAGGAAAAAATTATGAAAAGTAAGTAATTAAGGAGCCTTAATCCAACACGCGCGCTCATACGGATTGTTATGGGGGTGTAAGGTTAATAAGCCACCCTAAGGACACCAACTAGGTTTGACGACTGGAATCTTTACCTCCTCTCCCAATAATTAGGGCCTTAAAATGACCGTTAGCGTTATTGTTTCTCAAGTCATATTTTCATCCAGGTAGGGCTATACAGCCTGTTGAAGATCGACCGCGGAGGCGTGATAGTATGGGTGGTGCCCCACACCTGCTTCGTGAACACTATTAACTGGAGGGCGATCGCCCCCAACTACCGGCACATCCTGAGTCCTGTGGAGGACAATTTGCACTGCAGCTCTACCTGCCCCTGTTCCGCCAACTCTCTAACCAATTACTGCTGGAATGTAAAGTGAGTACAAAGTAATATCGTTCTTCAAATAAATATATTATTTCTGAAAAAAAAAACAATCAGTCATTTATTGGACGGGATTTGAACCCGCTTCTATCGCAAAAACAACAACACAAAGAGTCGGCCAGTCAAGGTTCGTGGAAGCCCGGTTGCGATAGAAGAAGGTTTCAATCCCTTCTGATAATACCTCGGTCTATTAGTTTTTCTGTTAACTTGGACCGTTTTATAACTATATTCCTAGTGAGATGGTAATGAATCGCTGTCGCATAACTATGTTACGGTATATAATTATATCCCTAGGGATATAACTCTATTACGGCTTTATCTATCTTACTGTGACATATCTACTTTTGAAAAGCCTGCCTTTCTAAAATGTGCTTAACATAGAGATGTTTTTCAAGGAATACCTACCCATTCTTTGAAGATATCTCTGTATAATTCACTTAGAAAACCGAGCCTTCTTTGGACACTTTCGATTTGTAATTTATAAAAATATAGCTACAATGTCTACCTCAGCGATTATGTATAGTCGCTGAGACGTACATTGGCATTCAAATTAAAAATAAATTCTCCGAATGATAAACCTTACTTTCAGATGACAATATCAAGCCGTCATAAGGCCTTTGGCTAGGGTTAAAGATTTGCTCACATGAAATGCTTCGTAGTAAGAGTTATTATCTGCTTCTAAGAAATTAAGCGCAATATGTGACCACGTGAATCAAGTTTTCTAGTTAACTTTGACAAACACAAATTGGTTTCACTCTGAATTTGCATTTGAATTGTACAACTCGTCTTAATGAAACTTGGTGACTAAATGATAGTACCTGCGAGATTGCTTTCCACTCGTGTAGCTAGCCCTAGTTATAAACTTATCAAATCAAAATCAAAATTATCAAAATTCTCATAGGTACGCCCTATTTGAATTAGTTCATAGCACAAACAAAGAAGCTGCACTTACAGGCCTATTACGCTTACGCCTACTCTCAACCTAAATATGGCATAATGCCATGGGGGAATAGCACAAACATGAAAGATCTCTTCGTAATGCAAAAAAAATAGTCAGAATTGTAGCCCATATACAGGGTGTTTCTTGTAAGGTGTCAAGCCGGCGCCAGCTGATAGTAGGGTACCATACCTATCGATTTAACCCCCATGTATGTTCTACGACTTTTTGTAGTTTTCGAGATAATTATGTTTTTGTTATTTTCAAAAATTTTGTGAGCACTTGGCTTTAAATAATTATAACTTTTTTTTCGTTTGACTTTTGTTGGA
Source organism: Udea ferrugalis (assembly GCA_950022985.1). Lineage (NCBI taxonomy): Eukaryota > Metazoa > Arthropoda > Insecta > Lepidoptera > Crambidae > Udea > Udea ferrugalis. Next base: position 13,803,051 of record OX465529.1, read on the forward strand.
TATTTTCTTTTTATTATAATGTCTATTAATTGCAGTTTTATGATTAAAATAATCTCTGTCCTAACTTAACTACAAGATACAAAAATTTTTCATTGATAGTGAAAAAAAAGTGAATCATGCAGAACATAACCAAAATTCAATCGTAAATTAAAAAAAAACAAAAGGTATTCCATAGCTTCTTACTAATTTCAAAAACTGCGCAGCATCATAAGCTTTCATAATAATACAAGAAAACATGTCCTTTGTGGGGCATTATTCGCTGTAATCGATGCTCAAGTCTTGAGAATCGGAAATAAGTGTAATTTTCATACTTAATCATTTTCTAGTATTTTGGCATAATTTTGTCATTTCTGAGATTTATTGTCTTCTTACGTTCAAACAAAGCTCATTTGTTAATAAAACAGACATTTTTTAACTTCCAATCATTCGAAAGTCACAACTCCTGGTGTGATAAAAAAATTAAATTGAGGAACCCGGACCATCTTTATTATTTTTTATGTACGCGTATTTTGAACATAGTAACTCAAAACAGTTCGATAATCGATTCAAAACATGTTCCGGTTTCCTCAATTTCAACATTTTAATTACAACAGGAGTTGTGACTTTCGGATGATTGGAAGTTAAAAAATGACTGTTTTATTAACAAATGAGCTTTGTTTAAACGTTAGAAGACAATAACTCTCAGAAATGACAAAATTATGCCAAAATACTAGAAAATGATTAAGTATGAAAATTACACTTATTTCCGATTCTCAAGACTTGAGCATCGATTACAGCGAATAATGCCCCACAAAGGACATGTTTTCTTGTATTATTATGAAAGCTTATGATGTTGCGCAGTTTTTAAAATTAGTAAAAAGCTATGGAATACCTTTTGTTTTTTTTAAATTTACGATTGAATTTTGGTTAAGTTCTGCATGATTCACTTTTTTTTCACTATCAATCAAAATTTTTGTATCTTGTAGTTAAGTTAGGACAGAGATTATTTTAATCATAAAACTGCAATCAATAGACATTATAATAAAAAGAAAATATCCAACAAAAGTCAAACGAAAAAAAAGTTATAATTATTTAAAGCCAAGTGCTCACAATTTTTTTGAAAATAACAAAAACATAATTATCTCGAAAACTACAAAAAATCGTAGAACATACATGGGGGTTAAATCGATAGGTATGGTACCCTACTATCAGCTGGCGCCGGCTTGACACCTTACAAGAAACACCCTGTATAGTACGATTAATAATTGTAGTCAGCAAAATGACAACTTCAACAGTGACTGATACAAAAAAGGGTGACCCGCTACAATAGTGACGTTCGGCAATCACTAGACTTAGACATTTAGTCATGATTTATTTTATGAGGTCTCAAAGCCTTTTTTAAATAATTGTAAATATTTAATAGGTACAAAACGAATTAAATAATACGATTTAAGAAATATGGTATTTTTGGAATTTCACTATTTCGATTAATTGAGCCTTTATCATTGTAGGTTGATATTTAATTTGTTTTTCATCTAACCACTGAACCATATCAGCCTTCCGCCAGTTTGAAGTGAGGATACGCTCGACTTTTCTTGAATAGTACGGTGCGTTATCTAATACCAGCACCGCATTTGGCTTTAATTTTGGTAAAATGCTTTTAAGCCATTTCTCAAAACACTCTGAATTCATCTCTTCATGATAGTCCATACTATTATTATTCGATTCAAAAAAAAGGAAACCGGAATCTACAAAACCTTCATCACTGCCTATATGTGAAATTATAAGGCGTCGTCCTTTGCCGCTGGGCCCTTTAGGCCTGTAGTCAAACCTTTAGAAAACGCTTGTTTGGAAGATTCTACTGTTGTATCCTCCCAAACTTTTCCAGTTGTATGACCTGTTAATAATCGAAATTCTTGCCTGTAAATAATATAATACAGAAACAAAACATTTTGAAACTGAAAATCTATTTACTAAATACAGTTTACCGAAATACCTCTATGTCTCAAGACGAAAGTCTGACCAGTGTGTGTTGCCAGTAATGACATATGGAAGTGGGACGTGGTCATTCACTACGACTTTTTTGCCAGGCTGTAATGTCGACTAACTTTTAATTGTAAAAACTCGATTTACCACATCACTATTTATTTTGGACTGAAAACCTGCCACACTGAAAATGTCATTTCACTGACTACAATTAAAAATCCGAGTATAGAAAATACCCAGTCATGCAACCCGTTCTTCAAAAAATTTAATCTGCTTACCTTACCATCCTTATACATTTACGATATATGTATATTCACCTTCAAAAATATAGAAAAATTTACCAAAGTGAAAGATACTCATAATTAAAATAAAATGTAATAGGGGCTGGTATTAACCCAGAACCTATGTCAGTCAAATTTTTTTATAAACTATATAATTATATATTTTTAAAGTCCGAATGCGCTATTCGACAAGCATTCAAGTAATCAAATATTCCTTCCTCAGAAAATGTCAGCGATTCCCAGATGGCTCCGACGAGTCCCGCTGCAACGAACAGTGCCTAGGCTGCCGGGGGACCAACCCAGATGAGTGCACGATCTGCAGATACTTCACGCACTTGGGCAGATGTGTTGCCAAATGTCCGATTGGAACGTAAGTACAGTAGTAATAGAGTAGAAAGTGACTTGACAGAAATTGTCAGTGCTTAATAGAAGGCTTCGACAAGTCCCGCTGCAACGAGCAGTGTCTAGGCTGCCGGGGGACCAACCCAGATGAGTGCACGATCTGCAGATACTTCACGCACTTGGGCAGATGTGTTGCCAAATGTCCGATTGGAACGTAAGTACAGTAGTAATAGAGTAGAAAGTGATCTGACAGAAATTGCCAGCGTTTAACAGAAGGCTCCAAAGAGTCCCGCTGCAACAAGCAGTGCCTAGGTTGCCGGGGGACCAACCCAGACGAGTGCATGATCTGCAGATACTTCACGCAAATGTCTGATTGGGACGTAAGTACAGTAGTTATAGAGTCGTAAGTGATTTGACAGAAAATGTCAGTGATTTCCAGAAGGCTCATATGAATCCCGCTGCAACGAGCAGGGCCAGGGCTGCCGGGGCACGACACAACGTCCTAGTCAAATTGTGCATGTTCATCATCATCACCAACATAGTTTCCCATCGAGGCATAGTCATAGTAGTCAGTCAGTAGTAGTAGGTAGTCATAGTCCGCTAAATGAGGTCTACTTCGCTGAACATAGGCCAGATTCCTAGAGCGTAGGGAGCATGGGCCCTCCGAAATCATATGGCCAACTATTCACCAAGTGCAAATTAGAAAAACTTCCTATTCAAATCAATGTAACCGCACGGTCGGGTACATGGTCTGCATCAACCAGTTCATTAACGACTACACAACACCAGAACAGGGCATTTACTCCGTTGGACAAACTGGACAAGTGTGGATTTTCCACCACACGCACGCACACTGACATGTGTACCTAAGTGCCCGCTCGGAGCGTGAGTATGAATTCAAATCGCTGGATCGTTTGCAACGTGATTTAGATGTGGATGCATGTCCATTGTAAATGTACTTGGAGCATTCGCTAAAAAGGCCAAATTGCTCGCGATTTAGGCAGATGGGAACGAATCAATAAAGGTAGGCGTTGGTTCCACACGTTTCGAAGGTAGACTCGTGGAATTGAAACGAGAAATAAATTTGTAAAATCCGTTTAAAGCTATTCACCGATATTACATTTTCTTCTTATTCTTTGAGATGCAGGGATAAACGGTAAGACATAAGCCTTTCAAAGGAACCACAAACACGCTTTTTTTCTGTTAAGCTTCTAATCGCTTCCTGCCGATTGTCATGGGTCCACCAAGTCAGTGGTGCCTCCGCACCCAATGATATTTAAAAGAGGTAAATACCTACGTTATGTTAGTACTGATGCGATGTCGAAAATTGTTCCCTGGCGTACGTACCTATAATTTGAGCGTGCATACAAGATAGTATGATATTTACTAGAGCGTAAACGAGACAGATACTTACATGTTGCGCAGCGTCGTCTCAAACTGTCAATGTTTTGCTCAGGTGTTCGCAGTTCTGATTTCGGGTGCCACTTTTTTAGCACAAGTAACCTATCTACGCCTTTTTTATTATAATATCATTGTCCACACCCGTTCAATCCTTAGTCCTGACTTTCCGACGCGTCTCTTTCATCGTCCACCAGCTCAACGACAAACGGGGCCCGCTCGTTATTCTTTCAGCTAAGCCTTTTTCTTTCGTTTTGTCCGAGACGTTAGTTCAGACACACAGCAACTTTAAAGTCTTTGTGAGATCAGGTAAACAGATAGTTGATGAAATCTTTAAGTGACATAAAGACTCGTACACCTACTTGTAGGTAACCCCATGGGTATAGGTATTCCATTACCGTGCCCAAGACTGATAAATTAATAGATATAGGTAGGTTAGTCTTTGGAAAGTTAGTTTTAATAAGTGTTGCCCATCGTTAGATTCAACAATCTGCAAATATTACAAAACGTAACGTGAATGTTTTTGACAATGGAGTTAGCAAATTATCTAGCTAATAAAGAGACGACAAAAATTTACAGATCGAGATTATCTTGGTGCCAAAGATAAGTTTTCTACGAACAAAGATACCACAAATAGTCAGAGCTTTCCCCTTTATTGTTTCTATTAAACGTTTATTATCATAGAGACACAGCAGAGTCTTTAGTTTATTCAAACCAAATTAATCACAATGTTATTGCGATAGACCAGACAGTAATACAACACAGACAGAGAACTAGCAAGTTATTAGTAGATAGCCCGTTTATGCGTTATCTAGCTACTATTCCAGGCAATAAATACAGAAACTAATCTCTTGACTGCGCTGACTTGAATGCCCAACTAGGACGAACTGGGATTGAAGGAACTTTAGTCCGTTTAGTTTATAGGATGAATAGGTTCTAAGTGGTCCTTTCGTATCTGTGACTAGTAGGTATACGCTTAATATTGCTAAATATACTCGTATCTCGTATGCTATCGTTAGATTTTGTAACCTTTTATCGTTAGTCTTTTTTTTTATGGTGTCAAAATTTAAGATTTTGAAGAAAGTTAAGAATAGTCATAAATATTTTTTCTTCGTTTAAATGTTATGCTATGCCAACTAGTTTAGTTTAGTTATGATTTGATTTCGTTTGGTCGGTGCTTGGTATACACACGAGTTCATGAAGGTCCTAATTTTTGTGGTTGCAGGCTGCGTGCCTGATGCTTGGAAAATCTTTATGTGTGGTTCATCGGCAGGCGAAAAACGAGGATCACGCATCGAATTATGATCATACAAAATAACTGACGTTGCGTTAGTAAATCCGAGTCGCGAATCATTTTGTCTTCGACCATTACTGTAGACAGCTGATTTGCTCTATGCAATTCAAATTAAAAAGTCTTAGGTGTTTACATATTGTAATTGATTTGTCACGTTAGGTTTGAAGATTTTATTTCTAATCAAAACAAATGATTACTTAAAATAAAATGAATCATTTCTATTATTACTTATCGTAGAAACCGTTGAAATTGACTATTTTTATAAATATCAGAGTTGTAATGAGGAAAATGAGTTCACAATAATTATTTAGATAAAGTCTGTAACCTAGTCTTCCTGTAAGTACCTCAAGTTTTAGCCTCGAATTGATTAAAGATAAGGAGCACTTTTTAGTTCTCACTAAATTAACAAATTCGTAAGTAATATATGTTCACTTGAATGCAAAAAAAATGTTGCATTAATAAAAATAAAAAATATTTAGAAGGCACAAAAACAACCAATACTAGTATTAGGGTAAGTTGCACCATAGTAGAAGTTAAAGTTAAAGTTAAATTTTTTGTTAAAGATGACAATTCGACGTCATTTTTGGTCGTCAAATTGTCAATTTTGACAAAAACTTTAACTTTAACTTTAACTTCTACTATGGTGCAACTAACCCTTAACGTCATTGTCCCGCCCTGCAGCAAAAATTGCTACTGGTTACTCGAACAGCCTACCCAACGGCACACCACACTATGAGACAGACGAGAAAAGAAATACACGTGTATTTTTTTCCAAACCACATCTTTCCAGATCTTAAGCCACACACCTGAAATAGATCTCCTTTCTTACAGAATAGTTCTTCAACACAACAATTACTGCATAACCGAGGCTGAGTGCAGAGAAATAGGCGCCTGGGCGTGGAACGGTACTTGCGTGTTCAGCTGCACTATTGGGTTTAAGAAGCAGGTTTATCCGAACCGAACTGTTTGTCTTCCGTGCGACAAATGTGAGGAGGTAAGAAACATTCCATTACGTACGTAGTTTAATTTTCGAAACTAGCTTCAACACAAATAAAAAGATTTCTAATAGATCGAGAATCAAACTTCTAGCTAAGAAGTAATTCAATCAAATAATGTAATTTGTTAATGTTAGTGAAACGTAATTATGCCTTAACGTTTTAAACTAACACGTCACTAACATGAGACATATTGTGGATATTAATAATTCAGTAAGACAATGTTTTTAACTTTGTTAATGAGAGACGTTTTTTGGTCAACTGTTAATTTGTAACACGATAGGTATGTCAATATTAAAAAGATACATAGCAAAAAGGTAGGTTGACATTGCTGGTCGCAAACAAACATCAGGCATTTTTCCATATAAACAGAATTGGCATGAAATTATGATTTCTTTCAGACATGCGGCAGTTTAAGAATACAAACTATTGGAAGTATTCAAGAATCAGGAAAATGCGTTCACATCAAGGGCTCTTTGACCATCCACGTAAGATCTACTGTGAAAGCGATGGATGAATTAAAAACTTATTTGGGACAAATACAGGATGTATCGGACTATATCGTCATTTACGGCTCTCTCACTATCACTTCATTGGAGTTCTTGACATCACTGAAGAGAATTGGAGGTCAAAATCTAAGGAATGGAACTCACTCTCTCATAGTCTATGATATGACGAATCTTCAGAGTTTATTTACTGAAAATGTAACTCAACATCTGAACATCGAGAGAGGCACGATGTATTTTTATAACAACCCAATGTTGTGTGTCAGTGAAATAAACAAAATTCAACACTTGTTCCCATTGCAACCGGGACCTCTGGATATACCTCAGGGTACGAATGGATACAGTGGAGGTTGCACCAAAGCCTCCATTGGGTTAAACCTGGACGTCATCAATGAAACAGCAGTTTTAGTTAACTTTACATACGTTCAAAATATACATGCGCATTATTCGATACTCTACATACGTTTGCCACAAAGTTCGAAGGGTAAAGTATTCGTACCTGAAACGTGTAGTGATTCTGAGTGGCATGCATATAATATTCCATTTCATCTAGACATTGAACGAGACGTTGTTTTAACGAACCTGAGACCAGCATCTTCATACGCCCTTTGTATTGAAAAATATGACACAGAAACTAAAGTTCTTGGTCGCAGCGAAATATTCAATTTTACAACACCTGTTGGAAAACCAGAACCGCCTTTTATTTTAGAATTAGTGGCTTCTTCTGATAGTGTTGTAGTATTGCGTTGGGTCAATCATAAAATGTATGGGTCACACATTAAACGATATGAATTAGATGTGACTTTAGTTGAAATTTATTCTAAAGATGTTCAAGCAAGAGACCATTGCGAAGAGAAAGAAAATAGCTTTGAAGAAATAGATTATTTTCGGCATGCAGTAGTAATGCGTCCTCCACCTGATTATGATAGGGGATGTGAGTCAATGTGTGGAATCCTATCTACTATGACAGCCGGGGCAATGGTCGAGGAATATTTCGATGTTTGTGGTAGTATTGAATTCGGCTGTAACGACCGCGAAGTTGATGCTCCTAAGAACTCTTCCTTTGGAAACTTCGTTCGAACATTATCATTGAATATAAGTGGACCAAGAAACGACTTTCAAGTGGGAGGTTTAGCACCGTTCAGAGATTACAGATTTAGACTACGAGCTTGTTCCAATGATGAATGCAGCAGATATGCAAGAGGCGTGGTAAGAACAATGCGTTCAGAGAATGCTGATATACCTATAATATCATTCGCGAGCGCTTCAGAGTCAGGCTATATTTCTGTGAAATGGAATCCACCTACTTTTACGAATGGTCCTGTTCTATCTTACACTGTAACAGTGCTGCCTTTGGTAAAATACGATGAGTCTGGTAAGCTTCTTCCCCAAACGTGGTGTGAATCGAGTGATAAGTCGAGTGTTGTAGTGAAAGCTGCTAAAGCTCAGAAGTATATGGTGAGTGTCTGTTCAACTACTCTTGCTTCAAGAAACGCCTGTAGTGAAAGACTCAGAGTAATTACAGTAACAGAGGTTACTTACTTCAGTTGGTGGTGGACTGGTATCATATTTGGTATTTTCTTATATAGTGCAACTGTAGCAATTGGATGTTTCTGGAAGAAACGTAGAAGTAATATTTATGAGCTGCCGTTATTGGAAAGTATGGATTTATCACATAGCGAACCACCTACTATGATGATGTCTGATTTTATCTACACAATTCCTTTGCGTGATACTCAATTACACTAGTATTTAATATTTATTAATTCATTAAATGTTTGTTTCGTTGTAATGTTGTGATACTAATGTAAATACATGATTATATTTTGTTAAAAAACAATTTACCAATAAATAATAATTTGTTTTATTTATTGCTAAAACCAATACAGTTAAGTGGCTGAATGAGTAATTACATTCACATGGAGAACTAACTCGAAGCTGAACAACTTATCCAGACTCCAATACATATTTTGTCCAAAAGATGTTCTAAAAACAGGCCCTAGACAAACTAACATAAAACCATTGAGATATCTTCCAGTCAACCATACGTTCTGACTGACTGTCCTGACTTAAAGCGACACAAAAGGAAGCCTACAGTCAAAGTTTAGCAGCGTAACTGAAATAGATATGATCTTTGATCCTAATGTTAAGCCGTGGTTAACTAAGTCCACATCAAACCAAGAACATTATTATTATTACTCACGAGTCTATAGAGATAAGCAAGATATAGCGTTATCGTTATCAAAGCTTCCACACAAACTAACAAAACATCCTGAATCAACAGCCTAAGTTCTATTATTAGTTAGGTTTAGATGCGCGCTGTCAAAGGATTCAGTTAAGTTCTAGATACCTAACTATGTAAAAATGATATTAATATTTTCATCATTTTCTGTGCAGTATCTTTACTAAAGGTCTTCTTGGCATCAGGCGGGTTCTTGGCCTCTTGCTGAAGGTGTATCTGCCTTTATTGTCTGTGATGGAATCACCCTCACTCATAATAATATGCTGAATATACTTAAATATATGTATATATGATGGTCTCGGTAGCATAGTGGTTAGTGCAGTCACCCGGTTTGCGAAAGATGTGGGTTCGATTCCTGCCTGATGCCAACATGACCAAATCGCACCCCCCCTGGAGAAAAGCTGCAACTCCACTTGTGCGTATTTTTTTTTATTGCACTATCAGATCAAGAAAAATTCAATACGAATTGTCAATTTTTTTCATAATTTTTGTCCTTAAAGTTAAGGAAATAAATACAAATAAGTAAAATATTACAACATTATTATTATTTATGTTTACATCATGGAAACGAAGTTATTACATTTGCATTTTAAATGTTTACTAAATTCCAAATGAATAATACCATAAGTAAACTAACAAAACTTTCGAGCGAAGACTCTGAAAAATAATTTCGTATAACTGTAGCTGCTTACTTCTTGTGGGATTTATTTGGCGATTCTCGTCGTGCAAGTCTAGTTGCCTATTTCTTCCACGAAACTTTTGTCGATATTGTATTTTTTAACTATTGATACGTATTCATTTTACTAAGAGTTTCAAAATGATTTTGACGTAATTCGAGAAATAGTTTAGTTCGACGTTACGTTTTGTTTCAACAGTTTCGTAATTAGTAATATATGTTTATTCTTGGAAGTAGATCTATGAGTTTTATGGCGCAAAAACAATTAGGTAAAACTAGCATTGAATTTATGTGTCGTAATAAGAGAAACATACTTATTCCAACCCAAAAGTAACAGTGCGATTTATGGTAATAGTTGTTATTGCGCGGGAGGCGAGGCTACGCCTCTTGCCCCCGCCTCCCATCCCGCTCTTGAGCCTCTTCGGATCGTGGATAAAAACTAGTTGTGCGCTTGCCAGCGTTACCAGGCTGTACCATAAAGTACGGTTTTCCGTACTATCCATCATACAACCGTACCACAACCATACCTCAGTGTGGACCGTACTTTTTCGTACTTTTTCTAGATTAGTGATTTATTTTTCTACGCAAACAACAAAGAGTTAAAAATGGTATTTACTATGTCCTGTTTTACTCAACATTCTTTGCCTTCTTTATTCGGAGGCAGCGAACTTATAAAAACAGAACATAGTTTGCGGGGCCGATCACCGATGTCTATAGTCACCGATATCTGGAACCAAGATCTGTCTTTTAAAGTCATATCTTTCTATGGTCTACTAAAATAAAAATGGGAGCGCGCACACTTTTGTCTGGGCACTATTAAGAATTTCGTGCTTCAAGTAATGAATGAAGCCTCTGTTATGCCTTGCGGTTGACTGGTAGAGAATGCCTCCAGGCATTAAGTCCGCCAATTGTACTTTTTTTCTTAATTTTGTGCAATAAAGAATAAATAAATAAATAAATGAAAATGTCATGAGAATTGCGACTTTAAACCAATGAAATCACAACAAAGTTCCATGACGACGATAACCATTCATCTCTATCTTCTTCTTCTTCTTCTCAGCATTTGTGCGTCCAGTGCTGGACATTTGCCTCTTGCATGGCTCTCCAAGAAGATCTTGATGAGGCGAGTCTTGTCCAGGTCGGTCCTACCGTCTTTTTTATATCGTCCGACCATCTGGCAGCTGGTCTGCCAACACTTTTGCTTCCTGTACGAGGTCTCCAAACAAGGGTTCTGTACGACCAACTGTTATCATCTCTTCGGCATACATGACCAGCCCATTGCCACTTCAGATTTGCAACTCTCGTAGCTATGTCAATGACATTAGTGCGTCTGCGAATGGTCTCATTTCTCACTTTGTCCCTCAGACAAGCATCGCTCGCTTCATCACTATATGTATATCAAAATTGATTGCTGTTCGATAGTCTCACCTTTCTAAAACTCGGTAACGGCTGAATCGATTTAGCGAATTTTGGTTTTGATAATATGTTTGTTGAAGCTCAAGAAAGGTTGGTTTACTCACCACCAAGAACCGAGGTGAAGAAAAGCTAGGAATAACTATAGTAAAAATTTAGTTTCTCTTAGCAACCGTTTCTCTCTGGAACGTGACACTGAATATTTGAAAACATAACGAAGTTTAGTCTAGTTAGAACAGCTAGTAATACAAATAACCCCCTCATGAGTTCTCGCCTTGGCGTGGCGAAGGGGCTTAGTAGCGGCGGTAGGGTGAACCACCGGAAAACGAAGATAACTAAACAGAAGGCGTGGCAGAGTGGTGGACTTGCCACCCACCCACTGCGTCCCGTAAGGGCGACACGTAGGGTTGGGAGGCCAGTGGGGCCTGCAAGCGCCCTGAGCCTGAGCAAGCGGCCTGGCGTCCTAATGAGGTCATGGCATCAAAGGAAGCAAAACCACTATCACACAGTAGCTGACTGGTAAGGTTAACGCCTTTAATTGATGAACATGGCTTGCTTCAGGTAGGCGGCCGCATCGACGCCGTTGTAGATGTGTATGGACGTGAGGAGGCCTATAATACTTGACAGCCGACACCCTGTGGCCAAGCTGAAAATCCGACATTATCATGACAAAGCAGAACATGGAAATCAGGAAACCATAATAAACGAGTTTAGACAAAAGTATTGGGTATTAAGGCTTAGGCCTACCATCAAGTTTATTGCCTCGCAGTGTATGTTATGCAGACTGCGAAAAAGTCAACCACAGATACCCTGAATGGGGGACCTACCAAAGGCCCGAATGACACATCACCAGCCGCCACTCACTTATGGACCTTGGGCCAGGACTTGGACCTCTTCGGTCCAACGGAAGTCACGGTGGGTCGTCGAAGGGAGAGAAGGTATGGTGTGTTGTTCACTTGTCTTACAGTCCGGGCGGTCTACATCGAGTTAGTTGCCTCTCTTACAACGGACTCGCTTATCATGGCGCTGCGGCGGATGGCTGGGAGGCGGGTTTGGCCGCGTCACCTGTACTCCGATAACGGAACCAACTTGTGCGGCGCTGACACGGAACAGCGGCGGTCCATACTGGAGCTAGATGACGAGGTTCTCAATGCGGAAGGTATCAACAATGGAATGGACTGGACCTTCATCACCTCGGCAACTCCTCACTGGGGTGGGGCATGGGAAAGACTAATAAGAAGCGTCAAAACTTCATTAAAGGTAGTCTTGACCTAACGGGCTAATAGGGACGAGGTATTGCTCACGTTGCTTGCACAGGTGGAAAATATGGTAAATAGCAGGCCACTCATGCATGTCTCGGTTGAACCGGATGGCGTCGAGTCACTTACTCCAAATCACTTTCTCATCGGCGCATTATTCGACGACTCCGACCTCTTCTTGCGCAAGCAATAATGGCGTATATCCCAGCGGCTGGCCGACATGTTCTGGCAAAGTTGTGTGACGGGTCATTCCATTCCCTAAAATATGGTTGAGTGGGATGATGGCTGGCTCACACGTCAACTTGTGAACAGGTGCCACCTTCGGGAACTGGTCTGCTCAAGTTTACCCAAGTTTACTTATTAACTTCCTGTTTTATTTACTTTCATGTCAAAACTGTATGACTTGGTTGGTTTATTCAAACATTCACTTTGTATTGTAAAACGTTGGACGATTTAAAAAGAGTAACTGCTGAGATTCTTGCCGTGTATTCTCAGTAGAAACAACCTTCCGAAGCCGGTGGTAGAGTCATATTATGTACATGTATTTTATGTATTGTTTATTTATTGTATTATTATGTGTATGTTTAATAAGTGGTTAAAATTAAGATTCTTGACGATTCGAAAGTACTGTTTATTGGTCTACTTGAATTAAGAAATATTGAATTTGAATTTGAAAAGTGGGTTCTGCCTGACCTCTTACCAAGGGAAAAATGGCACAAGGAAAATAAACCACTTCAAGTTGGGGACTTGGTTCTTGTGGTGGACCCAAACTCCCCCCGCAACATGTGGCCAAAAGGACTGGTCTCAGAGATGTTCCCTGGCAAAGACGGCCGGGTTCGGCTAATCGAGGTGAGGACTAGGACCGGTACGACGCGGCGGAATGCTGCGCGCGTCACGCTCATCTCTGTTAGTGCTTAAGTGCTGTACCAGCACTGGGGTGGGGAATGTTAGCGACGCAATCATTACCAACTTTTAAATTATTGCAAATTTTCATTCTGTTTTTTTAAGGGTTTTTTGTTAATGTAAATGTTAAGCAACCCTTTGTTTTTGAAAATATCGGGCAGTTAGTGAGGACAGTCAGCTGAGGAGCTGACCGCGCTCTTGTCTGTACGTGTAACAGTGTCGATTTCAAAAAAAACACAATTTTTGTGAAAGTTCTGCGTTTTGGTGTGAATCATACCTGAATCCCCTTCAGTGTCTAACATTGACCTTGGAAATGCGTGCTTGGCGCTAGGGGCACATTTTGTTGGAAAATTGCCTGGCGGTTAAAAGGTTAATGTTTAATTGCACTCATAATGCTTCCTTTGATATTTATTTTACATTACTCGTTTAAAAATTATTATTAGAGATTGATTGACCCGGTGCAAGTCAAAGGCAAACTCCGTCTTTCTATCCTGTCCATGGTAACAAACCCGTCCTTTGGAAAGCTTATCCTTTTGATAGCAAATACATTTTCCCAAAAGATATGCAAAAAATATCCCAACCTATTTATTTTTAGTTATGTTTCAATTTCAAATACTACCATAAGCAATATGATGTTTCACAAGATAAAAGTATGCAACTATTTTTACTTAAACATGTTGTTCAAGGAAAACCTACGTAAACCACATTTACACATTGAACACACGACTAAATCAGAACGGTCATAAAGGATTATCTGCAATAATACCAAACAGTTAGACTTCTTTATCATGTCAACAATGCAATATTCACAATTACTTCATCAAGTGTTAAATAAGTTTCGTGGAAAAAGTACGCAACGCTCTTTTTTCGGTTTTTCTCGAAATGTATTACGTGAATTCAAAATATAGACACGTAAGCCCATCAAGGATGCTTTTAGCTATCATTTGATGTATAATACATATTTCTTATTATGTTCGTTATTTTTTAGGACAGTTTTTTTACGCTCCTGAAAAGTTGTCACTTTTCACTTGCAGCTTTCTTCCAGGAGGGGTGCGAAATGTCTTTTTCTGGTTTTCAGATCTTAAGTTATCTCAGATTATTTTTCAATATATTTTTTAGCATTTTCTCATGTTTACTCAACCTTTAAACCTTCCCTGTACCATCACAAATATTTCAAAACCAAAATTAGCGAAATCGGTTAGCCGTTCTCGAGTTTTAGCGAGACTAACGAACAACAATCCATTTTTATTTATAGAAACGATTGTAATTACATTTTTCAACCGATTTTTTTTTTTTTGAGTGTGTACTAGTTCTACAATGGAAATAAATAATAGAATTACTAAACCTCAATTCGGTTTCTATGCCAACCGCTCCCATAAAGTTCACCGTCAGCCTTCACTTATCCGTATCTAAGCACTTTCTAGAGGTAATTGGAGTAGCTGAAACACCATAATTTACATAACAGCATTTATCAAACAAAATGCGAAATCGCAGCTTATCTTAAACCCGACAGATCTTCTCTAGGGACGACTAATTAAACCCAAAAGCATTCGGCTCGCCTAATCCGGGCCATATTTGACTATTTGAAATATTTAGGGCAGCGGGAAGGGCTTACCGGCTCGCAGAAGAGGGTTAAATTTTGTTTAGCTTACTGCTGTTATGTTAAAGGTGTGCTGAATGTGATATTGCGACGTGTGTACCTGGTCACGTAATAACATAACCTGTTCATGAAGAGTCGTGGCCCAGTGGTTAAATACTCTGACTCGAAACCCGATGGTCACGAGATCAAATCTCGCCGGAACACACCCACTTTGTGTTCCTTGTACAATTTGCGGCTAACTCTCCAGTGATGAAAAACACCGATATAAAATCCAAGCAACCCGGATAACGGCGGTAGGCTCGCCCCTTACCACGTCGGGTAAATTTCCCTCGGCGAAATGTGGGCTTCTGCATGTTCCGTTCACCATGACGGCAGCAATCAGTGTGCCTCGGACTATGCCTTGGATATGGTCGTGAGGGTTTGTATGTATGTTCATGTGCTGTTAGGTGAATATCTGGTGGTTTCTTCTGAAACTCGTCTCGTCTCTCCACTCGTCGTACAGTTGTATTATTAAAAATTGGGCAACTACTTGCAATCTGCAGGCATCTATCAATTTAATTAGATATTCGTCATACAACACTTTCATCGCAGCCTCCAAGCTGCACAACAAGAATAACCACACGTCTGCTACCGAAAATAATAGGATTCATTTAAAATGATATTTTATTCAAATATTTTAACCTACTGTTTAGGGTGGGGGGCCACATTAGTGTGTTTCTCAACTTGTATCACATTACCTAAGTAAGTGAGTATAAGTAAGTTTTATTTGCTGTATATGTGCCACATTAAAGGTCTTATTGTAAATGTCTCACACACGTAATTGTTGAACAGCAGTAAATAAGATTAAAATCAATTTAAAACTATGTCCATGAGACGACGCAACACACAATTGGGGCATGTCATTAACGCAATCCAGTAACCGGGCTTCACCATAAGTGTAGAATAAAACCACATACCTACATACCATCACGCCTCTTTCCTAACGGGGTAGGCAGATACCACTTCTTTCCACTTGCTACGATTCTGGCACACACCTTGCGCCTCCTCTACTTTCATAAGTCCTTTCATACATGCTCGTCGGTTAAATGTACTCCTGACCTGACCCTTTCTGAGAACATCTTGAACTTGTCCAAGAAACGTTCGTCTAGGCCTTCCCCTTCCAACAGCTCCATTCACCCTCGCCTTATAAATCCGTTTCGTTAATCGCCTTTCATCCATTCTTTCATAATAAAATAATCACTTTAATATCACATAACATACTTTCAATTTGACAAAATAACCTACTACAGCTTAAAATTGTCACATAAGAAACCTAAGAAAGCAAGAAAACGCCCCACACTTAACCCCTAAAACCTTCAGTAACTCCACCCTCCGGCACTAATCAGCCCTCTCGAGTGATAATGACGGCAAGTTATATTGCGGATCACGACAATGGTGTGCTCTTGACAAACAGTTTAGTGTCATTAATACTGATCCGAACCTCTTTCGGGCGAGGGTATAAATGGAAACAGGAATCCCTACAGATATGGGGACGAGTAACGTAGCAACGAGTGTTATTGATACGTATATTACATGTTTGTAGGTATAAGGGTCGGTAATAGGATATTGAATACCAGTAGTTTTAAGTAATTATCTCTATATTAGTATATTAGTATTGGTGTTCGCTAGTCTCGCTAGAACTCAGTTTGGGTTTTGAAATATTAGTGATGGTCCAGGGAAGGTTTAAAATGTGAGTAAACATGATCAAATCTAGCATTTTCAATCAAGAATAGAGTGAAAAACCATAATTTAGTTTTCTCCTAGCTACTGCTTCTACCTGTCACCTGAATGTTTGACAACAGAACGAAGTCTGTCCGGACAGCCAGTAATGATTAAATATCACTGGAAGTTATTCCACACGGCGCTGTCTAGGCCTTATCTTAGCAATGCTTGTTCTATGACATACTAGCAAAAGTAAAAAAAAACCTGAATACTTTGCTATGGCTAGACAGGGGATGAACATACCTTAATACTTTTTTTAGACCAGTAATCCAAACAAACACGTTCTTGCACGCAAAATGTTTGTACTGTGCGAGTATCGAACCCGCGACCTTTGTAACAGCCCACTTCTCAACCATTACACCAAATCAGTAAATTCTTGTAAAGTTAATGAATGTCCCGACGCTTACTGTATTTACATGAAATGCCCAGAAACAGACGCCTCCTAGTTAGTAAACTTTTATTTAAGAACCTTGTTCGAAGAGCTCAGTTTTATGAAACAGTAGTTTTTCCAAATTAAGTGCCATTTCATTTTATGTCCAGTTTCGCAACACGTCCTTCTGATAGCTTTTATATTGCTTTATTAACTGTTGAGCCATAAGATTTTATGAGTTGAATATATCTTCGTTTTATTTGTATGATCGCGAATTAGTGGAGGTTATTTCTTCATCTGAGATGGGAGTTTTTTATTGCTGGCATAAGGTTTTTTTCTCATTTGCATGTGGCGTGGTGTAATACATTATTTATTGTACGAAAAACAGTACAGTAGTATTAAATTACTTGATTGAGAGCGTCGTGGCCCAGTGGTTAAACACTGGTTCGGAACCTGATGGTCCCGACATCAAATCTGGCCGGAACACGCCTGCTTTGTGATTGTACAATTTGCAGCCAACTCTCTGGTGATTAAAAACACCGATACAAAATTCAAGCAACCCGGATAACGGCGGTAGGCTTGCCGCTTACCACGTTGGGTTCAAATTACCTCGGCGAAATGTGGGCTGCTAAATGTTCCGTTCACCATGACTTCAACAATCAGTGTGCCTCTGAGTAGCCTATTGGGGAAGTGGTCGTGATGGTATGTTTGTATGTATTGAATAACAGAGACCAATGTACAAATTAGGCTGTCTATATTTTTTCTAGGGAGCCCTCTAAGTGTACAATGTTATTATTCGTAATGAATTGTTTACCTAGATTCATCAAACCCTACGAGCCGAGCCGTGGCACTTATAAAATCGTTTCACATACGAGTTCCAACATATTGTCATTTTTCACGATAGCATAAGTACTGTTGTATCTAGTCTAAGGGTATTCTTGACCAATTATTTAAGATAGCGTTTTGGTTGTAAACTGTGAGCCAACTATTGTTATTGATTAAATGAATAAATAATTCAAAAGGGAATTTTACTGATTAAATGATGGCTTAGTAATTATTATTAAAATAATAGAAACACCGGCCGTTATACACCAGCCAAGTAATCATGCAAGCAAGAAATACACATATTACTCAGTTCTGAGGTCACTCTATTTCCTGATGCAGATGTTCAGTGAGATTAAACCTATTCCCTAATGAATGCAGACACAGAAACTTGCCCAACTTAAAATGTAAATCCCACGTGCGAAACTGCGAACCCGTGGACGGCCATTAGCCATAATTCAACGGAACAGACATTCATGCAGCCATTTCACACGAGCTGCAACAACAATTCTAGTTATAAAGCTATCACGACACTGTTGCATTTAAGCATGACCAAACACAAAGACCTCCCGCGATTCCGCAAGTGTACCTTGAGCTACTCAAATTTGCAGCAATCCCAGAAATTGGTAGCTCTAGCGGAATTGGTTTTTGAAGCGCCATTTCACGAGTAGTGGGTAGCCAATTAAACAAACTGTACGAAGTTGTAATGAGATCCGAAGAGGACTGAACAGCTAAAGTAGTTGTTACGATTTCATTACTAATAACAAGTTGTAAACACAATTGAGGGCTTGATGTTCGTGTCAAGAAACAAGGAACGTCAACAATGGCCAGTGGTTTTGATTTGAATGCTGATAGAATATAGCTTGGAGAAACTTTGTTGGGCTAGCCTACCCAACTAGTTGATAACAAGTTGTTGCCCAGGCTCCATCTTCTATTTGCTTTTAAATGTTGGTATAAAGAAACTAATTTGATTGTCTGAGTTTCTGAAATAGGTTCTTAGTTCTTACATTTGACTATGACTATTGACTATAGTTATGCCAACAAGTGATTATTTTATTGTTGATTTAAATGTAAATGAATTCTGATTTCTGTTTATTTCATGTGTTTAGCTACTTCATAAACTGGTTACTAGGCAAATAATACCTATAGAAGAACTTCTTTTAGGTATTTAGGTATTTTCAGATTACCCTGATAAACTTTAACTTGTAAACAAGATTGCTTCATGTTGTTAGACTTCCCGATAATCATCTTGAGAGCTTAGAAGATAAACTACTGGAATTTATTTAATAAACCAGACGGAGATTATACTTTAGACAAAAAGAGGCGATGAAGTTTGATCCTTATCGAGTTAAAACTTGGGATCTTAACTTTAAAGTAGCAGTAATAACGCATACTATGATGCCACTACCAATAGTGAGAACAATAATGCAGTCGTTCTTAATCTTACGGGATTTTGTAGTAGTTTTTTTTAAACACATACATAGGAAACTCCCAAACCAATACAAACGGAGAGTTTCATGCACACAAGTAATCGCACCCGCTACCTCTGGGTGTACTAGCAAACTTCTTAACTATTACAACAGTTCGGCTGTCAATAGCTAAAAAGGGTTATTCCTGACTTGGTAATAAAACCCAAGACCCATTTTTTCAGCCGAGGCAATTAGGAAAAAAAACAACAAATTATCATTCTTATTCTACTACACTTCTAAGCTATTCTTCTTGCTCCAAACTTACCTATTCAATTTCAAAATAGTTCAAGATCAAACTCAAAATACCCAATACAGTTATTCCCCAACATAGTTATTACTCTCATAATAATTGGAGTCTAAAATCCAACGATAAATTGCTATACGTGGTATTCAACTTTCACGTAACTCGAACTAACTTTGTCTGTATACAAATTATATTACTTTGCGAAACGTAAGTTTGTTATACACCGCCCTGTACATGGAGTTAACTTGCTCAGTTGCCGAAGATATCAAATGTATCTAATTAGAAGCCACTTGGGGCAAACATTAATGTTGCTAACTAAGGTAAACTTGCGCTAACCTGCTTTCGGTTTTAGGGCGGCCTGAACGATTTACACGAACCGAATTGATTAATTACACGTAACGAGTTTCTGAATACCACTAAATCATGGCAATGATTTACCATAGATTAAAAAAATACAAGATGGCTGAAGGTGGATGGGCAAAACATGGAACGGCCGTGAAAATGTCCCATCTTATGACATAATGGTATATGACAATGGGCCTTCAAGAAAGGAGCATAATAGGTACTCTCTATCGGGAATTTTCTGACAGTGGCAGAACTCTCTCGCTAACGTGAGAATCCCGGAGACAGGGTACAGTCAAGGACAATAGTGCCCATACACTTTTGAACCATATCATACTAAGTTTGCTTTAGTTGACATAGAACTTATAAAGGAGCTGTCAGATTAGCCACTTTGACAAAGTAGTGAAGCAATCAGGCACTTTTGGCATAGACTACGAGCCATAGATGAAGCAGGCACCGCATCCCTTCTCCCTATATACCACCCTGTAAGTACTTACATGTTAACTTGCTCAGTTGTCGAAGATATCAAATGTATCTAATTAGAAGCCACTTGGGGCAAACATTAATGTTGCTAGGTAAACTTGCGCTAACCTGCTTTCGGTTTTAGGGCGGCCTGAACGATTTACACGAACCGAACGGATTAATTACACGTAACGAGTTTCTGAATACCACTAAATCATGGCAATGTTTTACCATAGATTAAAAAAATACAAGATGGCTGAAGGTGGATGGGCAAAACATGGAACGGCCGTGAAAATGTCCCATCTTATGACATAATGGTATATGACAATGGGCCTTCAAGAAAGGAGCATAATAGGTACTCTTTATCGGGAATTTTCAGACAGTGGCAGAACTCTCTCGCTAACGTGAGAATCCCGGAGACAGGGTACAGTCAAGGACAATAGTGCCCATACACTTTTGAACCATATCATACTAACTTTGCTTTAGTTGACATAGAACTTATGAAGGAGCTGTCAGATTAGCCACTTTGACAAAGTAGTGAAGCAATCAGTGTTTCCAGACAAATTGAAATTTGCAATAGTCAGGCCACTTTATAAAAAAGGTGATAGAGAGAGTATCGAAAATTATCGACCCATAGCTTTACTTCCTGTACTTTCGAAGGTATTGGAAAGAATAATTCATAAGAGACTCTATATGTTTTTAGAAAAACATAAAATATTAATAGAGGAACAAAATGGCTTTAGGTCGCAAAAATCTGTTAACACAGCAATCTTCGACCTCATAAAAAAAGCTGTAAGTAATATGGATTTTAGAAAACCGTCTTGTGCCATTTATATGGATATGACAAAAGCGTTCGACAATGTTAATCACCAAATCTTGTTAGATAAGCTCTACAAGTGTGGGATTCGTGGGACTTGTCACAGTCTCATGAAATCCTACCTAGAGAAGAGATATCAACTCACGGAACTAGCGCAGGTTTGCTTGACTACTAAGATGGAAATAAAGTATACATCTGATTGTAAGCAAGTTAACAAAGGTGTGCCACAGGGTAGCGTTTTGGGGCCTCTGCTGTTTTTAATTTATATCAACGACATCAATAATTCTACTAGACATTCCTTAATATTATTTGCAGATGACAGCACCTTATTTATTGACTCTGACGAAAATATTGATTAAAAAAATGACATTAATGATTCTATTATAAATACTATTAACTGGCTGGATAGAAATGACCTCAAAGTAAACATAGAAAAAACGAATACTATGCATTTTTCCCAAAGAAAATCGAATACTTTGGGCGATGTATGTATTAATGGATTGAATATACACACCACTAGCAGCGTTCGTTTTCTGGGGGTTTCCATAGACAGTAATATGTCCTGGGAATCACATTCGGTAAATGTTATTAAGAAGTTGTATCGGTTCTCATACGCTTTATACAAACTATCCAAATCAGTAGATAAACATGCACTACTCATGGCATATCATGGCTATGTAGTCGCGTCCTTGAGATACGGTATTATTTTCTGGGGCAACTCGTCATATAGAGATATTATCTTAAGAGCTCAAAAGAAATGTATTAGATCCATGTGTGGACTCAAGTCTATAGATAGCTGCCAGCCACAGTTTAAATCCCTAAAACTACTAACATTTCCGAGTCTGTACATTCTTGAGTGCTGCATGTTTGTCAAGTGTAATTCACATTTGTTTAAAATAACTCAAATCACAAACTCAAGTCTTCGCCCTAGGAAACCTTACATTAGAACTGAAAATTGTAAAACTGCCATGATGAGAAAAAGTGTATTAAATATGGCACCACGATTATATAACAAACTGCCAGAAGCTGTACAACAGTTAGATAAAATTAAATTCAAAAATGTATTGACCAATTTACTTGTTGACAAATGTTATTATAATTTAAATGATTTCCTTGGTGACAATTTATGTACTTGACTTAACAATAATTTATTTCAATTTGAAATGTAATACTAAAGAGCAATTTCTAATTTGTCATACCTTAATTGTTTAATTATTCTCTCTTATTAGTTATTACCATTATAATAGTAGATTCTTTTTGTGCATGTCTTTTTCTAGATTTGCCATTTCGTGTACCAAATTGGTGAAGCATAGTGGACTGAATATTGTGAAATGACATCCTTATGTACCTATGTTTACGAATAAATGATTTGATTTGATTTGATTTGATTTGAATCAGGCACTTTTGGCATAGACTACGAGCCATAGATGAAGCAGGCACCGCATCCCTTCCCCCTATACACCACCCTGTAAGTACTCTAAAAACGTAAACGTAACGTTATTCTAAAAACAATTATGCAAAAACCTTTGATGCTAATATATCATTATCATAAAAGAAGTTATGCGGGAAAAAAGTATGCCTTATGATTTATGCTAAATGAACGTTATGCGAAACGAAGAGTATGCCAAAAAACGTTATGCAGACTTAAGATATGCCTTTTTAATTTATGCATCCTAATATGGACCCCGTGAAGACATCTCGCGTTTCATTGTGTTAGTGAACAGTTTCAGGGAAATATCTTTGAATGGATTTTTCAAATTGTGGTTTCAAGATGACCTCCCTCTTCCTGGTGGGAAGCAGCCGGGATGTTCAGATATAGGGTTGACAAGTAAGTAACTCACAGTAATACAGTTACTATGGGCTGGTCAGTCTTGTCTTGAAAGTCTGCACAAAAATACAATAAAATCTACAATCGTTTGCAAATGCTGCGTAATTTTTACAAACCAATCAAATATAAATGCTATATATATTATAAATTGCTATATATATTATAATTGCACTATCCCGGCTATGTATTGGAAGAGTCCTTCCTCTCCAAGGCCGGAGTATGTCTTTTCGTCAGGGCGGATGTCTGCTGTGACCGTCTTCGCTGCCTAGAAGACCCATCCTTCTCCACTCTCTGGGTGCACGTAGACTTGGGCTCCACGAGCCGAGTTTACGCGTGCCTTTACCGCTCCCACAAAGGCGACGCCGAGACAACTCGACTTTTTGACCATCTAAGTCAGGCGGCAGATAACGCTCAGGCGCGGTTCCCTAAAGCTGAAATGGTGTTTTTGGGAGACTTTAATGCCCACCATGAGTCCTGGTTGGGCTCTCCAAAAACAGACCATGCAGGCCGAACCGCCCACGCTTTTGCTCTCACGCAAGACCTGACGCAGCTGGTACGCCAGCCCACCCGGATACCAGATATTGTCGGTCATGCGCCCTCCCTATTGGACCTTCTGCTGACGAGCCACCCAGCTGGGTACCTAGTGTCGGTCGGCGCCCCTTTGGGCTCCTCCGATCACTGCCTGGTTGGCGCGACAGTGCCATGTGCAGCTCCCCCACAGCCTGTGAGGGTGAAGCGGCGGTTATGGCACTACTCGTCGGCGGATTGGGACGGTATGCGAGAGTACTTCGCCTCCGTCCCTTGGCGGCAGTGCTGTTTTGGGGAAAGAGACGCGTCGGATAGTGCATCTGCTGTCGCTGGCGAGATCAGTACCGGAATGGAATACTACATTCCATTTACTGATGTCGACAGCGCCAGCAAAGCTGGTCCCTGGTACAATCGCGAGTGTTCCGCAGC
This sequence comes from Udea ferrugalis, assembly GCA_950022985.1. Taxonomy (NCBI): domain Eukaryota; kingdom Metazoa; phylum Arthropoda; class Insecta; order Lepidoptera; family Crambidae; genus Udea; species Udea ferrugalis. Next base: position 13,826,997 of record OX465529.1, read on the forward strand.
TGTTCAACGTAAACAGGCGGCATACCGTGCTTGGGCCAGGGCCCAAGCCATCCATGACTCTGACGTGGCTTCCCTCAAAACAGCCTTCAATGAAGCCACCAAGGCCACCAAGAGGGCATACGTTAGAGCAGACGCCCAGCGTATTGCACGTGTTGGCCAAGAACTCATCTCACACCCAACGGGTAGCCGCTCCTACTGGCGACTGGCCAAACACGTGCAATCTAACTTCTGTTCGCCTTCGCTGCCACCGCTGAAATGCCCTGACGGATCGTTGGCTCATCAGCCGCAAGAGAAAGCCGACTTACTGGTTAACCTCTTTGCCGCCAACTCCTGCATCGATGACTGTGGTGCACAGCCGCCTATAGCCCCGAATTGCGGCACCACAATGCCTGATATTCGTATCAGGCAGTGTGACGTACGTGCGGAGCTGCAGTCACTCGATGTAAGGAAAGCCAGTGGACCTGACGGTATTCCAGCCGTAGTATTAAAAAAGTGTGCAGCGGAGTTGTCTCCAGTGTTGACTCGCCTGTACCGCCTCTCCTACACATCAGGCCTCGTGCCGCAGGCTTGGAAAGAGGCGAACGTTCAACCTGTTCCCAAAAAGGGGGACCGGTCAGACCCAGCCAATTACCGTCCCATAGCTGTAACCTCAGTACTTGCTAAGGTGTTTGAGCGGATTATTAATGCACAGCTCACCCGCTACCTAGAAGACCACTCGTTGATTCACGACCGCCAGTACGGCTTTAGGCCGAAACGGTCCACGGGTGATCTCCTAGCGTACGTAACGCATTTATGGGGTGAGGCTATGGACAAGCACGGCGAATCTTTGGCTGTCAGTCTTGACATTGCCAAGGCTTTTGACCGTGTATGGCACCGTTCGCTTCTTTCCAAGCTTCCGGCATATGGACTGTCTCCTCGCCTTTGTGACTGGATCGCTGGATTTCTGGAGGGACGTAGGATCCGTGTCCTCTGTGACGGAAGTGAGTCGCGTTTCCTCCAGATTAATGCCGGGGTGCCGCAGGGTTCCGTCTTATCGCCGACTTTGTTTCTTCTGCATATCAATGACATGTTATCACTCGGTAACATTCATTGCTATGCGGATGACAGCACAGTCCACTCGCGTTATTTCGAGCGCGATGTGGCAAAGCGAACCGATATCGAGGAGAAGAGGCGCTGTCTTGTCGTTGAGCTTGACGGAGTGCTGGACCGCATTTCCGAATGGGGAGAACGCAATCTTGTCGAGTTCAACGCCAAGAAAACACAGGTGTGCGTATTCACTGCCAAAACGTCGCCATTCCTTTCCCATCCCACTCTTCAGAACACCCCACTGCCAGTGAAAGATAGCCTTAACATCCTTGGCATGGATGTTCGCAGCAACCTCAACCAACGGGATTACATCGAGAGCGTTATCAAAACAGCATCCCGTAAACTTGGAATCCTGAACAGAGTGAGACGATTCTTCACGCCTGAGCAGCTCTGTCTTTTGTATAAGACACAAGTTCGCTCGTGTGTGGAATATTGTTCTCATCTCTGGGATGGTTCAGCCCAGAGGCAACTATGGCTCTGGAGCCTCTCCAACTGCGTAGAGACATTGCCAGGTTGAGTGTCCTCTACCGCCTTTACAACGGCGAATGCTCTGAAGAGTTGTTCCAACTGATCCCGTCCTCACCCTTCCACTCCCGCACCACACGCGCTGGTCTGCGTCAACATCCACACACGATCCAGCGACTGTCGGTCCGCACCAAAAGGTTCGGTGATTCGTTCCTGTGTCGTACTATCCAGACGTGGAACGCTCTTCCAGCGCATGTGTTTCCTTCTTCCTACAATCCCGGGTTTTTTAAGCGGGGCGTGAAAAGGCATTTATGCAGGCCTTCAAAATGAGATTGACCAGCAAAGTAGTTCTCAATTACTGTGCTTGTCAACCCCATATCTGGACCTCACGACTGCTTCCCATCAGGTGGAGTGAGGTCATCTTGAAGACCACTATAAAAAAAAAAAAAAAAACTTAGAACAAATATAACAAACTTAAAAAAAAAACTAACATATCTAAGAGACATCAAAATTATGGTACCAAATAGGGACTATCAAAAATCCCCATTACATTGCAGAGTCATAAAACAGTTGCACAGAAAACAACAAAGGTAAATTATTTAGGCTTCACCTCAACTATGAGGTGAGTCGAGCCATACACCAACATGCCGGCTCAGTGCGGATAGTTACAGTTACAAATTGCAATAACTGTAGCATACACTGAGCCTATTTTTCCATCTAGATATCCAAACTAAGCGTTACCAAGTGAAATGTAGGATAATAATAAATTACGAAAGACAACTAATTAGGATCCACTTGGGCCAAAGATTAATGTCGGTAACTAAGGTGAACTAGAACTACCTAATCCGCTCTCAATTCGGTTGTTGGGGACTCTGAAGTAGCGGACTAATCCGAAATTCAACGTCTGCTAACAAACTGTGTTTGAACGTTCATTAAGACGAAATTCGCGGAAAGTGTTCATTAAGCGTTTTGATAAATATTCACTTTTCTAGTAAATATTTGTGCCAATCTACAAGTTAAGTATCTTGCGGTATTTAAAATTGCGAACAACATGACATGTGTTTACAATCTTAGTAGTACTGATATTATTTTTCGTCATTTTATGATATCAGTTCCACCAACAAAATTGCGAAATTGTGTAACAAGACCAAGTCGTTTTCGGCCTCGTTAATTTCTCAGGTAGCAACACAACAATGTTAAAAAAAATACTCGTATTGCGATGAAACAGGTCGATAGCCACATTGCAAAAAATAACAATGCAGTGTGCACTTCAGCAACGGACCGGAGAAAACGTGAGGTTGGTAGTAAATATATTCATTGAGGGACTGTGAAATGAAGGGGTAATTCAGGTGTTTTGAAAATCAGTAAATTAACATTTTCCAAATTAAAATCATTAAGATATTAGTCCGTGAGAGGTACTTCTGCACATATATTTTAATGTTTTTTTTGGTTAATGTCCAACAGGGCTGAGATATTGGAAGGGTCGCCGTAGAACCTCAGGAGAAGCTAATTTCACCAGGCGGTGAAAAACCAGCGATAGCAATCGATTTACTTTACGTGGACACCTTCAAATTTAACATTACGGACGCCCTACTATTCATTTATCCCTCAGCACGGAATACACAACCTTTCTCCTAGATTCCATAAAAACCCTCAATAGGGTAGATGACTATGAGTGATTTTGCATGTTTTTTTATGTTCCCCAAAAATAATAATTGATTACAAATGTTATTGTAAAACCACAATCGAAATTCGTTTCAAAATGAGGCTACAATAGGCCTGCAAACTTGGGTGGGCAAGTCCATTTCATATGTGTTAAATTTTTGTAAAACAATATCACTTTTTTGTAACCCAAACTATTATGAAGGAATTATGTTAGGAGACCATTATCATAAACGCAATATTGAATATAGCTGTCGAACAAAGTTATTACGCGCTCCTTACAAAAACAGCGACAGTGACGTCACTGTCGCTGTCACTTTTGTATGGAGCGTTTTTGGGCAAGTCCAAAAATGTGCATTTCAAATTGTGATATCTCTGGTGGTATTGATCCAGATGAAGTGATTCTTTGAGGATTGTTTACATAAATGTAAGGTCTTTCGATAATAAACAAAAAAAAATTACAGTCATCATGCCTATTGGGTGCCGCAATTAAAAGCACGCAGTCTTCTTTTCACATCGTAAAAACATGTCGTCGACAAATATGCTTTTTGTTGTATTCGTACCCTCTTAAACGGACTGATCCCTTATCGATTGTAATGAATAAATACTATTTTTAGCGAAGTTCACGGAAAGAGGGAGGGGAAGGTCTCTTTTCCTGAATTTTCACGTCAATGAGTGTCTTTGAAAGGTCGGCATTTGTTTATTTATTTATTTATTTATTCTTTATTGCACAAAAGTAAAGTACAAATGGCGGACTTCATGCCTAGAGGCATTCTCTACCAGTCAACCACACAGTCAGACAGAGAAATTAAGGCGGTGCACTGAACCAAAAGTAAAACTAAGTCTATAAACTAAATACATACATAATAAACTAACTGTACATGTGTTTCGCATAAAGTACTTTATGTCACCTCATAAGGCGTCCGCAGACTCATTTCACTCTTATCTAAGCTCTAAAACTCATTTATTCTCCCTATTAATGTGCCAATGAAGTAGTTCTCGAGATGAGATTTCTCCAGTGTCCAAAAAGTCCGAATGGCTAATAGAAAAAAAGTGTCCGACCGCTATTAGTTTAGTGCCTGGCCATTTCATGCCTGGTCTCCGGCCTAACAGAATACAAGTAGAAGATTTTTTTGAGGTTGGTTTTATCACCGATTGACTATCTGATGGTTGATGTTTGATGGCTGTCTTTAATTTAACAATTTCAAGCTAACAGAATTTACTTTACAACTTATATCTCATGTCTGTTGATATAAAGGTTTTATACAAGTCCACTAAAAAGTAATCAAAACTAGTAGTTAGTAATAACATTTTCAACACACTTGCTCATAAAGTGGCTCTTATTTCACTGCAATTAGGCACATAATGACACCTATAATCAAACTGTGACTTTTTCATTACTATTACTCACTAGTGAGTTATAGAGTTTTTTTTTATTGGTTCAATTGCTTTGATCTTAAAAAAAGTTTCGATACAAAAAAGATCGTGCTGAATAATATAAATAAAAACATTTATTTCAAATTATAAGAATGAATAAGGGAAACATTAAGTATGTGCAAAGGTAAATTACATTCTTTGGTACATAAAATTTATCAGCATAGCTATTTGAGCGGTTGGCGCCTTTTTTCTTTTACTGTCGTTTATTTTCTAAGACAATTTACAAGAATACTCCAAGTCCATTTAATTAGTGGCCAGTTCGACATTCGAATGAATCGTCTTTAGTGAAAAGCTTTCATGTGTTTTTTTAATATGCAAAGAAAACAATAACATACAGCCTACCTCAGAATAAAATCTCACTGCACCTAAACATTTTTCACCACACGGCCTTGCATTCCAAATTCAAATCACTTTATGCCCTGGGGCATAATGAAATCCAATACTTACAACATTATGTCCCGGCTTTTTATTTACTAAATAAAATGAGTTTCTAACATTATTTTATTCACAATTGTGTTGAAAAACGTCGTATGATACACGTGTGTATTGATGATTACCGTCCTCGGCTCTCTTAAGACCCTCGCCTACGGCTCGGGTCTCAATAGCGCCTCAGCGGTAATCACCAACATTACACACTTGTACCATAATGTACTATTACAGAATCAAAATCACAAGCCTATTTATATTTCACTGAAAAATAAAACTGTGAAGTTTCTCGGCAGCACCCTGTTTTTAAGCCAAGGCTATATCAGCTCTTTAGCTATTAAGCACCCGTCGACTGCAGCACGGATAGAGGACTGAGGGCATTCGCCTCTACTCTTCGAGACCAGCTGATGCCAGGCGAGTGACAGTTTCAATTTACAGGTAGACTAGCCAAAGGAAGGTAATCAAAAATACCAAACTAAGACCAAAAACGAACTCATTGACACTAAAAATGAAGTTGCAAGGTACTTAAAAATCACCAAATCTCAAATGTAACAAAGGATTGTACTGTAAGTAAGGTAAAAGTAAGGTAAGGACTGTACTTCAATGAATGAAATGTCGTTTTTACCTGTGGTGAAGCTATTGCCATACATATTTGTGACCGGATGTATTTTTGTATTAAAGTATTAAATGTAGTTGTTGCTGACAATTGTAATGCTGTTTCATTATTAATTTTGTAAATTTTAAATATTACTGTAAACATTCACACAAAGGCACAATTCCTGGTAGAGCGACATTTTAACTCCATAGGGTGTTTTGCTTTGTATATTTAATGTACTTACATTTTACAAAAAAAAAGTACCTATTTAATTGTGTTCATCCGTTGTCTATACTCGGATTTTTAATTGTAGTCAGTGAAATGACATTTTCAGTGTGGCAGGTTTTCAGTCCCAAAGAAATAGTGATGTGGTAAATCGAGTTTTTACAATTAAAAGTTAGTCGACATTACAGCCTGGCAAAAAAGTCGTAGTGAATGACCACGTCCCACTTCCATATCGTCACCGTCGTGTCAAAATTAAATAACTGACACCTTTGCCGAAATTCAGTTTATGAGATTTTTGAATATAGGAAAGTGTGATCTACATTTCAGTCTTTAGCCGTTGCGATATGTATAATACTCGCTAAGATATCTCCGTTTTAGTAAATCTATTGACCATATATTACAACAAGGTTTGTACTAGAATTTCCGTGGAACAATTGAATAACTGGTAAATAAATTAAATAACTACATAATAAGGGCCACTACAATAAAAACAAAGTCAATAAGATACTTTGTTGAATTCTGCCACAACTCACTCCAAAACATAATTACAAAATTTAGTTGTGGCAAAATTGAATAAATGCGCTTGTTTAATTTTTCATTATAAAAATGATACTTAGCCATAAATTTTGAGATTGATAAGTGTGCTTAGTCAGTTTTTCCTGTTTAAAGCCGTGAATAAAAATCAAGCTAATATCAAGCAAACTAAATAGGAAATCCAAAAACAATAAAATTGTAACATGTTTCTGAATCCAACCTCTGACAATCAACTTCAGATTACACCCAAAACAAATATTAAAATTTGAAAATTAAAATAAATAAAGATAACTGTTCTGATTCAACATCTAGCTCATTGACGTCAAATTGAGCTGATGGTTCAGGTAAACTTTTACGACGATACGTTGCATGTAGTTCACGATTTTGAAGGCTATATTCAGTAATTGCAGCAGCAGGTGTACTTCTTGTTTGTCGACTAGGCTTGTTTAACGTATCTATGGATAAATATGGGCCGTTATAACCATATCTAAAATCAAAAAAGCCCGGAAATTGTTTTTCAAAACGTAAGCATTTGATTCTCAACCAAGCGTTGTGATTCCTGGCTACGGCGGCGGTTATCGTAACGGCGGAGCAGGGGGTGCTAGGAATCCCCGGGTAAGATTCGGCTGCCACCATCGACGACTCGACCTGGCAACATTTAACTCATGCACACTGAGGCTCGACGCGAACCTCGTGGAGTTGGAAAAATTGGTAAGTTACATTATTACATACCTATTATTGGGTTATATGAAGTCCGAAGAAAGGGGGAGGACTCGATAACCCTGCAATCCGGTAACTTACCACCGAGAGGGCGACCAACAGTCCCTAGGTGGTGTTGGGTTCATCTTCACAAGTCCCCTGTCAGCAACGTGATCACTGTCGGAAGTGTTTCGAGCAGAGTAGCGTACCCGTTACTCAGAATATCGAAATGACATTCGCTGAATGTCATTCAGGTCTACGCTCCGACCTCCAAACACGACGATGTCGCGGTGGAGGCTATGTATGAGGAGATTTCTGAAGCCATGCATAGCCATAAAACCCACTACAAAGTTGTGAGGGGAGACTTCAATGCGAAGTTGAGGCAACGCTGCGGTGATGAGCTGAGAGTAGGGCAATTTGGATCTGGGCAACGGAACAAAAGGGGCCAGATTACTGCTGGCCGACTTCATGGATAATGAGAACCTCTTTATGATGAACTCTTTCTTCAAGAAGCCCGTAACCCGAAATGGACCTGGATCAGTCCGGACGGTAAGGTCAAAAACGAGATCAATTTTATCACGACGAAGAAACATAATATTCAATGATGTCACTGTGATCAACGCTGTTAAGATAGGAAGCGATCACCGCATGGTCAGAGGCACATTGAATATCGAAGTTTAAGAGAGCGCGACTGATGACATCCACGCTCCGACCTATACCGGCTCACATTCGCAATCCAATCCAACTACAGCGAGGCGTGAGACAAGGAAACGCTATTTCTCTGAAATTGTTCACAGCTGAGATATTTTCATGCTTCTGGACTAGAAAGGATGGGGCATTAACATCAATGGCGAGTACCTAACACACTTGCGATTTGCCGATGATGTAGTTCTTGGAAGACCTGAACATAATGCTCGAAGATCTCGGTAATGCTTCTTAAAGGAGAGAATCTTCGAGCATGTTGGGACACCTGGGACAGGCAGTCCAGTTAGGTTAGTCCAACTTCGAGAAAGAGATCTGTCGTCAAATTCAGCTCGGATGGGCAGCTTTCGGGAACCTCCGGCATATATTCGCATCCGAAATACCTAAATGTCTCAAGACGAAAGTCTTTGACCAGTGTGTGTTGCCAGTAATGACATATGGGAGTGAGACGTGGTCGTTCACTATGGGTCTCATAAGAAGGCTCATGCAAGGTCACCCAGTGAGCAATGAAGAGAGTGATGCTGGGAATTTCCCTGCTTAATCGAATCAGAAATGATGGGATCCGCAGGAGAACTAAGACAACCGACATCGCTCGAAGGATTGCATCTTTGAAGTAGGCGGGATACATAGCGGGGGGAACCGATGGCCGTTGGGGCGGAAAGGTTCTGGAATGGCGACCGCGTACCGGACGACGTTCCGTGGGCAGGGCCTCCACAAGGTGGACCTACGATCTGGTCAAGGTCGCAGGAAGCCGCTGGATGCGGACAGCATAGGACTGATCGTTGTGGAGATCCTTGGGGGAGGTCTGTCCAGCAGTGGGCGTCATTCGGCTGACATGATTACAGGTTTTTTCACCAAAACTGCATAAATAAATGAAATAAAATAAAATGAATACATTAAAATTTAGGTCAGTTAAAGTGAAGCAAAATTAAATAAGCGCTCTCTTTCACTGGAAATATTCATATAAGTTACTTCTTGGGTGTGGCAAAACTTGCTAAGTGACATACAAAAACTTGATAACTGCAACTTAGTTGTAAAAAAAGTGTGTGGCAAAACTAAGTAATTACTTTTTTATTTTTCTATTTAAAACTGTAAAAAGGAACATCATGGCCTGCTGTATAACATATCGAAAGATCCACAGTAAATTTTCTTCACCTTAAAAAGTTATTGCCATTTTTGTGGGAAAAAAACACAAAAACGTGAATATCTCAGAGTTTTGGTTTTGTTAGTTATTTAGTTTTGACACGACGGTGACGATATGTCATTACTGGCAACACACACTGGTCAGACTTTCGTCTTGAGACATAGAGGTATTTCGGTAAACTGTATTTAGTAAATAGATTTTCAGTTTCAAAATGTTTTGTTTCTCTATTATATTATTTACAGGTAAGAATTTCGTTTATTAACAGCTCATACAGCTGGAAAAGTTTGGGAGGATACAACAGTAGAATCTTCCAAACAAGCGTTTTCTAAAGGTTTGACTACTTACAGGCCTAAAGGGCCCAACCGGCAAAGGACGACGCCGTATAATTTCACATACAGGCAGTGACGAAGGTTTTGTAGATTCCGGTTTACTTATTTTTGAATCGAATAATAATAGTATGGACTATCATGAAGAGATGAATTCAGAGTGTTTTGAGAAATGGCTTAAAAGCATTTTGCCAAAATTAAAGCCAAATGCGGTGCTGGTATTAGATCGAAAAGTCGAGCGTATCCCCACTTCAAACTGGCGGAAGGCTGATATAGTTCAGTGGTTAGATGAAAAACAAATTAAATATCAACCTACAATGATAAAGGCTCACTTAATCGAAATAGTAAAATTACAAAAATCTAATTACGAACGCTATGCTGTGGAAGCGTTGGCCGCTGAGTACGGTGTCACAATCCTGCGTCTGCCACCTTATCACTGTGAGCTCAACCCAATAGAGTTAGTTTGGGCTCAAGCAAAGGGGTACGTTGCCAGGAACAATAAAACTTTTAAAATAAAAGAGGTAAAAAAAATATTTGAAGAAGGCCTGAAAGAGGTGACGCCTGATAATTGGAGACAGTGCATACACCATGCCATTTAAGTCGAAGACAAAATGTGTCTACTCGACCACATTATAGACCAATATGTGGATTCCTTCGTTATAAATGTAACTGCAATGAATCAATAGCAACCGTAACGAATAAAAACTTACATAATTACTTGTATTTTGCTGACTTTCAAGTGTTAATTCCCCTGAACCTCTTTGAATTTTTTTTTCCCAGCTATGGTTATAATTTTTTAGTGAGAAGTTTTAATATGGAGGTAGGGCCCATATTTCTTAAATCGTATTATTTAATTCGTTTTGTACCTATTAAATATTTACAATTATTTAAAAAAGGCTTTGATACCTCATAAAATAAATCATGACTAAATGTCCAAGTCTAGTGATTGCCGAACGTCACTATTGTAGCGGGTCACCCTTTTTTGTATCAGTCACCGTTGAAGTTGTCATTTCGCTGACTACAATTATTAATCGTGCTATAGTATCCCATTTTAGGGCTTGATGGCGCTGTGCGGACTAAATAATGTCCATGGATATTTATTATTTTATGATCATTTATTTCTATCACTAAACACCAGCTGCGTTATTTTAACATTCGTTATGTAAGTAAATAAATTGATTGATCAAGCCTGTCGCTTAAGAACTTTAGAAAATTATACAGGTGCCTACAAATAAATACATAAGTTTTTTAATTAACATAAATTTTCTCATCTATACGTTCATGACGTTCGGAAAATTTCTAATTCCAAAATATAAAAGCCTTCCTGGTAACACAAATTCCGAGACCTACAAGAATTTATGTAAGTGTCGATATCAATTTGGGATATCGAGGAAAATTGAGATGAAACGGACATTTTTATATGAGACGTTTCAAGGCCTGGGTCGTACTTTGAACAAAAGGTTTTACGTGTACTTTTAGGGTTCTCTAGGAGCAAAGTATTCAGGTTTGAAGACTATTTATTTCATCAAAATCCATATTCTCCGTGCTTCGGAAGGCACGTTAGCAGTTGTCCCGGTTGACGTTGCTAGATGTTAGTCGTTAAGCTAGTCAGAGGCCTTAGGGCGGCTTGATAACATCTGACATTAAGGTTGCTCACTAGCCTTACACTCCTCCAATAATTCGCACTGAGCCCGCGTGTTGCTCATTCCACTTCATAGTTGAGGTGAGGCCTGTGCCCAGCGGTGTGACGTATATAGGCTGTTTATGTTAAAATCCATATTACTAAAACCAGAACTGCTCGCGTGCAGCAATCGCCAAATTTCTTAGCTGATTTAAGCGAGCGTTCGTTTTAGAATTTGAGGCTAGGACTACAGAATAGCTGTTGCGGCATGGCTGACCAAGAAATACATGATCACAACGTTCGAGAAATGTTTTATGCTTTAAGTAGATGACTGTAAAGTTTATTTCTCAACTACAATCCACAGCAAAAAAATACGGGCTCTGCTTTGGGATCAGATCGTCTAGGCGCTTCCCGAAGCGCGGCTACTGTTTGCTCGCAGTTTGCATTCGCAAAGATTCTAAATAGAGTGCCCACACGGGGCGTTGCGTCGCAAACTGCGTATGTACAACACACTCAACCAATCAGCAATCAGCCGCTCACTGTTCGCCTAGAGAGCGTCGTGGCCTAGTGGTTAAACACTCCGACTCGGAACCCGATGGTCCCGAGATCGAATCCGGCCGGAACACACCTACTTTGTGTTCATTGTAAAATTTGCGGCTAACTCTCCGGTGATGGAAAACACCGATATAAAACCCAAGCAACCCGGATAACGGCGGTAGGCTCGCCCCTTGCCACGTTGGGTTCAAATTCCCTCGGCGAAATGTGGGCTCCTGAATGTTCCGTTCACCATGACGGCAACAGTCAGTGCGCCTCTGACTAACCCATTAGGGATATGGTCGTGAGGGTATGTATGTATGTATGTATGTTCGCCTAATCATGATGCGCCCTAACCCCCGCATTCACAAGCGTCAATCAACGCTGAGCACTCGCTCACGCTCATGTTGTCCCGTAAAATGAACAATAGAACTGAAAGGGACAGCTATACTTATGAGGGATGCTTAGCTGTGACCATTTTTATTTTGTAAAATATGATCAGACGGGAACGCAGATAAGTACAACTTAGTTACCATCTGTTAGTGACTTTGATTTTTAAAGCTGTGACACCGCTCACGATTAACGCTTATTTACGCAATAGGACCTACTACGACAAACATTCATTCTATAGCAAATCGCGCTGCGTCCGCCTTACATACGAGCAGGTAGGTAGGTTGATGTTCCTAACTCGCATTTATGTGTTTAATCATCATCCAAAAAAATCAAGTGGCAATAAGTCCCTGAAATGCGTTTGTCAAACCACACCACATTTCTAGTGAAATTATACTTTCGTTGTTTCGTCCGAGAGATTAGATTAATTGTAGTAGCACGTACTCGTGTCGCCTTTCATGCACTATAAGTTAAAAGCAGGTCAAATGCATTATTTGTAAAAAAAAAACATTTTGACATGAACGTCACCCTCTGACAACGGTTACTCATTCGCGTTTTAGTGCTTCGCCGATCATCACATTTATTTTCTTATAAAAGTGTTTTGGGTATTATAACGATACCTAAACGAAGTTATAGGGACGACGAAAGTTTTTATTTCAGTAAGGAAATGGAGACGAAACTTGAACGCCGCCAACGCAAGCGTTCGCGCAACAAAAGACATTCCGATGGCTGTAGTTCGACGGTGATTGCATCACCGCCGGTACCGATATTATAGGGCGAAGGTAAGTCCTGAAATATTGTTAATGTGTACAGAAACATTCAAATTGTATATCGTGGAGTTTCCTTGCGGTTTTTTCTTTATCAGTAGAACCGTTGTAAGGAAATATTCATTGCGTAGTTACATGGTCTACATCTGTTTGATTTTACTGGAAGTCATGTTACGCCTTAAACAGTGTTGTGTACATCTTATGGGGATGTTACCTTCACGTTATTTAGATTCCGACAAATATTTATAGTCTTACTAGTGTTGTGTACATTTGAAAGGAATGTTACCTTCACGTTACCTCAGTGATGTGTTCATCTCAAGGGGATGATTCCTTCATAGAGTGTTACCATGTTATGTGTTGTGTACATTTGAAAGGAATGTTGCCTTCACGTTATTTAGGTTCCGACAAATATTTATAGTCTTACTAGTGTTGTGTACATTTGAAAGGAATGTTACCTTCACGTTACCTCAGTGATGTGTTCATCTCAAGGGGATGATTCCTTCATAGAGTGTTACCATGTTATGTGTTGTGTACATTTGAAAGGAATGTTGCCTTCACGTTATTTAGGTTCCGACAAATATATAAAGTCTTACTAGTGTTGTGTACATTTGAAAGGAATGTTACCTTCACGTTACCTCAGTGATGTGTTCATCTCAAGGGGATGATTCCTTCATAGAGTGTTACCATGTTATGTGTTGTGTACATTTGAAAGGAATGTTGCCTTCACGTTATTTAGATTCCGACAAATATTTATAGTCTTACTAGTGTTGTGTACATTTGAAAGGAATGTTATCTTCACGTTACCTCAGTGATGTGTTCATCTCAAGGGGATGATTCCTTCATAGAGTGTTACCATGTTATGTGTTGTGTACATTTGAAAGGAATGTTGCCTTCACGTTATTTAGGTTCCGACAAATATTTATAGTCTTACTAGTGTTGTGTACATTTGAAAGGAATGTTACTAATGTTATAATGACTGCTGTGTATATTTAAGAGGAATGTTACCATAATGCATCTTTTAAGTTATCTTTACCTGCCAGTTAAATGTCACAATTTAAAATACATTGTTAAGAATCACATGTGACTCATGGGACAGGGAATGTGTTATTATGTTTTGTGGTCACCTAGCTGGGGAGAACTCGGTGTATATCAAAACTGACCTTTGTTTTATACAAAACAAAAGGCTTCTCACCCGTAATTGGCTACTGGTGATAAATGGATGGCTTGCTGGTAAATGGATCTACTATGTTTAGGCGACTCAGTGCCAATTATTACAGATTAATTTATTTTATCTTATTTGAAAAATAAAACAGTATGTTTTATTCAATAAAATACAGGATAGGACCACTATTACCATAAACATGTTAAGAGGAAACTAAGTCAGGCCCGTCTCATGTACAAGATGCCGAACCTAATGTCAGTGTTGCACTGCCAACCCAAACAATGTCTACTGACACTGTATTTGCCGAACCCAAATTGACGAAATGCTAGCCTTGTTGGGAGAGACTCCTTCAAAGGATAATAAATTCTGCTCAAAAAATCAGCTGATCTGGCCTTGCGCTTAGAACATTACCACCAAAGTTGAACCCTGAAATCAATGCAGATGGCCGTAGCCATTTCCTGCATTTCTGATGCTTCAACTCAGTTTTTTCATCAGAACATAGAGATTAGAACGTCATTAAAACTTTGATTGAAGCTACACGCTGACTATGTGACTCACTCCACACTGAGTCAATGACGAGAAGGAGTTTCATATGTTCCACGATAAAGAATTAAATTAAAGATTGTTTGTATAATACAGATATTGACGACTTCTTGTTTGGGGAGAAATTGACTGACACTGTCACTGACTGAGGCTGCTAATGCAATTTTCAGTCTGGTGCCGAATTGAAATTACCGTTAAATAAGTATAAAATTCCGACGTAAAAACCAAAACCAGCTTTAACCCAGTTTTTGACCTCGAGACTTTCACTTTTGCCGAGCAGATTACCGGGAACACCGAAGAGGTCACAGCCTGCAGCACTGGCTCTAACGTGAGCGCCGCGTCAGTGGCAGTAACTGACGCCGCGACCGCCGCCCCGCTCGCAGCAGCGCCCGGGCCTACGTCGCTAGATTCCGTAGCTTCAGTGGGTCGTCTAGTTAACGTCTATCGCTTATGACCAGTGACGATTATTGACCAATGATCCTGCTATTTTGTTGTGGATAAAGGTTATTCCCCTATGCGAATCCACCACGCAGACCTGCGAACCAAACTTTGCAACGTTACCTTCAACTCAATCCATAAAATATAGATTAGCTATCAATGAATTTAAAAGTACTGGAGCTATTTCCGAATATAAATCATCTGCAGTCCAGGAGAGTTTACATCTAGTTATTTTTTAATGGAAGAGCCCAATGGTAAAAATCGATTTATATGAAATTCAAAAAGATTTAATAAACACATTGCAACACATCACTTCAAGATTGAAGATTTAAGAACAACGACAGGATAGTTGCAAATAAAGATGTTTCGCAAGTTTGCTCGGACTCCTCACTTCGTCTTGCCCCGCAGTCCAGTACTGTTGGATGTACACCAAGCAAATGAAAAGAAGCAAATACCTTGCCCTGAATAAATATAATAGTAACGATAACTAAATGTCTCTGCCGAAATGTTTACAGGATGATTTTTCCTGGTGGCAAAAATCTTCAGCTATAACAGTAAATCCTATTAGGCAAGATGATTGCTGTCTTGTTTTCTTTCCAGGTGCCAACAAAAAAGGGTGGGGGTAACATGTGGTGAGGAGACCACCAATGGTCAATGGAGTATCGGAGAAACAGTCAAACATATAAACTATTCGAAACTCTTGGCAGCTTTTTTAGACTTACCAACCTTTGCTGGAGGTTTTTAAAGAAATGACAGTTATTAGTGCGTATTGACAATACGGCTGCTATCTCATATATCAACCGTTTGGGTGGAGATTCCCACACCTTACCGAAATAACTAAATACCTAGTTAGGCTATATTAAGGTATTTGTATACGCTTCATAGATGAAGCTCTACTGACAGTGAGATAGCAGATGCAGAGTCACACAATTTCACCTAGATACTGAATGGGAACTAAAAACAAGTGTTTTTGGTAAATTTTTACAGATTTTTGTGAATACACTTTTTTGCATATTGACTAAATACTAAATGTGACAATTATGTATCATGGAATAGAGATCCTTGAGCATGTGCGGTGAATGTTTTTACTTTAGATTGGCAACAACTTTCATTTTATGCATTTCCCCCATTTGCCATGATATTATGACCTTAGAAAAATTATAATTGATCACGCTGAGGGTATTGTTGTAGTCCCAATTGGCCCACACAAGCCTCCTCTTTTCCAGGATCTTCTTTGATTAGAGTTAGTTGAATTCGAACCATGTAAAAACATTGTTTTGTCTCTTTCCAACAGCATACCTAAGGTGACGTTGATTGCATGGAAGTTATCGGAACGGCACTACTGGAGATGAGTGTAGCCACATCAGCCTTAAATATTATGATGGCTCCCTGTTCTGTAAATATATTAAAACAATATAATGTCGCGATACGACGTTGGGTAAGCTTTTATCAAGATAATAACATTAACAAATAGGTATGAGGTGTTAAATCCGCAAATACTTATTTTAACTGACCGTTTCATTTTATTCTGGTTTTAATTTGGATCATTAAAACAGTCGTCGCTCTGCTTCATCATTGATCTTAGGATCGAGAGTTGGGTTTGATGACCATACTATCCAAAGGTTTTTCAAGGATTTCCATAGATTCCGTGCTTCAGCGCCAAGGTACAACATTACCTGGGACCTCAATAGTTTTACATTTCTTATCCAATTGATACACAAATGCTACTCTCAGTCTAGGACAATTAACTTAGAGAACTGCCACATTACATTAAACTAGTAACAGCTCACAGAGTCCTAACTTTTAATTAAATGAATTTTAGTAGCATTATATTAAAAGACCGGCTCATATTTATCAAGATACAGGATTTGATAAAAACCTCTCGCCCAGGCACTCCACAACCTAATCTGAGCATACCTTTCTACGAAGTAGACCACACAAGGCAATGTCAACCAACAGCATTAGACGTTGGATTGAGGACATGTTATCAGTAAGCGGAATTGACACCTTCATGTTTTCAGCTCATTCCAACCAGACATGCCAGCGCCTGCGCTGCTCGTAGAGCAGGCATCAGTATTGGTTTCATTCGAAAAACGGCTGGGTGGAGTGGAAATTCTAATGTTTTTGCCCTTTATTATCTACCACCGCGAGATTGAAACTCATCAATTCGATGAATTCGCTATTTACAAAGTCACGTTGAATTAGACTTTGAATTTTAATCCAATAATAATTATTTCTGAATAATTATGTAACCACATTATGTTATACTTAATTTATATTATTTTAAAATAACTAGAAATTTTTTCATGTAAAAATTTCATTTACTAGCCAATATTTCACTTACTTTCAAAATCTACAATTAATCTAATCTCGAAGGACGAAACAACGAAAGTATAATTAATGATTAAACGAACTTACCTGAAGTGATGTTCTATCATAATTATACGAGTTGTTTCGTCCGAGAGATTAGCTCCCACCCACCCTAGGCCCCATAAGGTGAAATATTAGGTGCAAAGCTTTCAACTAAATGAGTAACCGTTGTCAGAGGGTGACGTTCATGTCAAAATGTTTTTTTTTTACAAATAATGCATTTGACCTGCTTTTAACTTATAGTGCATGAAAGGCGACACGAGTACGTGCTACTACAATTAATCTAATCTCTCGGACGAAACAACTCGTATAATTATGATAGAACATCACTTCAGGTAAGTTCGTTTAATCATTAATACTAAATCAAAAGAGCAAACCTTGACGTGCCATGTTTGCGTTCAACTTTTAAACCGAGTTATTCAGCGCAAAAATGCCGAAAGACTGAGGAATTCGCTATGTGTGGCTTTGTGACACAGCGGTATACCGCGCTTCTGATTATTGGGTTCACGTGTTTCAGGGTTCTGTTACGGCTGAGGAGTCGAAATAAAACGGGAAAGACAGACGTGTTTTTTAACTTATATCAAGTTTTAGAGACGTACACAGGGAGATTTTGGAAGGGTTGCCAAATTATTCAGTAAGTCAGTAGCTCAATCTAGTTACGTAAAGTTTTTACAGATATAAGGTTAAGGTAACTAATTAAAGGGGGCTTCGCCTTAACAAATTATCCATAGTTTCGCATTGTGTGGCTTCTTTCATACTTTCTGCAAATATAATTAAACATGTAACTATGTCTTTTACAAATATTATTCAACTATCATAAACGAAACATGTCAGATAGGCAGACATTGAAAGATGATGCATACCCTTTATGTTGGTAGTAGGTATTAATTGCCTTTCAGGAACCAAAAAATAGTACATTGTTACCCTAGGGGTGAAAGTAACTTATTTAGTCCCGAGACGGGGTTTGGCGCCCGGAACGAAGTGAGGGCGCCAATAGTTCGAGGGACTAAATAAGTCTTTAACCCGAGGTGAACACTGTGCTTTTCATTACAAATACAAGGAAAGTTAAAATTAAAACATGAATTAGCTAAAAAAAATTTAGAAAAGTAAATGAAGATTGAATTGCCGATTTCCCGACTATTTTGTTTGTTTTTTTTTCTGTGGCCGGCCTGCTATTCAGCCATTATTTCTTATTTTCATCATTGGAAAAATGGTAAATATTTTGCTCAAAGCTAAGTTATTTTAAAGAAATTGTTAAAACTAAATTATAATAAAATTATTTAAAAAATAGTATTCTCTTATCAATTCTTAACTAAGTTATTTCAATTTTACATCGTGGCTGTATAGGAATTTATGGTTCAATAGATATGTGAAAAAGAACTATGTTTTTTTTAATAATTTGACAGCTGTCAGTTGTAAGTGATTCTCCCTAGGGATGAAAAGTATTACTTTCAGCCCGCTTCTCAGGTCAGTAATGACCTACTTTCAGAGTATGAGTAATGAAAAGTATAATACATACTACATACATACTCGGTTCTTAAAAAAGATAGTATATTATGTCTGCAAAATGTAGCTGAAACTAGCCAGAAGTTGTTGCACGGAATAAGATAGCCTTTCCAATCTAGTTACCTAGTAAGTAAGATAAAATGTGTTTGCAATTTCTGCACTTTTCTTTATACTTACACTGCTGTAGCGCTGTATTGCGAAATGTACACTATTACGTATTCTAGTAAGAGAACACGCAGAAAGCATTATTTTTCACGGTTTTTGTTTGTAGGCGTGGTGGGGCGCCAGTGGCTAAGTACCCTGAGAGTCTATGTGGCGTCGAGTTCAAATCTGGCCGGAACACCTCTACTTCCGGCTAACTCTCCAGTGATGGAACAGTACATTATGACATGAGTGCGTTAAGTTGATAATCACGCCAAGGCCATATTGATAGCCTAGTCCATAGAATTACAAGAAAGCAGAGGCTGTAATTATCAAAGCACACATGTCATACGACGTTTTCACATGATAATATGTCATTCGCAGCAAATAATAATGACATAATTTATGATAGTACGCTACAGTTCACCTGTTCAATTGAAAATGAGTCAATGACCGATAAAACGCCACTCAGTCAGTCAGCAGACAGTCAGCCACTCACTGTTTGCCTCACAGAACATAAAATCTATGTTGTATGTATCTATGTGTTGTATGGCCAGTTCGACATTCGAATGAATCGTCTTTAGTGAAAAGCTTTCATGTGTTTTTTTAATATGCAAAGAAAACAATAACATACAGCCTACCTCAGAATAAAATCTCACTGCACCTAAACATTTTTCACCACACGGCCTTGCATTCCAAATTCAAATCACTTTATGCCCTGGGGCATAATGAAATCCAATACTTACAACATTATGTCCCGGCTTTTTATTTACTAAATAAAATGAGTTTCTAACATTATTTTATTCACAATTGTGTTGAAAAACGTCGTATGATACACGTGTGTATTGATGATTACCGTCCTCGGCTCTCTTAAGACCCTCGCCTACGGCTCGGGTCTCAATAGCGCCTCAGCGGTAATCACCAACATTACACACTTGTACCATAATGTACTATTACAGAATCAAAATCACAAGCCTATTTATATTTCACTGAAAAATAAAACTGTGAAGTTTCTCGGCAGCACCCTGTTTTTAAGCCAAGGCTATATCAGCTCTTTAGCTATTAAGCACCCGTCGACTGCAGCACGGATAGAGGACTGAGGGCATTCGCCTCTACTCTTCGAGACCAGCTGATGCCAGGCGAGTGACAGTTTCAATTTACAGGTAGACTAGCCAAAGGAAGGTAATCAAAAATACCAAACTAAGACCAAAAACGAACTCATTGACACTAAAAATGAAGTTGCAAGGTACTTAAAAATCACCAAATCTCAAATGTAACAAAGGATTGTACTGTAAGTAAGGTAAAAGTAAGGTAAGGACTGTACTTCAATGAATGAAATGTCGTTTTTACCTGTGGTGAAGCTATTGCCATACATATTTGTGACCGGATGTATTTTTGTATTAAAGTATTAAATGTAGTTGTTGCTGACAATTGTAATGCTGTTTCATTATTAATTTTGTAAATTTTAAATATTACTGTAAACATTCACACAAAGGCACAATTCCTGGTAGAGCGACATTTTAACTCCATAGGGTGTTTTGCTTTGTATATTTAATGTACTTACATTTTACAAAAAAAAAGTACCTATTTAATTGTGTTCATCCGTTGTCTATACTCGGATTTTTAATTGTAGTCAGTGAAATGACATTTTCAGTGTGGCAGGTTTTCAGTCCCAAAGAAATAGTGATGTGGTAAATCGAGTTTTTACAATTAAAAGTTAGTCGACATTACAGCCTGGCAAAAAAGTCGTAGTGAATGACCACGTCCCACTTCCATATCGTCACCGTCGTGTCAAAATTAAATAACTGACACCTTTGCCGAAATTCAGTTTATGAGATTTTTGAATATAGGAAAGTGTGATCTACATTTCAGTCTTTAGCCGTTGCGATATGTATAATACTCGCTAAGATATCTCCGTTTTAGTAAATCTATTGACCATATATTACAACAAGGTTTGTACTAGAATTTCCGTGGAACAATTGAATAACTGGTAAATAAATTAAATAACTACATAATAAGGGCCACTACAATAAAAACAAAGTCAATAAGATACTTTGTTGAATTCTGCCACAACTCACTCCAAAACATAATTACAAAATTTAGTTGTGGCAAAATTGAATAAATGCGCTTGTTTAATTTTTCATTATAAAAATGATACTTAGCCATAAATTTTGAGATTGATAAGTGTGCTTAGTCAGTTTTTCCTGTTTAAAGCCGTGAATAAAAATCAAGCTAATATCAAGCAAACTAAATAGGAAATCCAAAAACAATAAAATTGTAACATGTTTCTGAATCCAACCTCTGACAATCAACTTCAGATTACACCCAAAACAAATATTAAAATTTGAAAATTAAAATAAATAAAGATAACTGTTCTGATTCAACATCTAGCTCATTGACGTCAAATTGAGCTGATGGTTCAGGTAAACTTTTACGACGATACGTTGCATGTAGTTCACGATTTTGAAGGCTATATTCAGTAATTGCAGCAGCAGGTGTACTTCTTGTTTGTCGACTAGGCTTGTTTAACGTATCTATGGATAAATATGGGCCGTTATAACCATATCTAAAATCAAAAAAGCCCGGAAATTGTTTTTCAAAACGTAAGCATTTGATTCTCAACCAAGCGTTGTGATTCCTGGCTACGGCGGCGGTTATCGTAACGGCGGAGCAGGGGGTGCTAGGAATCCCCGGGTAAGATTCGGCTGCCACCATCGACGACTCGACCTGGCAACATTTAACTCATGCACACTGAGGCTCGACGCGAACCTCGTGGAGTTGGAAAAATTGGTAAGTTACATTATTACATACCTATTATTGGGTTATATGAAGTCCGAAGAAAGGGGGAGGACTCGATAACCCTGCAATCCGGTAACTTACCACCGAGAGGGCGACCAACAGTCCCTAGGTGGTGTTGGGTTCATCTTCACAAGTCCCCTGTCAGCAACGTGATCACTGTCGGAAGTGTTTCGAGCAGAGTAGCGTACCCGTTACTCAGAATATCGAAATGACATTCGCTGAATGTCATTCAGGTCTACGCTCCGACCTCCAAACACGACGATGTCGCGGTGGAGGCTATGTATGAGGAGATTTCTGAAGCCATGCATAGCCATAAAACCCACTACAAAGTTGTGAGGGGAGACTTCAATGCGAAGTTGAGGCAACGCTGCGGTGATGAGCTGAGAGTAGGGCAATTTGGATCTGGGCAACGGAACAAAAGGGGCCAGATTACTGCTGGCCGACTTCATGGATAATGAGAACCTCTTTATGATGAACTCTTTCTTCAAGAAGCCCGTAACCCGAAATGGACCTGGATCAGTCCGGACGGTAAGGTCAAAAACGAGATCAATTTTATCACGACGAAGAAACATAATATTCAATGATGTCACTGTGATCAACGCTGTTAAGATAGGAAGCGATCACCGCATGGTCAGAGGCACATTGAATATCGAAGTTTAAGAGAGCGCGACTGATGACATCCACGCTCCGACCTATACCGGCTCACATTCGCAATCCAATCCAACTACAGCGAGGCGTGAGACAAGGAAACGCTATTTCTCTGAAATTGTTCACAGCTGAGATATTTTCATGCTTCTGGACTAGAAAGGATGGGGCATTAACATCAATGGCGAGTACCTAACACACTTGCGATTTGCCGATGATGTAGTTCTTGGAAGACCTGAACATAATGCTCGAAGATCTCGGTAATGCTTCTTAAAGGAGAGAATCTTCGAGCATGTTGGGACACCTGGGACAGGCAGTCCAGTTAGGTTAGTCCAACTTCGAGAAAGAGATCTGTCGTCAAATTCAGCTCGGATGGGCAGCTTTCGGGAACCTCCGGCATATATTCGCATCCGAAATACCTAAATGTCTCAAGACGAAAGTCTTTGACCAGTGTGTGTTGCCAGTAATGACATATGGGAGTGAGACGTGGTCGTTCACTATGGGTCTCATAAGAAGGCTCATGCAAGGTCACCCAGTGAGCAATGAAGAGAGTGATGCTGGGAATTTCCCTGCTTAATCGAATCAGAAATGATGGGATCCGCAGGAGAACTAAGACAACCGACATCGCTCGAAGGATTGCATCTTTGAAGTAGGCGGGATACATAGCGGGGGGAACCGATGGCCGTTGGGGCGGAAAGGTTCTGGAATGGCGACCGCGTACCGGACGACGTTCCGTGGGCAGGGCCTCCACAAGGTGGACCTACGATCTGGTCAAGGTCGCAGGAAGCCGCTGGATGCGGACAGCATAGGACTGATCGTTGTGGAGATCCTTGGGGGAGGTCTGTCCAGCAGTGGGCGTCATTCGGCTGACATGATTACAGGTTTTTTCACCAAAACTGCATAAATAAATGAAATAAAATAAAATGAATACATTAAAATTTAGGTCAGTTAAAGTGAAGCAAAATTAAATAAGCGCTCTCTTTCACTGGAAATATTCATATAAGTTACTTCTTGGGTGTGGCAAAACTTGCTAAGTGACATACAAAAACTTGATAACTGCAACTTAGTTGTAAAAAAAGTGTGTGGCAAAACTAAGTAATTACTTTTTTATTTTTCTATTTAAAACTGTAAAAAGGAACATCATGGCCTGCTGTATAACATATCGAAAGATCCACAGTAAATTTTCTTCACCTTAAAAAGTTATTGCCATTTTTGTGGGAAAAAAACACAAAAACGTGAATATCTCAGAGTTTTGGTTTTGTTAGTTATTTAGTTTTGACACGACGGTGACGATATGTCATTACTGGCAACACACACTGGTCAGACTTTCGTCTTGAGACATAGAGGTATTTCGGTAAACTGTATTTAGTAAATAGATTTTCAGTTTCAAAATGTTTTGTTTCTCTATTATATTATTTACAGGTAAGAATTTCGTTTATTAACAGCTCATACAGCTGGAAAAGTTTGGGAGGATACAACAGTAGAATCTTCCAAACAAGCGTTTTCTAAAGGTTTGACTACTTACAGGCCTAAAGGGCCCAACCGGCAAAGGACGACGCCGTATAATTTCACATACAGGCAGTGACGAAGGTTTTGTAGATTCCGGTTTACTTATTTTTGAATCGAATAATAATAGTATGGACTATCATGAAGAGATGAATTCAGAGTGTTTTGAGAAATGGCTTAAAAGCATTTTGCCAAAATTAAAGCCAAATGCGGTGCTGGTATTAGATCGAAAAGTCGAGCGTATCCCCACTTCAAACTGGCGGAAGGCTGATATAGTTCAGTGGTTAGATGAAAAACAAATTAAATATCAACCTACAATGATAAAGGCTCACTTAATCGAAATAGTAAAATTACAAAAATCTAATTACGAACGCTATGCTGTGGAAGCGTTGGCCGCTGAGTACGGTGTCACAATCCTGCGTCTGCCACCTTATCACTGTGAGCTCAACCCAATAGAGTTAGTTTGGGCTCAAGCAAAGGGGTACGTTGCCAGGAACAATAAAACTTTTAAAATAAAAGAGGTAAAAAAAATATTTGAAGAAGGCCTGAAAGAGGTGACGCCTGATAATTGGAGACAGTGCATACACCATGCCATTTAAGTCGAAGACAAAATGTGTCTACTCGACCACATTATAGACCAATATGTGGATTCCTTCGTTATAAATGTAACTGCAATGAATCAATAGCAACCGTAACGAATAAAAACTTACATAATTACTTGTATTTTGCTGACTTTCAAGTGTTAATTCCCCTGAACCTCTTTGAATTTTTTTTTCCCAGCTATGGTTATAATTTTTTAGTGAGAAGTTTTAATATGGAGGTAGGGCCCATATTTCTTAAATCGTATTATTTAATTCGTTTTGTACCTATTAAATATTTACAATTATTTAAAAAAGGCTTTGATACCTCATAAAATAAATCATGACTAAATGTCCAAGTCTAGTGATTGCCGAACGTCACTATTGTAGCGGGTCACCCTTTTTTGTATCAGTCACCGTTGAAGTTGTCATTTCGCTGACTACAATTATTAATCGTGCTATAGTATCCCATTTTAGGGCTTGATGGCGCTGTGCGGACTAAATAATGTCCATGGATATTTATTATTTTATGATCATTTATTTCTATCACTAAACACCAGCTGCGTTATTTTAACATTCGTTATGTAAGTAAATAAATTGATTGATCAAGCCTGTCGCTTAAGAACTTTAGAAAATTATACAGGTGCCTACAAATAAATACATAAGTTTTTTAATTAACATAAATTTTCTCATCTATACGTTCATGACGTTCGGAAAATTTCTAATTCCAAAATATAAAAGCCTTCCTGGTAACACAAATTCCGAGACCTACAAGAATTTATGTAAGTGTCGATATCAATTTGGGATATCGAGGAAAATTGAGATGAAACGGACATTTTTATATGAGACGTTTCAAGGCCTGGGTCGTACTTTGAACAAAAGGTTTTACGTGTACTTTTAGGGTTCTCTAGGAGCAAAGTATTCAGGTTTGAAGACTATTTATTTCATCAAAATCCATATTCTCCGTGCTTCGGAAGGCACGTTAGCAGTTGTCCCGGTTGACGTTGCTAGATGTTAGTCGTTAAGCTAGTCAGAGGCCTTAGGGCGGCTTGATAACATCTGACATTAAGGTTGCTCACTAGCCTTACACTCCTCCAATAATTCGCACTGAGCCCGCGTGTTGCTCATTCCACTTCATAGTTGAGGTGAGGCCTGTGCCCAGCGGTGTGACGTATATAGGCTGTTTATGTTAAAATCCATATTACTAAAACCAGAACTGCTCGCGTGCAGCAATCGCCAAATTTCTTAGCTGATTTAAGCGAGCGTTCGTTTTAGAATTTGAGGCTAGGACTACAGAATAGCTGTTGCGGCATGGCTGACCAAGAAATACATGATCACAACGTTCGAGAAATGTTTTATGCTTTAAGTAGATGACTGTAAAGTTTATTTCTCAACTACAATCCACAGCAAAAAAATACGGGCTCTGCTTTGGGATCAGATCGTCTAGGCGCTTCCCGAAGCGCGGCTACTGTTTGCTCGCAGTTTGCATTCGCAAAGATTCTAAATAGAGTGCCCACACGGGGCGTTGCGTCGCAAACTGCGTATGTACAACACACTCAACCAATCAGCAATCAGCCGCTCACTGTTCGCCTAGAGAGCGTCGTGGCCTAGTGGTTAAACACTCCGACTCGGAACCCGATGGTCCCGAGATCGAATCCGGCCGGAACACACCTACTTTGTGTTCATTGTAAAATTTGCGGCTAACTCTCCGGTGATGGAAAACACCGATATAAAACCCAAGCAACCCGGATAACGGCGGTAGGCTCGCCCCTTGCCACGTTGGGTTCAAATTCCCTCGGCGAAATGTGGGCTCCTGAATGTTCCGTTCACCATGACGGCAACAGTCAGTGCGCCTCTGACTAACCCATTAGGGATATGGTCGTGAGGGTATGTATGTATGTATGTATGTTCGCCTAATCATGATGCGCCCTAACCCCCGCATTCACAAGCGTCAATCAACGCTGAGCACTCGCTCACGCTCATGTTGTCCCGTAAAATGAACAATAGAACTGAAAGGGACAGCTATACTTATGAGGGATGCTTAGCTGTGACCATTTTTATTTTGTAAAATATGATCAGACGGGAACGCAGATAAGTACAACTTAGTTACCATCTGTTAGTGACTTTGATTTTTAAAGCTGTGACACCGCTCACGATTAACGCTTATTTACGCAATAGGACCTACTACGACAAACATTCATTCTATAGCAAATCGCGCTGCGTCCGCCTTACATACGAGCAGGTAGGTAGGTTGATGTTCCTAACTCGCATTTATGTGTTTAATCATCATCCAAAAAAATCAAGTGGCAATAAGTCCCTGAAATGCGTTTGTCAAACCACACCACATTTCTAGTGAAATTATACTTTCGTTGTTTCGTCCGAGAGATTAGATTAATTGTAGTAGCACGTACTCGTGTCGCCTTTCATGCACTATAAGTTAAAAGCAGGTCAAATGCATTATTTGTAAAAAAAAAACATTTTGACATGAACGTCACCCTCTGACAACGGTTACTCATTCGCGTTTTAGTGCTTCGCCGATCATCACATTTATTTTCTTATAAAAGTGTTTTGGGTATTATAACGATACCTAAACGAAGTTATAGGGACGACGAAAGTTTTTATTTCAGTAAGGAAATGGAGACGAAACTTGAACGCCGCCAACGCAAGCGTTCGCGCAACAAAAGACATTCCGATGGCTGTAGTTCGACGGTGATTGCATCACCGCCGGTACCGATATTATAGGGCGAAGGTAAGTCCTGAAATATTGTTAATGTGTACAGAAACATTCAAATTGTATATCGTGGAGTTTCCTTGCGGTTTTTTCTTTATCAGTAGAACCGTTGTAAGGAAATATTCATTGCGTAGTTACATGGTCTACATCTGTTTGATTTTACTGGAAGTCATGTTACGCCTTAAACAGTGTTGTGTACATCTTATGGGGATGTTACCTTCACGTTATTTAGATTCCGACAAATATTTATAGTCTTACTAGTGTTGTGTACATTTGAAAGGAATGTTACCTTCACGTTACCTCAGTGATGTGTTCATCTCAAGGGGATGATTCCTTCATAGAGTGTTACCATGTTATGTGTTGTGTACATTTGAAAGGAATGTTGCCTTCACGTTATTTAGGTTCCGACAAATATTTATAGTCTTACTAGTGTTGTGTACATTTGAAAGGAATGTTACCTTCACGTTACCTCAGTGATGTGTTCATCTCAAGGGGATGATTCCTTCATAGAGTGTTACCATGTTATGTGTTGTGTACATTTGAAAGGAATGTTGCCTTCACGTTATTTAGGTTCCGACAAATATATAAAGTCTTACTAGTGTTGTGTACATTTGAAAGGAATGTTACCTTCACGTTACCTCAGTGATGTGTTCATCTCAAGGGGATGATTCCTTCATAGAGTGTTACCATGTTATGTGTTGTGTACATTTGAAAGGAATGTTGCCTTCACGTTATTTAGATTCCGACAAATATTTATAGTCTTACTAGTGTTGTGTACATTTGAAAGGAATGTTATCTTCACGTTACCTCAGTGATGTGTTCATCTCAAGGGGATGATTCCTTCATAGAGTGTTACCATGTTATGTGTTGTGTACATTTGAAAGGAATGTTGCCTTCACGTTATTTAGGTTCCGACAAATATTTATAGTCTTACTAGTGTTGTGTACATTTGAAAGGAATGTTACTAATGTTATAATGACTGCTGTGTATATTTAAGAGGAATGTTACCATAATGCATCTTTTAAGTTATCTTTACCTGCCAGTTAAATGTCACAATTTAAAATACATTGTTAAGAATCACATGTGACTCATGGGACAGGGAATGTGTTATTATGTTTTGTGGTCACCTAGCTGGGGAGAACTCGGTGTATATCAAAACTGACCTTTGTTTTATACAAAACAAAAGGCTTCTCACCCGTAATTGGCTACTGGTGATAAATGGATGGCTTGCTGGTAAATGGATCTACTATGTTTAGGCGACTCAGTGCCAATTATTACAGATTAATTTATTTTATCTTATTTGAAAAATAAAACAGTATGTTTTATTCAATAAAATACAGGATAGGACCACTATTACCATAAACATGTTAAGAGGAAACTAAGTCAGGCCCGTCTCATGTACAAGATGCCGAACCTAATGTCAGTGTTGCACTGCCAACCCAAACAATGTCTACTGACACTGTATTTGCCGAACCCAAATTGACGAAATGCTAGCCTTGTTGGGAGAGACTCCTTCAAAGGATAATAAATTCTGCTCAAAAAATCAGCTGATCTGGCCTTGCGCTTAGAACATTACCACCAAAGTTGAACCCTGAAATCAATGCAGATGGCCGTAGCCATTTCCTGCATTTCTGATGCTTCAACTCAGTTTTTTCATCAGAACATAGAGATTAGAACGTCATTAAAACTTTGATTGAAGCTACACGCTGACTATGTGACTCACTCCACACTGAGTCAATGACGAGAAGGAGTTTCATATGTTCCACGATAAAGAATTAAATTAAAGATTGTTTGTATAATACAGATATTGACGACTTCTTGTTTGGGGAGAAATTGACTGACACTGTCACTGACTGAGGCTGCTAATGCAATTTTCAGTCTGGTGCCGAATTGAAATTACCGTTAAATAAGTATAAAATTCCGACGTAAAAACCAAAACCAGCTTTAACCCAGTTTTTGACCTCGAGACTTTCACTTTTGCCGAGCAGATTACCGGGAACACCGAAGAGGTCACAGCCTGCAGCACTGGCTCTAACGTGAGCGCCGCGTCAGTGGCAGTAACTGACGCCGCGACCGCCGCCCCGCTCGCAGCAGCGCCCGGGCCTACGTCGCTAGATTCCGTAGCTTCAGTGGGTCGTCTAGTTAACGTCTATCGCTTATGACCAGTGACGATTATTGACCAATGATCCTGCTATTTTGTTGTGGATAAAGGTTATTCCCCTATGCGAATCCACCACGCAGACCTGCGAACCAAACTTTGCAACGTTACCTTCAACTCAATCCATAAAATATAGATTAGCTATCAATGAATTTAAAAGTACTGGAGCTATTTCCGAATATAAATCATCTGCAGTCCAGGAGAGTTTACATCTAGTTATTTTTTAATGGAAGAGCCCAATGGTAAAAATCGATTTATATGAAATTCAAAAAGATTTAATAAACACATTGCAACACATCACTTCAAGATTGAAGATTTAAGAACAACGACAGGATAGTTGCAAATAAAGATGTTTCGCAAGTTTGCTCGGACTCCTCACTTCGTCTTGCCCCGCAGTCCAGTACTGTTGGATGTACACCAAGCAAATGAAAAGAAGCAAATACCTTGCCCTGAATAAATATAATAGTAACGATAACTAAATGTCTCTGCCGAAATGTTTACAGGATGATTTTTCCTGGTGGCAAAAATCTTCAGCTATAACAGTAAATCCTATTAGGCAAGATGATTGCTGTCTTGTTTTCTTTCCAGGTGCCAACAAAAAAGGGTGGGGGTAACATGTGGTGAGGAGACCACCAATGGTCAATGGAGTATCGGAGAAACAGTCAAACATATAAACTATTCGAAACTCTTGGCAGCTTTTTTAGACTTACCAACCTTTGCTGGA
Source organism: Udea ferrugalis (assembly GCA_950022985.1). Classification (NCBI taxonomy): domain Eukaryota; kingdom Metazoa; phylum Arthropoda; class Insecta; order Lepidoptera; family Crambidae; genus Udea; species Udea ferrugalis. The sequence goes on from OX465529.1 coordinate 13,856,911, forward strand.
GGTTTTTAAAGAAATGACAGTTATTAGTGCGTATTGACAATACGGCTGCTATCTCATATATCAACCGTTTGGGTGGAGATTCCCACACCTTACCGAAATAACTAAATACCTAGTTAGGCTATATTAAGGTATTTGTATACGCTTCATAGATGAAGCTCTACTGACAGTGAGATAGCAGATGCAGAGTCACACAATTTCACCTAGATACTGAATGGGAACTAAAAACAAGTGTTTTTGGTAAATTTTTACAGATTTTTGTGAATACACTTTTTTGCATATTGACTAAATACTAAATGTGACAATTATGTATCATGGAATAGAGATCCTTGAGCATGTGCGGTGAATGTTTTTACTTTAGATTGGCAACAACTTTCATTTTATGCATTTCCCCCATTTGCCATGATATTATGACCTTAGAAAAATTATAATTGATCACGCTGAGGGTATTGTTGTAGTCCCAATTGGCCCACACAAGCCTCCTCTTTTCCAGGATCTTCTTTGATTAGAGTTAGTTGAATTCGAACCATGTAAAAACATTGTTTTGTCTCTTTCCAACAGCATACCTAAGGTGACGTTGATTGCATGGAAGTTATCGGAACGGCACTACTGGAGATGAGTGTAGCCACATCAGCCTTAAATATTATGATGGCTCCCTGTTCTGTAAATATATTAAAACAATATAATGTCGCGATACGACGTTGGGTAAGCTTTTATCAAGATAATAACATTAACAAATAGGTATGAGGTGTTAAATCCGCAAATACTTATTTTAACTGACCGTTTCATTTTATTCTGGTTTTAATTTGGATCATTAAAACAGTCGTCGCTCTGCTTCATCATTGATCTTAGGATCGAGAGTTGGGTTTGATGACCATACTATCCAAAGGTTTTTCAAGGATTTCCATAGATTCCGTGCTTCAGCGCCAAGGTACAACATTACCTGGGACCTCAATAGTTTTACATTTCTTATCCAATTGATACACAAATGCTACTCTCAGTCTAGGACAATTAACTTAGAGAACTGCCACATTACATTAAACTAGTAACAGCTCACAGAGTCCTAACTTTTAATTAAATGAATTTTAGTAGCATTATATTAAAAGACCGGCTCATATTTATCAAGATACAGGATTTGATAAAAACCTCTCGCCCAGGCACTCCACAACCTAATCTGAGCATACCTTTCTACGAAGTAGACCACACAAGGCAATGTCAACCAACAGCATTAGACGTTGGATTGAGGACATGTTATCAGTAAGCGGAATTGACACCTTCATGTTTTCAGCTCATTCCAACCAGACATGCCAGCGCCTGCGCTGCTCGTAGAGCAGGCATCAGTATTGGTTTCATTCGAAAAACGGCTGGGTGGAGTGGAAATTCTAATGTTTTTGCCCTTTATTATCTACCACCGCGAGATTGAAACTCATCAATTCGATGAATTCGCTATTTACAAAGTCACGTTGAATTAGACTTTGAATTTTAATCCAATAATAATTATTTCTGAATAATTATGTAACCACATTATGTTATACTTAATTTATATTATTTTAAAATAACTAGAAATTTTTTCATGTAAAAATTTCATTTACTAGCCAATATTTCACTTACTTTCAAAATCTACAATTAATCTAATCTCGAAGGACGAAACAACGAAAGTATAATTAATGATTAAACGAACTTACCTGAAGTGATGTTCTATCATAATTATACGAGTTGTTTCGTCCGAGAGATTAGCTCCCACCCACCCTAGGCCCCATAAGGTGAAATATTAGGTGCAAAGCTTTCAACTAAATGAGTAACCGTTGTCAGAGGGTGACGTTCATGTCAAAATGTTTTTTTTTTACAAATAATGCATTTGACCTGCTTTTAACTTATAGTGCATGAAAGGCGACACGAGTACGTGCTACTACAATTAATCTAATCTCTCGGACGAAACAACTCGTATAATTATGATAGAACATCACTTCAGGTAAGTTCGTTTAATCATTAATACTAAATCAAAAGAGCAAACCTTGACGTGCCATGTTTGCGTTCAACTTTTAAACCGAGTTATTCAGCGCAAAAATGCCGAAAGACTGAGGAATTCGCTATGTGTGGCTTTGTGACACAGCGGTATACCGCGCTTCTGATTATTGGGTTCACGTGTTTCAGGGTTCTGTTACGGCTGAGGAGTCGAAATAAAACGGGAAAGACAGACGTGTTTTTTAACTTATATCAAGTTTTAGAGACGTACACAGGGAGATTTTGGAAGGGTTGCCAAATTATTCAGTAAGTCAGTAGCTCAATCTAGTTACGTAAAGTTTTTACAGATATAAGGTTAAGGTAACTAATTAAAGGGGGCTTCGCCTTAACAAATTATCCATAGTTTCGCATTGTGTGGCTTCTTTCATACTTTCTGCAAATATAATTAAACATGTAACTATGTCTTTTACAAATATTATTCAACTATCATAAACGAAACATGTCAGATAGGCAGACATTGAAAGATGATGCATACCCTTTATGTTGGTAGTAGGTATTAATTGCCTTTCAGGAACCAAAAAATAGTACATTGTTACCCTAGGGGTGAAAGTAACTTATTTAGTCCCGAGACGGGGTTTGGCGCCCGGAACGAAGTGAGGGCGCCAATAGTTCGAGGGACTAAATAAGTCTTTAACCCGAGGTGAACACTGTGCTTTTCATTACAAATACAAGGAAAGTTAAAATTAAAACATGAATTAGCTAAAAAAAATTTAGAAAAGTAAATGAAGATTGAATTGCCGATTTCCCGACTATTTTGTTTGTTTTTTTTTCTGTGGCCGGCCTGCTATTCAGCCATTATTTCTTATTTTCATCATTGGAAAAATGGTAAATATTTTGCTCAAAGCTAAGTTATTTTAAAGAAATTGTTAAAACTAAATTATAATAAAATTATTTAAAAAATAGTATTCTCTTATCAATTCTTAACTAAGTTATTTCAATTTTACATCGTGGCTGTATAGGAATTTATGGTTCAATAGATATGTGAAAAAGAACTATGTTTTTTTTAATAATTTGACAGCTGTCAGTTGTAAGTGATTCTCCCTAGGGATGAAAAGTATTACTTTCAGCCCGCTTCTCAGGTCAGTAATGACCTACTTTCAGAGTATGAGTAATGAAAAGTATAATACATACTACATACATACTCGGTTCTTAAAAAAGATAGTATATTATGTCTGCAAAATGTAGCTGAAACTAGCCAGAAGTTGTTGCACGGAATAAGATAGCCTTTCCAATCTAGTTACCTAGTAAGTAAGATAAAATGTGTTTGCAATTTCTGCACTTTTCTTTATACTTACACTGCTGTAGCGCTGTATTGCGAAATGTACACTATTACGTATTCTAGTAAGAGAACACGCAGAAAGCATTATTTTTCACGGTTTTTGTTTGTAGGCGTGGTGGGGCGCCAGTGGCTAAGTACCCTGAGAGTCTATGTGGCGTCGAGTTCAAATCTGGCCGGAACACCTCTACTTCCGGCTAACTCTCCAGTGATGGAACAGTACATTATGACATGAGTGCGTTAAGTTGATAATCACGCCAAGGCCATATTGATAGCCTAGTCCATAGAATTACAAGAAAGCAGAGGCTGTAATTATCAAAGCACACATGTCATACGACGTTTTCACATGATAATATGTCATTCGCAGCAAATAATAATGACATAATTTATGATAGTACGCTACAGTTCACCTGTTCAATTGAAAATGAGTCAATGACCGATAAAACGCCACTCAGTCAGTCAGCAGACAGTCAGCCACTCACTGTTTGCCTCACAGAACATAAAATCTATGTTCTCTGGTTCGCTTAACCGAGACGTGCCCTTAAGGTCTGCATAAGTCCCTATTGAAACTCCATTTTGAGTTTTATTTACAGCACTATTGTATTATTAGTGCGATATGTTCCAATAAGCCTAAAGATTTCCCGCCAATTATTGGAAATCGTCCAATAATTTCACTCAAACGCTCTGCGGCCTCAATTAAACGGGAGCAAGAGTCGTAATTAAGGACATTTTACATTGGATTAATTCAACGGGAACACAAACAAAGCAGCTGCATTCCGGAATCTTTTGCATAATTTTTGCATTCATTTTAATTAAATCGCCGCCAAAGGGAATATTCCGAGCTGTTTTATTAGCTACAGTCTGCAATGTGTTGATAGTAAAAGTTTAATACTTTCTTCAGCTCACTGCTTGGGTCAGCTGGAATTTTATACTTGCTAATCCCTCAACAGACGGTTGCTTGCAGTTTGCGAAAGACAAAAGTTGTCTTGGTATATTGTGGACATTACCCTTGTATTTACAAATTATTTTGAGTTAAATCCACCACTATGTTTTACCAAGTACCGAGCTACAGTGTTCAAACACTGAGCCGTGTCGCTCTCTATTTTCGGCGAGAGTCGAGAGTTTGTTTGTTAGATTGAAAGCGCCACCCTCAGAAATTACTAGTTCGAATTGAAAAAATATTTGACATTAGGTAGTCCATTTTTTGAAGAGGTGCAAAATTGCTTAAGTGGAGCAAACGAGCTTGACTCAACTGATGTAGAGTAATCACCTTTGGCCATTTTTTCTTTCGTGGGGATATCCACATGGAAACATCGCAGCCCGAGGAAATGGCAAGGTTATGCCTGACTCCTCCTGACTAAAACTCCACGGCACTCAACACTGACACTTTGGCGGCAAAGCTGGATCCTATCTTAAGTTTTACTGCACTGCTCCGCCGCCAGTTACCGATAGCCCCTAACGAGGCCCCCTGTTACTACTTATTTACTCAAGGCTAACCTCACAAAAAGAAGCCAAATTTGCAGAGCACCAGTGAAAATGCTTGAAACTTTTTTAGGTGATGAAATCTTTTCCAAAATAATGCATTAAGTGCAAAGGTTTAGGTATGAACAGGATGCGTTGTGGCTTCAATGCGTTGCTGATCACAAACATGAGGAAACCGCTGCCCTGAGGTCATTTTTCAACAATATTGTACACTCGGAGAATAACATATTACAAACTTATTCTTAACTTTAAATAACAAAGAAAAAGGACAAGTCCGGGGGTAGTGAGCCAGAAAATTAAAGTAACTCCCAGTCCCGGTTCGAAGTTGGGGCAAGTTCGTAACTATGCGGAGGTCGTGTGACCCGACTTGTTCAATTGTGCATTCTGTGCTAACTCCGACTTGCATCTAGATTACATTGTTCACTGGGCTACTTCCTTGACCCCAAATGAGGCAGAAGCCTAGTGGGTAAGTAGGTTGAAGTGGTGGTTAGCGAGGCGAACGCGTGTGAAACTGGTGGCCTTTAGGGTAACAGGGTGATAAGTTCCTCATTCGCCATTGAAAAGGGAGGATCTTCCGACCAGACGGGTGTTATGTCTGGTGGGCTACTGCCCGATGGTTGCTGTCGGGTTCTTCTATCTATGCGCAATCGCTCCGAAAACTTTGATAACGCGTTTCAGGATTGTAGTTCCTATGTGGCGAAATAGATGTCGGAATAGGACAGGGACAGAATAATGAGTAATGTTGATATATAGACCATTTGAAGACAAGCACATCTTGGGTTGCCCTCATAATGCTTACAGGATTCTAGCAATTCTAGTGTCTGCAACCAGCCTTTCTAGAATTTTGAAAGGACTTCTTGGCGGACTTTCGAATAACAGAAAAAAAACATTGATTTGATGTAAATGTCAGCAATTTCATGAATAGAATAATACTAATTGTTGGTTTTAAAATATACTAGGTCCGATTGACTGTTTAAAAAATAAATGTATGCAAACCTTTGCAATTTTTTATTTTGTTTTTTATTTGATGAATGCATTAGTCACAGTATTGTTGTGTTAACTATTACGCTATTAACAAAGTAACAAAGCTGGATAATCCAGAGTAATTTACAACTTTAATTTTAAACGTACCATCCTAGTTAGTCCAAACTTTTAGTTTTAGCTAAATTAGAGTCTAGAAAATATGCGAATTTTAACAAAATGGGACCGACTCAACTTGATATTTGCTTTTGTGAACCCTCATTAAAATAAAAGCCGAAAATGGTATAAACTGAAAGAGTTGAAACGAAGAAGTTTGCCAGTTATTTTGCTATTACTGATGAAATTTAATTTACCTGAAGCCAATTTTAATGTTTAATTTCAATTCTGAGAAAAGAGGGCACCAATTTTATTTGTTTTTTGAAAATATTATTCATAATTAACAGAGCTTTTCATGATGAATAAGTACATTTTAAATTGTATTCTCTTTACCATTCACCAGAGGTCTCTTCTTTAATTGACTAGCTGGTCAGCCTGTTGTTTGTTTGTTTGTGTTAAGTTTAATATTGGTTTAATGATACTAGTTCCATCATAGAACAAAATAAATACTAACAGCTCCTAAAGATCTAAGCAACGTGCCTAAAAGAGCCCTGATGGGGGGCCGATCCTTGGCTAAGGGCGTTAATGTGAGATGGCAATCGGACGTAGGTACGTAATACGTCCACAACCGCTAACGTTTTGGTAATCGAAAAGTTAGCGAAACTTGTTTTTCTTTTTCGTACTTATGTCTTTAAGAAAAGAAAGTACCTACTTATCGTTTACTTTTCGATTACCAAACGGTTCGTGCTAGGCCTACTGAACACAGGTATTTTGCATAGGTTTAGAGACTAAATCCAGGTTGAATCCAGTGCAATCCATCAAGAGGTAACTCCAGGGTTTCATGCTTCTTAATTCAATAAAATTTGGTCAATCATTGTTTTTGGAATAATAGGTATCGTGATTGTACCCTGGTGTTTGTCGTACCTTTGTTGTTTGTGGTACCTTCGTTGTTTCTGGTTCTGGTAACAGAAGGGAATGTCCCACTTCGTGACTAGAGCAATGAATGTGATATTGTCTTTAAACTCTTCAATTTTAATTTATAAGTTAGTACAATAAAATCTGAAATATTGAAAGCCTCTAAAATCTTTTCTTTACATTCAAAACCATATAATCAGCTAAATGCTTTCCTTCAATAACAAAAAATATTCAAACAAGCAAATACCTATCTGTATTTCATTTTCAGGTAAACAAAGGAAAAGTTGGTGATGCAACCGAGCCTTTTAATCATGACGATCCAAAGTGTACAGTCGGTTACATAAATACTATCCGTTTTATTTACGTTCTCGACGGAGCTGTCAGGCGCACCACCCCGAGCGATGAGGGTTCCGTGTTCTCTTAAACTTGCAATGTTGTGTACATTATGAGAATAATTTTACGCTATGCTAATTCGTTTCCTTGTAAAAAAAGGTTTTTGTTGGTCGAATGAACATGTACAGTCAGCATCAAATAACCACTTCATTATTTGAATAGTCGTTCACTTGTGTCAGATTTTAGTTACACTTTGTAGTTTCTTTTTGTCACCTGCCTGTGCCGATAAAAAAAAAGTGCAGCATGTTCAATAACACAAGACCAAATCAAAGTATTGCTTCTGGAGGGTCGGGAGTTTGTGAATCTGTAGTAGACTAACATATTTTTACTACTCAATTACGTTTACTTTTTCATACAACGCCTCTGAGAAACTCCCATATTATATATTTTCTTCGAAGAGTTTAATTTGTTTAGATAAAAGAAACTGCTCGCTGATTAATTAATTTAACTCCTTTTAGACTTACATGTTTTATGGCCTGAAAAAATGTTAAAAGGCAGAAATTGTTACAACTAATTAACTTGTACATTTAGGTATCTACTTGCTGTTATAATATTGCAATAGTTTGTATTTGTGTGTCGACAATCACTATACGTCGGTTATAGTAGTGTAGGTATTTTTTCAACAATCTTTGGATACCATGCCATCTTGGAAATCTAACTTTTGTAATTTGCAGTTTAGATAACATTACCTATTTTGTTAATTTTTGAGAAACCCTATTTTTAAACACTAAAACAAAAAAAAAATGGAACTACACAGTTTTTTGCCAGAACCTCCTACTTCGAAACTAACTATAGTTATGTATGACTCTGCATGTAGTAATAAAATGGGTATTTTAATTTTGCCAAGCAAGTAAAAAATATAGTACATAGACAGGTACCATACTATTATAAACTTGCTGCTATCATCCCTCAAGTCCACAACACAGTGTTAATGCTGCTCCATTACTTACAGTAGCTGGCACTACAATTATCCAAATAAGCACTAGGAAACAGTACAATTTGTATAACTATGACTTATTAGCACACCTATCCAAAGTTCAACTTTCCAGTTTCACCACTGAACCATAACAGAACGTAATATTAGTTTAATATTTATGAAGGTTGGTGTTAGTATTACGAACATGAGAAAATGGTGGGTAAATCACCGTTTTGTTTGTACGAAATTACACCTCTACTAGTCCTGTAATTTTCAAATCTATTTAATAATTCTTTCAGTAAATGTCTCTATAAAGCTCTATGTCATTCAAGACAGTATTTCATCGCGGTTTGATACTTCACTCAGCAAGGTTTCGAAAGAACTAAGTAGTGAAAGGCCTGAATAATCCGAGTGGAAAAAATCCGTGGAGACAAACGGATTTTTTTGGCTGAAAAAATGGATGGCCTCGAAAATTACCCTGAAGAATACGCAAAACCATTACTTTACAGTTTGCAGTTGCTGAAAAAAAGCAATGTTTTGTTTCCAAGTTCAAAAGCTTCTCTTTTGAAGACCTATTGGGGTTTGTTCTACATGGTACCCTTCGTAACTGTACATTACATAACTTTGACGTTGTATATTGTGAAGCTGTTCACTGAAGGGTTGGACCCGTTCAAAAAGGCGGATATGATACCAATGTGGCTTGTCACAACTGAAGGTCGGTATTTTATGAGGTTTTGTGTACAATCAGACTTACCCCAGAATTCACAAATGCAAATCAAAGTTCAAGTATAGCTGTCCCTTTTAGCTTGCCGGTTTCTTCTCGGTAGAATCAACACCTCCGAACCGGTGGTAGAATCACATTATTATTTTTTAATTTTTATGTCGTGACTTGTCATAAGTGCTTTTTAATAAGTTTAGATGAATAAATACTATTTTTACTTTACTTTTACTTTACTTTTTACTAGTTTCATGGGCATTTTACGGGACGACATGAGTTTGACGGCGTGCCCTATTTTGATTGATGTTTGTGAGTTCAGGGGTTAGACAGTCTAGTAGGGGTTATGTTTCTGGGTTAAGCTCGTTTAATTGTGTTAAATAAATAAATAAGTAGGAGTCCATGGCTCAGTTGCGATAGAGGAATCACAACAATCGCTGTTGTAACGCAACGCCCACTGGATCGGTAAAAGGATGGGATGGGAACTACTCCGACTGAATTTTTGTGATGCATTTTTGGGCAGTTGGACCCGACAGACGTCTCCAAACGAACTGACACGTTCGTGTAACGCACTGTTCGTACTGTGATGGGATCGAACCCGCTACCTCAGGAGTACCTCAGTTCCTTAACACTCAAACCAAATCAGCTGCCAAAAATGAATTCGTTGAATTTATAAAGTGTTCAATAAAAAACATTCCCAAATTGTTTACTAAATGGAAAAAGTAGATAAAACCAGCCACAAATATCATAAAAAATATGTGCCATTTTTATGGAGCAGTTGAGTCTTGTTAAACAAGAGCCGATCCGTCAAACGTTTACTGAAAGTTATATCCTGAACGGTCTTGTGTTGAACATCGCGAACTGACCTTAGGGAAGGCACTGGACATTCCCTTATTGATGCTTAAGGACAGCGTTTCTCAAACTGGCGCCCACCATACCTATAAACTTCTCAGACAATATGCTGTTATATTTTGTCCTAGTGGGGCGCATTGATTTTGATTGGCAATTTCTTATTGATTAAAAACGCTTTTCAATAAATATATTCAAAATTGAGTCAACTTTGTAAGGAAAGACAGAGTTTTGAGCATCCGATGTTCATAAAGAAATTGTTAACTGCAAAGGAAATGTAAATTTTCCCGAAAGTTAAGTGAATTGTTACGAAAAGATTTAAATTCCTACTTAGATTTTAGACCTCTTGAAGATTTGGCTGGTGAGCACACTAAAAGGCTTAATTAAATAGATGGCAGGTAGGTAAATTCTCTACAGATAAACTAAGTTTATGTCGAAAATCGAATAAATTAGCTCGTTTTCTTCTCGCAGGTCTTCTCGATTTGATTCAAAGATCAATTAAAAGTCGACCATCATTCCTTCTAGCATAAGCCAGCCAGTCAGCCTGTCAAGGAAAATGTTATTGCGAACCCCTGGAGGTTCGCGTATAAACTTTGAGAAACCTTGTCTTAGACAGATAGCAGCGGGGCGCAATTCGAATTATAGGTCGTGACATTTGCTGCGCTGAGTGCCTTTTATATTGTATTCCATGGTTGGGGGAGCCATTTGATCTTGTACAGTCAACCATACCTTACCCGTAGCCTCTGTGGACTTCGTACCTCCCCGTGTGAAGTATGCGGTTTCATGGGCATGCGAGCTCAAGTTAGGCTGGATGTGTTAGTGCGACTACGCTCTAAATGTTGGTTCCAATGTCATCGGTCAAGTGCGAGTCAGACAAAAATACTCTTTGGTTTCCTTAGGATAGAAAAAAGGAAGAAATAAAGAAAAGTACTTTATTAGCTGAACAATGAGGCTCATTAAAAACACATTACGAGAAGTTACAAGTGTAAAACAAAGTAAAACCAGCAGATACGAAACATAAGAAAAGACAAGAAAACATTTGTGTGTGGGCAGCGAAGTACCTGCAGCATTGACGTGCTGGTATTCTGTCAGTGCTTCTGGGTCCTGAAAAAAATGCGAGATAGTTGTAATTATGCCCAACGGTCGCGGTACACACGGACGTAAAAGAAAGACGGACGTCACCTCGTCTAATCATGAGTGAAGCATATTATCAGCTGCCAGTTTAGGTGTGTGCGTGACTAGCACGTGTCATTAGCGCGGTCACACAAAGTAAAATGGCGTCGTTTGTAGCACCTTTGTGTTTGGGCAGTGTAGCAGGTCGTGTACAACAAACGAAATTGTAGCACCTTGCATGCTTCACATTTTTTAGTGTGATGTTCCGTCCGTCTCTCTTTTACCTCCGTGACGGTTTGTACCGGCGTCGTTTGTAGACTTTGCATCAAAGATGAATTTGTTTAGACGGCTCAAACAACAACCAATCATTTTAGCGATTCGTTGTTTTTTAGAAAGAGGTACATGCAAACTGAGAACAGAGTTAATCAATGATATTAATAACATTTTATAAATTGAAACACATACAGTGTCTAAAAGCACCGTAGTATTTGCACCTACACTAAGCAATATTCAACTAATTGAATTTATTTCAGTTTCAATGAAGAACATAATGTTTTTCATGAAGCGGACAGAAATAAGGAAAGTAGTGGAACATCTTGGGTCCGTATGGAGGACGGAAGGACTCACTGAAAAACAAGAGGAAATTAAAAAGACCGCGTTGAATCGTCTCAATTTTACACAACTAAGTGAGATTTTACTTAAATATAACACATATTCAGGATATGAATACAAATAATATACACAACAAAAAGACGTGGGTTCAATTCTCACTGCTGGTCGTGCCTCTTTTATAATAATTAAAGTGCCGCACTCAGAATCGTCAAAAAGATCTTGATTCAATTCATTATAAATTCCCTTTTGCAGTGTAGGAACCTTAAATTAACGTCTCCGAGTGAGGCAGTATAAGAAGTAAGCGACTTATTGCTCATAAATACAATAAAAAAACACATAAGTATCGATATAGCATGAAGAAAGGATGCCCGTTGGGGCCAGAAGGTCTTGAATGGAGACCATTCGAAGGCAAACGCGTATGGCCAGACAAAAGATTTTGATGGATGCAGGCCTCTGCGAACCGGCCGTACTGAAAATCTGTTCAGCGTTGGTCGTCAATCGTCTGTTGATCATGATCATTAAAAGAATGAAAACCTACCCTTCAACGTAACATTGATTGTCAACCTTATTGCTTTCAGTTTTCGCCAGATTTAGCCTTGCAGTCTCTTGGCAGTATTTCTTGTCCCCGCTGTGCGAGACTGTATTCCGCAGGCTGATCCTGAAGCAAGACGTGGAACTGCGGCTGCCATTGGCCTGCGTGTATCCGTTTGAAACTACCGACTGGGTCCGGTATCTGGCTGCTTACGCATTCCAAATCTATTGCAGTAAGTTTTCTTTTCGTTTTGTATTGTGCTATTTTACTCTTAGATGGTTATAGGTAAGCAACATACATAAACGGCCCCCATACGTCCCATTGCTGGGTACAGGCCTCACCTCAATCATGAGTTGAAACAAGCTATACTCCAACACGCGGGCTCAGTACGACTTGTTGGAGGGGTGTAAGGTTAGTGAGCAACCTTAATGTCAGATGTTATTAAGCCGCCCCAAGGCCTCTGACTAGGCTTAAAGACTGACATCTAGAGACGTCAACTGGGACCAACTGCTTAACCTGCCTACCGAAGCACGGAGATGCCCGAAATGCACATCAATAAATTTCGATCGGAGTGGTCACCCATTCCATTTCCGACCGGCGTGTGTTGCTTTACAACAGCGATCGTCGGGAACGGGCACCTCATAAGAAAGTATTAGGTCCATTTCGGATTTTTGTGTAGATGATGATAAAAGTAAGTATAAAGTATAACTGCTGAGTTTCTTGCCGGTACTACTCAGTAAGGTAACACCAGTTGCAACACCGGTGGTGCCATAAAAATATGGCCATTGGGGCTAAAATGATCTGGAATAGCGAATATCTGAAGAAAAGCGCAGCGTAAATTTTGTCATTTTACGAATAAATATTATTTTCACAGTTTTCCGCACGGTGTACTTATACGTGGGCGCACAATGGATATTGGTGGACTTGACTTCTCAACTTACAACACATTTTTTACTCCTTCAAGAAGACTTGCTGAACATAAAGCCTGAAAATAGGAACAAAGGATGCACATCAGATGCTGATGAGGAAATGACTGAAGAAAGAACTTTGGAGAGAGACTTTGGGATAAAAGAGTTCGTAACAAGTCATCAAGAGGCAATACGGTAAAGGTCGTAGCTCACTACGTACGTAGCTCACTAGGCAAGCACGGCAACTGCATGGCTTCTACCCAGCAATCATCTTGCCATTCAAATTTGTACCTTAAATTGTGAGTGGTACAATATATTTTGCAATAATAACATGAGAATGCCAACGGCAAGCTGTCAGCGCGCTCGCCGCTACTATACCACTCAACTCGCAGCTCGCGGTACAACTTTAGGTTCAAATTTGAATGGCAAGATACTTGCTGGATCGGAGCCTTGCAGTTGCCGTGCTTGCCAAGTGTGCTACGAGCTATAGTGGTTTGTGACGGAAGATACTCGTAGCTACGAGCCTTGCCTCTCCCTCCTACTACATAAAACTCAACATATTAAGCACAGTAGGCCTAGCACGAACCGCTAACGTTTTGGCAACCGAAAAGTAAACGATATTTTATTTTTCCTATGTCTATAAGTAAAAAAAGTATCGTTTACTTTTCGACTTACCGAAACGTTATCGGTTCGTGCTAGACCTACAGGTCATCTCAACTATAAGGTGGTGTAGGTACCACCTGTACAGGGTAACTTACTGGTACTTGCCTGGAAAATAAGCTCTAGAGCAATATAAAATTAGTCTTCATCGTATTTCTCGAAACGTAGTGGTTTTTCAAATTAATCACTGTTCGTAAAATTATTACTCTATGAGTAAGCGTGAGGCGGCGCCTTGAACACAGTTTTCTTTCTCTTTTTGTTTTTCTTTTCGGCGCGGTGGCCAGCCAGCCAGCTCGCGCTGAGGTCTGCCGGTTTTATGCCGCTTCCATGAAAGCTGGATTTAGCAAGCTTATGGCTACTTAATGTTAGACTAGCGGCCTCCCGCAACTTCGCCTAAGTAGACTGAAGTTAAATATATATATATATATTTATAAATTGTAGCCTAAGTGTTATTTAGATGTTGAAGCAACATTATCGTAAAGTTTCATCAAAATCCAATCAGCAGTTTTTACGTGAAAGAGCAACACGGCACATCAATACAAACTTTCGCATTTATAATATCTGTAGGATAAATTACTTATCTCAAAACTGTGTTAGTTACAACCGAAAATATTTAAAAAACTCATTCTGTTTTTAGGTTGACGAGACAGCTTAACGATGCGTTCAACAAACTGGTTTTCTCTAACATGTTGTTCGCTACTTTAGTCATTTGCTTCTTCGCGGTTGCTGCTAAGGTAAGTGTTATTTTCTTTTTTACAAATTGGATTACTCCATGGTGGTTTTGATTAATTCACAGAAATTAATAATCACAGAAAATGAGATTACCCGATATAAAAGAAAACCTAAACGGCCTATATACGTCCCACTGCTGGGCATAGGCCTCACCTCACCTATGAAGTGGAACAAGCCGTACTCCAACGTCTCCAACACTCGGGCTCATCAGTACGGTTTGTTGGAGGGGTGTAAGGTTAGTGCGCATAGTGAGTATCCAACAAAACTCAAAAGAAAATAAAAAATAAATTCTGTAAAGTACCTAAGCTCCATATAGCTTACATAAAACATATTCATAGCGCGAGCTATTTACGTATAACGCCATCTGTTCGTCAGAGTCAGAACGAACTTTCATAATGACCGTTTTGTAAAAATTGTGAATTCTTGTTTCAGGCGTCTACTGGAGCGTACGTAGTAAACAACTACGCGGCCATCGTAGTGCTTTTGATCACTATATTCGTCATTTGCTATTCCAGCGAAATGCTGAGCACTGCAGTATGTAAATTTTAGTTATGATTTCTCTCTCACCTTCCATTTTAGAACTGGGGGACTAGCCCGACATTCGGAAAGCGTTATTTCTATGTATCATCAAAATACATTCCGGCTTAAATCACTTGACATCTCGGGGCTTCACGCTTACTTCAATCATCAATACGCTTCACTCTGCATTAGTATTTTGTCTCATTTTGGATGTAAATAATTAAAAAAATACATTTGGCTTAGTTCTTACCTAAAAAACGACCACAGTTGCAAATAAATCGAATTTTAAAGATAACTCACCACGAGGGAAGTTAGTTTTGGCGCCAACCGGAATACCATAGCTCCTAGGCAGGGTGCTTTTCAAGGAATAATAACTTGCCTCTAAGACTCATTATGTTATATTTTCGTGCTTCTCACTTTAACAACGCTTAACTCGAAGACAAGATTCTTAAAATTAATAAAATAACTGAT
The DNA here is from genome assembly GCA_950022985.1 of Udea ferrugalis. Classification (NCBI taxonomy): domain Eukaryota; kingdom Metazoa; phylum Arthropoda; class Insecta; order Lepidoptera; family Crambidae; genus Udea; species Udea ferrugalis. The sequence continues at coordinate 13,872,103 of OX465529.1, forward strand.
ACTGTATTGCAGAGTGCTGGGCTTGCGAAAGTCGCTGCAAAAAGCTTATGGCTGAAAGGAGACTTGATCCATCAAGGCAATATACAGTTTATCATCTTGAGGTAATATTGAGATAAAATTAGAAAGATATATGAGGCTAAGCTCACTTAGTCTGGGATATTCTGAGATATTATTTTAACTTTAGGAATAAAAAAACTTGTTAAGCCGTTAAGGGCCCACGAGCGCTCCCAAACCTTACTTATTACTTGTGGTTGATTTAAGATATTTTAACAGAAACTGTGTTATTAAGATTATAAAATAAGATATTTTCTGTATTTTAAGATGTTTACAGAATGAATTATGTCTCTGTAAAGAAACATTTTTTGCTAGTAGACAGTGAACTGGCTCCTAAATCCCCTGAAACTTAAAATAAAATTCATTCTTTATTTCAGATCCCAACACCCATGTTCGTTGACGATGTTAAATGTTACTCCAATTGGCCTGAATACTTTCAATAAGGTATGTTATCAAGACTTCTGAATGTTCTACTAAACCACGAAACTGAGATCCTTTGTACACGTTTTAATCACTTCAATTGAACAGAAAGAGCTCTAGTGAAAAGACGTTGAAATAGTTTCAAACGTCGTCACAGCCCTATACTCAGTAGTAACAGTGCATTACTGGACTTTCCAAACTAAAACCTGGACCACTGCCATTTTTCATTGAATGGAGTGGAGTCAATTTGAAATGCGCAGTAAAAAATAAAAATACATAACGGGAAGATGACACGGACATTAAGAAAAAACTGATACACAAAGAAACTTCTTTCATGAAAAAAAATCTGTCACATTTTTAACCATTTTGGTATTCTTTTTTTCGTTGCGTTGCTGCGTTTCCTAATTTGCGTTTCCTAATTTTTCCAGGTACTTAAAACCACGTGGTCCTACTTTTCGTTAGCGAGCCAGATGTACGACAGAAGAGATTGAAAGTTGCAACATAATTTTTGATCTAACAATAAACTAACTAACATAAATAGTAGCACAAGGCACTAGATTTAGCTCGCTTTTGAAACACCATAGTTTACCAGTTTGGTTTATTGTAGTTTTTCATTTAAGTGTTATCATGCTGTATTCGTTGGCTCGTTCCACCTCATAGTTGAGATGAGGCCTGTGCCCAGCAGTGAGACGTATTATAGGCCGTTTATATCATGCTGTATTCGTTAATTATTTTTATTTTCAGTTTGAACTTGCAATAAAAGCATCAATTATTTTTGTTGATTTGAAAATAATTTCTCCGTCATCTTTACATCAAGATCCCAAAATGAGGAGATCTTGCACTCGTCCATTCTTTTGAATACATGAACTTCGCGGATCACCCCAATAACAAACGAACCCAGTAAAGTAATCAAAAAAGATACAAAAATTAAAAACCTTGAAACGTGGTCTAGCCTTAAAATTAGAAAAGCTTATAGGTACATATACAATTATCAACCTTCCTAAATTCACATATTTTTTAAGTAATAATAAGTAACTGTAAGACATTGGTAACTAAATAGACATGTTCGTGCACACAAAATGTTTGTATTGTTAGGGATCGAATCCATAATATCTGGTATAGTAGCCAGCTTTTTGACAATTGGTTTCACCAAACAGGTGATACTTAAGGATACTAAATAGTGTACTTGTGTTTTCAATTATTTCACGCACTACACCTTACTCCACCTCAGGCCCTTACTCGCGCCCTTTGCCCGAGTTGACCCCAATACCTTACCTTGTGTTTGTAAGAGGTTCTGATAGGTTCACCAGTGTTACCATAGCAACGGGCTTCTTAATCGGATTACTAGTTTTTGTAGCTTTCACCATTATTAACGTTAACTACCTCCGTGGTGTTGCGGTTAAGGCTTTGGAATCTCAACCCGGATATCGTGGTCCGTGGGTTCGAATCAGGAGCGAACCAACAACATGTTTAATTATATTGTTGTTGTATCAGGTCGGGTATCATTGTCCTGGAGGCCGATCAACTTGTTTCCGAAAAGTAAGTAAGTAAGATGATCCTTGCTGTTGGATGGTTTACCCTTGTTTGATCGAACAACGTTTCGTCGAATTTCAGTTGGTCGAACAACGTTTGAGAAAATCATCACTTTGTATAATATCATTTGATCGAATTTTCAGTTCGTCGAATGTTTATTAGATAGAATTTTCAGTTCGTCGAATGTTTATTTGATAGAATTTTCAGTTCGTCGAATGTTTATTTGCTATAATAACGTTTGCAATAATGATCAAAAGGTAGAATGTTCATTTGATGTAATTTTCAGATGGTATAACATGCCAAGCAGCATGTAATGAGGCAAGTCGTTTTTTTGGGTTTAAAAAAAAAATAACCACGAAGGCTTAAGGCGGGAGCTACGCTCCGCTTCGCTCCCGCCTTAAACCTTCTAACCTAATCTAACCGAGTCGGTTCCGCCCAAACTATAGTATAGGGCAGTGACGAAATTCGATAATATGAAATTAGTTCAAATGAAATTCGGTCAAACAAATAATTACTTCAAATGAAAATTTACCAATTAAATATTCGGTCAAATGAATAATTCGACCAACTGAAATTCGACCAACTGAAATTCGACGAAACGTTGTTCGATCAAACAAGGGTAAACCCTGTTGGATAGCTATGTTGATAGTCAGTCCTTCTCGTCACCTTTTTCCGGTCATATTTTTCTGCTGCTCCATAGGGTCATACAAAGGTGATGGAAGGGAAAATGCTACTGTGCATTTCGCACTTACTTGTGAATTGTGAGATTTCCTGCATACCTGAAGAAATTCATTAAGATTAGCCGTTATAGTCGAACCTGCCAAAAGGCTTTTTTTTCATATTATTTAAAATGCAAACTTTTACTTCAGTTTATTACTTCAATTAAGCTTAACTAAAAAATAAATAATATTTCTTACCTCTTCCAAACTTTAATTTGGTATCCTAATAAACTCTCTCCATTTTAGTAGTCATTAGAATGAACTACAAAACCCGGGGCTGTATCCCTGATCTCAATCAGTTTTAGGTGGCAAGGACTAGCTAGGCCCTTGCGACCCTAACATACCTAAGGCATTACGCCAGGGAACGAATAAGAACACTGTCTAAATATGTTTGCGTGCTTACGGTCGGCATCAAAATTATGTGACCTAACAGAGTAAGCAAAACAATATTGACGGTTACACAAAAGCAACGAGGTGCTCGTGTGGGTTTTCCACTGGAATTGTAAGTGCAATGTGAGGTCCAGTGACGTTTTCGAAACTCCACTTCGTGTTTGTTATCGTGGTATAATTTTAACGCCTGCTGTAATTAAATACAGCGATATTTCATGGCTTCACTATACAGTGGCGTCAACTGGTAAGCATGAAAACGGTAGCCCCATTGTAATACTCTTACAAAACTAAAGTTTAAACCAAGTGTAAGACTCTTTTAATTCTTTTGTGATGAGGTTGCTTCAAATACTTCAGACAAAATTGACCACTCGGTACATCATCATCATCATCAGCAGCCATACGACGTCCACAGCTGAACATAGGCCCCTCCTTCATATATTTCCAGTTTTTCCCCATAGACTATAGAGTTTCTTGCCGGAATCTTCTCGATAGAAGCAACTACCGAATCGATGGTAGAGTAACTTTGTTCATTTAGATGTTTTGATTTCTTTGTCTTGACGTGTCGTAAATGCTTGTATGTATGTTTTTACCAGAGCGGCCGGTTGTACCCGGCCTGCATCCACCGAAACCCTGCGATCTTTATGGGGTCACTCACTGACACTCTGTACACACACATCATTGTGATACCTCTGGTTGAGTAAAAAGAGGTGTGGAATTCTATTTAAAATGCTATTACTGCCAAAGCTATTCTATCCCAAAATGAAGGTCAGAATACGAATTATTTCAAGTTATATTCGAACCGCTAAGCCTCTGCCTTTAGGACCGTTCTGTTCAGTTTTGTCTGGAAACTTTAGTCCCATATATCACTGGGTGACGTCATCCAAATGGATTTAATTCCAGCCCGTCTGGAACTGGCACTAGGCTTTGAAGCTGGGTGATCGGGGTCCGAAATAGTCTGAATAACGCCGAGCCTCGCGGTAAAATGCCCAATAAATACCCTACGTAGGGTTAGGTACAGTTAGCGTCGGAATTATGTGACCTGTTAAAGTCTTTAGAGTATTGGTTTTATTGAGTTTCGACCTAAATTGTACTAAATGAAAACTAAGAATTAATTTGCTTTGTTTGCAATCTATTATAAAAAATATTTTATCTAAACATATCTTCAATAAAAAATAAATAAAGGTCAAATGTTCCCAATTTGAAAAATAGACAAAAGCTTTGAGGTACTTGGGCATAAAATTAACAACTTACAGTTCGTAACTAATTACTTGCTTGGTTCATTTTAACTCATTATTACAATTGTTAGGAACACAAACTAGCAACAATTTGCACGCCTGCTACCATTCTGAATACTAAGTCCATAAACTAATTGTACATTGGCATCTGTACTTTAATACAACTGTAATGTTTTTGTGCAATAAAAAATATTTATCTATCTATTTAATATTAGTAGTAATAATTACCTTGGTATACAATTTGTATTCTTTGAAAATAAAGATTTTTGTTTGTGGTTTGTATTCGAAACCAACCACTTCAGTAACCGCTAAAACAGATTATTAAAGGTAGCTAACCTAAATAAATAACCACGTACGCAATCACAAAAACAAAGACAAATATTTATTAACTACCATAATGTCCAGACGGCATACATGCCTAATTACCATCTTAATTACATTCTAGTGTTTGTCTGGACGTGTCCCGTCAGGCCGAAGCGAAATATTGTGGCGATTAATTAGGCCTCCCCCTTTTCCCCCTCTCTGTTTTGGAACGTACAAACATGGATTAGTGGCTCGCTGACATAGTCTGACTATATTAGGTCTGGGCCCCAAGTCTGCTAGTTTTAGAACGCTTTAATTGAATCTTAATTGAGTATCAATGAGAGACATGGCAGCCTTTGCCATCGAATCTACTGGTTGGGAGGGAGTCGCCCAGGATAGAGATAAGACCTGGTTTTCTATCTTGGGTGAAAAGCGTAAAAAAAGGCATCAAAATAACACAACCTTACTCAACGCAAACTTCAAATGTAGTTTATGCGGAAGGCTATGCCGTTCGCGGACAGGCCTTTTCAGTCACAAAAAAAGTGCTCTACCCCCAACGTCACTGTATGCAGTGACTGTGACGTTGGGGGTAGAGCACTTTTTTTTACATAAATCGACTGAAAAAGACGCAGAGGCCGTTGATGATCAATCGGCTAATTTGAAAACGTAACGTCAAATTAGACTATTGAATTTCAAATACGATTCAATTGAAGCGTTTAAAATTAACAGACTTGATGGTCTGAGACCTGGTCTATGGCAGCGCCATTTTGGTTATGGTCTAGCTGTGAGCCAAGTGTTGTAAGAGTTGATGAACGCAGCCAATGTCAGGTTGACAGGTGTCACTGGTCGGACACTCTGCTGATCTGCGCTCGCGATAGTTTGTGACGCAATTCTAGAAAAATGTAATCCTTGTGCATCATAATAAAAAGACTTAATTATATTCAGTATTTCATTCTAATTCAGTAATACTACATGGTGGCAGCGGTAAAAAACTAAGATGTTGGCGGAAAATTCAGAATCACAGAAGATGATGCAAGTTGCGCCACCCGGTCAATTTTCGTTCATGCCCGAAGACTGGGGAAAATGGCTGGCGAGGTTCCAAAGGTACTTATCAATATCTGGCAACGATAACAAAGAAGATAAAACAAAGATTAACATACTATTTTACTGCATGGGTGAGAAATCAGAAACTTTGGTGAACCAATATGGAAGTACTGGCAGATATGTGCAAATGATTGAACAACTAAACAACCATTTTGAGCCAAAAAGAAATATAATATTCGAGAGATACAAATTTCAAGGGAGGATCCAGCAAGAAGGTGAAAAATTTGAAGATTTTTTAACGGACTTGTATAAGTTAAGCGAAAATTGCAACTACAAAAGTTTGAGAGATGAAATGATTCGAGATAGAATTGTCATAGGAATCAGAGAGAAGAAAACCTGCGAGAGGCTTCTGTTTCAAAACGAGTTAAGCTTGGAGCAAGCAATACTGCTTTGCAGGCAGGCTGAAGTTCATGAGGAGGAGACAAAAAATATGATGCGCACTAGTGAACAGAAAATAGAATTCAGTGGGAACGAAATATACAGAATGAAGAGTTTTAAAACGAATAGCAAGTGCTGGTTCTGCGGGGGTGAGCGGCACCAGCGTCAGAAATGTCCAGCTTCGCAGGTCGAGTGTCACAATTGTGGTCGTAAAGGCCATTTTGCCAAACTGTGCCGAACTAAAGCCAAGACCAGTAAGATGTTCCAGGTAGAAAAGGAAGAAGGAGGTGCAGTTTATGAGGTCAGTTTATGTCAAAAGAAGGAAAAATATACAATCAATGTAGAGGTGTACAAAAGTGAACGACTCATGAAAAAATTGAACTTTTTGATTGATACAGGAGCAGATGTAACGGCAATCCCTGACAATGTGTTACCAACATTATCCTTAAGTAAATGCGAAGATACAATAAGAGGACCAGATGGAACAACGTTACTGGTTAAAGGTGTTGCTGATTTAACTTTAAAATATAAGAACAAAGTTTGTAATGGTAAGATTTATATTATTAAAGGACTTAAGACTGCAATACTGGGTCGACCAGCTATAGAAAGCATGAATATCATTAGTATCTGTTCCATGTCAAATGATAGTGAGGCCTGTAATGTAGGGACCAGCCAAGTAAATGTAGAAAAAGAATTCCCTGAGATCTTTAATGAGTTAGGAGTTTTTAAAGATGTTTATAGTATAAAATTAAGAAATAATGCACAGCCGTACGTACAGGCATCTCCACGCAGTGTATCAATGCCTCTACTGCCTAAGGTTAAGGAAGAATTGGTGAGGTTAGAAAAAGCAGGTATTATTAGCCCTATAGAAGAGCCAACAGATTTTGTGTCCCCAATTGTATCAGAATCAGAATCAGAATCAGAAATATCTTTATTTAAATAGACCTGTTACAAGTGCTTTCAAATCGTCAAAAACTTAATCAAACAAACAAAAATACACTTAATAATAGACTTAAATACTATAATAGAAATAATAAATAAATACACAGTATACAAACATAATGTGACTCAACCACCGGTGTCGGAAAGTTGTTTCTGTACTGAGAAGAACCGGCAAGAAACTCAGCAGTTACTCTTTTCAATATGTTCTGTACAATAATCCGTTAGTAAATTACAATGTATTATTAAGTACACATACAGTTATACAATTTCAAGAAAATGGTTAGTGCACAAAATAATGGTAAATTATTAAAAGCAATTAACAACATTGTTTAGAAAAGACTACTGGTTAACATTATAAAAAAGGAGTTTTGAGGTTCACATCCAGTTATACAATTCAAAGAAAAAAATGTTTGGTTGGTTCACATTATTATGTTGAATCCGTATAATTATTACAAAATGGCTAATTGGAGTCCGCGTCGAGCTGAGAGCTTACTCCCAGGCGTTCCTATCCATAAGGTAGTCGGCTGTGGTATAATATCCTTTTTTTAATAAGACAGTTTTAATATGATGTTTAAACCTATGTGATGGTAACTTACAAATTGCTTCTGGAATTTTGTTGTAGTAGTGTATACCTTGCCCCATAAAGGAACCTAAAACCTTTTGTAACCTGAATAATGGAAGCGCAATTTTATTCCTATTCCTCGTATTTTTGTCATGTATGTCACTATGTTTAGTGAAGAGATTAATATTTTCTCGCACCAATATAATACAATTATAAACGTATTGAGAAGCCACAGTAAGAATCCCAACTTCCTTAAAAATATCCCTAAGCGAGGTCCGTGCACGAAGCTTGTAGATGGATCTGATGGCTCGCTTCTGAAGAATAAATATGGTTTGTATATCTGCTGCCTGGCCCCAAAGTATTATACCATATGACATAATACTGTGGAAATAGCTGAAATAAACCGATCGAGCTGTGTCTACATCTGTCAAAGATCTTATTTTTCTTATAGCAAAAGCAGCTGAGCTAAGTCTGCCTGAAAGCTTGTCTATGTGAGGGCTCCACTGTAATTTTGAGTCTATCGTCATTCCAAGAAAAACTGTTGAATCTACAAGCTCCATATCATTACTATTTATTTTCAAATCAATGTGGTTATTTCTAACATTAGGCAACTTGAAATTAATACATTTAGTTTTGTTTGCATTTAACTGAAGGTTGTTGGTTGTAAACCATTGCAAAACCTTAGAAATTGCATTGTTTACGTCATCAAAATTATCTTTATTTTTATCGACATTAAAAACTAATGATGTATCATCTGCAAATAAAACTATGTCACAAAGGTCTCTAACGTAAAAAGGTAGGTCATTTATATATATCAAAAATAAAAAGGGGCCCAAAATTGATCCCTGTGGTGTAGTGATTTATAAAAATAATAAAATAAGAATATGCGGAGATTACACTAGACTTAATCAAAATATCATGAGACCAGTGTTTCCAATTCCTAAGGTTGAAAACACATTAGCTAAATTTAAAGACTCAAAAATTTACTCAAAAATTGATGCTACTTCGGGCTTTCACCAGATAAAATTAGATGACACAAAAAAGTATACTACAATAATAACCCCTTTTGGTAGATATGTATATAATAGACTTCCCTTTGGCCTTAACTGTGCACCTGAGTATTTTAGCATGAAATTTTCAAATTTGTTTAAGGATATGGATAATATAGCTATACACATGGACGATATCTTGATTTATGCGGAGAACATGACTCAGCATGATAAAATACTCAGAGAGGTACTAAGGCGTTTAAGCAATGAAGGTATTACCATAAATAAGAAAAAGTGTGTGTTTGCTACAACTAAAGTTCAATATTTGGGTCATATAGTGCAAGCTGAAGGTATAAGTCCAGATCCGGAGAGAGTTGAGTCAATCAGTAAATTTCCTACACCGAAAAATAAAAAGGAGTTGATGCAGTTTCTAGGCATGGTTAATTATGTGGGTCGTTACATACCAAATAAGTCTCACATACTACAACCTCTCCATGAATTGTTAAAAGACAACTATATGTTTGTATGGGAGCACTCGCAGGATCAGGCTTTTTCAAAAATCAAGGAACAGCTAGTACAGTCACCCACACTTGCACATTATGATCCAAATTCCACTATTATAGTCTCTGCAGATAGTAGTTCATTTGGACTAGGTGCAGCTCTTATGCAGTTAACCAAATCAGGGCAAAGAGTAGTAGTAAGCTATGCAAGCAGGACACTGACTGACACTGAAAGACGTTACGCTCAGATTGAGAAGGAAAGTTTGGCTTTAAGTTGGGCAGTTAACAAGTTTCGTGACTATATTGTAGGCATTCATGTTATACTAGAGACAGATCACAAACCATTATTGCAGATCTTACAAACCAAACCATTAGATGATTTAAGCCCACGGTTGCTAAGATTTAGATTGAAACTAATGAGGTTTGATTATGAAGTAAAGTTTACACCAGGCAAAGAACTTGCAGTTGCAGATGCTCTCTCAAGAAGTCCATTAAGTTACTATAACTATTCAGAAGAAGACAGTATTCATATTAACAACTTAGTGAGTGACATGGTTTCAGATCAAATGCTTTTGGCAATAAAGAGAGAACAAGCTAAATGTGAAATTTGTAACAAAATTAAAGAATATACTTTGGGAGGTTGGCCACATAAAACCAAATTAGGCATGTTAGAAATCTTTTACCAATATAGGCATTGTTTTTCAGTTGAAGTTGGTCTTCTTTTGTATAATTCGAGAATATTTATCCCAAAGTCCATGCAAAGTAGCATTTTAAATAAAATCCATCAAGGGCATTTGGGTATAACTAAGTGTAGAGAACGTGCAAAACAGTCCGTTTGGTGGTTAGGGCTCTCAAAACAAATAGAAGATTATATAAAGAACTGTAGTCAGTGCCTAGAGCAACGTTTGAATCATAAGGAGGAAATGATTGTAGAACCATTGCCAGATAGACCTTGGCAGAGAGTAGGAATTGATCTTTTTAAATTCAATAATTCCTGGTACATGGTTATGATAGACTACTATTCACGGTTTTTAGAGGTATCTAAATTAAAAGACCTGACAGAAGAAACAGTTATACTACACTGCAAAGAATCTTTTGCAAGATATGGTATTCCAGAAGTAGTTAGGTCAGATTGTGGCACGCAGTTTAAGACAAAGTTCAATTCATTTGCTAAAGAATATGGGTTCACATCAATTACAAGTAGTCCATATTATTCACAAAGTAATGGTTTAGCAGAATCAGGGGTCAAAATTGCAAAATCTCTCATGTCCAAAAATGAAGACATTCATTTAGCTTTGTTAATTTATAGGAACTCACCATTAGAATCTGGCTACAGCCCAGCTGAACTTATGTTTAATCGCAAGTTAAGAGATAATCTACCAATAGTACCAACAAAATTAAATAGTAGTGTAGTTATAGGACCGGAATGGAAGAGAAAAAGGATGCAGAAGAGAAATATGGATGCGCTTAACTATAATAAAAGGCATGGTGCTACAAAATTGGAAAACTTAGAAATTAATGATAGAGTATGGATCAGAGATATGAAGGTTTATGGAACTGTAAGCATGAAATGCAAAGAGCCACGCTCATATATAGTTACTACAGATAAAGGAAAGTATAGGAGAAACAGATGGCACCTAGTTTTAGCTCCGCAGAGCGGAGCGGGAGGAAGGGTAGATAGTAAGGAAATAGAAAATAATTTTAATTATGATTACTTAGTAACTGATTGTAACCATACAAGCCCGTCTGGTCAACCTGAACAGACCACTTTAGATGACTCTGAAGCTCCTGGTAACTCAATCAGACCCAATGAGGATGTTCGGGAGCGACCTGTCAGGCTTGTAAGGAAACCTAGGTATCTTGATGATTATGTCCTAACATAATTAATTAAATTTGCTCATAAAATTATAATAAGTTTGTTATAGTGTTGATAGTTATTAATTCAAGTTAACTTAACCAATTTCTAAGAGAAGAGGCCTTGCACTTTGTTGGGTATGTTGTATTTCAATGTAGTCTGATTTTCATATTTAAGTAATGTTAACTTAAAGGGAAAGATGTTGTAAGAGTTGATGAACGCAGCCAATGTCAGGTTGACAGGTGTCACTGGTCGGACACTCTGCTGATCTGCGCTCGCGATAGTTTGTGACGCAATTCTAGAAAAATGTAATCCTTGTGCATCATAATAAAAAGACTTAATTATATTCAGTATTTCATTCTAATTCAGTAATACTACACCAAGGCTAAAGAGTTATACCCAATCAATCATGGTACAGTTTTTTGTCGTGTTTCAAGAGAAAAAATTAAAAATTCGTCTTAATTTTGAAGCCATCTTTATGAACCTAGAAATTAACACAGAAATTGTGAATGACAATTTACACCTGAGGTACAGTCCAGAAACATCGATTACAATCCACAATCCAAGTGATCTATTCATCGCTAAAAATAATGGTCACACTGGTTATACTCTTAATAACTTGAGCTTTTTCGGAATGTGCCTCTTTAGCAAACAATTTTATTATTTTACACAACAATTTGTCATTATTTCATAATTTAAAAATAAAAAGTTAAAAGTTTATTATTAGAAGCTTATGATATCAAGCTTTTGATGACGTATGATATAAATAATACTTGGTAATTCAAAAGCAATCGAATTGGCAACAACCTAAATCATACGCAAAAACAAATAACGAAAAGTTAAATGCTTATATTTTTTCAACTCTCGTTAAACTTGTAGGTAATCTAAAAAAGGAATACAAGTGGCAATCTAGCCAAATTAATCTCATTCCTATCTGACTGAATGCTAGGAATGGCCGTAAAACGTGATCTTTCTCAATTCACAGCTCTCTGCGATGTTTTTTTGTAACGATTAAAGTACTAACGTAAACTTTGCCCTGAACATGAACTGATACTACTCTTACTTCTTTGAGGTGCCCGTGGCGCAGTTATGACAACGATCGGCGACGATTGCTGTTGTAAAGCAACACACGCCGGGTCGGAAATGGGATGGGTGACCACCCGACCGTAATTTAGTGATGTGTCTTTCGGGCATCTCCGTGCTTCGGAAGGCACGTTAAGCAGTTTGACGTCGCTAGATGTCAGTCGTTAAGCTTAGTCAGAGGCCTTAGGGCGGCTTGATAACATCTGACATTAAGGTTGCTCACTAACCTTACAGTCCTCCAACAATCCGCACTTAGCCCGTGTGTTGGAGTATGGCTTGTTCCACCTCATAGTTGAGGTGAGGCCTGTGCCCAGCAGTGGGACGTATATAGGCCATTTATTTTTTTATTAAATCTAAATTCTTCAAAGTATCTTTGCGACGCTTTTAACTATCGAGATTAAAATCATTTTTGCTCACAGGAAACTTTTTATCAGGAAATTCAGGAGAAAGTTGGAGCGATTGGCTTTGAGCGTATTAATATACTTCGCAAGTTAAATCATGGGTAACTTATTGGTGTGAAGGCGCTTCCAAAGTGAAACGTTGATTAAAGGTAAATTATGAGAAAGTGAAATTTTAAAAATAGATAACGGATCCTTAGACCTGACAAACGTACATTAAAATATTATATTTTACAAAATCGATCAGGCCGTTTCGGAGGAATTTTGCAACAAACACTGTGACACGAGATTTTTTTATATAAGATTCTCACAAACCAAACAAATCTGGCAAAAAATAGATGTATAAAAACATAATTAATTGAGGGGCCAGCATACCGCCGCTATTCGGGTATGCCTAGGTATTTTGCTGGTGTTTTCTATTACCGGAGAGCTAGCCGCAAATTGTACAATGAACACAAAGTAAGTGTTTTGGTCAGTCTTGAACTGGAGGCGAAGCGTACAACCAACACTCTCAAAATACCACTTTCCTGACCGCTGTTACCTGGGTTGCTTGGGTTTTTAGTCTCTTTCATAAATAGAGAATTAGCCACAAATTGTACAATGAGCTCAAATTAGGTATTGGGGTTAGTCTTAAACTCAGGACCACCAGGGATCCGAATCAGAGTGTTAGTTATATAATCCCCGCTAATAGACTAGATTATATTATATTTTCAACGAAGTAGTAGAGTTATAGGAGCCAAGTAAAAGTATTTTCTTTAAATTCTGGTACATATTTGCTGAAAAATATCAAATTGAAAATTCAATGTTGAATTATCGTGCCAAAACGCAATTTTGATAATATGGCGCTGACAATGGGGTCGGTGACGTCACATACCGGTGGTCTGATCTGTGGCACATGTCATTCACATGTAAAGCTTGAAAGTGCTATTTCGGTTTGAGAAGGTTCCAGTGCATTAGCCATTGGCGAGGATCATACATTCGCTCACTGGAGCACAATGCTAGCAAAATTCTTCATTTTCCTGACAATACCTATCTGCGCTCAAAATCTCTCCATTGATGAAAGAATGGCTAGAAAAAATACTCGCACCAAAATACACACGTATTCCCCGGTGCGTACCGGCCTAAATATTAGCATTCACTCACCATCGCAGCTCGGAACATGTTCCATCATTATTCGGGACGAAGCTTGCTTGCAAGCGGACTTTAATTTTTTACGTCTCTATCCCACAGTTCGCCTGCTTACAGAGCTTTTGTTTCGAAACGTTTTGTTTTACGTTCAGTTTGAAAATCTTGAAATTCGAAACATTCAGGATTTTGCTCGGGAGATTATTGTTTTCTTCGCTCTTTGGTTTTTGTTTGTTAATGTTTCCCGAAGTTCTTTAGCTTGGTGGATTTTAGGAAAATTTGGTATTGTAATACTCTCAATGAGTCTTGGTCATTTAAGCACCCCTAAACTTGAAATCATCTTGATCTACCAAAACCATTGAAATATAATATAAATAATGTTTTCCTACGTTAGACTACAGTGCCACTGATTAAGTTTTTCTTACTTTACTTTACTAGTAAACCTACCTAGCCAAGGAGGTCTCATTAAAAACATAATATTACATCAAAAAAATAAGAAACGCATTAGAATGGGTGACAGCCTGCTTTATATGCATCTAAATAAAAAAAAACTCTCTCATGACCATAATACCGAAAAGCGGAACGTCATTGGCTCTGCGATCCGTTCTCCAGGAGAAAACAGCAGATTTAACGGTGCCGCGGTAGCAAAAAGGTAATCTAGTAAAGGTAAAGGTAAATTGAGAGTAGGTAGGTAAGTTTTATTGGGTTCTACAACCCTAGAGTAATTAATGAGGTAGAGGAAAATACGTTAACTACTTATAACTTTTTGGTAATTACCTACGTGTAGCACAGTTTTAGTACGTTACGTTTGTATTGATTCTGTCTCTAGTGTTCTGAACCTCAAAACTGAAAATAAAAGAACTTTCAAGATTACGCTGTAGTCCGCTTCAATAGGTATGTGTCTGTCCTTACCTTTTTATCTGACTCATATTTACATAGAGTACACCAAGCTTAATTATTACACCAAGTCGTTCGTCTACTATCAAATATTCAACTCTATGTGACCTTAAGCTTTAAAAAAAATATTTATTTATTTATTTCGTACACAGAAATATAGTTACATTGAAGAGAATTAGAACATAAAAGTACAGGTGAACTTATCTCTAACAAGAGATTTCTTCCAGTAGACCAAAAATTAAGCCTAAGGCTGCGGGATTTTACACATACGTGGTGCAGTCCGCGCAAATATGCCTGAATACTTCATATAATACATTTTTTTTATTTTTTATTTTTTTATTTTATACAAAACACAATTACAGCTATCATTACAGGACATTTCCTAATACAATAGTGTAGTCAACTTATTTTTATTACATTTCACCAATATTATTTTTAAACTATTTAGTTCAGTCAGTCAATTTGATTTATTATTAACACGAAATTATCCTATATTATATAAATTATTATTATTTATCATCTGTTTCATTATCATTATCATATTATTATAAATAAATTCTAAATCAATCAATCACATAAAAAAAAAAAAAAAAAAAAAATATAATCTCCGCCAATTGCTAACGCCTGTTCGCCATTTTTTTAACGTACCTATGTTTTGACATTTCAACGCTCAGTACCGTTTGCAACTAAAGCTGTCAAGAACACGAAATCGAAGAAGGAGGTATCGTGAGTTTAGTGACTTTATTTCAAATTTCAATATTCAAATAAAACAATACTTAGTTTTCCAAACTTAAATCTCTGAAAACCCGTTGTAACGCCCACAGCTTAAAATAAATTTGAATAAATTTATCTTGCGGTGAAAATACCAGCACACGCCGAGTAACATTATTATATCCTAAACGGGGTTGCAAGAGGCACAGTTTTGGCCCCCCTCATGGGTTCTCGCCTCGGCGTGGCGAGGGGGCCTAGTACCGGTGATAGGGGAACCACCGGGAAGCGAAGAGAACCCAGGCGTGGCAGTGTGGTGGACTGGGAACCCACCCGCTGCGGCCCGCAAGGGCGACGTGGGGCTGCGGGGCCAGTGGGGCCTGCAGGCGCCTTGAGGCGCGTGGTTGGGGCCGCGGCGCACAACCGGTTGGTGGGGGCCAGTAATCCGAGGCTGATCCCCCCTGTGCATCGCGGCCCGGCGGGGCCGTACCGCCGGTTACGGCAGCGGAGCCGCCCTTTGGGTGGCTCGTGGTTGCGGGCCCAGTAGGGTCTGCGAACAGTGGGTGCCAGCGGGCCGGAGTGCGGGGGTGCTCTGGCTTGCATTGCACGGCGTCCACCGAGACGGCGAAAGTGCCTGCGTACTCCAGGCGCTTTCGTGGCCTCCCCCCTTCGTTGGGGGGTCGGTTGGAGGGGGCCCCATTAGGGGCTAGCACTGGCGGCGGAGCAGTGCGGCATTACTTACGGTAGGATCCAGCTTCGCCGCCAAAGTGCCACGGTCGAGTGCCGTGGGGTTTTAGTCGGTAGAAGTCCGACATAACCTCGTCGTCCCCCCGGGCAGCGAGGTATCCATGAGGATTTCCCCACGAAAAAAAAAAAAAAAAAAAAAAGGCACAGTTTTGGCGAATTTGAACCCAACGTTGGAAGCGAGCCTACCACAATTATCCGGGTTGTTTGGGTTTCATTTCAGTGTTTTCCATCAAAGGAGAGTTAGCCGCAAATAAGTCCAGTGAGGTGCACGAGACGCAGAGGTGCCCGTGGCGCAGTATAATTATGACAGTTGATAGGCAGCGATCGGCATCTCCGTGCCTCGGAAGGCACGTTAAGCAGTTGGTCCCTGTTGCCATCCCTAGATGTCAGTCGTTAAGCCTAGTCAGAGGCCTTAGGGCAGCTTGATAACACTTGACATTAAGTTTTCTTACTGAGCACCAATGAGCCCGCGTGTTGGAGTATGGTTCAAACCTCCTCATAGTTGAAAAGTTTCTTGCCGGTTCTTCTCAATACAGAATCAACTTTCCGATCCGGTGGTAGCGTCACATTCATTCCAGTATAGTATTTTTATTGCACATATGTTGCGGTTTAATTTAACAGTTAATTAAATGTTTTGGTATTTATGTCTTATGTCTTATTAAGTACATTTTGTTTTTAAATAAATTTGACGATTTGAAAGTATGTACTTTGTAACAGGTCCATATAAATACAGTTTTTTTTTGAGGTGTGTTTTGTGCCCAGCAGTGGGGCGTATACAGGCAGTTAATGTTATGTTACGGTCCAGCCAGTTTTGAACTATATACCATCTGGTTTCTAAACCAGGGTATATCACCACTAGGCTACAAAGCTCCTCGAGCGTTCTAAATAAATAACCAAAGTTCGAACCGATGTAAAAATAATTCGGTTCGGCAAGCCCTTCGTTCGCAGAAGTATACAAATTGCAAGCAGTATATTTTGTCTCAGCATAGTGTTACCAGTACATTTATCACCGAAGTGAATGGATGGATATTATTATCACGTCATCGCGACTAAAGTTTGCTAGCAGCGAGATAAGTCGCCTCGATCTGAGCTAAACAATGATAAATCACTGCTGGGAACGCTATTTGTCTAATGGTTGCGACGGAGTAATGCAATCGCTTAAGTTCGCTGGAACTTCCCGGGAATCTTCTGACTTTATTTGAAGACCAATGATTTCCATTTCTTTTACATGTCACAGCATTACAGTTTTGGCTTTTATTTTAGTGAAAATGTGTTATAATTAGTATATAGAGCTAGCTCGTAGAACTGATGGCCGTTAGAGATAGGAGTTTTTAGATTGAAGACCATTAGAAGACAAGGTTGACGGATGACTGATGAAGGTCGCAGTATTTTGGTGGATGCAGGCCGCCTGTGAACCACTTAAGAGGAAGACTTATGATCAGCAGAGGACGTGGACTGCGGCGTGGACCCTCAGACTATGGGTCACCTCCTCGATTGCCCTCTGTGCCCCAAGACCTGCACAGGGGAGGATCTAAACATGGCAACGAATGACGCAGTCGAGGTCGCCAAGTTTTTGTCGGGCTCTATTTGATTTGGTGCCATTGACACGAAAGAAGAAGAAGAAGCAGAGGACGTCATGTAGCTAAAAATGATTATGATAAGGAGAGTTTACTGAAAATTCGTATTTGATCTGTGTCTTGGTGTTAGATAGAAACAGAATATGTTGTTGTACGAAAAAACATTACATTGGTTGGTTGTTTACAGTAAGAATATACAATTAAGACGGACTTGTCGCTAAAGAGCGATTACTTCCCCTAAAACCTGAACATAGTCTAATCTTCAGATCGTAAGAAAGCACAAAATGGAGGTAGGGAAACTAACCCCCGAAAACACAAACGCCAATCAACGCTAAGCTACCACTGACGTTAAGTCCTGTAGAATGTCAATAGAACTGAAAGGGACAGCTATACTTCTGAGGGATGCTCAACTAGTTGATTTGAGGGTAATTCGGGGGTAAATGTAAGTAAAATTCATAAGGTTCATATGTAAATGTTTGAGAGTGAATTGTTTCTGTTAGATAGTAGAAAATCCACTTAGGTTAAGAATTGTGGGAAGATCCTGGGTCTCGGTTTAAAGATCTTTATTGGCTCATTAAGACAAAAAATATGTCGCTTACATGAGTACAATACAAACTACATAATTGATTATTTAAAATTACATTATTTACAATTCATTGGTTATAAAAAAAAATGTTAGTATCAAATAGTATTAGTTCATCATATTATTATTATACATTATATTCATTAAAAAGTAATAATTTCATTCATTAATCATTATTAATGTACATTAAAAAAATTTTTCGTCATAAAAAAACTATTAATAAATTGAAACAAGTGCGTGCAAGGTAGATTGCAATAATAGTCTCGCGACCGGTAACCGAAAGATGCGAGTTCGCTACGTTCAACTTGGGTTGTGGTCCAAGTCAAAAATTAAAATTACAAGCGTTTTCACCAAAAACTCACTCATCATAGTCATCATTCACAACGTGCTCCAATAATCGTTTTTTGAATATGTTGAGCGAACTAGCACCTCTTACAAATTCAGGAAGTTTATTGTATAATTGCGCACCTACAAATGTTATTGAATTTTTGCCGTAATTTGTTCTAATGTTTGGCAACATGAGTTGGTTTGCACGCCGTGACGAGTACTTGTGCGTTGCACCCTTTGTCGTGAATATTATTTGTGAGTGTACTTTTTTACGAGTTATTTTATAAATGAGTATGCATGTGTTATATATGTAGAGTTGGTTGATATTTAATAATTTAGTTTCTCTGTAGATGCGCTCGGTAGGTGTTAAAAAGTCATAATGGTACAGAATTTTGATAATTTTGTTTTGTAATGTTTGTATTTTTTGCATATTCGTCTTAGCTGCTGCACCCCATATTTCTATCAGATACAGCAGGTGAGGTTTGACTAACGAGTTATATATCAAAAGTCGAGCACTGCGCGGTATGCAACGGGCTATATTATGTAGGGAACCAACAAGAGATGACAGTTTGTTTTGTGTACATTGCAAATGTGAGTTCCATGTCATGTTCTTGTCAAGTGTCAATCCCAAGTATTTTTCTTGATTAGCTTCACGCAATGCAACGCCGTTGATATTGAGTTTAATGTTGTTGTTGTTTTTCTTATTCTTAGCACAAAATATAATATAAGAGGTCTTAGATGGATTTATCGTAAGAAGGTTGCATTGAAACCATTCGTGAAGTGTATCCAGGTCCCGTTGCGCAAGTAAAATAATATCATCAACATCACGGCCAAAAAAGAACAAGCAAGTGTCGTCCGCATATAAAGTAAGGTGACCCTGTAAATCTGCCTGATAGATATTATTAACATAAATTAGAAAAAGCAAAGGGCCAAGGATCGATCCTTGTGGTATTCCACATACAATAGGTTGAGGATTGCTCTGATGACTCCCAATTTTAACGATTTGATATCTGTCACTTAAATAAGACCTCAAAATGTCAAGTGCGGTCCCGGCTAAGCCAATTCTCTCCAGTTTCCTTAACAACAAAGGGTGACTGACTGGGTCAAAGGCTTTTTTTAGGTCAATAAATACGCCAAGTGCTACCTGTTTTTCATCTATGTTTGTCCTAATTTTGGTTGTAAGGTCTACAGTTGCACAAAGTGTGTTAGATTTTGAGCGGAAACCATATTGTTGGTCATAGAGAAAATTGATTCCGGTCAAATGATCATTTAATCTTTTATAAATTACCTTTTCAACAATCTTGGAGAGCACTGGCAAAACCGACACAGGTCTATAATTCCCTGGATCCGATTTAGTTCCAGATTTATAGATTGGGCTGACCTTGGCTACTTTCAGGCTATTTGGGAATACACCTGCGCTCATCAAGTTATTAATGCAATTTGTAAGATTATGAAGGATTAAATTTTTGATGCATTTCATCGCTTTAGTACTGACGGCATCTATTCCAACACTAGTATTTGGATCTAGATTATCGGTAATTTCATCGACCTCGTCAACATCACAATGGAGAAATTCATTCAGTTTAGTGTATTCTGTGTTTGCGCTGCATTTCGGCAACGTGTTAGTATTATCATTGTGATAGCTGGGCGGTATATTAGTATATTAGCGCAAGTGTGCGCAATAGATGGCTCGCAGTGTCGCTATGATGATTGCTAGAAAGTATGACATAAACGTTAAGTGAGTATCACAGAGAAAACAATGCACGTCATAGACCATTTTTCGTGCTTGTCTTTTCAAAACATTATTTCTCCTAGGCATATTCACATATGAAATATAAATACTAATGTTTACTCTTCGAAACAAAAACAAAAAACAAACTTAACAAAAAAACTATTACAAAACTTAACAGCAATAACAAAACGATTTTGTACGCGACGGTGCTCTAGGATGTGCGCGGGACTTGACATCAGTGCGGGGGACGTAATGCGACCGGAGCGCCAATCAGCGCTACGCTCGCTCGCCCTTCGTCCCTTTACCCCCCTGTGATACCTTATTTTCGTCTTCTGCGCAGAAACGGCCAGCGCTAAAGTTACGTGCCGCTACTTGTACTAGCTCTGTTTTAAAAGATATTTCTGAAAAAAATAAAAATATGTAGGTACTCATGTCAGCGACCTCAAAGCCAATAGACTCCTAATGACAGGCAAGAGGCTATGGTCATAAAGACAGATTATTACGTCGGAATCCCCAATCTACCACCCAGTGAATTTCTACCGTTTCCGTAAGCTGTCAAGCGACAACGTCACTGATTGGACAATAAGCGTATTGACCAATCAGTGAAATTGCCCCCTCCTCAGGTAGAATCCTCCACACGCTGAATTTCATACAAGAAATCAAACATCAGGCGTGTAGTGGCTGAAAAATCGATGACTCATGTATTTACGTGAAGTTAAGTGTGTATCATATCTAAATTATTATTTTCTTATTGACCTCCAATTATCATTTAAACTTCATTATGATTAAGAAATAGCTTACAATCACTAGTGCCAACTAGTGTAACGGATTTCTTCTCCCTTAGATTTATTTGATTAGAGTATTTTCACATCTAACGAATTTTTAAGTAGAAATGATATTAAAAGACTTTGTGCAAATTCCTGCCTTTTTGGCAATGGCATAGATTGTAGGTCGACGAAAGTAGCCGAATTTGGCAGATTAGAAAATATAGACTTCAACATTGTAATTTTCAGTGCATAGTATAGCATCCGCAGAATACCAGTCATCGTGACGGGCTCTGCCGACACTGCATCGTACTTGCTGAGCGGAGACCATTTTGCTACATCCCTATTTGTAAGGTGGTTAAGTTATTTTTGTTTTTCTTGTGTTTCTTTTTGTTTTGTGGTACCAAATACATTTTCTAAAATCTATTCTGTTCTTTGAGTATAGTAAATTGAGCACACACAAAAAGCAATTCATCTGCATCCTTTGATCATTGCGGCCTCTGCCTATGCGTGCTACAAAATCGGGTCCAAAGGACCTGTTGCGTTCAAGCTCATAAGACAGTGACTACGGCTACTGTACGTGCGCGTCAATCATACGTCATTGTGAGTAAGCATGTCCCAGTTTTCAAATAAGCGAAATAAAAACGTAAAGTGTATCTTCCTCTTTTTGTTTTAATCAAAGTTTGCTATAAGTTTTGAGCGAAAGAACTTATTGAACTGTAAAATTCATTGCTAGGCAGACTCTTTTCGAAAGCGTGTTCGAATTTAGTTTTATATGTTGGAACAAAATAGTGTGGTTAGATACTATGTGCTGCGGAGTTAGTGATTTAATAACGACTACCTTAGGTTTGATTTTGAAAAAATCTGGTAACTTACAAGGTACAGTTAAGTGTGTTTTTATTTCCTTAGACGGTAACACTGGATATTGAGATTCAGTAACTATATAGAACGTCACTTGCACACCGAGAGTGACGTCATAATGTTAGGTTACACTTTCTAAACGCAATTGACAACACACTCGTCATTGACAAGAATTACGAGAATGGCCGAACATTTCTCCTTCTTTTGTAGATAATGAATCGACTGGTACAGACCACTCGATATGGACAAAACGTAATGAAAAAACTAATTAAATTAGGAAAATATGATTGTTTCAATAACTTATTGACCCATTGTAACTCTATAATTTTTATATGTATAACATAAACGGCCTATATACGTCCCACTGCTGGGCACAGGCCTCACCTCAACTATGAGCTGAAACAAGCCATTCTCCAACAAGCGGGCTCAGTGTGGATTGTTGGAGAGGTGTAAGGTTAATGAGCAACTTTAATGTCAGATGTTATCAAACCGCTTCAAGGCCCTTGACTAGGCTTAACGACTGACATCTAGCGACGTCCGGGACCGGGACCAACTGCTTAACGTGCCTACCGGAGCAAGGAAATGCCTTAAATACACATCACTAAATTTCGGTCAGGGTGGTCAGCCATCCCTTTTCGACCCGGCGTGTATTGCTTTACAACAGCGATCGTCGCCGATCACTGTCACAATTGCGCCACGGGCACCTCCCTCCTTTATATGCATGAATGAGTATAAATGGGCCAAAGAAATTAAAAGAAAGGTTAATTTTACTGGCACAATACCTACCTTTTACTAACTAGGGCCTCTTAGGTTGTCTAGAGGTAGGTTGTTTGAGAAATTCGAGCTTTTGGTGACTTAAACCAGCCTGAGCAAAGTCACAGTAGTTAAAGAATATGGCGAATATGTATCGTAGATCGCCTGTATTATAGAGAAGCCTTTTATTGACGGGGTGAATGCTTTCCATCCCGCCCATGGCGGGGGTGAGGCCTTGGACTCGCCTGCTGACTTTCAGAATACCTAGTAAGCCGACTCACATAAATAGTACATTGTTATCCTAGGAGTGAAAGTTACTTATTTAGTCCCGAGACGGGGTTTGACGCCCCGAACGAAGTGAGGGCGCCAATAGTTCGAGGGACTAAATAAGTCTTTCACCCGAGGTAAACACTGTGCTTTTCATTACAAATACGAGGAAAGTAAAAATAAAAACATGAATTAGCTTAAGAAAAAATGAGGAAAATAAATGAAGATCGAATTGCCGCTTTCCCGCCTATTTTGTTTGTTTTTTTTCTGTGGCCGGCCCGCTATTCAGCCATTAATTTTTATTTTCATCATTAGAAAAATGGTAAATATTTTACTCAAAGCTAAGTTATTTTAAAGAAATTGTTGAAACTAAATTATAATAAACTTATTTAAAACATATATATTCTCTGATCAATACTTAACTTTAAGTTATTTCAAATTTTACATCGTGGCTGTATAGAAAGTTGGAACATGGTTCAATAGATATGTGAAAAAGAACTAGTTTTTTTAAAAATAATTTGACACCTGTCATTTGAAAGTGATTCTCCCTAGGGATGAAAAGTGTTACTTTCAGCCTGCTTCTCAGGTCAGTAATGACCTACTTTCAGAGTATGAGTAATGAAAAAGCCTTATAATACTACGTTTAACAACGATACTATGTATTTATGAGCTACGTGGCCCAGTGGCTAAACACTCTGACTCGGAACCCGATTGTCCAGAGAACTGACTGGCCGGAACACCTTCTTTGTGTTCATTGTACAATTTGCGGCTGGCTCTCCGGTGATGGATAACAACTATAAAAAACCAAAGCAACCCGGATATAGGCGGTAGGGTCGCCTCCTACCACGTTGGGTTCAAATTTCATTGGCAAAATGTGGGCTTCTGAATGTTCCGTTCATCATGACGGCAACAATCAGTATGCCTCTGACTACCTCGCCTGGGAAAATGGTCGTGATGTATGTTATGACTATGAATGGTATTGCAAATAAAACAAATTAAAAATATCCCCTAATAAAACGTTATATTTAAGTCTGTTTCCCACTGATGCCGATTAGTAAGTATTGTTCAGTGTTTCAGTTCATAGGGTTTTTCCAGGCCACATGTGTACATAAGCAGTTTTTTTTTATTGAACAACACTATTTGTGTTTGATTTACTAGAGGAAGCAAAGAAGCATTAGGTAGTTCATTTATCAAGACTTCAGTAAATAATTCATAGATAATAGTAGTTCCGTTTCGGGTGCTTTTCTTTCACACATACAAGCAGTCTATCCCAAGTTTGTATGTCATCATAAGTTTCCATTCTGAAAAAAAGTCATCCAATTATAAGCTTTTAATCTTTCTCAGGCAATAAGTAGACACAACAAAACACAGGATGTACGGCAAAATGATTAACACGGTTATGAATTTTATTATTTCAATTGTTGTTTAGGTTCAAGCCTTTACGCTCTTTAGTCATACGACAAGAAATAGCTGAAATCTTGTTTTGTAAATTATTTACCTGAAAAAACGTGTGTTCCTATTTTGTTTGCCGACTTATTTTACCCATAAAGCGGCCCTCGTATTAATTTTATTTAGTTTGTATGGGACTAGGCAAGAAAAATGTTACGATGAATTCAAATGTACTTATTAACTGGAACTGCCACTTTTTCCATCCAAAATGTTATTTATTTATTCACAAAGTAAATAAATTGAACCTATAATTATAGGCAAATTAAAGTACACGAAAGTGCGAATGTCAGTTTGACATACCTACTAATCGTCATAAAATCGTATACAAAACTCGATAGCCAATACCATAAACAAGTCAATACCCAGAGGAACCACAGACTATTTTTGCCTCCTGTTAAAAAAAGTTTTGTTTCATCATGAAAATCATCATCAGTTGCTGATTCAGGCGATATTTGCCCATGAAGACTCCTACAGAACAGCAAAATGGATTAGACGCATCTCGCAAATACATAGGTATTTTAAAATGCGTCTGCGAGATAGCGCCAAATTCTCATTTCGCAGAACGTTGTCATAATGCGATTAAGCTTTACATTAAGAAGCTGGAATATTGTAACAAGCGGCAAACTTTGGAAGGATTATTATTTCTATACGATAGTTCATTTCAAACTTTTAGATAAGTTTTTCATCATCGATTCTGTGGTTTCACAGACCGAAGGTAGAGTATGGGCCGGCGCCTACTATCGGCATCGGCACGCTTCAGGATTTTAAGGTGGCAAATAGTAATATACTCTAACATAATGGCAATAAAGTAGAAAATGCCGAAACAGCAGCCTCAAGCGGTATTTTTGTTTTTACGAGAACACATCACGGAAATTTCTACTTTATTGCCATAATGTTAAAGTATATTGCTATTTGCCACTTTAACATCCTGAAGCGTGCCGATGCCGATAGGGGGCGCCGGCCCTACATGACTGTAAATACCAGTCAGGGAATTCAAGGAATTAAAGGATCAATTGGGTATTATTGGAAAAAATGATTGTTATACAAATTGGTTACCTTACAGTCAACTAATTTAATATTTGATGATTTAATAATTTCATTGATAAATCTAAATAGCTGGATGGCAAGTTATTTGTGGTGCAATTTTTTTAAAATTCAGTTTCTTAAAGTACTTTTAATTTAATATGGTTGATAACAGATGTCACTTCAACTCCGTTGATAAAAGCACACTATGGTTCAAACGTCAGAGTAAGCATGGGATATAGACATTAGGTTAATCAATTTATCAACAGATGTCACTAACCATTTGAATCGCGGAAATTTCTTTCAACAAATAATTCTCAATAATTATTTTATCTAGTGCATCCAATTTGTTTCCTATCATCGAACTCACTAAAAGATTCCAAGATCACATCACATCACACATCATCACACAGAATTTGGTATTTTTCTAAAAAAGTCTCGGCAGATTTTCCCAATTCATACAATTTATATTCATATTCTTCGATCCTATTAATGGAATGCAGCAAATTTTCTGTATTTGCAAAGATTACACTACATGCACCCTACACATCCGCCAAAAAAACGAAAATAAAATATCATTAAGTAAATAAATAATACAAACGTTAGGAAAAGTGACAGAATAGCGTTTCTAAGTGCTAGTTCAGACAGAGCGATTAGTGGCAAATTGAAAAGGACGGAGTTAGACGGAAAGAGGTATTCTTCTAGCTCCGTCCTTTTCAACTCGCACGATTGTCGCTAGGTTTGAACTAGCACGCACTGTAACTAGGGTAACCGACGAAATGACGTCATGGTTCGACTGGATTATTTCTCCGGTGATCCTAAATTGAAAAATTAAGTTACCGACCGATATCAACCGCTTCGGTCGACATAATATGTCATATTATGAGGTCTCGAAGGATCCTGAATCGATGCCCAGAACCTGATAAGTAATATCTTCTGAATTATGGTAATCTAGCGAGATCCGCTGTCGTTTTTTGATGGTAAGCTCACGATTTTAGGCACACCTTTAATATATTTTATTGTAGCATCACCTTCTCCGCTGGCTTTTCTCTGCTCCAATTCTTTTTTCAAATTGTTCAGGTGGTTTCGTTGAGCTGGAGTTTGGTCTGAGAATATTTTGATATGGTCTTGAAGTTTGTGCTTGTCTCTGTTTCAGATCTCAAGATAAGATGAGAATCCAAGTGGAAGCACTCAAGCAAAAGCACAGTCAATATACCATTTTACAAATTCATTTTTTACTGAGGCCAGTCCCTCTGCCCAGAGCAGTAGAATATGTCCCACATAACCTCACTATCCTCCCGGCTTGTGAGCAATCCATGAAGGTTTCCTACTATTCAAACAAATACACTTTGAACCGCTTGCTTTTCTAATCTCAAAACCAAATCCTAGAAACATTTAGTAGCGATTTAACTCACGTAGGAATTTCAGAGCAAATTACTTAGCTACTGAGCAGCTTTTTGCAGCGCCAGCTAATTCTATTCACATGCAGTCGTTACTAAATCACTAGAGAAACTTTAAAGTCTTTTAAAAATCTACGTTTTAACACTGAGAAAGAATTTCTAAAGGTTCTCTGTGAATGGTGCTGGAGTAGCAAGGAATGGCTCATGCGCTAGTTCAAGAGTCAGCGCTGCTTGCTTATTTGCTTATTGTACGTTTCGTAGGTTTTTGTATGCAGGATGTTTTTTTCGATATTACGTTGGTATGTAAAAAAAACATAATAATATGTCCCACTTTTGCGCATAGGCTTCACTACAATTACTACTAAGGGCACGAGTCACATTCCAAAACGCGGACTCAGTGAGAATTGTAGTAGGGGTGAAACCACTAACCAGTGAGAAACTTTAATATCAGATGTCATCAAGCCGCTCTAAAGCCTCTGACTAGACTTAATGACTTTAACGTCGCTAGCGTCAACCGGTTCCAAACTGATTAGCTTGCTTTCCGGAGCACGGAGATGCCCGAAAAATATCGTCAAACTTCTGTCGACGTGGTCAACCATCACATTTAATTTTCCGATTCATGTGATCCAACCGCGATCGTTGCCAATCCACTGTCACAACCGTGAACTAACTGTTTATGTCATTTCGGACTATTCAGTATAATCCGATATTCAGGAATCACTGTAAAAAACGTGCATATAAAATACTCTGATAAGTGCATTCGATTTTAAAATTAGTTTTAGAATCACCCTACAATAGTCTACACGACAGGTGCAGATCAACTTTAGTATTGTCATAGCTCAGTGAGCTTATTCAGAATATTACAATTTTAAAAGTGATTATGAGGCAAGTTAATCCTTTTAACGCGAGCAGTTGTATGTCTGAAGTTCTCGGCTTAGTGCTGAGAGCGCGAGGGCACAGTAAACAGAGAACAGTAAAATATTTACATACAAACGTGCCGCTCTCGGTTTGAATGTGTGCGTGCGCGTCGCGCTCCGTGTCTTCACGCGATTTCACGCACACGCTAACATAAAATATGGGGGAATAAGGTGGCGGCAGTACGTACGCGCTGTCTGTGAGCACGCTAGGTTATGTGATGAATAAATTTATCTTTTTTTCTAGGCTAATAACTCGGCAGGCAGCCTTAGATAACCTACTGTTATGTTAACTGTGGAGACGGCGGGCTTTGCCACAGTATAAACATACATTAGAACATCTACAGAGTGAGTTAGTACTGCATTCAACTCTCACTTTGATAATTTTTGGTGGCTGTACCCACAACCTTTTTTGAGGGCTGGATCCGCGCCTGTCTACATATAAACGTGCCGTTCTCGGTTTGAATGCATGCGTGCGCGTCGCGCGCCGTGTCGCGATTTCACGCACACGCTAGCATAAATTAAATAGGGAGGCATAGGGCGGCGGCAGTACGGACGGGCTGTGCCGCGTGTCTGTGTGCACGCTAGGCTAATAACTCGGCGGGCGGCCTTAGATAACCTACTGTTATGTTACTGTGGAGAGGGCGAGCTTTGCTCTGCATTGTCCCATTTGTGCGGGACTTCCCCTAGCAGGGATTTCGCCAAACAAGTCCTTTTAGGATTCAGCAACGAACTACATTTGTTTTATGAATACGGAGCACGATTCGGGCTTAAGGGTTTTAATGTGATTAACGGATAAGCGTGTAAAACGCATTCGGGAAAAAATGCGACAGCGTTGGGCAGTTAGATGAAATGCGGCGTAAAAGATAGATTCGCGTAAAACGTTTATAGGAAGCAATGGAAGAAAATTGCGATATTATTATGCGAGGTCGTGACTATTATGACATTAATGTTGTCCTATTGCAAACCCTTTCTATCATACTTCCTCAGCCCGTGGGTTGTCTAGAAGAGATCGCTTTTAGCACTAAGGCTGAATCAATTGTATATTTACGTGGAAATATATCACTGACATACTTGACAACACGGCACATCCATCCATCCACACAAACAAACTTTCGCATTTTTAATATTAGTAGGATAGGTGATATAGGATTAAAGTTCCCCCTCATAGTTGAGGTGAGGCTTGTAGCATGCAGCTTGCCAGCAGTGGGACGTATTTAGGCCGTTTATGTTTTTTTTTTTAATAACCCTCTAGATCCCACTGCTGGGCAAAGGTCTCCACCAAGCTCTTCCAGCGGTCCCTATTCACAGCCAAAACCTGCCAGTCTCTAGAGTGGTTTACAAGGTCATCACACCATCGCTTTTTAGGCCTTCCTCTTCGGCGTCGTCCGTCTGTGGGGAGCCATAAGGTGGTAATTCGGGCCCATTTATCCGGGTGCATCCTGCAAACATGACCTGCCCACTCCCACTTCAGTTTTGCGGCTTTTAGGCCAACATCTTGGATCCCAGTTTTGGCGCGAACAGTGGTGTTGCGGATTTTGTCGGTGCGTTTGATACCACTCCGCTCCATGGCTCTTTGGCAAACTCCGAGCTTTGACTTCAGATATAGGTTTTATGAATTGAAAAAATAACCCTGATAACTCAACTAAATGAATAGCTGGGAAATTTTCACAAAGGTCATTGTACTTATGATGTTTAAAAATCCACGTATGTTATAATTTTGTATAATGTTTTAAATTAATGAAGCATGAAATTGCCTATAATTTAAAGATCTGGAAACCAGAAAAAGACATTTGGTCATGTTGGCATCAGGCAGGACTTGAACCCGCATCTTTCGCAAACCGGGCGACTGCACTACCAATTATGCTACCGAGACCATTAACGTACCGGCCGAATCTTTCTGGTATATTTTACCCTATGTCTTGCAAATAAAAAATATGCCTTTTGATACTTATGCTTTGTGAAATTATGCCTTTCGATGATTATGCCTTACGAATTTCGGCTATGTTATGGTATGCGTTATGAAGTTATGCTTTTAGGAATTATGGCAAGTGATGATTATGGCTATCAACATTATGCATTATGATTTTATGACCAAAAATGTTATGCGTTTCATTAGGTAACCGCAGTCGCCCGGTTTGCGAAAGATGCGGGTTCAAGTCCTGCCTGATGCCAACATGACCAAATGTCTTTTTCTGGTTTTCAGATCTTTAGTAAGTAAAGATACTGCATGGAAAATGCTAAAAAATAATAAAAACATGCCTATAATTTGTTTTGTGAAACGATATTTTAATCGAAAGCATCAAGGAAATTCTGGTTAATACTTTAATTTTTTTTCTTACCACGCGGACGAAGTCGCGGGCGGCCGCTAGTTTTACATATAAACCTTACTTTTCACTCACTCTAATCTACTTTTAAATGTTCCATAGTTAAAAAAGGCCTAGGAGTATCAGGCCTTCAAAAAGAGGTTGGAAATTCCAATTTTCTATTCGTATTATTTGTTGTCTGAAAAGATTTGTAGCTACAAAATGGGCGCCTGAAACTAAATTATAGTATTCGTTTATTTACGTAGGTAAATTGCTATTTTGAAATTGCTGCTGCGCGGCCCGAATGTGGACATTTTATTTATTGATCTTTTGTTGCAATAAGTACTACGAGGTACAAATGGCGGACTTAATGACAAGAACGTATTATCCACCAGTCAACCATATGGCCAAATAGAAAGCTTTAAGTGATGGTGCTGCGCAATGATGCATCTGACCTAGGGGAATTAGGGTGGCCATAAGGCTGCGTAATAACATCTGACGGTCTCAGTTGCGTCACATGCACTTTACCAACATTTCACACTGAGCCCATGCGTGTGGTGAGACCTGTTGTGTCCAGCAGTGGGACGTATAAATAAATACTGGAAGTAGTCTATTCCATTTTATTTGCTTCATGTGCATACGAATATCAATATTTTAGTGCTCTGTTTGCAGTGAAAATTTTCGGAAACAATTTCCAAGTTAATATTGTTTTGTTTAATGTTTTGTTGTTTAATGTGTTTAATGTGTTTATTTAGCCAACATTCATTCTTCCGTCACAAAAAAAAAGTATACAACACAAAGGAGTAAAAATAACAAAACTATCCTTTTATATTTGTATTCCCTACAGTTTAATATATTAAAAAGTGGCCAAGTGGAGTTGGGCTCGCCCATGAAGGGTTCCGTAGCTTAGAAGTAGGGGGGGAACACATTTTTGGTTCACAGTTTTTTTTAAACCAGTCTGTTTTTCTAGTAATGTATAAACCTCAAAACAAGATAGTCGGCATACTCGATTGTACATAACTTAGGAATTTAAGAATACCCATGATAGAAAGTCATTTGTGCTGAGGCCCTGGAAATAAATTAAGTGCTATCGGGAATACCGACTTTTTTAACAAGGATTATCATTGTTATTAGGTTGCTGTTTTTACTGACGTATGACTCTATTTGTTTATTCATGCATTCATTTTGTACTTTGAAAACATCGGATTATTCAAAAAGAGTAACTGCTGAGTTTCTTGCCGGGTCTTCTCAGCAGAAACAACCTTCCGACGCCGGTGGTAGAGTCGCATTATGTACATGTATTTTATGTATAGTATTATTCTATGTAAGTTTATTAAAGTATGTGGCTTAAAATTTCATTTTTGAAAGTACTATGTAATGGTCTAGTTGAAAAAAGCAATATTGAATTTGAATTTGAACTCATATTTTCTTTAATTTTCTCATCCGACGTTTCGACTACTTTGAAATTAAACTAAAACTTTAACTACAGCTAAACTATAATTTAAATCCCACTTCTCATGTCACCATTGGAGGTAACTAAATATCGAATGATTACTGTTATTAAAAAAGTTATATAATATAGATAGGTAGAGAGTTTCTCGTGTTTATCATCAAAATCTATTGGTAAAATTTAGTTCTAGTTTCACTTGTTTTGTTCAATTGTTTTTTTTTATTTTCCATATTGTTTTTTTTTTAAACGCTGTTGCACCGCCTACTATATTTTTCTGCTTAGCCCTATGGTTGACTGGTAGAGAATGCCTTTTTCGGCATTAAGTCCGCCATTTGTACCAATCTTATTGTTGTGCAATAAACAATAAAATAAAAAATTAGTTAATCTATTTAGCGTTGTTTGTGTCGAATTAATCAAATGTTCAACGTCCTCAATTAAGACTTTCCCGCGGTTAATTAAGCGTTGTTAGCGTTTTAATAAAAATATTTGCTACACTAATTCTACTGCTGCTTCGGATCGTTGACACAACCATTAACTTTAGCTTGAAAATACAGTAGAAATACGGATAATGGTTTGTTTTTCTATAGTAAAACCTTTTGATGGCTCGTAAAAATTATTTGGTATAACTTGGAGACCTTGGTTAAATACAATTTTCTCATTTTTATTTTATTAAAAAAAAAACATTTTACTAATTTTCGAATGGACCTTTAACTTTTGGTAGGTACTCGTTATGGTAGTTTATTAACATAAATGAATACATAAAAAAAAGAATTAAATGCGTTTTTCGTGGCAATCTGACAAGTTTTCAAAATAGTTATTGGTTTGATTCAAAATTAAACATGGTAAAAATTAAGTCCCAAAAGCCCAGGGGGGCTAAAACGGTAACATTTTAGCATTTCATATTATAAAACATCTAACTGACGTTTCATCTAGGCCGCGGTCCGTTTCGAGTCAAAAGTGAGTAATAGCGCGCTGACGTCGCTCACGTTCATACAATTTATCAATTCGGGATGCGTGTCGGCGCGCTGTTACTCACTTTTGACTCGAAACGGACCGCGGTCTAGATGAAACGTCAAATAGATGATTCATAATATGAAATGCTAAATGTTGCTGTTTTAGCCCCCCTGGTAATACAAAGTAGGTTCTTGGAGGTTTATTTATCTTTTTACCATCATACAATCAACCATATTTCAAAAAATTTAACCTTTTGTCGCTATTTTAGCCAAAAATAACATTTCGTAATAACATTAGCAACTTCAATATCGTGATCATTGGATAATATTAAATTATACTAATTTATCGTCTAAAATGTCACAAGTACAAGTACTTGGCTAGTACCTCGTTACGCGGATAGGTGTGAAGTCACGAATGTCACGAATTAGGATTGAAACGTAAGAGCAATCAATGTATTTCTGCTTGCATAATATTGGCTAGGTTAATAGTGGATATTTTCTTGAAGGCCAGCTCAGTATTCAATAGAGAGTAATTACAAAAAAAACATTTAGTTGCAGATTTAAACAATATTACTCGAAATAAAAATATCTATATATGTTTTTAAGCCTTGATCCTGACTGATTGTTTTTTCTGATATTCCTACCTACTATTGAAAAGGTGATTGGGATTAGGTACTAAAATACCCAATTGAGGAGATTTTTGGTATTCAATGAACTGTACTTATGTTACTTTGCTGTTGATTTCTGTTGTTTTGGTGTGCAATAAATAATATATCTATCTATCCATCTATCAATGAAGTATACTCTGCAAAAACACATTATCTTCTTTTTAAAGCGTTGTATATTTTTCATCTTTATTTATTATCCCACAATTGGTGCTTCTAATTAACTCCACCAATGCATCACTGAAAAAGCCGTTGCAGGTGTGCATCCCACCTGAAGGATCAGTCCGTTGAAATAAGAATTAATTGACGGTTTTACATCTTAGTGGTATTTAGTAAACATGAGATAAACGACGTAGGTTACATTATTATTTTATAGTTTTCGTGTCTAGTAGTTATATACATTTCAGAATATTATCTAAATAATCTAAGAGCAAGTTATGTACCAATAAATCGATCGTTTCGGAAGAACTTAAGTTCTTTATGAAATGATGAATCACAAACGTTTACAGTATGTTACATGACGATCAAAACAACTGTCTTCCAGTCAATTTGAATAAATAATGAAAAGCATAAGTGCAAGGGCGACCGATACGCGAACCGCTAACCGCCATAAGTGGTGTCTGTCCCCCTGTGACATTGATTGTTTACTGAAAACTACTATGTCGCAGCTAGTTCCATCTTTTTTATTCGATTAAAATTAATAGTACTTTAAAATAAAGCCGCATTATTTTCTTGGTACATAACATACATAACATAAACGGACTATATACTCAACTATAAGGTGGAACGAGCCATACTCCAACACGCGGGCTCAGTGCGGATTGTTGGAGGGGTGTAAGGTTAGTGAGCAACCTTAATGTCAGATGTTACGAAGCCGCCCTAAGGCCTCTGACTAGGCTTAACGACTGACATCTGTCGACGTCAACCGGGACCAACTGCTTGACGTGCCTTCCGAAGCATGGAGATACCTGAAAATACACAACACAAAATTTCGGTCGGGGTGGTCACCCATCCCATTTCCGACCCGGCGTTTGTTGCTTTACAACAGCGATCGTCGCCGATCACTGTCACAACTGCGTCATGGGCACCTCAATTTTCTTGGTACAAAGCATTGAAATTCCCTTTCCCCTTTAACTCTTAACATTTTTTTAATTCATCAAATTTAGGAGCTGACGCTTTTTGTATAGTGTTTAAAATAGAACAGTTATTAAGTTGTGAAAGGAATTTCTATTAGATGGTCAAATGATAATGGTTCAAGATTCAAAGGCATTTATTTTATGTAAACATAACAAAAACACTTATGGCAAGTCGAGAATTGATGTACAGTAAAAATAAACCCTTATATGACTCTACAACTTACATTCATAGGAAAATAAATAGCAACTGAACTTTGCAAGGCGGAGAAAATAAAATAAATATGGATATGGATGAGTATTGTAAAAAAACTCCATCTAACGATCTATTGCGTCATTTGCTAAAACTAGAAAAAGCAACAACGACATAATAAAATGATTAGAAAAATTACATCATAAAAAAACCATTTTGCAGTATCGCAGCAAAACCAATAAGAAAACATTTGAGCTAAATTAGTGGTTGTAGTCAAGCCTCGCCAAGCCTTGCACTGGCAAGTTAGAGCTCAACGGGACGCTAGACCTAGAAGTGGTTGACAGCTTTGTATACCTGGGCTCCAAAATCTGCAGCAGCGGCTCCTGCGAAGGAGAAATTCGTCGGAGGATCGGTATGGCAAAGGGTGCAATGTCTCAGCTAGAAAAGATATGGAAGAACAGATCCATCAGCATAAAAACCAAGACCAACCTCGTGCGAACATTAGTGTTCTCCATCTTCATGTATGGCTCTGGGACATGGACTATGAAGAAAGCCGACCGAAACCGGATTGACGCTTTTGAGATGTGGTGCTGGAGGAAGATGTTGAATATACCATGGACAGCACACCGAACCAATGTGTCGATCCTCCAGCAGCTGTCAATAAAGACAAGACTCTCCACCATTGCCTGCGTAGAGTCCTCGAGTATTTCGGCCACATTGCAAGAAAGGATGTCGACAACCTGGAGAAGTTAATTGTCACTGCCAAGGTCGAGGGTAAAAGACCGAGGGGTAGAAGTCCGATGCGATGGAGCGATCAGATTCGCACTACCCTTGATACAACTGTCCACAATGCTCTTCACTCTGCTTCTGACAAAGGCAGATGGCGACAAATAGTCCGAGGCAAGGTGTTTCATAAAGATGATCACGACCCTCAGCATTGAGGAGACCGACGCAAGGAGGAGGAGTCAAGCCTCAAAAAGAAAGTTAAACGCTGGCAAGCATAACCTCTATTTTTTCCTTACTCGTCCAACTATTCATTACAAAAGTCATTAAAAATACGAAGTCATCGCATCGTCGCATGATATCTTTATTGCACCTAATTAAACGTTTATTATTAAACACCATAATCGTCATGTAACGTCCATAAACGCACAGAACGTTAGATTATTTTAGTCTCATTCTTATGTCACAGCACAAAATAAATAATCTTACTAATAGCCCTACATGTACAGAGTTGAGGTACATCAATATTTTGTTTTAGTTCTAGGCTAGGCATGTTGCAGGCAATACCCGACTTTTTTAATTGCCGTTGAAATAATAAGGAGTCTGTCACTTACTGTTAACTTTATAGAACGAGAGCACATCGTCTGTAACGATATCTCATTGAATGCCAGCATGATACAGTCACTGATTCTGTCGGTCTAATTTTAATCTGAATTATGATTTTAGCAATGGTTTTTTCGTTTTTTACCTCACAAGAGTGGGGCACCAATGTTGTTCTCATTTCTATAAGCAGAAGCGATCCAATTATGTTTGAAGTGGCAATTTGTTCATTAGTCTGAATATAATATAAACTACTTTTGCTTATTTCAGATACCAAATAATGACCTATTTCGTCCTCACAAATAAAAACCTGATTTACCTCAATATGTACTTAAGATTGTGGCTGTGCTAACAATCTAAGCTGTGAATGTAACCTCTCTAAGTGTTGTTAGTGGACGAAGCTTGAGAGCACTTTTCTCTAGTGCCTCATACGAACACTGGTACTCACCTATTATTAAAAGGCTTTATGTTACTTTTATACCTTTCGTCTAGTTTATATTTAAAGAAAGTTAGTTTTGTTAGAGGACAAAAAAGGTGAGTAAGGACTTGGGGACTTTCACGTTGATTACAGATATATTATTGAAGACCGTTTACCTTCATCACCTTTAAGTAAGTAGGTGAGTTGTAAAACAATGTGTGTTTTAGCCAGTTTGCCAAAATACAAATAAGCACCTTTAGTACCTTTTATATTTCTTTCAATATTCACTAAAAAAAAGTGATATGTGTGTATCAAGGTCTGCCGTTCACTACAACAACATAGCCTCACGGCCGTATCCCAATCAGGCTTTTGGTGTTTCAGGCACGGTTTGTAATTACTGCAAAACGTGAGTTGACAGGTAATAAACATTACTAAAAGATAGAATAAATGTAAGAGCTGCGTTAGTAAATTGAACATTTTTTATGTACTGTAATCTTTTTGGCGAGAGACACTGGAGACTGGCCATGAAATCGACACATTTAAAAATATTTCTTCAGGTACTCGGAGTTAATGAGATTTTCAGTAGTTGTCTAAACGATTAACAGCAAAGCACGTCATACTCATTTTGTGAATTGTGCACAGTGTTGTAGATTTTGTGTTTCAAAATAATTACACTTTTAAAGTAAAAACTCGTATTTTGTTAAACTGACTTTGTTTGTACAACATTTAATTCGCAAAAATGACTAAAGGTAAGTTTATAAAATGTTTTTTTGTTAAATTAGACAGATACATACCTATTTTCCAATTACCCATTGGGGTTATTTCACCACCACTAAGCTACTATAAAATTCTAATAAGCACAAGGTTTTTGTTTGTGCTGAGACTCCAGTTAATTGATTTCCTGAACGAACTCGTCAGTTTATTTCCCACCATCAACCATAATGTAGTACGAGCGTTAGTGCAGAATTTAACGACGATAAGGTCTAGGCACTAACTCTGATGTCTGATTCTGCAGTTTGCTAGTGGCAGTTAATATTGTTTGTTTGATAGGGGGGCTCGTCGTGCAGTGACATAGTGACAGTCGGCCGCACTGGGTTTCACACGGCTGGGGACTGAAGGTGCGTGTTTTTATATTGCTTTTTTATAAAAAGTTTTTTTTAATTTTTTTTTTATTTATTTTGAGCTCGTTGTAGGCTATATTGTTTTTTTTACAAATTTTGATACTATTATCACTACTGATAGCCACTGAAACATAATCTATGCATCTGTGGCGCTAAACATACTTAATCTGAAATTTTAAGGATAACTAAAGTTAGTAGGAATCGTGCATTCACATAACCTGATCAAATGAGAATTTGTAGGAATTGCGAATTAGTGTAAATTAGCGGCTATTGCCGGTATGAAGGAAGCTCACTTAATTACATATTTATTTATTATTTATTCCACAAGGAACAAAAAGTAAAGCATTCAGTCCGCCAATAGGACTTAATGCCTGGAGTCATTCTCTCTCTACCAGTCAATCGAAACTGCTTACAGATAATTTTAGGAAGTTTCTGACGTGTATCTCTAGCGGCGAAGGGGGGCATTGCCGAACTCTTCTACGGTACCCCTCTACGCTACTAAAGTGCCGAGGTCGAGTGCTGTGTGATTTTAGTAAACAAGTTCATCATAAACTGGTGACGTATCCATGAGAATTTCCCCATGTATTAAGAGGGGTCTATCACAGTATAAGAAATAGAAATATATGTTTGTTTGCATAAAACATGGTATTTATGATGGTACAAGACTTACTTATTTATTTATTTATTCTTTATTGCACAAATTTACAAAAAAAGTACAAATGCCGGACTTAATGCCAAGAGGCATTCTCTACCAGTCAACCGCAAGGCTCAACAGAGAGTTTAGGGAGTTTGGGTTGTGCAACTTGCTAGAAAAGATACATAAGACACACGTAGAATATCACAAATAAGACCTGAGGCTGTGCTCACAATCCATAGATAGAAAGAACAATTTATTTTTATTTTAGAAGAAACTGTTGAAACAGAATATTTGTGAGGAATTTAATCATTTCGTGTGGAAAAAGAATCCTGCTAACTACTTCTTTTAAAAGTGCTCTTGTTAATTTCTTTTTAGTTCATCCCAGGGATTATGAAGAGTTCTCACATAGTTTTTTTGTCCGTCGTATGAGCCCAGTTTGTGACGGAGATCGTATCTAATGAAAATTTAATCAGTGGAATTAATTTCATTTTGAGGATATGAAGTTGTGGTTTGTTAGGTATTTTTAAGATTTAAACTTATTTCTAATTGCTGATGGATGATTTATCAGATATATAAATCTATTTAGTCAATACTACGGAGTTAGAAAATTTGTAACGCATTATTTTCCGCAAAACCATGAGGAAGTTTTATGAAATAAAATTTTGAAGGGAGGAAAATTCAATCAATCTTTTTTTTGAAAAGGTCAGTGGTCATGCTCAAGGGCATCATTCATTTCAATCCTTGAAAAGCATCTCCATACAACTTACGCAGCGGGCATTTTGTTGATATTCTAATGAGAATGTGAATAGTAAAAATCCCACAACAATGTCACCTCAGCGATTATTTGTAGAAAAATAGCAGATCAATACATTGTTACAAAACTTATTTTAATAAAATTATTATAGGCATTACAATTACAAAAACATTAAAAAAAACATTGTACTGATTGTAAGAGCATAAATGCTTCTGTTAGACGTTCTCCTTAACTAAAACATTTCTGAGTTTTTGGCCACTATTCTCATAGTTTTTAAAAACTTTCAGCGCGGTATTGGCGGCAAAAACCAGTCCCTAAGTTACCAAAACTGCCAGATCAAATCGGGCGGAACTTTCCATGTGAAAACTTTACCAGTTCCGCACTCAGTGGCATAACGAGCTGGAGTTCAAATTGTCCGACTCGAATCAACTTGGCCACTATCTGATCGCGAGGGCAATGCATCCCAAACTATCGAAGGGAACTTTGGGGATGTTATTTGAATTTTAATCGGCCCGTGCAGTTTAATGTTCAAATATGCATACTAACACGGCTTTTGAACTTTATGCCTTTGAAATTAGTTAGAATGCACAAATATCGATGGACTAAGACTCGTTGAATAGGTTATCAAAATTTTAAAAAAAAAAACAATACACAGTTAACAATAAAATATAAAATTTACAAACAGCAAGGTCAGAGAAAGCAAAAGGAGATGGCTCAGCTTGTGCTGGCATGGAATTTCTTCCAGTCAGCGCTGATTTTCAGCCACTCCTACTCTCTTCGGATCTTAGACGAGAATGACAGTAACAAGGGCTAAAAAATGAACATTATAGGTACATCTTGCTAATAACAATAAATAAATAAAACGGCAAACAAATAAAAGTAAAATAGTCGTTTTTCAGGTTCTCTTCTCTCACCTTACTTACTAATCAACCAATCAAATCTTCCTTAGGAGCCTTGTAAAGTTTAAACGAGTCTTCTTCGTATTTTGTTATTAATTATTTATTAAGTAATGTGTAGGGATGATATAACTACACTGCTCAAAAGTGTCTAGGGATATCTCAAGCATTTTCATAAAAAGTATAGCTGTTTGGGAGGCTGTAAAAATTAAAATATTGATACCAACGTAGAAATTTTTAGAACACAGAAACTGCTATATCTGCTCTTTCAGATTGTATAAAGAAATTAATTGTAGTAGCATTATTGTACAATCGTAAGGAAGTTAAAAAAAAAAGACAGATTATTCTTTCAAAAGGTGTCAAAATTTTAGCAAAATCAAATGTTTTTTTTTGTAATATTCTTAACCTATAGCTTATGCCTCTGTCCTCGCGTTATTCTAACATAATGCTCAACTTGTAAACAAACTCAACTTTATAAAATATTTGAAAAATGATATCCCTATGATATCCCTAGACAGTTTTGATGTGTGTATTTCAAAAGGTTTAACTGTGGTTACTTTTAACATCATTTTAATCTTTAAGACTTCCTTATTGTTTCTGATCTTTGTTAGCATTTTTTTAAGTAAATGCTCTACATTTTGTGAATTCTAAAACACATTTTTTTCCTGTAGATAAGGATGCTTAAAGATGTAAAAAACGGTGATACAATTAGTTAAAACAACGCACTAACTACATTGTAACTGAAAAGTATTCAATAAAGATCTTCGAGCACTGTTAATCATTGCTGAATATCATAAATCAGAATGCTCAATAAACTAAAACTAAAACAAACTACTTCATAACTTTAAGTTATCATCAAACCGGCCTAAACTATCAATAGCTGTTAGGATTTTTATAAGATAACTACAACAAAGATTTATTGTGTCAGGAAATAAGATAAATCAGTAGATTTGTATTTATTTATGATCATATTATGAATTTTTTGTCAAATCGTGTACAAATTTGACAAACAAATCAAAATATGTCATGGCAAAACATGTTGATCCAAACTTTTACCGAACACCATAATGATGAGCATCCTAACTATGTATCATTATAACCAACACATGTTTTGGGGATTAAGTGGAAAAACCTTAGGTAATCCAAATTGCCATAGCCAGGCGAATTTTCTGAACGAAAAGTTTCACAGTCCTGCACTTAGTGGCATAACGAGTTTGTGCTCAAATTTCCAGACTACTCTCTGATAACTTGGATATTTCAAGAAATACATTTGAAGAGAGTTATCAAATTTCTGTAATAAATATATTTGCAAAGGATCCACTTCTTCTTCTTCTTTTGTGTCAAATGGTAACAATGGTAACATCAAAAGGATCCACTGCAGAACATAATGTCTTCCTCTGTTGTTTGTTTGTTTTTACGTTAAATTATGAGACGTGGTCGTTCACTATGGGTCTCATAAGAAGGCTCAAGGTTACCCAGCGAGCAATGGAGAGAGTGATGCTTTTAATTTCCCTACTTTATCGAATCAGAAATTATGAGATCCGTAGGAGAACTGAGACAACCGACATCACTCGAATTGTCATCAACGATTGCATCGTTGAAGTGGCAGTGGGCGGGGCACATAGCACGGAGAACAATTGGCCGTTGGGGCGGAAAGGTTCTGGAATGGCGACTGCGTACCGGACGACTC
The DNA here is from genome assembly GCA_950022985.1 of Udea ferrugalis. NCBI lineage: Eukaryota > Metazoa > Arthropoda > Insecta > Lepidoptera > Crambidae > Udea > Udea ferrugalis. The sequence goes on from OX465529.1 coordinate 13,913,234, forward strand.
CGTGGGCAGGCCCTGCACAAGGTGGACCGACGGTATGGCCAAGGTCGCAGGAAGGCGCTGGATGCGGACAGCGCAGGACCGATCATTGGGCGAGGCCTATACCCAGCTGTGGGCGTCGTTCGGCTGAAATGATGATGATTAATGTTTAGGACTCTATCTTTCATAACTGGTTATATTAACTAAGCAAATGAAATTTGACATAAACCGAAGTCAAACCACTCAAGAAACCTTAACACGGCTATGTCCAGCAGTTAACGTCGCTTAAATTTATGATGATGAATATTAGCAATTAGTATTAAATTCACAACGATTGGACGGCCTTACTGTCAATTACAACTAGTTAACATCTACTGAAACTGTTTCTAATTAACGCTGAAATGAATTCAAGCAATATAAATTCTGATTGCTAGGAATCCTCGAGACTATCCGTACAATAAATCTCAGTCTTAAGGTCGTAGCTCACTAAGCAAGCTCGGCAATTGCTCGACTCCGACCCAGCAATTATGTTGCCATTAAAATTTGAACCTTAACTTGTCAGTGATACGATTTATTTTGCAACAATAATTTGAAAGAGCCAACAGTGAGCTGTCAGTGCTCTAGCTGCTACTATACCACTAAAAAAGCAGCTTGCGTCCTTACAGCTTAAGGTTGAAATTTAAATGGCAAGATAATTGCTGGTCGGAGTCGAGCAATTAGAGCCTTGCAGTTGCCGTGCTTGCAAAGTGTGCTACGAGCTTTATTCAAAATAGCGTTTTATCTTTTCAATCATCTCGCGAAATGTAACGTAACTGATTTAATTGCGTTTTCTCGTTGAAAGTTATTTGAAATTGGAGTTTTGTGTTACTCGTAGCTACGGAATATTTGCTTGTATTCTCTTTACATCGTATGATAAAACTTCTGACCCGTTATAACAGCAGCGTTTTAATTAAACAGTAGTGGGGGAGTACAGGCTGAATTATTTTCTGACGTAATTTTGTCGAACTTGTAGAAGTCATTAACACTCAAATGTTTTAGCGACAATTGAATACTTCCAACTCATTGTATCATGTACACTTTTACGGGCACATAAACAAGTTAAAAATAAATTACCGATGTAAGATTGTCAAATAAATGAATAAATCACATATTTAAATGTGACTCTACTACTTTGATTAAAACAAAGAGAGGAATAAACGTTACGTTCTTACTTCGCGATTTCATGTGAAAAATGGCACATGAAGTATAAATGAGGTACACGTGAAGGCACTGTCTCGTCCTCGTAGCAACAAGTCGCTTAACTCACCGGCACCACAGTATAAACAGTAGGTTTTCTAAGGCTGGCCGCCGAGTTATTAGCCTAGCGTGCACACAGACACGCGGCACAGCCCGTCCGTACTGCCACCACCTTATCGCGCCCTATTTTATGCTAGCGTGTGCGTGAAATCGGGTGTGCGTGAATTCGCGACACGGCACGCGACGCGCACGCACACATTCAAACCGAGAGCGGCACGTTTATATGTAGATGTTTTACTGTTCTCTGTCTACTGTGGCGGCACAGGCGCCAGCCTCAAACTATAAAGTAATCAGTGGTCGTGGGTTCGAATCCTGGCCAGGGCGTTTCTTTTTTCAGTTAAACTGAACATGTCTGGATGACATAAATAGTAAAAGAATGTTCTTTTACTTACCTACAAGGAAACCGAAAAAATGATACGCGATTTAGGCACTAAGATGGGTTACATAACACCAAAGGCGTCTGTACACGGGTGCCGTATGCTCCTCTTTTTGTTTTAATCAAAGCTCTGCTACCGGTCGGACGTTGCTTCGACCGAGAAGAACACGGGGACCAGTCTTGAACACGGGATCACCAGGTTTCAAAGAAAGAGGTCATAAACCACTGAAGCCACGAAACCCTCTCATGTCATAACAAAAAAAACGCTAAAGAGCACATTATAATAATTTATTTAACTTTTCTCACGCGAAAATGCGACGGTGAAGATAACATTGGTTAGTAAAACCTGAAAACGCAACAATGCATATTTACTCAACAACTAAGTACCATAATAATATCTAACATAATCACTACCTAAATCTGTTTATATAACTCAACGTAGAATATCTCCGACGAAATAAATTACTATGCAAAGTATACAAGAGTTTATTTGCATAGATTACCAAGAAAATAAGACAGGTCCAAGATAGCTGCGTGGATTTTTACTGCGCGTACTGTTTGACTGAAATAGCACAAATGCTTTGTTCTTCAGTTTCATAGTAAATAACGGCCTAATACGTCCCACAGCTGGGCACAGGCCTCACCTCAACTATGAGGTGGAACGAGCCATACTCCAACACGCGGGCTCAGTGCGGATTATCTAAGGGGTGTAAGGTTAGTGAGCAACCTTAATGTCAGATCTTATCAAGCCGCCCTAAGGCCTCCGACTAAGCTTAACAACTGACACCTAACGACGTCAGCCGGGACCAACTGCTTAACGTGCCTTCCGAAGCACGGAGATGCCCAAAATACACATCACTAAATCATCGGTCGGGTGGTCACCCATTTCATTCCCGACCCGGCGTGTGTTGCTTTACAACAGCGATCGTCGCCGATCTCTGTCACAACTGCCCCACGGGCACCTCATAAGTTTCATAGTGACTTTACAATATCTTTATGTCATTCTACTAATATTATAAAGACAAAAGTTTGTATGTGTGGATGTGCCGTGTTGATCTTTCACGTAAAAACTACTGAATGGGTTTAAATGTCACTTTACAATAATGTAGCTTAGACATCTGAATCACACATAGGCTACAACTTCTAAAGAATTAATACTTTTTGTTTTTCAACTTTAGTCCACGCGGATGAAGTCGCGGGCGGCTGCTAATAATATTGTATAAGTGTGTGTATGGATGTATAAAAACAGTCAAAATCTGTCATACCTTAGACTAGATTACTTAAAGGAAATAACGAAATATTGATGCAATTAATTGATTTAAATTCATTCTAATTTTAAACAATTATGTATACATTTGTAAGCCGGAAATGGTAGATGTGCTGTACCTAATGTAATACCCTGTCATCTTAGTCACTCACATTTGAACAAATAAATGATTATGATTGTGATGATATGATTATGATTATGATGATATAATTACGATTATGATGATACGAGTATGATTATGATATATAATAAATCTTAAACATTAATATTTGTCAGACACAAATTGCATTAAAGCTGAAATTGTATCTAAGCAAGAAGGTTTTTTTTAAATACGGTTCTGGAATTTCAAATCATGGCTGAAGGTCCCTTTCGTGATAAATGATGAGTGAAAATCCCTATTCCTAGCCAGTCATGCACGCAAGGGCCATCAATTCATTTTGTTTTGTGTCCGACTGTTGCTATAGAGAGCGTGGCCCAGTGGATATACACTCTGATTCGGAATCAGGTGGTCCCGAGATCAAATCTGACCTTCATTGTAGATACAATTTACGGCTAACTCTCCGGTGATGGACAACACCGTTAAGAAACCCAAGCAACCCGGATAACGTCGTAAGGCTCGCCCCATACTACGTTGGCTTAAAATTCCCTAGGCAAAATGTGGGCTTCTCAATATTCCGTTCACCATGACGGCAACAATTAGTGTGCCTTCGACTAACCCATTAGGGATATGGTCGTGAATGTTATGTTTTGTTGCTATAACGAACAGTGCTTATTTTATCTTAAGGTGGACGTTTGACCGGATAAAGCAAATAAGAGAGACGCTCACAACAATATTTAAAAACAGAGTAAACAGAGGCACCGGTCTGTGTGTGTCTGCGTGTGTGTAATCAGTATTGTTAATGTCATGCTGAACGGAACATTCAGAAGCCTACATTTTTCCGAGCGGTCAGAGCGGTTTTCCGGTGAAGTTAGCAGAATTTTGGTGATTGCAAACCACCTACAATCAGCCGCTTTGGAGATCCATGGGGAAGGCCTATGCTTCCTACCCGTGTAGAGGGTCTCCGTCCGGGGGGACGCGTAGGAAGGAGGCTTCGTGCCTGTAACCGCATTTCCCCAACACGGACGAGGAAGTCGCTGAGTTTTTAGTCAGTAGGCCACTGGGTTAGCCTTTCTAGTGGAGAGTCCGACATACCTGTCCGCCCCGTGTTGAGTATGCGTGATATTGTTAACAGTGAGAGTAGTAAATGTTATTTCTACCTTACTGTTACCACCAGTCCATTTACCTGCTTAGAAATATTCATATTCATCTATTCATTATAACATGTGGTGTATAAAGATCTAAAATACTAAAATAAGTCGCAAATGGACCCTGTAAGGGCACTATAATGGAGTAGGCAGGTAGATATATAAACTTTAATTAATACTACATATTTACACATTCATAGAGCAAAGTACTACATCAAGGCTAGGAAATATAAGTAAGTAGAGTGAGTAGCCCCATTCAACTTTGACAATAACCATTACTTTTATTATGTGTTACCATTAGCGACCGTCGAAGTTATTACATTATCAAGTTTCAAAGGGAATCTCAGTGATCATATTTTGAAGACTGTTAATAGAAAAGCAATTGTAAAGCAGCAATGATAGAGCCGTTTGTTGTTGATTCGCAGCGTTATTACATTTTTACGTTTCTAGAAGTGAAATACTATTTTATAACTTTATACTATTTATAAGGCTGATTTTCTCAAACATTACTTTATTGGGCACATGGCTATGATGCCGATTGTAAATGAGAATAATTTCTAAAAATACGTGAAAAAATGGTGGCGTTGTAAACTAGAGAATGTGCTTAAAAGAATAAGCGAGTTGATAACATCTGATAAAAATGTTTACTATAACCATTATTCCAACAGCTAAATTCATCTCACACTGTCTAAGAAAACCATCTCAGTCTCGCGTTGACTGGTAGATAACGATTTTCGCATTAAGTCCACGCGGATTTTGGGCAATCAATATCAATTAGGTATGGATTTTATGATATCTAATTATGTTAGTGCTCAGGGTCCGACAACACAAATAAGCGTAAGTAGTTTCTGATGTTCTCTTGTTCTTCCAGGTCTATAACAACAAGCACAATGGTTCTGAAGATGTCCACAATGAAGTACGCGCCGCTGCTGGTCTTCCAGCTGGTGCTGATGGTGCTGTACTTCATCTTCGTCCGCTACGGTGAAGGAAGAGACGTAGGAGTCAAAGGTAAGTGAAAGAAAGAAAGAAAAATATTTTATCTACCCAACAAGTTGGCAGAAACATTCACAGGATAAAAAAAAAATTGTGGGACAATCAGGACCCCCCCTTAGCATGTGCCACTGCAGTTTAAAAGTTTTCAAAAAGTATTTCGAACTTTTAGGTTGTCCGCCTTAGCACTTTTCACTTGAAAAAAACCTATCCAGGGATGTTCGATTCAAGCTTAATTTTATAGGATATAAGCAATAATATGCGGGTTGTTTACATCACCATCTGGTCTTTAGATTGAACCTGGGACTATTAAGTACCACTCAGCCACTAAAACGTTTTAAAGGACATCAGAAAAATCGACCATCTAATTGGAACTGCTCGCCAATAAGGGTTTTCATAATCTAGAAATTTCTCGTACCGTCTGAAATTGTAAACTCTATTCTGCAAAGAGACATGTTACGGCCAAAACACTGACATCAATTCAATGGAAACACAAATTGCCACTTCCGGGAAATTGAATTTAGTTGGCCTAGTATCTTTTTTTTTTGCTAACACTGGCTGTGTGTTTGGTCCGTCTTTTGAGGGCGATTTCACCCTTCTTCGTACTGAAAAACATTTAGTTACGGTATTATCAACGGCGTCGGTGCCTTTAGGATTTATATGTTCTCTAAATCTGACTAAGTGACTACAGACGTCAATTTCGACTATTTTATGACTTAGGGTGAAGAGTTAGTGGCTGACTGTTTGCTTCCAGTTTGCCTCCCTAAACATTTTAGATGGAGTGTCCATACAGCGCATCATGTACGCAGTTTGCAATGTTTCGCTTGCCGACTCTTTTGTGAGCGACTGATTCGCCGCAAAATTAATGCGCGCGTTCGGCGTAGTAGTTCGTTCACTACGCCAAGTTTATAACCGATATGCCGCTCAGAGTCAGCTGGCGGACAGTCAGCCACTCACTGTTAGCCTTATCGGGCAGTGACCGCTTATGATTACGTGCTGATGTTCTTTTAGCGTAGCATTTACTAAAACGCTACAGTTCCTACCAGAATTAGAATTTGGACCATAACGCCTGGCGAAAACCGATAAAAATTATAACTGTGTCATGTCCTATTAAGTAATAACCATTGACATAAAGAGATACTGGCCTAACAAACCATATAATTTTATGTAGCATATAATGTGTATCTACTTGAGTGGTGCGCTCGTATTTATTTATTTACCAAAATAATTCAGAAAGAAGATATTTAATAAATAATGGTACAACTACATAAGTATGCCAGAATTATGTACCTGAGTTATGTTTAGTAATTATTTAACTTGCACTCGCAGTAAACCGCTGAAGTGGTTTGCGAGGCTTTTAATTTAATCTCGTGTCTTTTTTGATTTGATTAATAAATAAATAATAATAATAATAACTCCTTTTTTACCGCATCCATTTACTTTACATCCGTGGCTGAAACTGTAATTTCCAGCCGCGGCGCCGTGGAGCCGATCTCAAAAAGTCCAAAACCGAAGCGACGAGCTATATAAGCGAAATAAAAACAGGTTACTCGAACTCTATTCCGTGAAACGGGTCTACATTCAACAATTTGCATGTTGAGCACCTTGTTCCGGCCTATATGGGATCCTTAACATGCTGCCCCGTGTAATAGGCCTGGTTATAATGAATATACTTGCGGGATAAGAACATTTTTGTTACGAAAATGAGGGTTTCGTAATCCCTCTTTAGGGGAGATTAGACGTCGGAGGAGGTTGTTTATTTTCGCATTTTTTTATGGTTGCACTGTACTTAAGCGAGTGGTAGAGACAATCTTTTATGGACAGACATGGCATAATGTCGCATATCATTAAAAAAGGTTATTCAATATATATGTCGGTGCGAGGTAGGCCGAGCGGTAGGCACCTCGTCACGGCATCTTGTATGGGGGCTTCCTTGTCGGGAAGCAACTTAGAGAAACTCAAATAGCAATCCACTCTAACTAATTTGGAATCACACACGTAGGTAGGAGAGTACGGTGAACATGACAGGTCCGATAGTAAACAAAGCAAAAGTATTGAGCGTATCGGAATCCATTGTTCAACTCTGTCCTCGTGAAAGCGCGCCAAAACTGCTAAATCGATACTAGCGCCACCACACTGCGTTCACTGCACTTTACCACCAAAATCGACCAATCAGAAAAGAGTGCCCACAGACTAAAGTGTAAAAACGTAATGTTGCCAGGTATGCGTGTGAACTGGCAATGTTGCCAAATATGCGCGTGACGACATATAAAATAAACCCGCCTGGGTTTCTGAGCGAAGTCAGTTGTCTAAATCTGCAGGGTGATTATGACTGATATGAGAATGCGTTATGCCTCTGTTTCTAGATCGGGTCTGACTGGGACAATTTTTTTCAAGTTAGGTGCAATCGGGTGTGTCGAGTTACTCGATTTAGGGTTTATTAAGTTAGACAGTAACGCTGTCGTGTTTTAATCATTTTTCACTTAAATTCTAATGTTTTTTATTTTGATTTACTCAGTGTCACTTTCGCAGTAGTTACAAGTCTAACGATACCTCTCAAGCTATAATTCATTCAGCCTTTCAGGCTGCAGAGCGAGCAAACATCATTACATACATACCATTCAAAACATAACCCTCCTTCGGGCGCAGTCCGGTAAAAATGTAATATGTAAAACTACGCAGCGTCGCAACGCAACGCAATGCAAAGCGCTAATCAGGCCTCACCCTTAGAGCTTGTGGGGTAAAATATCGCTTATCGGTGTAAAATTGACCACCTGAAAACACTCTAAGGGCATAACCTTCTTAACCAAAAAACTTTTTAGGTGTGTTGCTCATGTCTGCGCTCCCTAGTTAAAACTAAAAGTTATTTTACTTGGGCTTAAAAAAACAATTTGCTCATTTGAACCACAAAATATGGGATGTAAGGGGGCGAACCTCCATCTATCGCCCCAAGTCAACCTCACCTGCACGCGGTTCATCCTGCTGAGCAACGAACGAGGCTCTGGCGACCGACCGACGGCGGTATATCCGTCCTGAATAGGCGAGCTAAATACCACAGGCCGGTGACGGGCAGCAGCGTCACCGGTGCGAGAAGCTTCGCCCTGCGATCGCCAACCCGCCTGCCCAGCGTGGCGATTATGGGCATAACCTCCTATGGAAGCACGACAAAGGCCACGGCCCCCAGTTCCCGGCAGCTCCACTATTCCTGGTTATGGTGGCGACCATGGTAACGGTGGGGCGGGGGGTGCAAAGAATCTCCGGGCTACGGGAGGCCACCACAACCAACTGACCCTGGCGACGTACAACGGACGCACGCTGCGGCTCGACTCGCATCTGGCGCAACTCGAGGTGGAACTTGGGAACATCAGGTGGCACATACTTGGGTTATGTGAAGTCCGAAGAGAGGGAGAGGACACCATAACTCTCAATTCAGGCCACCTGATGTACTTCCGAGAGGGAGACCAAAAATCCCAAGGTGGCGTTGGGTTTCTGGTTAATAAGTCCCTAGCTAACAACGTTGTGGAAATGTCCAGTGTGTCGAACAGGGTGGCGTACCTCATCATCAAGCTCACCGAGAGGTATAGCCTCAAGGTGGTGCAAGTGTACGCACCGACCTCGTCACACTCGGACGATGAGGTGGAGGATATGTTCGATGACATATCGAGAGCCCTCCACTCCACTACCAAGACCCATTTCACCGTTGTTATGAGGGACTTTAACGCTAAATTGGGAGTACAAAATTGCAGTGAATCGGTAGTAGGATCCCATGGATATGGAAGCAGAAATCATAGGGGGCAAATGCTCGTCAATTTCCTCGAACGGGAGGGGCTCTTCTTGATGAACTCATTCTTCAAGAAGCAACCCCAAAGGAAGTGGACGTGGCAAAGCCCCGACACTATGACAAAGAATGAGATCGACTTCATCATGGCGGACAAAAAGCACATATTCAGAGACGTCTCCGTGATCAACAGGTTTAATACCGGTAGCGATCACCGACTCGTCCGAGGCTCTCTGAATATCGATTTCAGAGCTGAACGAGTCCGCTTGATGAAGGCCAGGCTCCGACCAACTCTGCTTCAAACCATCATGGGATCTGAAGCGTTCCAGTCAAATCTGGAGAACCGATTTGCTGCCGTGGAAACCACAACTGACGTTAACCAGAACCTTGAAGATGTGGTTCGAGTCCTCAGGGAAGAAGGTACGAGATTTTGTAAAATGCAGCGTAAAGGCAAGAAGTCGAAGCTTTCCGAAGAGACTTTGGGGCTAATGAAGAGACGACGGGAAAACCCACCCGTCACTTCGTCAGGGAAACGGACTCTAAACCGAGAGATTAGTACGCACGTGCGACGCGATCTCCGTTGCTCCAGTACTCTCTCTATTGAGAGAGCGATTGAGCAGAACCGGGGTTCAAAAGTGTTCGTACAATCTCTTGGAAGAAGCCACCTGACGAAGTTGACCATAGAAAGTGGAGAAGTCGTTGTCTCGAAGCCGGCAGTCCTTTCGGAAGTAGAAAACTTCTATGGCCGGTTATACGCTTCGCATGCATCTCGACCTGACCCCGGAAATGAGGACTCTAGAGCCACTCTAACACGCCACTACACCGAAGACCTGCCAGAAGTCAGCATTGACGAAATCGAGATCGCTCTTGGGCGGCTTAAAAATGGAAAAGCCCCTGGAGAGGACGGCGTAACAACAGAGCTGTTAAAAGCAGGAGGCAGACCCGTACTCAGGGAGCTCCAAAAGCTTTTTAACGCTGTCCTCTTTGAAGGGAGAACTCCAGAGGCGTGGAGTAGGAGTGTGGTCGTCCTGTTCTTCAAAAAGGGAGACAAAACCCACCTGAAGAACTATCGACCCATTTCCCTTCTAAGCCACGTCTATAAGCTGTTCTCAAGAGTGATCACGAACCTTCTTGCGCGAAGACTCGACGAATTCCAACCACCGGAACAGGCTGGATTTCGGAGCGGATACGGCACCATAGACCACATCCACACAGTGCGGCAGATTATACAGAAAACTGAAGAATATAATCAGCCCCTGTGCCTAGCATTTGTGGACTATGAGAAGGCCTTTGACTCGATTGAAATCTGGTCTGTTCTGGAGTCCCTGCAGCGATGCCAAGTAGATTGGCGATACATCCAAGTGATGAGATGCCTTTACGAAGCAGCCACTATGTCCGTCCAAATCCAGAATCAGCAAACAAGTCCTATACCGTTGCATCGAGGTGTGAGACAAGGGGATGTTATCTCCCCGAAATTGTTCTCAAATGCAATGGAGGATATGTTCAAGACGCTGAACTGGAAAGGACGTGGCATCAACATCAATGGCGAGTACATCTCTCACTTGCGATTTGCTGACGACATCGTCATCGTGGCAGAAACGCTGCAGGACCTACAACAGATGCTGAATGACCTGGCTGACTCTTCTGTGCGCATCGGTCTACGGATGAACTTGGACAAAACCAAGGTCATGTTCAATGAACATGTACTACCGGAACCGATTGCGATACACGGCGCCGTTCTCGAAGTTGTTCAAAAATATGTATACCTCGGGCAGACATTGCAGTTAGGTAGAAACAACTTCGAGGACGAGGTGAACAGAAGAATTCAGTTGGGTTGGGCAGCGTTTGGGAAGCTACGTCGAGTCTTCACATCGTCGATCCCACAGTGCCTAAAGACAAAAGTCTTCAATCAGTGCGTCCTACCCGTCATGACATACGGAGCCGAAACGTGGACACTAACGGCACGGCTGGTCCACAAATTTAAAGTCACTCAGCGGGCTATGGAGAGGGCTATGCTCGGCGTTTCTCTGCGAGATCAAATCAGAAATGAGGTGATACGGCAGAGAACCAAGGTTATCGACATAGCCCACCGGATTAGCAAGCTGAAGTGGCAGTGGGCTGGCCATGTTAGCCGTAGAACCGACAATCGTTGGAGTAAACGTGTTCTTGAGTGGAGACCGCGTCTCGGCAAGCGTAGTGTAGGACGTCCTCAGGCAAGGTGGAGTGATGATCTGCGCAGGATGGCTGGCAGGAACTGGATGCGAGCAACCGAAGATCGAGTACAGTGGCGTGCAAAAGGAGAGGCCTATGTTCAGCAGTGGACTACAACAGGCTGATGATGATGATGATGATGAACCACAAAAAATATTGTACTCCAATGACCTATTCCAAAATTATTAAACTAGATACTGTTAGAAAACAATATTGTCAGACAGTCTGTCTTATTATTACTTAAGTGGTCTTACGATGACTTTATATGTCTTCGGCTCCTATTTCTTTTCTATAAATATTGTAGCAACGTAATAGTTTCATCTCAGACTGAAAATAATGTACAGGCTTTTTGTATGGCCTTTGTCTAGGAGCTGCACAAAGGTTAAAGGGTTGAAATTATTTAGAAAAATTAGCTTTATAATTTTAAAATGTGCTCCGTTGCAGGTGTTCAAAGAAAATTGTGAATACAGTATGCATTAATACGAAATGTTATTTTTGTACCTTTGGCCGCTTTAGCTAAGTGAAAACAGCTAATTAAAAGAAACCAAAGCAATATACAAAAAATCGTCACCACCCATGAAGAGATTCGTAATTATTCTTAATTTTAGAATCAGAATAAGAATTAGAAATATCTTTATTTAAATAGGCCTTTTCTAAGTGCTTTCAAATCGTCAAGAACTGAATCAAACGAACATAAAATAGTTAAAATTGGCAACCTCATGATTTGGCGACGTCGCACTAAACTAACTAACTAACTAACTTTCCATTTCCAACTAGACGTGCTTGGCTAAATTCAAAACTATGATGGATTTTGTAAAAATGCTTAAAATATTTGATTATGGAAAAAAAAACTCCTTTAAACTAATTTCGGCACCTCGTAATGCCGTTTAAAATAATAATTGTGGAAAAGGTCGTCCACCCTACCGTTAAGCACGTTAGAGTGTGTGTTATAGTCTTAATTAGTTATAAGAATTAGTAAATAAAACGTTACTCGCGATCTTATACTACTAGTTTATTTTCTTCATAAAATTTAGGACATAAGCTCTCCTAATGAGAGACATTTAATTTGGTTCAAACATCTTTCCATTTCTACGTCGTCCCGTTTGCATCCAAATGAGACATTCGTCCAGCCAACTACCAAATTGTTCTGAAGCATAAAATCAAGTGAAATAAATAAGAGGATCAAGTTACTAGGACAATTGCAATCATCAGAGCCATATCAATTAATAAAATGTCTGCTCGAGGGCTTTGGAGCAAATTGAAATTAATTTACTTGAAATTCTTCATTAATCCTGTGAGAAGCACGACAAGGACAGATTAGTTAGACTGACATATTAAAGTCTATTTATAAATAGGTATTTTGTTACGTAATCCATTTTTTTTATGTGTGTGGGCGGAGTATTGACCATAATTTAACCCTGTAGGTATTATTAAAGACTAATGTAAATTATGTTTAATAGTAGATAGAGAGCACGTGTTTAGCCAAAGCAGAATAAGTCGAGTTACACAGTTTCTTACGAGGTTTGGACTCAACCTCAAGACAAATGATTTTAGAAATAACATATGAATGTTTATTTCTAAGTACTTCTAGTACTTATGGTAATTATTATTACCATAAGTACCATAAGTACACATGACTGTTAAATAATAACACACTCCTACTAATATTATAAATGGATGGATTTTAATACAGTAATATAGCTTATGCATCTGAATAGCACATAGGCTACAATTTATAATGATTATAGGTATTACATTTTTTTTAACCTAAGTCCACGTGAATGAAGTCGTAGGCGGCCGCTAGTACCATTATATTTATCAAAAAAAGTACGTAAGTAAACGTTAGTTCAATAGTTGCAACTGTCGTAAGACAAAGAAATGTACGCAGTATAAAAACATTGTATAAATGGTTAATATATGCATAATAAAGTGTTGAATAAATTCACTGACTTATCTCAAGTGTCGATGATAATATTATGGAAGTCAAGGTGTCCGCCCGAAATGCGGGAGACGAATGTTCGTAATCCACTCAATGCTACTGAACAAAAGCCATGCCTTTGTCATTTTAAGCGTATATTTTTTACAGAATCACGATTGCACATGAAACATGAAAGTTACGCATAAACGTCTCACTGCTGGGCACAGGCCTGACACCAATTATGAGGAGGTACGAGCCCGATCCAACATTTGCGCTTTTTGCAGCCCATAATTGTCTGCCATAGCATGACCGTACATAGAAGCAATCAAGTCGATCCGCAATCATTTTCAAATCAATATTGGAGCTGACCGTCTGCGCACCGGGAGCACACCATTCTTTCGCATGGCCGCTTGAATCCAATCTGCGTACGTTTTTTCAACCACACTGCAAAAACATGGCATTGCATAACTGGGACAGACCCAACACCACCATCTGCGCTAACTAGCGTGATGCCAAGATTTTGCAAATAAATGCTGTCGTTATCACCAATAAGATATTTTTTCTGTCTGTTTTTTCTACACTTTGCTGACTCTTATCAAAACCATTGACTCCCGTGACCTCACGATTTTATTCGTTCACACTTATTTACTTTTGAACGACAAAGTTCGCTATCCAATGTCCCTGGCCTACGCTATTTTAACCAAGTAGACTTATTCTAGTAAGTCTATCTCCAGTACCTGTTTTACTACTGAAGTCATCGCAAACGACAATTAGGACAAAATAATCGCTCCGCTTCCCAAAGTTTCTAACCACCAGCTGATTTATGCAAACGAGGTTCCTACTAAAGAGTCATCCATTCTAATCCGTATCAGGAAGACTTGCGATCCTTAACACTGATGCTCAAAACACTAGGTCACGAGTAATCGAGTTTAATGAAGAAAGTTCGCGACGAGACCCAAACGTGTCGCGGGGCGATGACGTCACGCCGTCTCCCACGGCTAATCTAGCGCCGAGCCAATCAACGCTTTCGAAGTGGCTTTGATGATAGGAGAAGCGGATGGAGGCAATAAAATGACTTCTCACACATGAAGCGACGCGTTTTTTCTTAAATAGGTACACTGTGCCCAGACAGATTATGATTATATTTAGTTACGTATGTCATTTATATTCTAGTTTTCTTTTAAAAAACTAGGACCAACAACTTATGAACTGTGAAATTATGGACTCATGCAAAATTTTGAGTTAAACACGAATGTGACGCAATTGTGACGTTTGGAAAACTTCGTCGAGTCTTCTCGTCGCCTATACTGCAATGCCTGAAAACTAAGGTTTTCAACCAGTGCTCTACACGTCATGACAAACGGAACCCAAATGTGGACACTCACAGTGCGGTTGATGCATAAGTTCAAGGTCGCTCAGCGAGCTATGGAGAGAGCCATGCTCGGACTTTCTCTGAAGGATAAAATCCTAAATGTGGTTATCCGACAGAGAACCAGGGTCATCAACATAGCTCTCAGAATAAGTAAGCTAAAGTGGCAGTGTGCTGACCACATTTGCCGTAGAACGGATAACCATTGGGGTAAGCGCGTTCTAGAGTGGAGACCACGTCTCGGCAAGCGTAGTATGGGACGCCCTCCGGCTAGATGGAGCGACGATTTACGAAAGGCTGCTGTTTCGGAGTGAAAACTCCTTTGTAACTTATGAACGTTTTGATTGTCAATTGTTTATTTTCTCTGTCTGACATTAGAGTTGTCACTTCTATTTAATTGTTGCTGCGACTTGGTCTGTATTCTGTTTATTATTACTTTGTTTTCTTATGTTTTAATTTAATATACTTTTATTTACCCCATAACATACAGTCCACTTTTTTCTGCTCTCCCTCGGTAACAGCTGCTGGCAGGATATGGATGCGTCAAGCTGAAGGAAGGGCGCGTTGGCGCGCATCGGGGGAGGCCTACGTCCAGCAGCGACATAGGCTGATGATGATGATGATGTGACGCAATTTTCTCCTCTGATTTTACTACTGCTATACAGTTAAAAAAAGATGTACATTAAAAATAGAATAAACGTTCTACAGGTTCCTTATAAACTTTTGGCTTCCGGTCACACACAAAAAGAGTATCGCACAAATAATCGAGTCTAATGAAGAAAGTTCGCGATGAGATCCAAACGTGTCGCGGGAGATAGATAACAATCGTGACAAGTGACAATCGTGGGACCATGCTGCCGATTGCAAACACTAAACATGTCGTAGCAATGGTTGGCAAATATGGTGCTCGATAAAAATACAGTAATGAGTGGCTATCATTCCGATTGCATTTTATTCCAAATCAAAAGTAAAACCCTCACCTTGAATGTTACGGCAAAATGCTCATGTACACATACATTACATTTATCATCAACATTTATCAATTCCCGCCGAACATACAAGCAAAAGTCTGTGCAACTATCCCACAACTCGAAAGAACAATTTAAACAGCCACACTCTGACTACAGCTTTGTTGTCAATCATAACCATAAACAAATGACCAACAAGTTTGATAATGTCAACACTTCACAAAGAGATTATGGCTAAGCCCCAGAACACAGTGAGAAAACTGTCAGCGCCCGCATCAAATAACGCTGCGCAATCTGTTGAGGCTTATCTAAATAAACCGAATCAACGCTGCCGCTGTCAAAGAGGCTTTAGCGATAAGCGGAGCGAGTGAAAATTATAACATTATAATTTAAAAAATCGGCCGGTCTGTTAATGGTCTCGGTAGCTCGCAGTCGCTAGGTTCGCGAAAAACGCGTGTGCATTTCCCGCCTGAAAACAAGACTAAATAGATACCGTTAAATACGCCAACTTTGCCACCAGGGGGAACATTGCCCATAACACAATTTCTAAGGCAATCTACTAATATCTAAAAAAGTTACAAAGTTATCAAATCAAATCAAATCAAAAATAGCTTTATTTAAATAGACCTGTTACAGAGTACTTTTAAATCGTCAAATCTAATTAAGAAACAAAACATACTTAATAATAGACATGAATACCATAATATTAAATGTAAACAATAAATATACTGTACTTAAATAAATGTGATGCTACCACCGGATCGGAAAGTTGTTTCTGTACTGAGAAGAACCGGCAAGAAACTCAGCAGTTACTCTTTTCAACTGTGTTTTCAACTTTTCAACTGTTATGGCAACATTGAGTACATTGCTAGAAAGTAAACTATACCTGTCGCAACACAGAATAGCGCGTGTACTCCTGACTTCATCGGGCAATGTTCCCCCTGGTGGCAAAGTTGACGTATTTAACGGTACTTAAATATACGCGGGGACTCATGTTGTGATGTCAAAGTAACATCACGGTAATGGAATCGAATGGAATCAATATAATATCATTACCGCGGTAACACAGTTGGATAATAAGTTTTTCTTGCATTGACATTTCCCACTGCAGGGCCTGAAAAATGAGTAACTCGTCCCGCCATCGCAGTTTCGGCCTACCACGAGGACACCTTACGTCTTTAGGCACCCAGTTTGTGATCCTCTTACCCCCAAATTCACAAACGATAATCAACGCTAAGCACGCGCTCACGCGCATGCTGTCCCTTTCAGTTCTTTTGACATTTTACGCTACAGCATGAACGTGAGCGCGTGCTTAGCGTTGATTGACGTTTGTGAATTCGGGGGTTGGGCCAGTGTTCTTGCGGCATGCGACAAACGTGGCCACCCCAGTTCCACTTCAGCTGAGCAGTTTTTTGGAATAAGTCGGTAATGCCGAACCTGGAACGCAAATCACTATTTCGAATGTGGTGCAAGTTTCTCACCCAACATACTGCGTTACATGGCTCTCTGACAAACCTGGCAGTGGGTAGCCGTAATGGAATTAAAGCCACCTAACTGAAGCTGTTCCAGTATCTTGTAAATGTCAGTGAAAATCAAAGTCACGCCTATAACTCAGACACTGCTTTTCTTAGTTTGGTGTCAAATGATCTTGGTGTATGTTATCACAGATGTTGTATACTTATTCAACTTTTGATTAAGTTTCAAAGTTGAGCAGATGAGGTGCCTAATTTCAAACAATTACAAACAAACAAATGCCTTTTTTGATATGATAAATAAACTCGGGCTTAGGAGAACCAAAGTCTGCACCTTCTACGGTCACGTCTGTAGAAGGACGGATGGCCGTCAGAGCAGGCGATTCCTCGAGTAGAGGCTCCAGAGCGTCGAACGCAGTTCAGGGTGCTCCCAAATTGGATATTGTATTTGCTAATGATGATCATGCAAGGATGCAAGTGGAATCGGCCTCATCTCTTCCCATTGGCCACTGTAACACCACTGCTATCTGTTACATAGCTTCCCTTCAAATATAATGTCTTGTGAAATCTTCAATGTCATACCTTCTAGAAATACCACCGCTGAGGGACTAGTCCTTTGCTAAGGTATCATCCTGTTGAGTGCAGCGTCTCGCGGTCCGGTCTCCCGCGGCTAATCTAACCACGGCGAGCCAATCAACGCGGTTGTCGTTGTCAGGACTCAGTAGGGGCCATTAGATCAATCCTATGTCTTTAGAGGAGTTCTGTTAACTTATTCAAACCCGAATTTAAGTTTACCTGCTAAAGGGGCCCGGGGTGCGAACTGATTCCGATAATTGGTTGTTCAACAACCTTCATAGAAAAGTGATGTATTTTTGGGGAACGTCCATACTTCTGACAGCCCTAGGTCTCGGCTGATGTCACTAAATATCAATCGCTTAGTCTTGTCGGGTGCCGCAGGGCGGCTTGATTACATCTGACACAAATGTTTCTTACTAGACTTACACTTCGCCAATAATCGTACCACTACAAAAAACAGTCGAGGTTGAGGTCTGTGAATCTGGTTTACGAACAAAGCAATACGCCCAGCCCTATTATACTGGTACAATAAAGCTAGGTTGAAAATTGCCTGAAGGGTTATTTCGAGTAGTAAATATGAAACTTTTCAGAATCCTTTCACCAGTAGAATCCACCAGGATACGTTTTCGTGCGTTCATATTGCAAAAAATAACGTAAGACCTTCCTTCAGTTTGCCATATAATATTACTTCCCAGCATCCAATCCTCAGAAGTGATACTATGAGATGGCGCCATATTACAGGATGTGAGTATCTTTTTATTCACGAGTTCGTCTCACGGTTAGAGAAATTGTATTTTTTGAGGAACCATGCAGTTTTAGGTTCATGAATAAGTCAAAATTCGTAAGATAGTTTCAGCTATTTTATATACCTACTAGCGGCCGCCCGCGACTTCCTCCGCGTGGACTTAAGTTTAATAAAGTGATATTTCTTTATAAATTTTAACCTATGTGCTATTCAGATGCATAAGCTATTTTATTGTAAAGTTTCATCAAAATACATCCAGCAGTTTTTACGTGAAAGAGCAACACGGCAGATCCACACATGCAAACTTTTGCATTTATAATAATAGTAGGATTACTGTGCGTCTACCCTAGTTGAAAGATATAATCTTAAAGTAAATGTAAATACTCAAAAATGTCTGTAAATGGATTTAGAAATTGTAAAATAAAGCTTCTCAGTTTTTTTTCAGGAATTAAATGTTCACACAATATACTTGAATGGTACTAGCTGAAATTGGAAAATAACTACGTAGGCACCTCGGAAAAGTTTGTGCGCTGATTTTTATAAAAACGATCTATTCGTTGTTAAGTACCATCATCATAAAAACCATAACAGCGAAAATTAATAACGTAAAATGAAGCTCTTGCCGTTTTTAGGCACAATGCTTTCTAAAATTCATCTAGTATATAAAAATAAGTCGGGTTTTCCTTCCTGACACTATAACTCCAGAACGCACCAACCGATTTCCTCGGTTTTGCATTCGTTGGAAAGGTCTCGGGCTCCGTGAGGTTTATAGCAAAGAAAATTCAGGAAAAATCCACGCGGACGAAGTCGCGGGCGGCTGCTAGTTTATGATAAAATAATTAACCTTACACCCCTCCAACTATCCACACTGAGCCCGCCTGTCTCGCCACCTCATAGCTGAAGTGCGATGGAATACGACAGGCAACAAAACTTAACCTGGCTTACCTTTATTTTTGGCTAAACAGAACTCTCATTCAAAATAAACAATGAATTGTACTAAGTGACATGAGAGCAGAAGGGCCGTCACGCCGCGTGTTAACAGCTGTATCACGCGGCTAATCTTGAATGCTCAGGTATGGTTAATTGGCGATGTGCCCTGCGCGTGGGGAAGACTAATTTATCTGATTCGCGAAGCCTTTGTTGGGAATTAAATGTTCACACATTATACTTTAATGGTACCACTACCACCTGAAATTGGGAATAGTTACGTAGGCACCTCGGAAAAGTTTGTACGCTAAATTTTATTAAAACGATCAATTAAATATTAAGTACTATTATCATAATAACTACGAAACCGAAAATTTATAACGGAAAATAAAACTCTTGCAGTTTTTAGGCACAATGCTTTCTAAAATTCAGTTATGATGTAAAAACTATTCTTACACCCCTCCAACTATCCCCACTGAGCCCACCTGTCTCGCCACTTCATAGCTAAAGTGCGATGGAATTGGTTTGAATACGACAGGAAACAAAACTTATTCTGGCTTACCTTTATTTTTGGCTAAACCGAACTCTCATTCAAAATAAACAATGAAATACACTAAGTGACATGAGAGCAGAAGGGCCCGTCACGCCGCGTGTTAACAGCTGTATCACGCGGCTAATCTCGAATGCTCAGTTATGCTTAATTGGCGACGTGCCCTGCGCGTGGGGAAGACTAATTTATATCATTCTACTTTTATGGTACCAGCAGAAATTGGAAAATAGTTACGTAGGCACATTAGAGAAGTTTGTACGCTAAACTTTATTAAAACGATCAATTAAATGTTAAGTACCATCATCATGACAGCGAAAATTAATTAATTAAGTATAATGAAGCTCCTGCTTTCTAAAATTCATTTGTGATTCGATAACTAACCTTACACCCCGCCAACTATCCATACTGAGCCCGCCTGTTGAAATACGTATACGGCTCGCGCCACCTCATAGTTGAAGTGCGATGGAATACGATAGGCTGATGATGATGACAAGTGAAACAGCACAGTAAAATACTTAACCTGACTTACCTTTATTTTTGGCTAAACAGAACTCTCATTCAAAATAAACAATGAATAATTGTACTAAGTGACATGAGAGCAGATGAAGGGCCCGTCACGTCGTGTTAACAGCTGTATCACGCGGCTAATCTCGAATGCTCAGTTATGGTTAATTGGCGACGTGCCCTGCGCGTGGGGAAGACTAATTTATCTGATTCGCGAAGCCTTTGTTGGGAATTAAATGTTCACGCATTTTACTATAGCGGTACCTACTAGCAGAAATTGGAAAATAGTTACGTAGGCACATCGGAGAAGTTTGTACGCTTAATTTTATTAAAGCGATCTATTAAGTAAATAACGTAAAATTAAGCTCTTGCAGATTTTTGGCACAATGCTTTCTAAAATTCATCTATGAGAGAGTAACTAACCCTACACCCCTCCAACTATCCACACTGAGCCCGCGTGTTGAAGTACCGATAAGTTTCGGGTTACCTAATAATTGCAGTGCGATGGAATTCGACAGGCAACAATACCTGGCTTACCTCTATTTTTGGCTAAACACTTTTCATTCAAAATAAACAATGAAATGTACTAAGTGACATGAGAGCAGAAGGGCCCGTCACGTCGTGTTAACAGCTGTATCACGCGGCTAATCTCGAATGCTCAGTTATGGTTAATTGGCGACGTGCCCTGCGCGTGGGGAAGACTAATTTATCTGATTCGCGAAGCCTTTGTTGGGAATTAAATGTTCACGCATTATACTATAGTGGTTCTAGCAGAAATTGGAAAATAGTTACGTAGGCATGTTGGAGAAGTTTGTACGCTGAGTTTTATAAAAACCATCTATTCGATGTTAAGTACCATCATCATAAAAACTATGACAGCGAAAATTAATCATGTAAAATGAAGCTTTTGCAGTTTTTAGGCACAATGCTTTCTAAAATTCATTTATGATAAAATAATTAACCTTACACCCCTCCAACTATCCACACTGAGCCCGCCTGTCTCGCCACCTCATAGCTGAAGTGCGATGAAATACGACAGGCAACAAAACTTAACCTGGCTTACGTTTATTTTTGGCCATACAGAATTCTCATTCAAAATAAACAATGAAATGTACTAAGTGACACGAGAGCAGAAGGGCCCGTCACGCCGCGTGTTAACAGCTGTATCACGCGGCTAATCTCGAATGCTCAGTTATGGTTAATTGGCGACGTGCCCTGCGCGTGGGGAAGACTAATTTATCTGATTCGTGAAGCCTTTGTCAGGAATTAAATGTTCACACATTTTACTTTAATGGTACATAATTGGGAAATAGTTACGTCGGCGCCAAATGTAGAAGTTTGTGCGCATTAATTTTTCGAAAATAAACCTTTTGCAGCTTAGAGGCACGCTGTTTTATTATATTTTTAAAGATACTAGCCGCTCGCGTAACATCGTGATGTCATTATTATAGCGTATGAAGGAAATAGCTCATTCAACACAAAAATAATACAAACAAACATTTATATTATTAGTATAGATAAGTATAGACAAACATACCAATTAATTTCAATAAAACATTTCTCATAAATCCGAGTTGCTAATCTTTATCGTAATTAACGTTTCTTCTCCTCAATATTCGTAGATCTTAGGAGATAATTGACATAGTCAAAATAGCCGGTGAAGCCTTCTAAATACAAGTATCTGTGGTGCCTAAAAAAGAGCGGAACTTTCTTAGGGTTACAAAATATACATTTATGAACCAAAAACAGCGAAAAATTATAAAAATATTAATTATTGTTTAGAGTAATCCTTCACTTCAAATGTAAGTGAAAATCTGTGCCATAAAATTTTCTCGTATAATTCATACAATGTGGCAGATATCGTATGAGATATTTTATGGCACAAAATTTTAAATCTTTGACGCTTCGTACCACTTTAAAACCATCGATAGTGTGTCGATGACTTGATTATTCGACATTCACCTATCAAGCAGCTGATAACACTACGTGATATATTCCGTTCCAATATCACAGCTGCGGTTCTGAATACTCTAGTCCACGACATGTGACTGACAAGTCGAAATGGGATTGTGTTTCGCAAATGTACATGTATTGATGTTCTGTCTATCCTTGTTTATCCTGGTGTAAGTATTTAAGGGTTACACCAAGTTTCACTTAATTGAAGCATTTTATTGGTATTAATGTTGAGGTGCCCGTGGCGCAGTTGTGACAGTGATCGACGACGATCGCTGTTGTAAAGCAACACACGCCGGGTCGGAAATGGGATCGGTGTCCACTCCGACCGAAATTTAGTGAAGTGTCTTTCGGGCATCTCCGTGCTTCGGAAGGCACGTTGAGCACGTTGGTCCCGGTTGACGTCGTTAGATGTCAGTCGTTAAGCCTAGTCGGAGGCCTTAGGGCGGCTTGATAACATCTGACATTAAGGTTGCTCACTAACCTTACACCCCTCCAACAATGCGCACTGAGCCCGCGTGTTGGAGTATGGCTCATTCCACCTCATAGTTGAGGTGAGGCCTGTGCCCAGCTATGGGACGTAAATAGGCCGTTTATGTCATGTGAGAGTTAATTAATACTCAATACTAAAAATATATTAATGAGTACTATGGCAACTGAATAGGCAAAATAAAGAATTTTAATTTAATGTCATCTAAAAATAGGTATATTTAGTGCATTTACCTGAAACAACATTACTTAATTATACATGAAACACACGTTGAATATTATTTCAAAAACGTTGGGCAAACGTGTTTTAAAGTCCCTGTTTTTATTTACTGATTTAAAACGATTGAATGTGCAACTGAACGGTTATAATTATCAGTCTTTGTTTACGTTATGAATTGACGAATACTCGTTAATCAGATTTATTTAGTACTCAATAGTGATGTGACGTTTTAGAGTATTGTCAAACCGGGTTGAATCGGTTTGGAAATAATAATAATGGAACGATAAGTAGAAAAATATATCGGTCCTATATACTATATAAACGGTATCAATTAAAGAAGAATGGCGAATGTCGACCCAACCATTATTTGTGAATGTTCACGTTGAGCCTGATAATAACTTTATAAAATGGTGTTAGTAGATTTCTATCCATAATTTATTTGAATTTGTAAATCAGGGATTAGATTTTTGAATAATTTACGGCATTATATTATCAAAACGTCGTAAATAATGATGAAACTAAACAGAAAACCGGATAAGTGAAGGACGTTCCTGTTCATGCATCAGTGTTATTTTCCTTTGTTTCTAAACCGAACCTTAATCTAAGTTGTATTGTTTTGACAAGTTTTGCTGTTCTTATTTTACTGTCATTGAAGCATCTCTAACTAGATTACAATGTTTCAAGTGACTAGATTTTAACAAAATGGTTCAATGGTAAGTGAAACAGCAAAAGAAATTAAATAAATGCCAGTAACGGAACGTTAAAATGTCAAATTGTGTCAAACGTCAAAGTCAGACTGACTTGCATGCATTGTTTGTTGTTGTTGTTGTTGACTTCGATTTTTTTCGAGTGGTTAGTGCAGTCGCCCGGTTTGCGAAAGATGCGGGTTCGATTCCTGCCTGATGCCAACATGACCAAATGTCTTTTTCTGGTTTTCAGATCTTTAGTAGAGATATGACATATATTTTATTATCTCATTTGGTGGGTAAAAGGAAAACCGGTTAGTCCGGCCTCTGCCGGACCGGTAGAGTCGTTACATCCCTAGGACTCATAACCAAATTATGTACAGTAAAGCGAAAGCAAAAGATCACATTTTGCGGTAAACAAACATTTTTTATAAGTAATTTAAAATCTTCGCTCCCTCTTGAGATATTCGTAATTTAATATAAGTATAGCTTAGCGAAACAGTCTTTTAAACCAGAATAAATATTTACCAAATTTAGTTGCAAGTAAAGAAGTCCTAAGTAAAGAAACTGAACTCTGCCAACAATGAGTTAGTGGTGAACTTTTAGGAGTAAATAAAACAGTTCAAAATCATGAATTTCGCTTTAAAACCAATAAACAAGTCTAGAGTTGGGTAAACAACGGAGTTGATTCGATTATAAGGAATGAATGGATGATAAAAGTAAATAAAACTTGGTATTAACATCGTTCGTCATGCATCGTCGTCGTTTCAAAATTGCGTAAAATTTAACTTTTTTATTTTTTTAGTCATTAAGTGAGTTACAATATTTCAATGTATTTTTTGTGTCTGAAACATACAGGACGACATTTTAACACCATTAAAATTTTTAGAAGTTACTTTGTTACAGGAATTAATTTCCTTGCAAACAATATTATGTCTTTTTGGACTGTAGTAATTTTAAAAATTTACTCAATTTAAGGAAAAATACGCTACCACATGTGACGATATTGTTGCACAAGTTGAACTACAAGTGTAAAAGTTGCTTATGTGTGCGTAAATAAGCCAATCCTTAATTGATTTTCTTTTTAGGATATTATTAATCTAACAAATAAAACGTTATAAAAAACATGATGATACAACAAAGAGATGTACACACATCAAAAGTGTCTAGGGATATCTCAAGCATTTTCATACAAAGTATAGCTATTGGGGAGGCTGTAAAAATTAAAATATTGATACCAACGTAGAAATTTTTAGGACACAGAAACTGATATATCTGCCCTTTCAGATTGTATAAAGAAATTCATTGTGGTAGCATTATTGTACAATCGTAAGGACGTTAAAAAAAAGACAGATTTTTCTTTTAAAAGGTTTCAAAATTTTAGCAAAATCAAACGTTTTTTTTGTAATATTCTTAACCTTTATCTTATGCCTGTTTCCTCGAGTTATTCTAAGATAATGCTGAGCACTATCTAATATCTTTGATTTTGCTAAAATTTAGAAACCTTTTAAAAGAAAAATCTGTCTTTTTTTTAACGTCCTTACGATTGTACAATAATGCTACCACAATGAATTTCTTTATACAATCTGAAAGGGCAGATATAGCAGTTTCTGTGTCCTAAAAATTTCTACGTTGGTATCAATATTTTAATTTTTACAGCCTCCCCAATAGCTATACTTTGTATGAAAATGCTTGAGATATCCCTAGACACTTTTGATGTGTGTAGTTTTATTTTCAAAATTTGGATGGTGATGAAAACGCCATCCAGTTTACATTTCATGAATCTACTGACTAGAACCTTAAGTAGTCATCCAATGCAGTAAAATAAAAGTTAAAAACCCCCACAAACACGCGAAGCATAATGTCTGAATTCCAATCAGTTCGTCGATAAATTGAGTACAATTGAACAGGGTCCCAAGTCTGCTAATTTTAAGACGCCGCAATCGAGTCGGCATGGAATCGTAATCGTCTAATTTGACACATTTGGTATTCCGCTCCTTAAAAAAGACCAATGATTCTCCATCGAAACTGGTTATTGCACTTTTTGGTAGTCTGCTCACTAATAGCGGTACATTGGTAAGCCGATTGTAAAAAATACGGTAGTCCGCTCCTTATTTGACGTTTGTTTGACGTTTAGCTCAATCGTATCTCTTTGACAATCGTGTTATTGAACAACAACACCTCTTGCAGTCATTGTGCTTAGATATTTTAACTTAAAAGCTGCTCTTAAATTGAAGTGAGTGCTTTTCGAGGTGAATTAAAAGATTGGCCACTACTTCCTACGAATCGTTGGCATGTTTTGACCATTGATAACGCGAGTGACCGCCGACACCGACTTCTTTAGGCTTTTAGCTCAGCACTATGAATCTCGGGCTCTAAATTCCAACACGGCAATGCTTACATGCATTTAGGGGGATGCCCAAGTCCGATTTATGAAACCATGCATACTCGGAAAAGAGGAAGTAATCTACAAAACAACAGCGGCGAAAGGATGCAATTTTAAGGTTAGTCCATTTTTTTGGCACTGTACTACCAGTATACAACACGGCCCAAAAGGATCCAAAGCCGGAATGCAATCAAGCAAAAAAAATAGGGAGCCATCTCTTATACAAGTAGGTATTTTGGAGTTTTTGTTGTATTTATTTTCAAAAATAGTTAGGTGAAACTTGATGTTACAGATTCTATCGATTCGGGTGTTCTGAGTTGCATCGATGAACTCACATAGCCATCCTGAGACCCATTGTACATGAGGAACGGGACCGTTATTATAACCGAAAGTGATATTCATGCACACAAATGTTTGTACAGTCAGCATCAAAATGATTTGAGGACTCTATATGAACACAGCATTTTGATGCAGAATGAACTGTGCGGGGATCGAACCCGCGACCTCTAGTGTAGGAGCCCACTTTTGAACCAGAACACAAAATTGGTTGTACCAAAAAATACGTAACTACATTAACTTTGAATTCAAGGCTGAAGTATAATGAGCATTTTTTCTATAGGTAATTGTTTTATAATATTTCCAGGTGACAGTGAATATACTTTGCAGAGATCATGATGACCCCCTTACCTAACACAGGGGAAAGAAGGACATATCAAAACATTAACGGCTTAATGTCCCACTGCTGGGCACAGGCGGAACAGATGGCACTGATGGAATTTGTTAGAATGCTGCATTGAGGCTATGGAGTGATTATCAGTGTAATAATATAATAAATAAAACAATTCTTTAAACAATTTTTGAATCTTTTATTTTTCATACATGTTTAAAATTATCAGTGTTTCTCTGATAAAATAGGCAATATACTTAATCCTTGAATCACTTCGAGTTAAAATACTGCATCAACATCCATTGTGTACTTGGATTCAAGCATAGGTACATTTGAACAAACAGACAGCGGGAAGCAACTTTGTCTTCTAGGTATGAAATCTCTTTCTGGAGCCTGAAAAAGAAGAAGGTATTTGTAAAAACGACTAAGTGAAAATAATTAATTTCAGTTAATGACTTTGCCTTCAAAATATATAAATAAAGGTACCGTGTGTGCTTACAATGTTTATATAGAAAGGCTGCAGATCACATAAGGCCCCTGTGGCCGTGACTAGCCTATTTGTGGATTG
This sequence comes from Udea ferrugalis, assembly GCA_950022985.1. Lineage (NCBI taxonomy): Eukaryota > Metazoa > Arthropoda > Insecta > Lepidoptera > Crambidae > Udea > Udea ferrugalis. The sequence goes on from OX465529.1 coordinate 13,940,371, forward strand.
CGCATGCTCCCGCGGACCATGTGCGCTTAGGTGGTCCCTGGCCTCCAACCTTTTCGTGGCACTGCGCATTGAGGTAGTTAATCTTCACCTGAAATTAAGATATAAAAGATCAGGAAATAAAAGCGACGTACACCACCAAAAACTAACACAAAAATGAAATATGGTGTGCGAATACTTACCGATACGAAGGGAAGAAAGTATATTATTTACTGTCCAATACAGTTAGTTCGAAGTTCAAGTCTCGTTTCACAAATAAACAAAGCCAAAAATAAATTGATTTTATTGCATTTGCAATGGTGTTTTCGAACAAATTGACAACTTGACATTTGACAATGAGACATGACAGGCTATAGACAGGAGACACTTTTAATTTGGCAGACTTTGGCATGGAGAACTAATACTTTAGCCACCGTATTATAAAATAAAGTGTTTTAAAAAACGTGTAGTCATGTTAAATAATCAAACCAAATAAGTCCACGCAAAAGAAATGTAATCTAATCTGAGAAACTAAAGAAAATGATCATTCAAATTAAAGAAATCGTTCTTTCATTCATTCAGCGGCATGGTAGATTTTAGTTGGCAATACCGTTTGTTATTAAGACTGAGCGTCCATTCCGATTAGAAATGCATTCATATTGAGACGATTGTTGATTTTAGCAGACTACCGAATTTGTGTCAATCGTATTGTTATCCTTATTGAGCCTCGGTTGAATGGACGTTTCGTTTAAATTAGCAGACTTGGGGCCCAGGGTCCCAAGTCTGCTAATTTTAAGACGCCGCAATCGAGTCGGCATGGAATCGTAATCGTCTAATTTGACACATTTGGTATTCCGCTCCTTAAAAAAGACCAATGATTCTCCATCGAAACTGGTTATTGCACTTTTTGGTAGTCTGCTCACTAATAGCGGTACATTGGTAAGCCGATTGTAAGAATTACGGTAGTCCGCTCCTTATTTGACGTTTGTTTGACGTTTAGCTCAATCGTATCTCTTTGACAATTGTGTTATTGAACAACAACACCTCTTGCAGTCATTGTGCTTAGATATTTTAACTTAAAAGCTGCTTTTAAATTGAAGTGAGTGCTTTTCGAGGTGAATTAAAAGATTGGCCACTACTTCCTACGAATCGTTGGCATGTTTTGACCATTGATAACGCGAGTGACCGCCGACACCGACTTCTTTAGGCTTTTAGCTCAGCACCATGAATCTCGGGCTCTAAATTCCAACTCGGTAATGCTTACATGCATTTAGGGGGATGCCCAAGTCCGATTTATGAAACCATGCATACTCGGAAAAGAGGAAGTAATCTACAAAACAACAGCGGCGAAAGGATGCAATTTTAAGGTTAGTCCATTTTTTTGGCACTGTACTACCAGTATACAACACGGCCGAAAAGGATCCAAAGCCGGAATGCAATCAAGCAAAAAAAATAGGGAGCCATCTCTTATACAAGTAGGTATTTTGGAGTTTTTGTTGTATTTATTTTCAAAAATAGTTAGGTGAAACTTGATGTTACAGATTCTATCGATTCGGGTGTTCTGAGTTGCATCGATGAACTCACATAGCCATCCTGAGACCCATTGTACATGAGGAACGGGACCGTTATTATAACCGAAAGTGATATTCATGCACACAAATGTTTGTACAGTCAGCATCAAAATGATTTGAGGACTCTATATGAACACAGCATTTTGATGCAGAATGAACTGTGCGGGGATCGAACCCGCGACCTCTAGTGTAGGAGCCCACTTTTGAACCAGAACACAAAATTGGTTGTACCAAAAAATACGTAACTACATTAACTTTGAATTCAAGGCTGAAGTATAATGAGCATTTTTTCTATAGGTAATTGTTTTATAATATTTCCAGGTGACAGTGAATATACTTTGCAGAGATCATGATGACCCCCTTACCTAACACAGGGGAAAGAAGGACATATCAAAACATTAACGGCTTAATGTCCCACTGCTGGGCATAGGCGGAACAGACGGCACTGATGGAATTTGTTAGAATGCTGCATTGAGGCTATGGAGTGATTATCAGTGTAATAATATAATAAATAAAACAATTCCTTAAACAATTTTTGAATCTTTTATTTTTCATACATGTTTAAAACTATCAGTGTTTCTCTGATAAAATAGGCAATATACTTAATCCTTGAATCACTTTGAGTTAAAATACTGCATCAACATCCATTGTGTACTTGGATTCAAGCATAGGTACATTTGAACAAACAGACAGCGGGAAGCAACTTTGTCTTCTAGGTATGAAATCTCTTTCTGGAGCCTGAAAAAGAAGAAGGTATTTGTAAAAACGACTAAGTGAAAATAATTAATTTCAGTTAATGACTTTGCCTTCAAAATATATAAATAAAGGTACCGTGTGTGCTTACAATGTTTATATAGAAAGGCTGCAGATCACATAAGGCCCCTGTGGCCGTGACTAGCCTATTTGTGGATTGCGCATGCTCCCGCGGACCATGTGCGCTTAGGTGGTCCCTGGCCTCCAACCTTTTCGTTGCACTGCGCATTGAGGTAGTTAATCTTCACCTGAAATTAAGATATAAAAGATCAGGAAATAAAAGCGACGTACACCACCAAAAACTAACACAAAAATGAAATATGGTGTGCGAATACTTACCGATACGAAGGGAAGAAAGTATATTATTTACTGTCCAATACAGTTAGTTCTTATCTCGAAGTTCAAGTCTCGTTTAACAAATAAACAAAGCCAAAAATAAATTGATTTTATTGCATTTGCAATGGTGTTTTCGAACAAATTGACAACTTGACATTTGACAATGAGACATAACAGGCAATAGACAGGAGACACTTTTAATTTGGCAGACTTTGGCATGGAGAACTAATACTTTAGCCACCGTATTATAAAATAAAGTGTTTTAAAAAACGTGTAGTCATGTTAAATAATTAAACCAAATAAGTCCACGCAAAAGAAATGTAATCTAATCTGAGAAACTGAAGAAAATGATCATTCAAATTAAAGAAATCATTCGTTCATTCATTCAGCGGCATGGTAGATTTTAGTTGGCAATACCGTTTGTTATAAAGACTGAGCGTCCATTCCGATTAGAAAAGCATTCATATTGAGACAATTGTTGATTTTAGCAGACTACCGAATTTGTGACAATCGTATTGTTATCCTTATTGAGCCTCGGTTGAATGGACGTTTCGTTTAAATTAGCAGACTTGGGGCCCAGACAGACAGCTTCAGTGACAGTTATTATTATCGTTGCAGAAACCATGTACAGTCAGCATCAAAATGATATGTGCTAGCAAAGTGTTCAAAATATATCAACAGTTTGCGAAAAGCAACTGTTTTATTACAACAGCAGAATTTCACATGTGAAACACTTTTGTCTTTCTGTATTATCTTTCTGCTTTTCCTAAATACTTCACACATAATACTTTAGAACTCTGTACACACAACACAGCTTTAATGTTGACTATAGGTACTTGTTGAAAGTTTAAAATACAGTTGGCTATAATAAACTGTGGTTTTTCTCGAATGACAACAGACATTTCTCAATTGCTGCATCAATCGAGGTGTGTATATTGTACACACCTCGCACAAAGCCTAAGCTTTGTGCTACGTTTATGTGTTTGTATATGTTTTTGCTATGTTAACATAGCAGTAGGAAAATAACTTTTACTGCTTTGGTTCAAGGTTTATAATGAATACAGTTGATCTTTCTTTTTTTGTAAGAGTTAAAATAATTTCAGATAAATTAATAATTACATTTTCAATTCCAATATCCTTTTTTTTTTGACCAGTTAAAAAAAGCTTTTATAGACTCCACGTGCCTGGTGGAGGCTCGTGGGGGTGTCGGACTCACCAGCGCCCTCTGCGACTCACGGCATACCGACTAAAAAAGACACTGGGGACACCCTCATCTGCTAGTGAATGTCTACCGGATGGAACAAGTCACTCTCCGCAGACGTTCAGCAGTTAGCCCTTGGACCGGCTTTTCCTCACTAAAGAGAGACGTCAAGTGTCCAAGACGTCTCCCAGACGGGCGAAACCGTGCAATGCATGTGGCAGGCCCCCCGACCCGCCGCTGGTTCCGCTAAGTCGGTGACCTAGCGGAACCAGCGAGTGACTTAGGTAAGCTTGCTTACCGAAGCAAGCTTACCTCCCCCTGTGATGGCGGTCCGCCAGGACCACCCGCAGTATACTCCCGCCATCCTACACCGCCGAAGCGGCCGCTGGAAAAATACAGCCCGCGCCAAGGGTGCAGAGCGTCCACTGCAGCTGAGAGCGAATCATCTGCCTGGTACGGTGCAGAGCGGTGGACGTGCGCTGAGGCATCCCCCTCTTTCGGCGAAGTGCTGGCGCAAACCTAGCAGGCTTGCCAACCTACACTACCATATGTAGCCTCTGACTCCAAGGAGTCCCCCAAATAGGACCGCGTCCCGTGACTCCCCACAAAAGGGGAATGTGGGAGCGGTCCCCCTTACGCTGAGTTTTTCACCAACGAGGAATAAGAACCGTTTCCGGGAGTTATTCCCCGTTGCCCAGGATGCACCGGACCAGAGACCTACTCTTCCCTGCGGAATAAATTTCAACAGGGACCAACAAGCCTCTGGCCACACGAGAAGGTAACTCAGCATGGCACCCCAATTCCAACATCCTGCAAATCTGATAATGTAGGGATTATGTACGGTATACCTAGACGTGAAAAGATGATTTAGTTTGTGTAGGCAATAGTTATTTATCAACTCAGTTTTTAAATTCATCTCCAAATAAACCCCTCAATATTCACTGCGCCAAGTAAATAATATGGTACATGCGAGACTAGTGATAAAACAGTTGAGTTTGAGTTGAAACTAAGTTTCTCCCGAGTTAATAAAACACAAAACTGACGACCCCATATTAACTAACTCGTAAAAAAGACGTTTAAGCGAGAGGTATCACATTTTATATCCAAAACTTCTCCTTGTAAACATGTTAAAAAGCTCCACTGGTTGCCAAAGTTTGAGCTTAAAAAGCACATAATATTGACCTTTAACGTCCCACTGCTCCATACAGACCTCGAATGACGTGGTACGAATGTACTAGCCATCACGACGACACGACCATACACATAACGTAAACGGCCTATATACGTCCCACTGCTGGGCACAGGCCTCACCTCAACTATGAGGTGGTGCGAGCCATACTCCAACACGCTGGCTCACTGCGGGTTGTTGGAGGAGTGTAAGGCTAGTGAGCAACCTTAATGTCAGATGTTATCAAGCCGCCCTAAGGCCTCTGACTAGGCTTAACGACTGACATCTAGTGACGACACGACCGTCTTGTTGTAATTGTTGAGAAGTCAGCTACTACACCAAGGGTCGCGGGTTCGATCCCCGCACAGTATACACACAAACATTTGTGTGCATGAACATGTCTGTTTGTATTTGTCTGGGTGTTTCCTATGTATATTAAGTATGTATTTACAAAAGAAAAAGTATTTAAGTATGTTTATCCGTTGTCTAGTATCCCATAATAACGGATTATAATTAGCCCACTTGGGACTAGATGAAGCTGTGTGGAATAATGTCTAAGAAAGGAAGGAAGGAAGGATACTCCAACACAAAGGCACAGTGTGGATAATTTTCCAGGTGTTACGAAGGCTAGTGACAAAACTTATGACCACACTTGAAGACTGAAATCTAGTGACTTACAAAGCTCGAAGAAGCTCAGAATAATGCTAAATTTTGATAAGAGGGTAGCTGGACACCAGTGGGGCTAGCTATGAGCGTGCAGCGCTTCGACAAGGTTCGCCAACGATCGCTCTTGTAAAGCAACAATAGCTGGCTCAGAAATGTGATGGGTGACCATTCCGACCGAAATTAAGTGATGTATTTTTCGGACATCTTCTTGTTAAGCAAATAGTCCCGGTTAACGTCGCTATAATATGTAAGTCGTTAAGCCGCGTCCGAGGCCTTAGGGCGGCTCGATAACATCTGACATTAAGGTTTTTCCTGCCCTTACACCCCTCAAACAATTCACACTCAGCCAGCGTGTTTATTTTCTATTTGCGCGTAAGTGACACAACGCGTCAATTTCTTAAACTATGCTTTAGCGTTGCGTTCGTTTTTATGAATAAGGGGGTAAAACCACGAGCATCCTTAGAAGAGATAGAAATGAAACTTTGGCCAGCAGAAGTAGAGTTTTATTTATTGCTTTAAACGACAACATTCCAAACAAGCGTATCACCTTTCTATAGACACGTAAAAAACGATAGGTAGCACTCGCGCGTTGCTGACTCTAAGAACCTTTTCAAACCCTTTTTGAAGATCTTAATGCCAAATTCCAATAAAAAATACAAAAACTGAATTGTCTCTGCACTTTATTAATTGATATACCTACATGAACCGTGAGTGGTTCTGCTGGAGAGCCTTCGTTGATAACGAGGTAGGTACATTCAGACGCGGGCGGCGGCAAACATAAACGATTTTTGTTTCACAAATTGGATTAAAAAAGTTTATTGCCTGCACCCAAAGTTAATTTGGCTTTATTTTAACAAAGTCAGCTCTCTACGATGTGACGTTACGTGGATAAATGTTCTGTGTTATTTTATAAAAGGTGACGTTTTTGAAATGCTGACAAAGCGAATTACTGCTAAATGACTAACATGTTTTAAAATACTCGTCAGTATTTTTGCTTGGTAATTACAAATACTTACCTACTAATAAAATATTTTAATGGCTAGACGAGCGCAAAGAGGTAACAAGTACCTCGGCTTACTTTTATAGCTTCTAACTAATGTAGCCGCCTCCACTCCCCCTTAATCCATGTCGGTAGAAATTGTAATAATGGAATCGAAATTAGTTAAACGTGAAACCAGTTTCAGGGAACCTATACATTTTTTCATTTGTCCAAGAGTGCTTTAAAACAGTTATTATGAGTTTTGTCCCGGCGGTTTCAAGGTTTTGGTTTTATTATATGTAAACATTATGTTAGTCAAGGTATTTATTATATGGGCCGATTATATTTGTTAAGATCTTCAAAATGTAATTTGTTGCTCGAAATACACGATTTATTATTAACCATCAAGCATGGAGCGAGTGAAAAGATTTATCCCCTTATTCATAAAAACTTAAATAGCGCTTCAACAACACGTTAAATTTCGCATCGCTTTGTCTCTTTCATTCTTGTTGCTGCCGCCATTTGCGAGCAAGTGACAAAGCACGTCAATTGCTTAAACTTTGCTTCAGCGTTGGGTTCGTTTTTATGAATGAGGGGGTTATTCTCTACGAGTAATATTAAGTTTAATACATAATATTTAACATAATAATGTGAACTACAATGGTTAACGATGTCCAATTGACACATTCACAATTTATAAAAACTGTATGATCCAGATAAAATTGTAAATAAATGAATGTTATGAATGGACGATTGATTAATTAATGTGTCAATACGCAAGTGCGCCTAAAGTGATTTATTTTTATTTAAATTTATTTTTTTGTTTTCTCCTCAAGTGAATATGTTATTGTATTCTTTGAGAAAATAAAGATCTTCAAACCTAATTCAGTCCCAGAGGGTCTGTCATGAAGTTTCGTTCACGCAGCCTCTAGCTAGTGTCTGCGGGGTAAAATATTTGTAATAATAATTTAGATCAACGTGCCTCTGACTTCGCCGTTTGAAACATGGTCTTAAGTTTATCATGATTATTATGTTTTTTAAACTTACAAATTCCACTGCTGCACATGAGCCGCCATTATCACGTCAAACATCCGCCTTGCTTGGTGTCCAATATCCATGATGTAAAAATATTGACAACACAGTAGCTGGCATTTAATGAAGTTATAGCTATGCACGCACTGTAGGCGACGCACCACAATGTGTGGTGCGTCGCCTACAGTGTTGCAAAGTCACCAAAGTAGTTATGTATAATTCGGGACCTACGCGTAAATCAGAGCAGATTTAGTTAAATAACTACACAGCCCTTCGCGGTAAAAGGTACTGAAAGGTTCCCTTAGGGACGGGTGTTATTAACATACTAAAATTGAGGCATAACTGGGAGTTGTAGGTATATTACATCGCGTTCTAACAAGAGCAGTGATATCTGGCTTAATTTGATGATATAAACAAGAGGAAAACTGGATTCAAGGTTTTTTTAGTATGAAAATTACGAAAGAATTGGTGAATAAATAGCAAAAAAATTATAAAAATGGATAAGTTCATCGTAAAGTAAATGTTTTAGATATTTTAAATAAATGTCATAAGGCTGTATATTGGGTTCAAATCATTGATATTATATTAACATATTAAGTTCGAATAGGTTCAAATGTTAACTTGGTCACTATGGTCAGAAGATGACCCATAAATGTTTAATTTTGTTGTTTCCATACGATCCTCTACGTTCAGTAGCACTAATTTAACTTGTGTACTTGTTTCATTTCTTTAATTCCGGTTGCTGTCAATATTTTCAAGCAGATGACAGGACACTTTCTTTCTAAATGAGGGAGATAAGGTTTGTAACAAAATACTTTAGCAGACGTCATACACCAAATAACAGATCACAGCCAAAACAAAGATAGTACTTCATATATTTGTAATAAACAAACACCATGCAACGAGAAAGCTAGACATATCCCCATTGTTATCGCCCACCCGGCTTACCAGAACAATCCGCCATTATACCTCTGATATCTCTTCAGATCGTACCGAGTAATTTCATCAATCCAGACGTTATTAAAGGGACGAAATATTAAATGATCGGATTACTGGATACTCTTATCCCTGTACAATTGTATTAATCGCGGGAAATGTGCATTAGTGTAATCTTAATCAGAAAAGAAGTGCTGGGTCAGGCATTGGCTTCGAGTAGTGTAGCCAGTCATCTTTATTTGGTTGGTTGTCCTGAATTTCTCTGTAAAGCATAGCAGAGGAATTTTAGAATTTCATACGAAATTGAAATTTGAAATCACTTTTACCTATAATAATATACGTCCCACGCCGGGACCTCAGACCAGACCTCATCTCAACTATAAGGTGCCTCGTGCTAATACAACACAAAGGCCATAGTTATTTTAACAAATTCCAAATCCACTTAAATTTTTGATGAACAGGAATTTAATAACAGCATTTATAAATGATTACTTTCGATATTGTGATTTCGAAGAATTTCAAAACGAAATAGGTATTACATTAAGGCTATATCGTTTGATAATTACTTAAAAATTACCTTTTTCATAAATTACTGAGAAAAAAATATTTCATTAAAAAGTAATTGAGTAAAAATAGCGTCGAGTCACGTGAGTAGGCTAAGAATGTTTGATTTTTGCTGCTGAGCAGCATGTCTAGGTAGCATCTTCGTTTTTGCCCTGTGGTTTGGGTCGTTAGAATTTGGCCAAGGTCCCCCCCGCCTGTCTGACCTGACTGAAGAGGGGCCCCGGGGTCGCCAGGAGTGCACATGGTAGAGACTGTGTGCTCACATTGCACAGGCGATCCTGTGGACGTCGGTGCGGGGTGCCGTGAACGCCCGCGGGTGTATGAGGGGAGGCATAACTCCCCTCGTGAAGAACTGGGTTGCCGGCACAGCGCGCCAGGGGTACACTGATAGAGTCCCTCACGGGGGTCTCTCGGGATACCGCTCAGAAGATGGCCTCCACGAAGTTTAGTGGGTATACCCGCCTCACTAGCGTGATTGAGCCCCACACTCCCCCGCTCTCGTACTCCGGGAGCGGGATAGTGCGTAGAGGCATTCTCCACGTAAAAAAAAGGTGACATCTTCGTTTACTGTCGTTGCGGCCGTAAGGTTTCGAGTGTGGGTTGAAACCAAACGCAGCGTGTGACGCTTACCTGTAAAGTGGCCGATGATGTGAAATAAGAGTTTTGGAGAGTGCAGACCGCCTTCAACCGACCGCTTTAGACATTTATAGGGGAAGCATATTATGCTCAGCAGTTGACGTGCGGCTGTTAATGATGATGAAGAAAAAAAAAACATTTTCAGCTACTCCACCTTGTAATGCAAAGCAAAATTGAAGGACGGTGGCAACCTGGAATGAGGTTATCAGCACTACAAGACGCACACCTTTTTTTTTATTATATAGAGCGGGTAAAAAGTGAAACTTTATATAAGGTCCCTGGCTCAATCCAAAATAGGAGATGACACCTTAATAGGCCGTGAAGGAGTCCTAACCTATAGGAAAAAAATGGCAACACTACTCTGAACATGGTTCGGCCAAGTTTATCTGGCTCGCTTCTGATTGGATTTGGAATATTATACTTTTATGTCTTCAGATAATGCCTCTAAGGTATATCAAAGGACCCACTAATACCCGTCCAAAGGATTCGTTGAATTAAAACAGTAAATTTCAGGTTGCTTAATGCGATTGCTCTTTTATGGTAATTTAAGTCATTTATAAGAAGATTGATTAGACCGAGCAGAGGTATAAATAGATTTATATTAATCTCATCCCAACTTGGATGAGGATTCAAATGAATTATTATGTTAATTGCTGAGATTTTTAAATGAGTAGCGACTAAAATTATATTTTTAGCTAAAACTCCCACTATCTTCGCATAGATTAACCACCTAAATCCTTTAAACCTGTCTGGAACCACCCAAGTACTTTGTGTTTATTACACAACTTCCAGATATTAAACATTCAAGATTTTATCGTTTCGTGGATCTTTTAAATGTAAACTTAAAATAGCAGGACACGAGCTTGAAACTTAAAAGTATATACCTACCGAAAATCTCAACAAACTTTCTTAAGATGAAATAACTAAAAAAATATTACTTCTTTCAACGTCTTTTTCAATTCTAAATAAATTATGAGCATACAACAGTAAAGTCAAACAACAACATTAAAATTGATATCTTAGGGCCGGCGCCCACTATCGGCATCGGCACGCTTCAGGCTTTTAAGGTGGCAAATAGTAATATACTCTAACATAATGGCAATAAAGTAGAAAATGCCGAAACAGAAACAGAACAAATGCATTTTGTTTTTACGAGAACACATCACGGAAATTTCTACTTTATTGCCATAATGTTAAAGTATATTGCTATTTGCCACCTTAAAATCCTGAAGCGTGCCGATGCCGATGGTGGGCGCCGGCCCTTAATGAGTTCAAAACTTTCTAGACACAATTTTTTGAGATCACTGAACGATGTGATAGACTTAATGAGGATTTGTCAAGTTTGTACAGTCAACTAAATCTCAATTGTTACGTTTTTGAAACACTTTTGCTAAACAAGCGTTTTTTTTAAAATTAAATGAAAGTTGGCGAAAAATGTGCGAAGTTGAAGTGGGAGTGGGTAGGACACGTCATCCGAATGCATTCATTCAAATGGTCTTAAATCGTCACTCTGTGGCAGCCTACAGACGGTTTTCGTTGCAGGGGAAGACCCAGAAAACATTGGAGTGATGATTTGAGACATCATGAGAAAGATTGACAGAGCCTGGCACGGGATCGAAAGGTTTGTACAGGGTTGGGAGAGACCTTTGCCCAGCAGTGGGATGATGTAGGTTAGAAAAAAAAAAGTTACCGTAACTTACGATAACTCGGTAATCGCTACACAGATCGGAGATCATCGTGGACCGGTGGTTAAAGACTCTCGCTCGGAACCCAATGGTCCCTAGTTTACGACTGGCACCTACTTTGTGTTCATTGAACAATTTGAGGCTAACTCTCAGGTAATGGAAAACGGTGACTCCTTGCAAGGCTTTCAGGTTGGACCTTATGGGCTTATAATAATATAATAGCTTGGTCGGCGAAACTTTGTTAAAGAGCAAGGGGTTTATGTTCGTCAGAAATAGCTATATTTTATCTACCAACTATTTTAATTAGCAATTGAACTTTAAAAAAAAACTTTGTAAATTAATAACAAATCTTCTTTATTTGCAGGATTTGAGGACACACACGTAATGATCTTCATCGGTTTCGGGTTCCTTATGACCTTCCTCAAGAAGTACTGCTACAGCGCCCTCGGCTTCAACTGGCTTCTGGCCGCGCTGGTCATCCAGTGGGCTCTGCTCTGCCAGTCCTTCTTCCACATGGAGAATAACATCATTGAGGTTACGAAGAAGTCCCTGTTGGGTAAGTTTATTTTATGCAATATTCGATAAAATAACTTGAAAACCACCCACAGCCTAATACGCTGGTAGTATAGACTTCAAAACTGGAAGGTACATTTTTAATCGGGGTTGCAAGTTAGTATGAAACTCGATGGAAGTATAATAATAAGGATAGCAAATGCATCTGTGTGTAAAATTTAGATTAGTAAATTACTAGACAAGGATGTCAGGTTTTGTTTAAGTGTTAAAAAGCTCGAGTTTTCAGGACTTGCGAGTCGTTGAAACGAAAGCTTTTAACTGAATCTTTCATACTATAAAGTGTTTAAGCGAAATCTTTAGTGAAAGCTAGAGTTTAATTAATGGCCTTGAACTTTAGCGTCAAACCTTTTAAAGATACTCAACCCTTCAATGAACTCGAGAGTTTACGCCTTATAACAAAAAACCTACACTAATCTAAATCGCATCTTTTAACATCGTCAGAATTACTTAAGCAAAAAATACAAACTAAAAAAGTACTGTTGAAACTTCCTGTTCCCTGAAATTGCCACTAATAACCAACTAACAATTCCAGACTTTTACGAGTACTTTTGTTATAACTTATTGCAGTACAGCGTCCATATTTCCCACCTATATCATAGTATTTCATATTTATGTTATTGCTTAACTTCAGCCCGTAAAGCAAATCTCTCACCCTCATATTTTTTAGGATTAAACGTACAAGGGTGCCGTAAATGAATTACAGCACGTACTATGGAATTAGGTGGTTGAAGGGTTGAGTGTTACTGGCGAGCATAAAGCTAAGTAAGTGCTACGATTGTAACTAAGTAGTAGTCGTATCATTGACTAGCTGTCTGGCAGAGAGCGTCATGGTCCAGTGGTTTAAAGCTTTGGCTCAAAACCAATGTGGTCCCGAGTTCAAGTTGTACTATTTCCGGCTTACTCTCCTGTGACATAACAGTGATGGCCTGGCCCATTACTAGGTTGGGTTTTAACTAGCTCGGCCAAAATGGTCTTCTGACGGTTCCGTTCACCAAGACAGCAACAAACATTGTGTCTCTGATTACTCCTATGTATTCCTAACAATTGGCTGATTTTGAAAATAACATTAAATATTTGATATCATAAGACTGATTAAGATGATTTTAATCATGATGATGATCTTTCTCCAGAGGCTGACATAATGTCGGCGACGGTTCTGATCACATTCGGGGCGGTTCTCGGCGTGGCCAGCGGGGTGCAGCTACTGTTCATAGCGGTCGTGGAGACTGCAGTGGCTTGTCTCAACATATGGCTTGTGGCTGATGTCTTCAAGGTTAGTACACTATTGGAATCTTCTTTAGAGCCTGACATAATGTCGGCGACGGTGCTGATCACGTTCAGCACAGTCCTCGGGGTGGCCAGAGCGGGGGCAGCCACTGCTCATCGGCTGTCGTCAAGACTGCGGTGGCTTGTCTCAAAATATGGCTAGTGGCTTATGTCTTCAAGGTCAGTACGCAAATGCTAAAGCATCGTTCGTTCCTACAGGATAAAGTCTCCTCGTTGTCATTGCTGCAATTGGCAATTCCAACCAACTGTTGTATAAATGAGGTATATTTAATAGATAAATAACGCTTGGCTTGATAATTAACTATCTTATCATGTTCAAATCTGGCTGGAACACCTTTGGATTTGTGCATATTTCATTACGCGGTTAACTCTCCGGTAATGACCACCGATAAAAATACCCAAGTTATCCTGATATCGGCAGTAGGCTTGCCCCTTACGCGGTTGGGTACGCCCTTACACAAATTGGATCAGCAATATGTGGGTTTGGGACGGAAACGGTTGGAGTGCTTTTGAAAATCTCGTTTGAGATAACCTTTATGGTCATGTGATCAATTCACATGACCCTTTTTATTTATGTCAAGGATTTTATCCCAGGCGGCTGACGTGGGAGGCTCCATTGCAATCCACTCCTTCGGAGCCTACTTCGGTCTTGGTGTCAGTCTGGCTCTGAAGCCCAGAAAGACTGCTGAAGCCCCTGCCAACGGTAACACCGTGGCTACTGTTGATCTGAATGGCCCAAGTTACACTTCTGACGTCACAGCTATGATTGGTAAGTCTTTGACATTACTATCCAGCTCCCCTGAGTAGCAGGATGATGCTACTCCTTATTTGTTCAATCAGCGCGTTTGTGAACTTTAGTTTTTATTAAAATTAGAGGAGAATATTGTATGTGATGTGGTTTCACTTTTATTTTTGTTTTATTTTCCAAGTTGAAAGGTCAAGGAGCGAGGAGAGGGAAGAGATGGGTTGCCTTGAACAACAAGTGCCGGTGACATCGGTGGGCGACATGTCAAATGTGATTTCAATAAATTACTGGCGCTCTTTATACTGTCGCCCTCCGGCTTCTTACGACAAGCAAAAACGATGACAAAATGTTGCTGGCCAAAAGTTTACAAAGGGTTGTTGAAAACAATTTTTTAATTTCAGGGTCTATCTTCCTTTGGATATACTGGCCGTCATTCAACTCTGGTCTTACTAATTCCGACGCTGAATATCAGAGAGCCGTCATCAACACTTATTTGTCCTTGGCTGCGGCAACGGTAAGATCTTGATTAAGTACAAGCAAAAATATGTAGTCGTGTTGGGTACATTTATTTCCTTGAAGAGAATCGTTGAAGAGAATTGTATAGTATGTGCATTGTATTTTTTATGTTATTAAATTGGTACTTAATATAATTCCATGCATATTATAGTAACTAGGTGACAAGAAATTACTTTTATTAAATTACCAATGGAATTTGTGAATGGGTTCTTGAGTTTAGTTCGTGAAAAAGCGTTAAAGTTCGTGAGAGCTGTACTTAGTTTAAATAGGTGTGTTGATCAAAACTTAACTAAACCCTTACTTTGCACTCTAAAACCAGCTAGTATTATCAACTTGTCTATAACGTTGATCCATTTTCACGCTCCAAGAGTTTCGCTCCATCATTCGTTATGCATAGAGTCAAGGAGTGGAACTTCCTCGAGTCTTTGTTCTGAGGCATAATCTGCCTCTTCAGATCGAATGAAAGGGCACTTTTGCTAAGATTAACATTATATGTATAAGTAAGTATCTATTGCCAGGTTCTGTGAGGAACAAAGTAAAGTAGCGAAATAGGTCAGCTTTCGTTGAATTCTACTATGAGGCACACTTATAAAAACCAAAAACTCACTTGAAAGAGCCAACATTTTGATTGGTTGACATGAGTTGCTTGTCACAAATAAAATTGTCCTGATATTCTAGTTTTTAATTTGTTATATCCTTTTGGAATTTTCAGGTTTTATGGATACAATTTTGAATAAGACCCTAGTCTCAGCGATACCTATACAGTAGGTATCACTGAGCAAAGAACTCTCTAATTGAAAACAACAATACTAGATGACGAGTTAATCAGAGTTAATACAAAAACGTACTGCGCACACTAAAATACCGAAACATAAGCGACTTCATCATCAGCCACCAGGCGTCCACTTAACACAGGACTCCCCCATAGATTTCCTCATCTTCAATGCCATACGATAATGTAGTTATAACGATTACAGGTGACGACTTTCATCATTTCATCTGCAGTGAGCAAGCACCATGGCAGGTTCGATATGGTGCATGTCCAGAACTCAACCTTGGCTGGTGGGGTGGCAGTGGGGTCGGTGTGCAACATGCACATTGGGCCTGGAGGGGCTATTGCTGTGGGCATCGGTGCTGGACTGTTGAGCGTTATTGGGTACAGGTTCCTCACGGTAAGCTTACTAGTTTTAACTAAATCCTCACCGACTCGTTGTGCCGTAAAAGTTACCAGAACTAGTTGTACTAGTTTCTGTATTATTTTATTAATACTACAGGTTTATGACTTTTACATTTAAAAATATTGAACAGTTCTGCTAAATGAGCGATTTGCTAAAATTTAGAGGAAATTACCAAATCGGCCGATTCCAAAGTTCTGAATCATGCTCACATAAAACGAACTAGACTCTAAGTCAGAGTCTAGTTCGTCCCACCATCGAACTTTAGGCCACACGTGTTAAGCTCAGTCCTACTTAATCTGAGCGGCCTAAAGCAAAAAGAATAACATAGAAAACAGAACTCTGGCAAAATTTTCCTAATCATGTTTTTCCCAAAAAGAAATACAGTAAAATATAATTACAGCCAGCATTAATGTTAGATAACACAATTATGAGTTTTCTTTGAAGATCTCTCCTCTGCCACTAGACTTGTTTCTTTCAAGGTATGATCAAACGAAAATGAGTTCAAGCTTTTTGGTTTATATTGATCAGTCAAAAGTGTAACTCTGGAATCAAATATTTACTATTTTTACTTTGTGTGATGGCACTGTCAATGGCACATCCGTCTACTCATTTCCGTTTTTAAGTTGCTAGTGCAAAGTGTATTTTATAAACTGTGCATTGCAAATATGCTAATTTAAATAAACGAACATTTCTTCAAGCCGAGGTCACAGGCAATATTTTGAAAGGCTTTCTCTCTTAAAAATACATAACATACATACCCTCACGACCACATCCCTAATGGTTAAGTCAGAGGCACACTAAGTGTTTCCGTCATGGTGAATGGAACATTCAGAAGCCCACATTTCGTTGCGGAACTTTACTATGAACAAAACCATTTCAGCCCAAACTGGCCAAGATGGGGATCCTGGACACCTGCGGAGTGAACAACCTGCACGGCATGCCTGGCCTGTACTCAGGGTTGTTATCGGTGCTGTTCGCTGGACTGGCTACCCAGGACAAGTATGGTGCCTCTGAGCTGGTCACCGTCTTTGGTGCTATGGATAAGGTAAAATGAATTTTATTATCATAGGTTGAGAGTTGATAATACTATCCAAGATGGGGATCCTGGACACCTGCGGAGTGAACAACCTGCACGGCATGCCTGGCCTGTACTCAGGGTTGTTATCGGTGCTGTTCGCCGGACTGGCTACCCAGGACAAATATGGAGCTTCTGAGCTGGTCACCGTCTTTGGTGCTATGGATAAGGTAAAATAAATTTTATTATCATAGGGTGAGAGTAGATAATACTATGTGAAATGTCTATTTTCTTAATGACTCTCGAGAATCGACTTTGGTTAAGTTGTTGCTACACTTTGTTAAAAAAACACGATTGATTTTAAAACTGGGGAAAGCTGTAGTCAAGGAAAATACTTTAACAGCTCTACATAGTTACTTTAACGAAAAAATCATAAATCAGAACAAAAGGGATAGTAAATTTTACTATATTTCTAATTTCAAGCTTCTGTATAAATTAATGATTGTATATTATTGTATTGTAATAAATGTATTCGGAAAGTTCATGATTGCCGAGATTTTTTTAAGAATATAATTTGAAAAAGAAGTTTATTAGTTTAATGGTGATGAATTTGTTTATGACTTTAAATGAGAAATACGAGTATTACATTTGGCTAAGAAAATAAAATTTCCTTTGACACGGTTCTGATAATTTTTTGCAGGATGGCAGAACTGCTGGAACCCAGGCATTGTATCAATTTATTGCATTAGCAGTAACATTCGTACTGTCTCTTGTATCTGGTTATTTCACTGGTAAGTTAATCTTGATGTTGATCTGACTGACTTCAAACAAATAGGAGTTATAAGAATATACTATACTAATACATACTTTTACCACCTCCACTAAGCGCGCAATATTGATAGACTAAGAGAGCATAGTCGGGCAACCTGCTAGATCAAGTACCAGCACCAAACATCAAGGCGAAGGGCAAAAAGTGATTTCTACAAAAGTTTGTCGATGTGAGTGTGCAGTCATGTGGCACCCATGTGTGCAGCAAGTTAGTGTTCCTGCCAAATTTGAATCACACGGATTCCAAGTCAGAGTGTTCAAATGCTGGGCCACGATGCACTCGTAAAAAGTAAACCTTTACTAATGAAACCCTGCAAATATTTGACTATTTGGCTACATAGGATGGTGAGTACCAATAAGCAATCAATGTAAAACCTTTAGAAACACTGGTCGGCCAATTTTTACCCAGACAGTTTTTTTAATTAGACTTTTTTTCATGACTACAAAGTGTTCCAGGATTCGCCTGCTAGTCGGCTTTTTTAATCATAGCTATTTTGTTTACCAATCACTGTGTAATAATGGTACTCGATGAGCTAGGGTTACAAACAGTGCTCTCTTAGTCTATAAGTCCAGTGCACAAAGGTGGCATGGCGGCCATGGCGCGCATTGTCCGGCGAATTCCCGTCGCCGTCTATATTGCACTTGCGTCATTCCTTGTCTTGGACAGCAAAGAAGTTTCAGATTCTTAGATAAGACGTTAAACATTATGGGAATAACTCCTTTGAACATTAACTATAGGGTTCATTTTGCAACCGTAAATTGAATTGAGAGGGTTACTCCTTATTATTGTTTTATCAACCCGTTTAGAGCAGAGAAAAAGAGACTGAGACGAAAAAAGTTTAGACATATGGGTTAAAATAATGTTCGATGGTGAAATAGTTTTTTTCGTAGTTATTTATTTTCTCTAATAACGACTATGATTGTGTATGAATACGATTATGGACAAGTATAACTAATTAGAACCTGTCTGAATACTAGTTGCTACAGCTAATGACACGCTGAGAAAAGAACAATTCGCCTCATTCAGAAGGCTACGTCTGTACCATCGTTTATGTTTATGGTACAACGGAGATAAATTTCAATACCCCCCTCACGGGTTCTCGCCTCGGCGTGGCGAGGGGGCCTAGTACCGGTGGTAGGGGCACCACCGGGAAGCGAAGAGAACCCAGGCGTGGCAGCGTGGTGGACTGGACACCCGCCCGCTGCGGCCCGCAAGGGCGACGGGCTGCGGGGCCAGTGGGGCCTGCAGGCGCCTTTGAGGCGCGTGGTTGGGGCCGCGGCGCACAACCGGTTGGTGGGGGCCAGTGATCCGAGGCTGATCCCCCCTGTGCGTCGCGGCCCGGCGGGGCCGTACCGTCGGTTACGGCAGCGGAGCCGTCCTTTGGGTGGCTCGTGGTTGCGGGCCCAGTAGGGTCGCTGCGGCCCGTAAGGGCGACGTGGGGCTGCGGGGCCAGTGGGGCCTGCAGGCGCCTTGAGGCGCGTGGTTGGGGCCGCGGCGCACAACCGGTTGGTGGGGGCTAGTGATCCGAGGCTGATCCCCCCTGTGCGTCGCGGCCCGGCGGGGCCGTACCGAAGGTTACGGCAGCGGAGCCGCCCTTTGGGTGGCTCGTGGTTGCGGGCCCAGTAGGGCCTGCGTACGGTGGCCGGCTGGCGCGTGGTACGGGGGTGCCGCCGCCAGCATTGCACGGGTCACCGCTGCCTGGTAGGGACGGCTTGACATCCTCGGCTGTCCCTTCTGGCCTCCCCTCACGATGGGGGGGGTCGCTTCCGGCCCGCCGTCCAGGCGGGCTCCGTCCGGGGGAACGCGTAACAGGCTTCGCGCTACTCACCGTGTTCCCCCACTATACGGACGATAAGAGGGAGTAGTAGGGGTTTTAGTCGGTAGGGCCACTGGTATACCACCTTTCCAGTGGAGAGTCCGACATAACCCGTCCGTCCCCCGGTGGACGGGTATGCGTAAGGCATTTCCCCTACTTTAAAAAAAAAAAAAAAAAAAAAAAAGATAAATTTCAATACGAGAAAGCGCAGGATAGAGCGATACAAAATGTTTTTTTTTACTAAGAGCTTCGACTCCTGACTCAGGTTTTTTAGACTAAATTCGCAGTTTTAGTTCCGGTCAAAATCGTCTTAATATAGGTCACAATATTATAACTATCAACTAATTTTCCATTAAGGGATCAAGTTAATTTTAGCATATCAGTGGTTTGGTTCTAAGCGCTTGGAAATGTTAAAGGTTAGAGGTGTAATTTAGAAGCTTATTAAGCTCTCATTTTCGTACGCCCTAATTCGCAAATTACCTACTCCGTTAAAACGGGGTCAATTTCTATGAATTGCGCTGATTAAAAGTTGACAGATTGTGAAGTCGCTGGGATGCAAATTGGGGGGGTAAATTAATCACAACGCTCACCAAAATGGGTCGGCTAAAAGTATACCACTCGGATGAGTGATGAGAGGTGTAATTAGGTCTCTGACGTCTATTGCAGATATAATACATAACATACATAAACGGCCTATATACCTCCCACTGCTGGGCACAGGCCTCACCTCAACTATGAGGTGGAATGAGCCATACTCCAACACGCGGGCTCAGTGCGGATTGTTGGAGGGGTGTAAGGTTAGTGAGCAACCTTAATGTCAGATGTTTTCAAGCCGCCCTAGGGCCCCTGACTAAGCTTAACGACTAACATCTGGCGACGTCAACCGAGGCCAACTGCTTAACGTGCCTTCCGAAGCACGGAGATCCCGAAATACACATCACTAAATTTCGGTGGGGGTGGTCACCCATCCCATTTCCGACCCGGCGTGGGTTGCTTTACAACAGCGATCGTCGCCGGTCACTGTCACAACTGCGCCACGGGCACCTCAACCCCTACCTCAGATAGTATAATCTTTGCTTAGTTTAGAATTTTACAAAATGAAGCCGGATTCAGCGCTACAGATTTTTTGAGTTTTTGCTTCTTCCAATCAAGGACACACTTTAGTTGAGTCAAAATTTCCAATCAGATTCAATACCTCAAACATATTTGAGTGATCGCTAATAGCTATAAGGCAACCTATTGATGAAGTATGTGGTACATAAAGGGTGTATCATATATTGATAAAATTTACTGAGAACGATCCTAAGCTGTCGCGTTCTTAAAGATGTTATGTTAACTACGGCTCAAAACAGGGTGCGTATTGGTTAATATAACTTCATTTGATATATTTTCATTTCAATAACGTTCATGAGATATAATAAACGTTTGGTATAACAACTCTTCGAATAATTTTCTTCAACATAACGTTCATTTCATATAATGCATCAAATGATATAACGTCATTTAGGATAACAATCAGTACGCCTAACAACATTTAATATAAACCTTACTTAGTATAAAGCACATTTGATGTAATTTTGTTTAATCTAAATTGCATTGCATATAACCTTCAAATGAAATAAATGTTATTTGTTATAAAAGCTAATTGGTATACTTATCTGCCCTATACTCGAGTCGGGGCGAAACCGAAACGGATAGATTAGGTTAGAAGGTTTAAGGCGGGAGCGAAGCGTAGCGAAGCTTAAACCTTAAACCTTAAACCTTTGTGGTTATTATTTTTTTTAAACCCTAAAAACGACTTGCTTGATTTGCTTGCTGCTTGCGTTGAACCCGTACTTTTTATGATCTTTAAAAATATGTATTTATTTATGTGGGTACAAATTCATAAACAATCTTAAGATTTATGACAATAAAGTTGATGGTATTTGATGGTTAGACCATTTATTTTTATATCAAATAAATGGTAATTGTTTTGAATAGTATACCAAGTAAGCTTTATATCAAACGTTTATTATATCAAACGTTTATTATATCAAACGTTCAGTATATCAAACGTTTATTATATCAAACAATTTTATATCAGTTGTCCGTTATACGTTTCAAAATTATTTCATTTGAAATTATATGATTCGTTCATTATACGGAATGAATAATTATATCAAACGTTGGTATATCATACGACTGTACATGTTCTGAGTGATATACGATTTGTTGTTATATCATACATTACACACCCCTCAAAACAATGAGATTTTAATAAAAAGATGTAGCTACCTACATCTTCATAGGTTACTTGTGCCAAAAAAGTGGCACCCGAAATCAGAACTTCGAACACCTGAGCAATGCATTGACAGTTTTAGTCATGTATTTGTCTCGTTCACGCTCTAGTAATTAATCATACTATCTTGTACACACGGTCAAATTATGGGTACGTACGCCAAGGGACAAATTTCGACTTCGCATCAGTACTGACATAACGTTGCTACCTTTTCTCAATATCATTGGCTCAAAAGGCTCAGTAAAAAAGAGGCCTAACAATTTTATAACAAATATTGCTCTTGTTCTTCCGGTTAAATATTTTTCAACTCTGATATTTTGTTTGTTTCGCTCATACCGAACGATCCAACAATTTGACTCGTAGAGTTTGCTGATATGTTTGTCTGAAATTTCATTACCCTTTTGATTCTGAAAACTTAGCAATTATACGATACATTATTGCAAGAAGAAAAGAAATACTCAAACAAGGATAACAGAGATTTATAACGTACAATTTAGGCGGCCTCGTAGCTAAAAGCGATCTCTTGCGCTCTTTCCGGTAGAGAAATGACCAACGGCCTATAAACACTAGGTGTATTTAGGTGGGGCCTGTGAACAGCGGTGGTATACTCGTACGTCCCACTGCTGGGCACAAGCCTCCAACTCCTGTATGTGCCTTCCAAAGCACGGGGATATAATCGGGTGTGGAGGTCACCCATTTCATTACCTGGCCTAGCATGCATTGCTTAAGAGCGGCGATCGTTTCCATTCCAATCCACTTTTGGCCACTGAGCCACTAGGACAAGATGGTTATTAGGAGAGTTATTATCCGTCAGCAGCCCTTTTTATCTCTCATTTAAGCCAGTAAAATTATCTTGCTCATTTATTTTCAGTTTAAAGTTTGAAACACTTTTTTTCAGGTCTACTATCTAAGCTCCCCATCTTCGAATCCCTCAAGGAAAGCGAAAAGTACGACGACGAAATTAACTGGGAATTGCCTTAATCGAGTTTTCTACAATTGGTGCCGTTTTCAACTGAAGCTTAACACAATTGACTCTAAATGAACGCTATACAGGGTGTCCTTGGAAGATAGACACATATTAAGGGTCAGTTTTGAACTTTTTAGTTTAAATAAAATTGTTGGTCGCAGTTTTGACAGTTCAAAAGTTTTTTTTATTTTCGTAATATAAGCTCTAATTATTATTCGAGCATGGCCTCTAATCATTATAACACTATTGCTGCAAAGCAATGCCAGCTGAATAATCAAAGTAAAAAGATTGAAAATGATTTCCGTCATGTGTCTGTTTGATTTGATTCTTGTCTTTTGGAGCCAGCCTGTATAGTAAAAACCTTTTGAATTCACCTAAAAGAGAATTATTGTAAGAATCCACCCTAATTGTACAAGGGTAGTAGGTATAAACTAATAGTAATTCAGAGTATGTACGAGTATGTTTTACTATTATTATTATGTATGGATAACATTAAAGCGCTTTTTCTTTACTAACAAATAAGTAGGTAAGTAAAGTAAGTCATTGACAGTCTCAAAGAAATGAAATAATATTTTTTCAAAAACATGTAAAAAGAAACCTAAAATATTGTATCTAATATTTTTGTTAACACCGTGTAGTTTTAAAAAAAATCGCTTGTGATTAATAGTTTAAACTTGAATGTTATAAGAAAATGTGAAACCAACAGTGGAATCCGTAAAATTGTTTTGTTCTAAGAAATTTTTAATACGAACTAAATAAGTTTACCCTTTATTTGGTTTGAACTGTGCAAGAAAATATTAATATAAATGAATAAGTAAATACTATTTTTGTAGCTCTCTACCAAAGATATTTGTAATACCCTAAATTTTCGAATACAATAAGTACTCATTTTTTGCGATATTATTTTTGTTCATGTTTGCAACACTAGTTATCAAAATGTAAGTTTTAAATGAAAGATTTTATGAAGAATTTATAAATGTTGTTATTTTTAAGTTATAAATGTTAAGTTTTATCTTCAACAACGAAATTATACTTTAGGAATTTAAATAACCTAAAATTGTACGTCTTAGGCGGACTTGCATATTCTCATGTCTTAAATAAAATCTTTTTTAATAGTACCTACATGTACCGGATGATTTAAGTTAAGTAATTTATATTTTTGAACTCAAATACCGCTGTTTTATGCTAAATCCCCCCAAGTAGAGCATTTTGCTTGATACGGTAGACACAGGTGTTACTAAGACACTAATTAAGGTTTAATTCAAAACAAAATGGTGGCGACGCTGAAGTATTATTCTCTCGCTAAAAAGTATTAAATGCATACGATTTCACTTTAGTGAATGGGTTGAAACACACTCAAAGGATTCATCTTTATTCACTTTAAAACTGGCAAAATTCCACTCATAACTCAATTTGTATTAAAAATAAAGTAAATATGTTTGAACGAAAAAGAGCTTTTTCATTTTATCCCTTTACAATCCGAATAGTATTGAAACAAGATACGTAGAATTTCTCATTATTAAATTTTAACGTCATGCTGCCCAGCAACCCCTTTGACTCAATTCCAATCAATTGGAATGCTATAAAAAAAAAGAAAATAAAGAAAACTAAATTTCGCAGATTTGTTACTGTTATTATAGAGTTCGTTCATTTCCTGAAAGAGACAATAAGCGCCTTTGTGGAGCAGCAATCGGAAAATTAAAGGGAAGCACCATCGGGATTGGACTCCAATTGTAGTACGAGCTATTGTCTAATGATATTTGCTTCGTTTTAGAAACAGCGATAATAAAGACATAGAGGGCTATTTCCTTGAAGAAGACTCAAATCAAACTTTTTTTTTCTTATTTTCTTCTTTAACAATGAATACAAATACTTATATTTTTTTATATTCATTTATTGGCTTGTCACATGGTTTTACAGGTGTTTTTAAATGAAAAATACATTGAACACACATCACGACACCTAACTTTTTTGAAATGTGACACACAGGTATTTTGAGGTGGGTAATAACAAACAAATTCACTAAGTGGTGCTTCACGTAATATTCGTTTTAAAAATATTCGTCAATTTGATCGTGAACAATGATATTTTTTACAAACATCATTGCAACAACTACTAAAATGAAATGAAAAAGGTAACTCTGTTGACAGCAAAAATCAGTGCCTGTGACAAAACCCCGTTTGAAATACAATATCAGTGAGAGTAAAGTGAATCGAGTCTGAAAAGATTTTAAAAAACCCAAGCTTTAATTTCTAAATGTTTTACAAAAACAAAACATTTGAACGACAAAGTTAAGTATGGAAAAGCATTATCTATGTAGAGTGTGCAGAGCTGAGGGACACAAATTCATGCATATTTTCGCTAAGCTAGGTAAAGGTTTCGTGGTTAGATGAGATAGAGAGACACACACGTGATCTGACTTGGAATTCGATATTGGTTTGGTTTCAAACGTAATCCAGCTGCTTTTGGAAAAATTCAACCAGAAGATGATGAAAGAGCTAAGTTTTTGATTTATTTCGAGTACTTATACTCCATTTGTTAAAACATTAGAAAAAAGAGGCTCACAGAAGCAGGGGAGGTGATCACTACCAGCCCATATTATGGCCCGCGCTGACTTTTGCCGGTTGACAAATTTGTATAACCTGGCAAAATTAAAAATCCCTTTCGCCACAACGACTGGTAAAAGTGCGACTGGATACAGATTTCCTGTCTCTTTTAGGTTTTTTCGACAGTATAGTTTCACGTAAGACAAAATAGTTTAATTTAGTACAATCCTCATAAATTCTAAAGTTATTTAATTTCAATGAGAACAATTAAGTGTGACAGTTGGCTTAAGCCGTAGATTTTACTAAGGTCGGCATAGATCATAAAAGTTATAACATTCATCGTACTTTTACCACCAAGTGTACCCTAAAAATAACCTTCTTTTACTTCTGTCAAGTTCTGTCTAATGCTATAAAAATGGAGTATAGTTGCACACTGAAGTTTTAGCGGTCGACGATATTCAAAATTGGCGACACTTGTAAGCCAAAAATGACCGATTGACCTATTTGTCCAATACTAATTTATTTTTTTATTTCGCATTACTTTCCAGGCTTAAATAAAATATTACTTACTCGTGAAATTAAATAAAGCCTTTTTGAAAACAATGTTTTAATTTAAACTCCTCCATACCGCATGTGCGTGGTAGCCATCTTGTTTATTCCTTTTATTCATTAAATTCGCTTCGTATTAAACGAGAATCGAATACTGAATCGTTGGAAATATTACTTTTCAATTTTTGCTTCACCTCACACCTGTGGTCTCGATACTAAAAATAAGTCGTTCACTGTGTATTAGTCCAGTCATTTAAGCTTTATTTAGGTAAGAATCTCGGAATTCGAGATACCCAGCTGTTAGTCTGTAAATACTTGTATATTGGCACCCTGAAAGTTGTCTCAAAACCTACATAAGGTGGGGTGTACGCAACTATTAAATTTCGAGGTCAAAAGTCACAAAAATCTTTTTTTTGCGCTTTTTTTGTAAATATCTCATTTCCTATGGGCTTTTTGCTATTTGTATTTATCATCAATATTGTAGAATACAAAATTTTCTACAAATTTTGTTTGAAAAATTTTTTCATACGGTGGTCCGTTTTCGAGATAGAGGGCGGAGAGCGCGCGGTCACAGCATCACTTCAGGTGTATATTATCAAGTTCAAACTTGGTCAGGGCATGACTTGGAACTCCCTTGGGCAATGTGAAACGATTTTCTGGAGCCTATCATGACAATTTTACCATCTGCTCCAAAACATTTGCTAAATACAATTTTCTGCAACTGCAAGAGTG
This sequence comes from Udea ferrugalis, assembly GCA_950022985.1. NCBI lineage: Eukaryota > Metazoa > Arthropoda > Insecta > Lepidoptera > Crambidae > Udea > Udea ferrugalis. The sequence continues at coordinate 13,966,905 of OX465529.1, forward strand.
GTTGTGGTTCGCGATGCGGATGCAGGAAAGCTGGCTTGCAATGCTCTTTAGCTTGTGGTCAATGTAATGGGCAAGCTTGTCTCAATGCTCTCTACCATATCAGAGCCACATTAACGAAGATGGAACTTTTGACCCCGAAATCATGGAAGAACTTGAGACGAATGTCGTTGAAGACGATAATGAAGAACAGTTTGAAATCTACCAGCAGCCGGAAGACAACGGTGAAGAGGAAAAAGCCATACCATGCCATACCTGGGGTTCCAAATCATGCCCTTACCAAGTTTGAACTTGATAATATACACCTGAAGTGATGCTGTGACCGCGCGCTCTCCGCCCTCTATCTCGAAAACGGATCACCGTATGAAAAAAATTTTCAACCAAAATTTGTAGAGAATTTTGAATTCTACAATATTGTTAATAGATACATATAGCAAAAAACCCATAGGAAATGAGATATTTACAAAAAAAGTGCAAAAATACGCTTTTTGTGACCTTTGACCTTGAAATTTAATAGTTGCGTACACCCTACCATATGTAGGTTTTGAGACAACTTTTAGGGTGTTAATATACAAGTATTTACAGACTTACAGCTGGGTATCTCGAATTCCGAGGTGAACTTACTATATTGACTGGCCTATATGTCCTTATTGCATAAACGATAAAGTTGAAAATAAGCGGACTAGTCGTAAATATCTGAGCTGTCAAATATTGAACTTATGAAATTCAGGACGGTATTATTGCTGTGGTTGTTTGTATGATATAGAAATGAGATTCTCAGGCCCAGTCAGAGGCACACTGATCGTTAAAGGAACATTCAGAAGCCAACATTCTGCCGAGTGAATTTTGAAACAAGAAAATTGGTAAGAAAACAGAAATGTTCATACACACGGTAGTTTGTTACTGTTCGATCTCCGAACCTGCGACCTCTGGTGTTATAGTGTAATTTCTTAACCACTACAACTAATCGGCCGTCCAATAGCTAGGAGAACAACAAAACCCCTTTCCTTTAGGCAGCGAGATAAACATGGGTAAGTATTTGTTCTATTTATTAAAAAGGAGCTTTCCTCATTTATTTTAAACTAGCTGTCCGACACACGTTGTTCTGTCTTTAATCATAGACAGGTAGAAATGGTTGCTAAGGAAAAATAAATTAATGTTTTTCACTTTATTCTTAGCATTTTTTTATGTTTACTCACCTTTTTAACTTGCCCTGAACTTCCACAATTATTTTAAGACCAAAATTAGCCAAATCGGTCCAGTGGTTCTTGAGTTTTAGCGAGCCTATCAAACAGCAATCCATTTTTATATGAAAAAACCGGCCAAGTGCGAGTCGGACTCGCGCACCGAGGGTTCCGTACAAACCTGCAAGGTTTACAAAGTTCGTTCATTACGACAATCGAGTCATAACTATGGTATTTTTATTGCAAAATGAAATTCATAACATTACAATGGGGAAAGATGGAGGAGCATAAATTTAAGACAAAGATCTCTTTATCGTTTAAGTAATCCTTTATTTTATATTAACACATATCATTTATCTATAGGCTAGTATAACTGAAACACTTATACTAGCCTTGCAGCAGACTTGCGAAAGTTCTTTTATTAAAGTTATTTATATACTAAGTTTTTTAGTCACTATTTAGAAATCTGGTTCAAAAATATTAATTAAGTATTAAATTTGAACCAGACCTGTAAATGGTGACTGAAAAAGTTATGAATAGTACCACATTGAACATTGGAGTTCGAAAAAACGTTGTACAACTTCGTGTAGTGCTACTGAATTAGATCTAAGTATTTGATATGAATTTCAACTTGATAGCTCTACGCGTTCATGAGGAAAAAAGTAATACATTACTTTTTTAATTATATTTATTAAAAAATTAATATATATTTTGTTATGTAACTAAAAATTTAAGGTTTTCGGAATTTTTCCTTTATGTGTGCTATAAAACGTTGCTTCATGCCAAATTTCAAGATTATAGGTCGACTGGAAGTACCCTTTAGGTTTTGATTGCGAGTTTCAAAATATGCAGCTTAAATTGCTGTTTCTTTTGATTGCGTTGACATAGAAGTTTGATTTTGTTACAGCTTAAAGGTATTATAGACCTGAGTATTTGGTATGAATTTCAATTTAATACCTCTACGCGTTTATGAGGAAATGGGTAGTAAGTTTATATTAGTATTATTAAAAAATATATATTATGTGATGTAACTAAAAATTAATGGTTTTCGTAATTTTTCCTTTATCTATGCTATAAGACGTTGCTTCGTGCCAAATTTCAAGATTCTGAGTTCACGGGAAGCACCCTGTAGGTTTTGATTCCCTTGCAAGTGTCGAAAATTTGCGGCATAATCGGCTGTATCTTTTGATTGCGTTGGCTTAGAAGTTTGATTTTTTCACAGCTTCAAGGGACAGTAGACCTGAGTAATTGATATAAATTTTAGCTTCATACCTCCACGCGTTCCTGAGAAAAAGGGTCTTGACAGACGGACGGACGGACGGACAGACGGACAACAAAGTGATCCTATGAGGGTTCCGTTTTTTCCTTTTGAGGTACGGAACCCTAAAAATATGAAATATATATATATTTTTTAATTTTTTTTTTATTCATTTCTATATATATTTTAATATTTGACACTTTTCAAAATTTAGCTCCCATTAGTTAAAACCCTGTTTTTGTCGGTCTTTCCCGACTGTTTTCATTTCTTCAGGTCTTTCACGACTCCATCATTGAAACCAAGTCATCTCTACATCAATAGTAGACGTCTATAAAAAATAAATATTTTTAACGCTGAAACCAGACGTTTTCAGTTACACAACAAAGGTAAGCTAATTCCTACAGCCCCGGCGAACTGCAGCGCAACTGCACGCTGTAAATGCCAATTATTCCCTGATTCCCCTGGAGAGTGTGAAACTTGGCGGGAACATTTTATCATATCATCGGAATCTGAGCTTTACATTTCACCTTTTTTAATGGAATTGGGAAAAAATTACTGTTACCTTGAATTATTGTTCAATTATTTTTTTCTATGTCGTTAAACCTAGTCGGAGGCCATATAGCGGCTTGATAACATCTGACATTAAGGATGCTCACTAATTTTTCACCCCTCCAACAATCCGCACTGAGCCCGCGTGTCGGAGTAAGGCTCCAGCCACCACAGAGTTAAGGTGAGGCCTGTGCCCAGCAGTGGGACGTATATGGGCCGTTTTTGTTAGGTATTTCTTTAACTCATTCTGTTGTGAGACTCAAAGTTATAGCTGCTTTCACTAAAACTTACACAGACGCAACATGAATACAAAAACAAAAAATACATACAAACGCCGTCAATTTTTCTGTCTTATTGTGTGATAGACTAGTAGAGAAATACCTCTAGGCATTCCGCCATTTTTAATTTGCTTTTCTATTCTAATAATATTAAACCGAAGAGCTTGTTTGTTTGATCATTTGAAAAAAACTTTTTGTGTTGAAAAACTTACAAACTATTTGTCTTATTAAATTTTTCATGCACCCTTGTCTCACAGCATGTAGTTTTAGAACTAACCAGTATGTTGTTCTCGTTTTTATCGCTTCTTTTCTTACTTTTTAAATGCCTGGCGGGCGACAACTATTCTTCCTCCAAAGGGCTCTACCCACTACAACGTATCATACCATGGCCGTGCTATGAACGTATAAGACACGTCAAGCCACACGATAAGCTCTACTATGCCGTAAAGTCATATGTATCGGCTCTAATGACCGGAGCGTCAGCATACCATCTCATTATCATCCGCGTGACATACCCGTGCGGAACGATTTTAGTGATGGGAGGGTCCGCGTATCATCTCCGTATCGTCCTAGTGCCATATCTGAGCGGTCCTTGTGTGTTGTTGTCGTCTTTCTAGTAATTCACTTGATTCCGTGGGAAGCAGACGCGTTTATACAGGCCATCTTACGCGGTTATAACCCGGCTACTCGCAATTTCGCTGCCTGCGCGCACCGGTGTGGCAACGTCACGTGTCATGCACGGAGCATATCGCCACCGGCAAAATATTCTCGCCGACAATACTTGCCGGGCATGGTCTCATACTTTTTTTATACAGATAATATTTTTATGCCTGACACGTTCATAGTATGATACTGTGTAGTGGGCAGAGACCTTTGTTCCTTTTGTTTTGACTTTGACTTTTCCTTCTATTAGTGGGGTTCAATTTCACCACGAGTAATAATTGTTGTGACCTTATCCCTACAAATCAAATATCAATTTTGTCATAATTATTATTATAGTCTTTGGTGAAATCTTGACAACGAGGCTCATTCTAGGAATTGTTATAACATCAGCGCTATTAAATATTCATCCGTAGTACTCAGATTACCATTAAAATATTGTATTAACAATAGTGGTTGTAGCGGTGGATGTCAACTACGGAACACAGGAAGGCCCTGTTTGCGTCTTGTGAATATTCCCTTAAATCCATTCACAATGTAAGGCCAGGGCCGTTGTATGAGCGGGTAGGGTTGTTATCAGTATTAACAATACAACTTAATTAACAGACGCTCACGACTATATCCTAGACGGGGCAGTCATTGGCAGACGCATTGTTGCCATCATGGTGAACAGAACAATCAGAAGGTAGACTTTGAAAGGTAGAGTTTTAAAGGTGTTATCCGTCATTGGAGAGTTAGCCGCAAATTGTACAATGAACACAAAGTAAGTTCAGCCTACACAGCTGAGGACACACGAATTTCAATCCCGAATGGTCACTGGACCCAATGCTTTCCACTCATACATGCCTCTTATTTCTTGCGACTTCCATCCATTCCTGTAAAATGATATTGACCTCGTCCCTTCGTCTGCCTCTTTCTACACGGTATGCAATAATCAAGAATGTAGTTTAATTTAAGTTGTTGATACGACCATCAGCTTGTGTGCACTCCATTTTATATCGACATCATCGACAATGGAGGATCTATGCATCTAGACAGTCATGGCTATAAAAACATAATATAAACAGTCATGGCTATATTTTTTTAAAGTCATGACTGTTTTGATGCATTGATACCCCGTATTATAAAGGTACCTGATATTTTTTTGTTGTGAGAAATATTAAATTGTTCAGACAAATGGATAATCGGCATCATCAAACCAGCATCATAAATTTTAAATAAAGTAGCGTTTTAACGGCGAATTCTTCTTAGGAAATCATTTTGTCTGTGAATCGTTCTTCAGTGGAGAAATATGGCGTCCAAACAATCAGAAGCGAATAGTTCTGTTAATCGTTTAAAGGTAAAACCTCCTGCCTACAAACAGTCGTACGGAAAAATTACTGTTGGAGATACATTTGAGATTCGGTTAGCCAAAGCCCTATTTGGCAGCAACATGAAAGAAAGAAAGAAAAATATTTTATTATCCCAAGAGAACAAATACAAACAAAGGATATACAGAACAAGTTGACAAAATTCCAAAAAAATACATTAAATAAATTATGTTAGGTGAACATTTCAAATTGGGACAATCAGGACCTCAGCATGTGCCACTGCAGTTTAACAGCAGAGGCGCTGGTTTCTGGCAGGGCCTGTTGAGGTGTGCTGTTGACCTGCGATTCAATGGGTAAAAGCCCGCCTACTCGCTTTCAGTCAAGCCTCGCTTTGAGCGTTAGTACAGCACTGTTTGCTATCGGTAAAGCTATCCGATATTCCATTTCCACGACAGACACAGCCCCTAAGCGTGGCTCGCTAATAAATAATACCCAATAATGACTACGCTGCCGACAAGCCAGGATCAATAGGGATTTGTGTTTAATTTTACATTCTGAGGCGTTTGCTAAGCTGGGAAGCTGGGAAGACAAAACATCACAATAATCCTGCTTGAACCATGGTATTTGAGGATACAAGCGTGCGGCGTCGGAGTTATGTACGGATCTAATAAAGGTCTAAGGATTTTGGCGAATGTTTTACCATATCATTGCGATCATGGTAAGTTTATAATTTATCCCGCGATGTTATGAAATATGAATTATGAACTGCAACCTCTGTTTACAATTCAATTTGATCCTAAAGTTTCCCTAATGGTTCTATCGATGGCGAACAGACGAATTGAGAGACAAGAGTGAAGGCAAGTCGCCTATATTCTACCATAAATCAGCAAGTAACAGGGAAAAAACTGTCAGTTATCAGACTGTCCTGATCTTGAGGTCCGGATTATAAATATAATATAAAATAAAGAAATATACAAGTCGAAAAGAGTAACTGCTGATTTTCGTGCCTGTTTTTCCAAGTTTTTTTATATTTCGATCCATTGTAAACATACCCACTAGTGTTTCTAGTTCAAAGAAAATATTGATTGTTTTAAAAGTTTGTTAATACGTGAGAGGACATGTTCAATAAAGTATAACTTGTTAATTCATTTTAAACGATAGTTGTTATCTCATTTTACACCCTTCACGCTTCTAATGAGACTTTTAGACAGTTAATTTACAATTAAAGCTTAGGTAGTATAACATAACACCCGCCAGAAAAAACACAAACGCTAACACATAAAAGTTTGTCTTAGGCGGAGATCGAGTCCACGACCCGCTATAGTTAGGATCTATCTAACCATTGCGCCAACAGCCCAGTCAAATATTGCTTTTGTATTGTTTAACTGTTTTCCAATATCATTGTACACGATGACATTGTGGATGGAATTGTAATAAAGCACAAAATGAAATGAATTCTGCCATCCAAGGCGTGCTCCGAATATTAAATTCAGCAATTCATTTGTTGGGTTATTATTGGATACAATTGAGTATATTTTAAATTGATTATTTGGTAAATATTTTAGTACTTGAAGCAAATGTATTGTTGTTGTATTGAGCGAAATTTTTGAATTATTAATATTTTGCAAATATGGAACTTATTGTTACTGCTTCGTACATGTTCGTTGTGTGAACTGGGACAGCTCTGATATACATAATTAACAGAAATAAATAAAAAATGTGGTTTCTCAAGTTGAGTTAATTCAAAAAACAAAAAGAGGGTTTTGTAAAGGTTCATGTGTGCTGAGATGGTTTGGTCATACGGAAAGAATGGATGAAATGCGATTAACGGAACGGATTTATAAGCCGAGGGTGAATGGAACTGTTGGAAGGGGAAGGCCTAGACGATCGTTTTTTGGACAAGTCAAGATGATCTCAGAAAGGATCAGGTCAGGAGTACCTTTAACCGACGAGCATGAATGAAAGGACTCATGAAAGTAGAGGAGGCGCAAGGTGTGTGTCAGGGTCAGGACGGTAGCAAGTGGAAAGAAGTGGTCTCTGCCTACCCCGTTGGGAAATAGCTGTGATGGTATGTATGTGTGTATGTATGTATGTATGATGTGTGCTTCTCTGTACATTCACTCATTACTTACACTCACTTGCTGTAATAATAATGGCTCATTTTGTAATTGTAGGGTTAATAGGCACAGGTGTATATTGACATAGGCGGTAATAATATATGTTTAGGCCGTGCAATGTGTCAATAAAGTCAGCGCTGTAGATCCTCATTTTGACCTTTCGTAGTGTAACGTAATTAGAGTAAAACGAGACACGTTTCTAAATGCACCAAGTGTAGTATCCTTCGCCTTTTAACTTTGACCACAGTAAACATAACAGTAGGATATCTAAGGCCGCCCGCAGAATTATTAGCCTACTCTTGCACAGCCCGTACCGTATTGCCAACGGGTACTGCCGGCACCTTATTTACCCATATTTTTTGCTAGCGTATGCGTGAAATCGCGTGCCGACAAGGCGTGCGGCGCGCACGCAAACATTCAACCCAAGAGCGGCACGTTTGTATGTAGATATTTCACTGTTCTCTGTTCACTGTGCTTTAACGTTCGGAGTGCATTCCCGCGGTGAAATCAACTAACGCCGTTTTGCCCCCTTCGACGTACTGTCGGCAGAGACAGTTGCTGAGACATATCTTCAAATCACAATGGAACACGTGGTGTCTTCGGAGCTCACACGTGAGTGCTGTTGGCTTTCTTGACCATATATCGCTCTCCCCTCGCGTAGCAGTTGGTTGCTGTTCCCTTATGTATGGGTAAACTTAATACGATACACATAGAATTAGGCGCATTCAGATGGTCGCGCGTTAGGGCAGGTTCAGGCTCGGCGATAAACGCTTACCGTAACGTATATAAAAGCGCCTTTACACTAGCGTTTTTGCCAGCGTAGACGTTCGATCGATGAATTGTATGCGCAGCAAAGACTTGTACCACGATTCCGTACAACGAACACCTACGCTACACAAACGCTAGTGTGAAGGCGCACTTACGTAGACCATCTACGGTTTTAACATACATAAACCTATATCCGTCCCACTGCTGGGCACAGGCTTTACTTCAACTATGAGGTGGAACGAGCCGTACTCCAACACGCGGGCTTAGTGCGGATTGTTGGAGAGGTGTAAGGTTAGTGAGCCACCTTAACGTCAGATGTTATCAAGCCGCCCTAAGGCCCCTGACTAGGCTTAACGACTGACATCTAGCGACGTCAACCGGTACCAACTGCTAAACGTGCCTTCCGAAGCACGAAGATGCCCGAAAAATACATGAGTAAATGATCGACCCGGCGCCGTGTGTTGCTTTACAATAGCGATCGTCGCCGATCACTGACACAACTGCGCCGCGGGCATCTCAGGGTTTTAACACAATGTTAAAAATTTACAGAATTATGACAAAGGTGACTTGAGTATTTAACGCGAAATTCCATGTGAACAATTTTAAATGAACTTTACGAATCACAATAAACTTCATTAATAACTATCGCACGAGATTCGCTTCAAACTCTCAATTTTCATCACGTGCAAACAATGGCATAAATACTAATTGGCTAACCTTTGAAGTCTAGCAGGAGCCGTTTGATTACCACCTACAATGCGTGTCACACTGCAAATTAGTGTTGCGGAACTATCGATAGTTGACCTCGAAAAATATTCAGGACTAGCGGCCGCCCGCCACTTCGTCTGCGTGGACTTAGGTTGAAAAAATGTGATATTCTTTATAAATTGTAATTGTAATGCCTTATTTAGATGCATAAACTATATTACTGTAGAGTTTCATCTAGTAGCTTTTACGTGTAAAAGATGGAGTAACTTTTCTCGTTTTCCCAATATTACCCTTCACTGCTCTATTGATCGTAGCTTAATAAAAAGTATACTATAACCTGCCTAAGAGTATGAAGAATAATTGTGCCAAATTTCATTAAAATCTAGCAGACAGACAGACAAACAGACAGACAAAAAGACAGACAGGCAAAAATTTTACTGATTGCATTTTTGGCATCAGGAGCGATCCCTAATCACCCCTTGATAGTTATTTTTTAAATATATTTCATGTTCAGAATTGGCCTCTCTACAGATTTATTATAATATTCAGGATATCGTTAGTACAATCGATAGTATTGCTGCGTGTCAATAGTATCGATACTATCGATAGTTTTACGCCCGATACTATCGATAGTATCGATACTATTGAAACATGACAATACTATAAATAAATAAATAAATATCCTTGGACATTATTCCACACAGCGCCATCTAGTCTCAAGTGAGCTAATTATAGTCCGTTATTATGGGATTCTAGGCAACGGATAAACATACTTAAATACTTTTTCTTTTGTAAATACATACTCAATATACATAGGAAACACCCGGACCAATACAAACAGACATGTTCATGCACACAAATGTTTGTACTGTGCGGGGATCGAACCCGCGACCCTTGGTGTAGTAGCCGACTTCTCAACAATTACACCAAGACGGTCGTCATGTATCGACAGTCTATCGATACTATTGGTTTTGTATTCACTATCGATAGTCTATCGATAGACTATCGATAGTAGACTATCGATAAGCAACACTAGTGCAAATGCTCTCGGTCGCCTAGGAGTTAAATTGGGTTATCCCAACAGTAAACAAAACCCTTGAACACACGCACGATCCCGCAGCTTTGTCTGAGTTTTCCCCACAGCCTAAGTGTTATGGACGTGACTATCAGCTGAAGAAATCATGGACGATGTCTGAATAGTGGAAATGAATAAGGTCAAGTTGGGTATCTTTGAATTTCAGTGTAACATTGAATCCACTGTTTAAAAACAGTAAAAGTACCTATACTGTTGTTTATGGTTTGTTCTTGAGCCAATCCCTCAACAACGTCTTTTAGTTGGAGTACTTGTCAAAAGTGAAACTGTCGGCGAGATGGGCGTCGTTAGCATTGGTCTGCAACCTGTCTAGGAGAAGGAAAACTCCAAAATCATACCCGGAATGGGGTTTCCGTTAGGCGTAAGTAGGGTGCAACCCGAAAATGCGGCAGGCCTCTGCAGCCAATCCGACTCCGCACGTATAGACTCGTCTTTCCTGCGGGGCCCGTCGGTGAGGCCGAGAGGGTGGCGCAGGTCTTGGGCAACCCTGCGTTTCCTTAACTACGTCCCAGGCGTTGCAGTGTTCGTGGGAGGGACTCGCCCAGGATAGAGATAAGTGGCGAACAAGTGTTCAGAACGGTCGCACTGTTCACGATCAGACCTGGTTTTCTATCTTGGGTGAAAAGCGCGAAAAAAGGCATCAAAATAACACTACCTTACCCAACCCAAACTTCAAATGTAGTTTGTGCGGAAGGCTATGCCGTTCGCGGATAGGCCTTTTCAGTCACAAAAAAAGTGCTCTGTCTCCAACGTCACTGCATAAATCGTCTGAAAAAGACGCAAAGGCCATTGATGGACTTGTCAAAAGTAACTGATCTAAAAGAGTGGATTCAATTTTTTAACACAGAAATTCAAAGTTACCCAACTTAACTGTACCACAAAACAGTTTATTTATTTTCTTATATTTTTATCTCATGAAAACGTTTTTTTTCAGACGTTAATTTCAGATACAAACTGGGCTAATCTGCTTTAATACATTTAATTCGGAATAAAAAAGTCTAGCAGGTTGGTTTCACGTATACGAAAACGTTAACAACTGCATATTATAAAAAAGTGCTGATTGGAATAAAATTATTTTTATTTTCATTTTTTTATTGTATGATACATTTTTAAAAATATGAAGATTGCCATTATTGAAAAGCTGGATCATTAGGTTAGGCCTTCGCGTGATTCTGAGCTTAGATTTGATAATTCTAAAGATACTGCATGGAAAATGCTAAAACAATAATAAAATATTGATAATTCTACTTTATAGTAGCTGGCTGGCTAGAGTAGATATTCGATGCCTTTGAGTTCATACATAACATAAACATAATCGGCCTATATACGTCCCACTGCTGGGCACAGGCCTCACCTCAACTATGAGGTGGAACAAGCCATACTCCAATACGCTGGCTCAGTGCGGGTTGTTGGAGGGGTGTAAGGTTAGTGAGCAACCTTATTGTCAGATGTTATCAAGCCGCCCTGAGGCCTCTGACTAGGCTTAACGACTGACATCTAGCGACGTCAACCGGCGGGACCAACTGCTTAACGTGCGTTGAGTTCAGAAGACAAAAAAACTAATTAAATAAGAGACATTAATTGGAAACAGCTTGATTGAATTAAATGTAAATTAACCTTTTTCATGTCCATTTGGCTAGGACACCTCGCTAAATAACTAAATTACGAACGGGCAATTTACTCGTCTGATTTTCAGACTTTGTTTTATTACTGGATTTTATAAAAATACAAATTTGTTAAAGCTTAGTAAAATACCTTGTTAAAAATACTTCAACATTTAATGTAAATGATTTTCTGTATCTCGCGATTTAGTCTGGATATTTTCATATTTGTTATTCCTTTTTACCCCTGTATCGAAAACCATGAAACGCGTCGACATTCATAATGACTTTTACAGAAAGTAAAACATTATTAGTATCGTTATTATTGTTTTTAGAATTTTCCATGCAGTATATTTACTAAAGATCTGAAAACCAGAAAAAGACATATGGTCACAATTGGCATTAGGCAGGAATCGAACCTGAATCGGAGTGTTGAAGGTGGATGCCTCAAACATTGATGAAACCCTTATCCTTTACCCTATGAGCTAGGGGCTCATAGGGTAAAATATGCCTGAAAGATTCGGCCGGTCTGTTCATTGTCTCGGTAGCACAGTGGTTAGTGCAGTCGTTCGGTTTGCGAAAGATGCGGGTTTGATTCCTGCCTGATGCCAATATGACCAAATGTCTTTTTTTGGTTTTCAGATCTTTATTATTATTATCATAAGACACTCCTTCTTCTGCAGTGTTTTTGTGTCTGCATTTATTTCGTTGTCGAACAGAACTTTAGATAACCAGAAATTAACAAAATAGTACCAAGATAACGCTCGATCAAACGACAGTTAGAGAATTGGATCGAGTGATGAAAAATTAATGAGAAAATAAACGCACGGCATCTGCGGGTGGTATAGAGCGAGAGCCAATTTATCTTGAGCTTCGTTTATTCATGCAACTCGCACTTTGACTAAGGAATCTGAATGGCGACACGGGTCGCGGAGGTCTCGCAATCTGGCCAATAGTCCCGCCATGAAATATTCATAGCCGAAGGCTCGTGGCACCCTGCGATCTCTTTTATTAGCATTTAAGACAAGTTTTGTAATGTAAGTCGAGGTTTCCTTTTATGTGGAAATACACGCCTGGTTTATTTCCGAGTAATACCACTGATAATAATTTGAATTTGTACGTACGGATTTGACAAGGGCTGAATAAACTTGCGTCCGCGTGATGGCGGCGCACAACAAAATGGCCGACCGTTTTCGCATTGTGTTCGCCGAGTAACTTTCGTCACGGTTCGACGCTATTTACAATTTCAATTTAAGTAACTAAGTAGTATAATTTTACTGAAGCTATAAACTCCATTCAATTGAAATTGGATTTTATTTGCACTGATAATGCAATGTTTGATAGAAATTTAGACCCAATGAACAAAATGAACATTTTGGAAATATTTTTTAAAGTGGCATAGGGCACGACAAAAAAAAAATAGTCAAGAGTATGTACGCATATCAATATTTAGGCTTAGCTTTACCAGGGTGACTAAGATAATAATGGAAGAGGTCGCTCCCTAGTTATAATTGTATTTAATACATCTATAATTTTTTTCGTAAAATAAAGCATATCCATCAATTTTCTTCTAAAATTTGATATTTTTAAGTTTTTTAATTACAGCGTCTACAGGATCTCCAACCCTTTCCTAGCTACAAGAGAGCCACAGCCGCCATTTGGAACATAACAGAACAACTGTTACATCGCTTCAGTTTAATCTGACCCGGAATGGAAAACAAACTTGTGTTTCAATCGGAAGCCGTCGGTTCGTTAAATCCCTTCTTTGAGACATCCAGAGCGGTGGTTAGTACCACTTTGTGTCTCGGGGTTAACTCCGCTTAGAATAAATGATATGTTTTTTTAAGGACCTGATAATGGTTTGGGCACTAAAAATTGGGCTTATAAGAATATAGATTCACAATAATTGGAATGCTATTTTAAAAGCACTTGGAAACATTTATAGGAATTGTGAATAACGCAAAGGAATTTGTTACCTATGTGAAGAATCTATCTATGCGATATGGCCATCATTTGGGTGTTACTTTGTTATTTTATTAATGATCCTGAGGCGGAACGAAGTTTGCCGGGTCAGCTAGTTTTCTATAAAAACTTTCTTTTATAGTAAAACGATGCAAGTTAATTGGTCTACTGTTGTCTTTGGTTGACAAATTGTTAACTTTGTAAATGAGCTGAAGGGCTGCAAATTTTATGAAAGCAATGTTTCAATCTTATAGTTAATTAGTTTATACTTCTTTACTGAAAATAATAGTTAATTGGGCAGCTCCGTGTTGCTGACAGTTGAAACCAATTCAATTCTCATCACTTTGAAAACAATGAAACCTAAAACCGTTGAATAATAGGAACAGTGAAAATAATATTATTATGTGGACCATTTTAGTATCTTCCTGTAATTAAATGAAAACCATAGAACGAGGCAATTATTGCAAAGCAAGACTGGACGTTTTTTTTTTTTTTTAAAAAAAGATACGTTCAAAATAGGTTTTTTTGTTTATGTTGATTTGAGAATCCACGACAAGGATCCAAAGTAAACATTTTTGATATGACTTTCTAATAAAATGGTAAGTTTGCTTGAAAAGATTCGAATCAAATATCAAAATAAAGGATTGAACATGTTTTAAAGAAAAAACATTCCTTTTATAACTTGAACTTTAAAACAGATGTAAATGTGAAAAATCTAAAAGTATTTGTGAAGTCACGCATGGCCGAGCTCGCTGCAGCACCTTTGCATAATCATAGTAGGGATGTTTCTATTTATGGATATGATACGGATATAGGAATGATTATCATACCGGATGCAATTTCGAAATTTTAAATTATCCGTTAGTTCCGAATAAGTTCGGCTGCGGATATAAAAATTAGATCATAAAACGGTTTGACTTTTGTCACCATCCGACCACCTGTCGCACTTAGCCTCTGCCACTATCCGAAACTTTCAATCCCGATTCGGTTACGGTAACAGGTACGACATTATTTCGGATTAACCGTTAGTTTTAGGTAATTTCACGACCAATGATATTTTAATACAAATACGTTGACAGGTTACTTCTCCTAAACGACTGGCACCCGAAATCAGGACTTTGGCCCACCTGAGCAAAGCATTGACAGTTTGAGACAATACTGCGCAACATGTATCTGTCTAGTTCACATCCTAGTACATAATCATGCTATCTTGTACACATGGTCGAATCATAGGCTTAAGGAGTACGCCAGGGGTTAATTTTTGACTTCCCGTCAGTACAGACATAACGTATCTATACCTCTTTTAAATATCATTGCTCACGACCATATCCCTAATGGGTTAGTCAAAGGCCCACTGATCGTTGTCATCATGGTGACAACGATCAGTGGGCCAAAACTCAACCTGGTGAGGGGCGAGCCTACCGCCGTATCCGGGTTGCTTAGGTTTTCATCGGCGTATAGGTGTTGGGGTAGGTGTGTGAGAGATGTAAGGTTATTAAATAAGTTTGACTCACTGTTGTAAAAAGGGATGTATATTGTCCACAAACACACACACGGATAAAAACACAAACACCAAAATAAAAGTACAGAAGGAGTAAAACAGTTAACAGTATTGCACGGCACAGACAGTTAGTAAGCGGTAGGGAAAGGTATAATGAACAGAGTTAAGGGAGCACAGATGTAGGCAGGTTAGTAAACTAATGATTAGCGAGATAAGCACGTAAACATTGCATGTAAATTTTTGGTCAAAGCAGCGTGCGCTTCGCGTCAGGTTATGATCTCGACTCATGAACGCGCCATCAACAAGTTTCGCGCGGCGCGGCGGTTCGAATTCTTTGGTTGGCACCACCGCGCG
The DNA here is from genome assembly GCA_950022985.1 of Udea ferrugalis. Taxonomy (NCBI): domain Eukaryota; kingdom Metazoa; phylum Arthropoda; class Insecta; order Lepidoptera; family Crambidae; genus Udea; species Udea ferrugalis. The sequence goes on from OX465529.1 coordinate 13,982,245, forward strand.
CCTCAACCAATCACGCGTCAACAGACGCTTGTTGAGTGCGTCCGAAATATCGATTATCGATTGTCGATGTCGATGTCGACAAACTGGTACTCATTATAATGTAAATGTAAAGTATATTGAAAATGTTAATAAATGTGATTAGAGTGTAAATATAATTGTTAAGTGTTTGAATTTACTAATATACTAATTTAGGGTATGGGTGAAGTGTAAATTAATGTGTGTTGTTTTTGACTGAAATTGAGTGTGTGATGCAAGAAGCCTACACCACCCCCCTCCAGAGACCGTCAAGGGCGATAGAAATCTGGAAATTGCACTCGACGTCCAGAGCGAGTAACAACGTCTTGTGGTACCGTCTGTGGGGCGTGTGTAGTAGTTGGTATCGGTGGGGGCAAGTTTTTATCGGAGTCGGCTATGATGAAAGCGGGTTTTAGCCGGTTAATGGTTACGGTAACCTCTTTACCATTTAAGATAATTTTAAAAACCTTGTCCCCTCTGGCCAAGGCTTTATGCGGACCAGTGTAAGCTGGAGTAAGGGAACCTCGCGACGCGTCTTCACGGAGGAATACGAAGTCGCTGGTTGCTAGCTCCTTATATACAAATGCTTTTTGCTCACCGTGGCGCGAAGTAGGTACCGGCCGCAATCTGTTGGCGAAGTTGCGAATTCGTGCAATGAATTCAGACACATCTGTAGTGACTGGGACTGTTGGCTCGAAAAATTCGCCAGGAAGTCTCAGTGGCTCACCATAGACCAGCTCAGCCGCTGAGGACTGTAGGTCGTCCTTGTACGCAGACCTGACACCTAGTAAAACCCACGGCAGTGATTCGGTCCAACCACTATCTGCGTGGCAGACTATTGCCGCTTTCAACTGCCGGTGGAAGCGTTCCACTAGGCCGTTGCAAGCAGGATGGTAAGCTGTCGTGCGTTTGTGTTCGAAGCCGGCCATTTGCGACAGACATTTAAATAAGGACGACTCGAACTGCCGACCCCTGTCCGTCGTTATGTCTATCGGACATCCGAACCTGGAGATCCAGCACGACAGCAACGCTTTGGCAACCGTCTCAGCGGTGATGTCTTCTATCGGTATTGCTTCTGGCCATCGCGTAAAGCGATCTACGGCAGTCAGACAATACCGATAGCCCTGAGAAAGCGGAAGCGGTCCAATCAGGTCTATGTGGATGTGCTTAAACCTCGCGCGTGGTAAGTGGTACGTGCCTAAGGGAGCGTTGACGTGTCGCGTCACCTTTGCACATTGACACGCTCGGCATGCACGAGCCCAATCTCTGCAGTCTTTCCTGATGCCAGGCCAAACAAAACGTTCGGACACTAGTTTGGCAGAACCATTGGCGCCAGGATGACTTAGCGAGTGGAGACTGTTGAACACTTGCCTGCGATAGTATGCCGATACAAAAGGCCTGGGAGTCGGGGTACTGACGTCGCAGTACAGTGTGCAACGACTTCCAGGTACTTGTCGCTTTTCTAAGCGTAGGGATGATCCTCCTCCGAGAAGCTGAGCCAGTTCAGGATCTGAGTTTTGGGCTTCTGCTAGTGACTCGAGGCTGACAGGTTCGCTCAATTCCTCAATCCGTGACAAGGCATCGGCCACAACGTTGTCTTTGCCGGCTATATGGCGTATATCGGTTGTGAATTGAGCGATAAAGTCCAGGTGTCTATACTGCCTAGGCGAACAGTTGTTTTTCCTTTCGTGGAAAGCAAAACTGATCGGTTTGTGGTCAGTATAGACAGTGAAGTGTCTGGCCTCAAGCATGTGCCTAAAGTACTTTATTGCCTCGTATATGGCCAGCAGTTCCCTGTCGTAGGGAGAGTACTTCACCTGTGACGGACTCAGCTTCCGAGAGAAGAAGGCTAGGGGTTCCCAGGCTCCATTGCTCATCTGCTGCAATACCGCGCCTAGTGCGCTATCAGAGGCGTCAGTTACCAGCGCCAACTTTGAAGAGCAGTCGGGGTGCGCCAACAATGCAGCTTCCGAGAGGCTGTTTTTGCAGGCTTCAAAGGCGGTCAAGGTATCAGCTTCCAGGCTAATCGGGTGCGATCCCTTGACTGATCCTGTAAGCAGAGCGTGCAACGGAGCTTGCGTTTGGGCTGCATGTGGCAGGAACCTCCTGTAAAAATTGAGCATTCCTAAGAACCTCCTGAGCTGCCTGACATTGGTGGGGCGAGGAAACTCCCTTATCGCCTGTACCTTGGAGTCCAAGGGTTTGGTGCCTTTCTCGGAGATGCTGTAACCTAAGAATGTGACTTCACGGGCCCCAAATACGCACTTCGAGGTGTTAACCAGCATACCATATTCCCGTAGCCTGCCGAAGATTTGACGCAGATGCCCCTCGTGCTCGCTTTCGGATCTGGAGAAAACCAAAAAATCGTCCAGGTAGCAGTACACGAAATCGAGCCCTCGGGTCATCTCATCCACGAACCTTTGGAATGTTTGACCCGCATTCCTCAACCCAAAGGTCATGTACGGGAATTCAAACAATCCGAAGGGTGTGGTGATTGCCGTCTTCGGGATATCCTCTGGGCTTACGGGGATCTGGTTGTAGGCTTTAACCAGGTCTATGGTGCTGAAGATGTTGCAGCCGGAAATGCTATGGGCGAAGTCATGGATGTGTCTGATTGGGTACCTGTCAGGCACTGTGCGTGCGTTGAGCATGCGATAGTCGCCGCAGGGACGCCAACCGTTGTCCTTCTTCGGCGCCAGGTGTAATGGTGAGGACCAGGGGCTCTCCGATGGTCGAGCTGTGCCACTTGCCAGCATGTCCTGGAACTCCTGCTTGGCGATCTTTAGCTTGTCGGGAGCTAAACGGCGGGGGGATGCTGAAACTGGAGGACCTGATGTCGTGCGGATGTGGTGGACAGTGTTGTGTGGTGTGTTAGTGCGATGTGTACCAGCTGGTCGAGTAATTTCCGGGAACTCACTTAAAAGTTTATGATAGGGAGACTCACCAGTCGAGACCTTCACTGAATGCACATTTTTACATGAAGCAATAGCGGCAACAGCCGTAACAGAGGTGGTGTTATCTATTAATCGCTTATTGCGACAATCTACAATAAGGTTATAAAAATTCAAAAAGTCTACCCCTATAATTGCCTTAGACACATCGGCAACCACAAAGCGCCAGCTAAAAGCTCTACGTAGGCCTAAATCTAACACAAAATGCACATAGCCGTACGTAGCAATGTCCGAACCATTAGCGGCACACAAACTGAAATTTGTCCTGGCACGACGATCACGTAGCGCCGACCGAGGGAACACGCAGAGGTCGCTACCGGTGTCGACCAGGAATTGCGTTTTCGTAGCTCGATCGGTGACGAACAGGCGACCAGATGATGATGGGCAATCTTCAGTCGCCATTAACGACTGCCCTCGGCATTTCCCGCCTGAAAATCGCAGGGCTTTACGCACTTCTTCGCGTCGTCTCCGAACTTGGCATGATACCAGCACAACGGGAACTTCTTATAGCTGGAGTTCGACCGCTGTCTGGACGAAGATCTGCTAGTGTTGCGACGCGTTGACTGATGCTGCCCTCTGCTGTTCCTGCTGGACGCCATGTTCTGTAGCTGTCGCCTGAGTTCCGCGACCTCTCTCTTGAGGTCCATGACAATAGAACTGCGGACGCTGTCGCTGACGGCGGCAACCCTGGGTGTTGAGGTAGTGAGATCTTGTACCCGGTCTGCTAGATCCGCGAGGTCTTCGAGGGTCGCTGATGATGGCTGACCTGCGAGGACTGTCTGGATACCATGAGGCAGTCTGCTTATCCAGATGGTCTTGAGGAAGTCATCAGGAACGTCCAAACCTGCGAGGCTTTTCAGGTGGCGAAGAAACTGTGATGGTTTGCGGTCACCCAATTCTTCGTGCATCAACAACTGCTTCAGCTTCTTTTCGTTGGATGCCGTCAACCGTTTGATAAGCTCCTGCTTTAATTTTCCATATTTATCTTGCTCGGGTGGATTAATAATTATATCTTTTACCTCTCTTGAAAATTTGTTATCGAGTTGGCCGATGACATAATTGAACTTGGTCGCATCACTAGTGATTCCCGCTATCGAAAATTGGCCTTCTACTTGGGCGAACCAAATTTCCGGCTCTTCGGGCCAAAAGGGTGGTACTCGGGCTCCAACTCTGCATACCTCCGACTTCTTCGCTGTGCCAGTCTTATCCTCAAGGTCCTGGTTTGACCCGTGAGCGTCACTAAATTCATTATCCATGTCCAACGGGGGTCACCAATATAGGTGTTGGGGTAGGTGTGTGAGAGATGTAAGGTTATTAAATAAGTTTGACTCACTGTTGTAAAAAGGGATGTATATTGTCCACAAACACACACACGGATAAAAACACAAACACCAAAATAAAAGTACAGAAGGAGTAAAACAGTTAACAGTATTGCACGGCACAGACAGTTAGTAAGCGGTAGGGAAAGGTATAATGAACAGAGTTAAGGGAGCACAGATGTAGGCAGGTTAGTAAACTAATGATTAGCGAGATAAGCACGTAAACATTGCATGTAAATTTTTGGTCAAAGCAGCGTGCGCTTCGCGTCAGGTTATGATCTCGACTCATGAACGCGCCATCAACAAGTTTCGCGCGGCGCGGCGGTTCGAATTCTTTGGTTGGCACCACCGCGCGCCTCAACCAATCACGCGTCAACAGACGCTTGTTGAGTGCGTCCGAAATATCGATTATCGATTGTCGATGTCGATGTCGACAAACTGGTACTCATTATAATGTAAATGTAAAGTATATTGAAAATGTTAATAAATGTGATTAGAGTGTAAATATAATTGTTAAGTGTTTGAATTTACTAATATACTAATTTAGGGTATGGGTGAAGTGTAAATTAATGTGTGTTGTTTTTGACTGAAATTGAGTGTGTGATGCAAGAAGCCTACAGGCGTTCTCCATCACCGGCGAGTTAGCCGCAAATTGTACAGTGAGCACAAAGTAGATATCTTCAGGCCTAATTCGATCTCGATACCATCGGGTTTCGAGCTAGTGTTTAATCACTGGGCATTTTTATTAGAATATCCGATAGTTTCGGTTACGGAGCTTCCTAACATCCCTGAATCATAGTCGTTTAAAAGAGACTAGACAACGTCCATTATGTTTTTCGTAGTTCTTTATTGAAATTTTATCCCTATGCTCCTGAATGAAAGCCAAATTTAAATGCAATACTGATTTTAACAACGATCTGCTAGTTCTAGGAACTTTTCAATGCTCTGTTTGAAAATGAAAATGATGTGGAACTGTTGATTCCAAAACCGTATTTCATATCCAATTCACAGGAAAAGCAAATGAGCCTTACCGATTAATACAGTTTACAGCGAATTATTATCTAAATAGCGCTCAAAGGAGATTTCACAATACTTTAGTCAAATTTTAAAATCATGACAATAATTCGCCGAAGTAATACGAGTATTTGATCTTTTTTTCCCGAAATAACCATAAACGAGAATATTCGTGTGATAATTTCATTTGAGTGAATTATTTCTCAAGTTATTGTTTAAAGTGGATCGCCTGATGTGTGTCAGTGTGAGTTTTTAAACAGATTTTACGGTTTCGCAAAAACAATAATCATATTAAACTAGCAGCCGCCCGCGACTTCGTCCGCGTGGACTTGGCTGTATGTAAAAAAGATTATCCCGCTTTAAATAAGATTTTCCCGCTTTTCTGTTGTAATTTTCCTGAATTTTCTTTGCTAGAAACCTCACGGAGCCCAAGACCTTTCCAACGAATGCAAAACCGTGGAAATCGGTTCGTGCGTTCTGGAGTTATAGCGTCAGGAAGGAAAACCCGACTTATTTTTATATAGTAGATTCTTTGCTAGAAACCTCACGGAGCCCAAGACCTTTCCAACGAATGCAAAACCGTGGAAATCGGTTCGTGCGTTCTGGAGTTATAGCGTCAGGAAGGAAAACCCGACTTATTTTTATATAGTAGACTAGCAGCCACCCGCGACTTCGTCCGCGTGGACTTAGCTGTATGTGAAAAAAGATTTTCCCACTATAAACCTCACGGAGCCCGAGACCTTTCCAACAAATGCAAAACCTTGGAAATCGGTTCGTGCGTTCTGGAGTTATAGCGTCAGGAAGGAAAACCCGACTTATTTTTATAAAGTAGATATTCAATGACAGAGTCGTATGTCGTTTGGAGCCTCAAATTATAAACAATTGAAACAAATTTTCAATCCTCTAGTGATGAGATTTCTTTCCTTAAATACTTTAGATCTATTTGATCACATCACTCTGTATACTTCTGGTTTTTTATCGGTTGCATTTTGGAGAGTGTGTCCTGGAGTTGCACAACCTTATTTACTTTTCTCCCTTCCAACATCGGACCACCAGACGCACAGGCTTGCGTCACTGCTACACAGTGGATGTGCCACGCATATGCGCGAAGCTCTTTGCTTCCACCTTAATCATGCATACCGCTAAGGAGTGGAACGCCTTGCCGGCGTCTGTATTTCCCGAAAATACAATTTAGGATTCTTCAAGCGGAGAGTGAATAGGTTTCTTCCAGACAAGCATGCTCCATCGTAGACCGCATCGTCGTTTTCCATCAGGTGAGATCGCGGTCAAATGCTGGTCAAATCAAATTTTAAAAAAAAACTCATCATTAATGGACTTGCCACTCGACCACGGTTTGCTAGCAGGCGTGGGTGGCGGTGGATGTGTTGGTGGATATGCGGATGTACTACAAGATAGCGTAGTATTGTGATGCCAAATGCCAATACCAAACAGTATAGTGATGCGTTTTGGCACTTTTTGTGCGGAGCTTACCAGCATAGAGAAATGGAATCGAGCTTCAGTTCTCCAATTTTCAAAAAACGTTAGTGAATTTTAATAAGTACTAAATGTAATATTACTGCCCAAATTATTTATTCTGACTTGACTACTATACAATTTAAGACCAAACTCTTACATTTTAACAAAACAGAAAAAAGACAAACATCCAGCTAAAAAGGTTCTAGCTTTTTTATGCTCTCGCGATGAGTATCCAAAAAGATAATGAAACATGAGCAGTGAACCTTTCGCTCATTTGTTAGAAATACTTATATTATCACTGGCTGAAAATGTTCCAAACAAAAAAACAAATGAGGTAGAGTCCCAGATTAGGAAAAATCAACTAGATGTAACAGTCTACGAGCACAGAGTTCCTATTCAAACTGTTAAAAAAAACAAACAGAAGATGAAAAAATAAAACAATGACGAACATTCAAGAGCAAAAATTAACAGGTGTTGCGGCAACACTGAGATTATCGCGCAACCAGCCAGCGCTACGTGAGGACGTCAAATCTTCAAACTGACAAAACGAATGGCGTTCTTTCTTTTTGACTGGTCTACGGAACGCAGTCAAAATTTGCCTTTTCAATTTAATTTAATATTTTTATGTCGGTATGCGACCGCTAAATATTTTTTCCTTGCAACAAGTCCAACATTCATTTTCTCACCACCGCGTCCCAGATAAATGGTGCACGCAGCATCAACTGGACTTCATAAGTGTCAAATATTTTACCATCGTTTCGTGACATAAACGTATTAAAGATGCTACGAAATTTTATTATTAACTTTTAGGAATTTTGGATAAGAAAATAGGTCTATGTTCGCTTCCCAAACTCCCTCCTTTACTGAAAACGCATGTCAGGCGTCATAAAATCCCAGCCTAGGACAAACAATTGAAGATTTGTATTCAAATATATATTTACTTATTTAAATTTTTATTTAAAAAAAAAACAGACAGTATTCTTGAATTTCACTTTTATTGGCTTTTACATGTACCTATGTATTACTTTGTGTTTTACATGTACCTATGTTTTACTAACATTAATAGTTCTTTGGGCTTACTCTGTTAGCTCACAATTGCATTTTCGTGAAATATAAATAAATAAACAAAATAGAACTAACATCGCAAGGTTAAAACAATAAGTTAGTAAACCTAGTTTTTTGCAAGAATATATTTTTTGACCCTTTTGCGCTTCTAGAATGTATTTTTAATCTGTGGCCAGGCTTTAGCTGGCGCAGCGCGGCTTAACGTAATACTCGAAATGACTGTTAAAAAGTTTGAGAACAATGCAGTCATCTTGAAAAACTCTAAAAGACAATGTAACCGAGGGAAATTTTCCATCAACAAAACTGGGGCGAAGCTATAATGCGTAATAAAACACAAAATGAGAAAAACCGTCACCATTTACATTTTAAGATGAAAAACAATGTGTGTTTATTGCTTCCTTCAATTGTTTTGAGCTTGTGCATTCTTCGAAAAGTTTATGCAATAATAGCCGGTATTATAAACGTGCAATAAAAGCGACAATGGCGTTAGCAACATTGACAAATGATAGCGTACTGCTGACAGCTTTTGTTGAGGATTTAATCTAAGCGGACTTAAGCGGAACATCGCAAAGAGTTGATACAACTTCCTCACTTTTGTCTGTTTATTTAACTTCCTTTTTATTCGGCCTATAAATGTTTTATTAGGTGTTTGGAGGAAATTTTTATTCGTAGTAAAATTTTATTTTAGTTTCGATTGGAAACTTTGGCAGTTGTGAATGGGGTGCTTAGGCGGGAATTCGAACAAGGGACATTTATAAGGATTCGTTTTATGTGTAGCCGTTTGCGAATCGGTGCCGGGACAGTACAACTTTAAATCGGCCGTTTAGACAAAATGCATAAATAGCTGCAATCCTTTAGTATTATTGATATTCGATAGAAATAATAGAAGTTTATTTTTAATATAAAAACTCATTACTACTTGTATACATATCTCAAATGGGATAGGAGCCACGCTAAATGTTGCCGTCATGATGTTAGGAACTCTGAGAAGCCCACACTTCTCAAAACGAAGCAAAGGTAAGCATTTCACATAAATGAACGAAGAGTTAGAAAGTTATATGATGACAAAGTACGTAATTTATGAAACTTTAAGCACATATTGAGGATCACAAAATTATGCTTTGTAGAGGACTAATAATACAAAAATAATCGGTATTTCCCATAACCGGAGAGTTAGCCACAAATTGTACGGTCAGTGCCCTAAGATATGTATCCAGACACATTCGCTAATTTAAAGTTTCACTAGACCACAAACCATTCGAAAAATTTAAATTTCATTTTGTATTGATTTCATTTTGTTAATAAATAAATACAAAATGAAATTGTTTTTTTTCGAATGGTTTGTGGCCTAGTAAAACTTATAATTAGCGAATGAGTATGAATACATTTCTTAGGGCACTGAACTTAGAGTACAAGTTCGTGGTCTGACCAAACGGGTTCCCTGAACCAGACTAGAACCGGGAGTGAGGGGGTAAGGGGTGACTATTATTGTAGTCCCCCTAATAGGTAGGTATGCCTAATTCGGTTTCACCAAAGCACGTACCTTCAAGCTCAGTTGTTTAAGATACGGTTATTTAGTGTCTATTAGATAACAACTTTTCCTTCATCAATTACGCTGAGAGGCCCTATCTAATCGATTTGGTAGCTTTGATAAAGAATAGTTACGTACAAAAGGCTCTTTCCCGTCTAAAGGACATCTAGTTTCGTAACGCTCACTATACATTTTGAAAAGCTGACTATAATTTTATTACTTATTACATACATTTCGTGGCGTTTGGCCAACATTTAAAATAATAGAGAATATTCGATATTGTTTAAGCAAATCTTTAATTATTTAAAGAATACTATGTTATTTAAAGCAACCGAAAAACTCTGACAAAGCAATGATAGGTTGTTACGAGTATAAGGAAAATTGAGAAATATCCATGCATTGAATGTATGTGTCCATTCCATTCTTAGGGAAGAAAGTATAGCTTATTTACTTAGTTCCGTTGTGAAGACAAGTATCCACAATGTTATGTAATAGTTTCAATTTCTTTGATCATAATTATTTAGTTTTTTTTATTATTTTGTTTATTTTAGTTAGACTCGCATTTGCATGGCTGGTTCAGCATGGCTCTAGACCGCACTCAGTGGAAGAGGGGTAGGGAGGCCTTTGCCCAGCAGTGGGATAGCGCAGGCTGATTATAATAATATAATAATAATAATTAACCCGCAGGGGCGGCTCTTATGAGTTGTTGGTGCGTTACGACACCACGGGTTAATCCGATGTTACCGCAGGGGAGCTTGTGGCGAGCTGTTGGTGTGTAGCGACACCACGGATCCGAGTTCCCCAGAGAGTCGGTCAGGCCCTCCATCTCCGCTTGCCTTCACTGGCCGGCTGGAGTGGACCCCAGCGGGGACCGCAGGACTCTCACCTCTGGCTTGCCTTAGCCGGCCGTCCGGAGTGGGGCGTTAGAGCTGAATGCTCGCAGGGTGGAAGTGAAAGATGCCTAAGTCGCGAGTTGGTGAGGTGGGAAACCACCGAGCAGAAAGCGGTGCACACCTCTCGACATCCTGAGCCGCTCACGGCCATGTTGCCGCCTTTGCTGACCCTATGCGTCAGCACGTATGGGTGGCCCATTTAGTGAGCGGCTAGTCACCGTCTGCCAGGAGAGTAAAGATGAAACAATTTGCATGGCAGACGTCCGATGTCTCAGGCAATAGCCCAATTAACCGGTCCACCAAAAATTCCCCTCCATAGCCTGATCTATTTTTGCCTTTTTTACTTTTTGTACAATAGTCCTTGCATTTTCCGGGTGTTGTCTTTGGGTAGATATTCAATATTTATCTAGAGACAGAACCCGGCAGATGCACACATTTCAAATTAGAGTAAATGGTACCAAAAAGCCTCTACGTGTTGGCTTCGGCCCCACGCAAGCTTCAAAGGACCGGGTCTCCATGAATTTCCAAGTCCTACATAATAATGAAAGTGCCCGTGGCGCAGTTGTGACAGTGATCGGCGACGATCGCTGTTGTAAAGCAACACACGCCGGGTCGGAAATGGAATGGGTGACCACCCCGACCGAAATTTAGTGATGTATATTTCGGGCATCTCCGTGCTTCGGAAGGCACGTTAAGCAGTTGGTCCCGGTTGACGTCGCTAGATGTCAGTCGTTAAGCCTAGTCAGAGGCCTTAGGGCGGCTTGATAAAATCTGACAATAAGGTTGCTCACTAACCTTACACCCCTCCAACAACCCGCACTGAGCCAGCGTGTTGAAGTATGGCTTGTTCCACCTCATAGTTGAGGTGAGGCCTGTGCCCAGCAGTGGGACGTATATAGGCCGATTATGTACATAATAATTATTTAACTTAAGGTGATTGTTAATGGTTGTAACCTAATTTAGTTTATTTTCGGTAATATTTTGCCTATAAATCACACTTTCACCAGGAAATCCTTGAAAACGTGTGTGTCAAACTGAACTATTGATTCAGACATGTCCGATTTTACACACTTAGTTCAAAGAGAACATTCTGTACTGTCCGAAGTATTTGACAGATCTGCTCGCCGAAATCTGATCTGGCCAGCCAGAACTGGGAGCAAACAAAACGACAGGGATGTATGGCGGGATAATTGAGAAAGATACAAACATGCTACGAGTCGAGTTACCCCCGGCTATCTGCGGAGCAAATAATCTAATGCTGAAGGCTTTCCTGCAGGAAGAGGAATATGATTTGCGGAAATATCATTTTAACCGCGCTGAGAGTAATAATGTTTCTCGTATGATATTGAAAGCAATTTACCTGGAAATGTGGTGGACGGTGCGACGCCTTTCTAGTTACAATACTTTTCTCATTGTTTTACGTTAGCCCAGCCGTAGCAACAAATGTCAATGGGTAGTGCACCAGAAAAAGACATTCGGTCATCTTGGCATCAGGTGGGTCGAACCGGCATCTTTCAGACCGAATATAATAATACAGAGTACAATAGACCAAATCTACGCAGAAGTAGCAGAGGAGTTGAAAATGTTACGAACAAATGTACATGACCACATCAACTTACAAGCGCACACACTGACCGACCCTAATAGCACTCAACCACTTCTAACATCAGGCACACAAAATAGAATGAGATGGAGCAACGAACAGAATGAGGCAATAATTCGATCCTACCTACATATCACTCACCTAGAAACGAACAAAACTGCTTATAGGAAAAAATTACACGAAGAGTTTATTTCAAAATTCCCCGAGTTATCACATCTTAGTGAGCAAAGAATAGCCGACCAAAGGAGGATAATAATACTAAGTAAATATATTACAGATGAAAGATTGAACGAGATAAGACAAGAAGTGGCAAAAGACCTGCCCATTGATGAACAAACAATTATAAATGAAGACATCATTAATGTTAGTGGTTGGGTGCCGCCATTCACAGACACACAAATACCAGACACTCACAGCACAAACACAGAATTCATTAGTGGTGAGGTGCCCAGTAGACAAAATACCAGCGTGCAACAAAGAAATATGGAAATAGATACTTTATTTTTAGAGACACTGTTACACTTCAATGACACCGATCCTATCAGCAGACCATTTATCCCCAAACAAAAAACTTCAAGGAGATTTGCTGGCATAGTCACATATATAAATAATATCTTACTCCCAGAACATACCAACAAAGACACAGACTTCAGAAGCCTACAAACGGTTATCTATTGTGCTGCGTGGACTGCAGCTAAAAGCAATGGTGCAAAACTTACTTGGATGCCAGCAGATAGGTCACGACAACAGGAACGACGTAAACCGAGGTGGCAGTTGAGGCTGGAAAGAAAACAAGCAGACTTACGGACTAAAACAGGAAGGCTTACACAGTACATAAATGGTAACAGAGGCAGAAAACTGGTCAAACATGTCGAGAAGATCAAACAACAATATCAAATTCACTCTACTCACGAAGGAAATAACACGCAGTTGGCACAATTTTTAGATACCCTGAAACAGAAACTTATTGTAACTTCCAGTCGCCTTAACAGATACAAAGCATGTTCACTCAGAAAAAAACAAAATGTTCAATTTACAAATAATGAAAAACTGTTCTATCGCGAAATGAAATCTAAGAGCACTAATTTGCAGGAGAGCACTAACATAAGACAAGATTATAGACCGGATCCTGAAACAGTACGCAAATTCTGGGCGGAGATATGGGAGAACCCAGCTGATTACAATAAGCAAGCACCCTGGATTGAAGCTGAAATAGAAAATAATTCTGAAAACTCTGAAATGCAATTCGAGTGCATACCTCTTGATGTCTTCCAAAAAGTTATTTACAATCTACATAACTGGAAAGCTACAGGCTCTGATCACATCCACAGTTACTGGTACAAGAAGTTTACTACAATTCACCCATACCTACACAACCATCTCAATTCTTTTATACAGCACCCGGATACAATACCAACATATATCACATCAGGTACTACATATATGCTTCCAAAAGATCCTACTGATACCATGAACCCGGCAAAATATAGACCTATAACCTGTTTACAGACAATATATAAAATCATCACCAGCTGCATCTCAGAACTGATATATAAACATATTGATCAACATGGCTTACTAACTGAACAACAGAAAGGATGTAGAAAACTAAGCCAAGGATGTAAAGAACAGCTCACCATTGATTCGATTATTCTAAAACAAGCTCATAAAACAAAGTCTGATCTCTTTACCATGTATATTGATTACCAAAAGGCATACGATTCTATACCTCATACTTGGCTACAAAAAGTTTTGGAGATTTACAAAATTCACCCTTTAATTATCTCATTCCTAAAGGCTGCAATGAAAACATGGACTACTCGACTGAGGCTTACGACACCTACTCAAACAATAGAAACCGAACCAATCAAAATCCAACGTGGAATTTTCCAAGGCGACGCATTGAGTCCCTTGTGGTTCTGCATTGCACTTAATCCGTTATCCAACATTCTTAATAATGCATGCAGAGGATTACAACTAACGCCAGGACAGACAAACGAAGACAAGACTATACTCAATCACCTCCTTTATATGGATGACATTAAGTTGTATGCCTCTGATGAAAACGACTTGACGGAATTAGCTCATCTAACTGAAGTATTTTCCAGTGACATAAAAATGCAGTTTGGCATAGATAAGTGCAAAATTAACTCCATTAAAGCACAACAAAACTATCCACATAACTACACTTTAGAATCAGGCGAAAAAATAGACCCATTGGACGAGAACGCAGTGTATAAATACTTAGGCTACATACAATCACAACAGATACACCACACAGAAATAAAAGACCAGCTAAAACAAACATTTAAACACAGACTGAACTCAATACTTAAAACACAATTAAACTCTCGGAACACCATAAAAGCAATTAATACTTTCGCAATACCCATTCTAACTTATTCTTTTGGCATTATTAATTGGACCAAATCCAACCTTAAAGCTCTTCAACGCATCATTAATACAACCATGACCAAATTCCGGAAGCACCACCCAAGATCCTGTGTGCAAAGGCTAACGCTACCTAGGAAAGAAGGAGGCAGAGGCCTCATTGATATAGTTAACTTACACAACAAGCAAATAACTACACTTCGACAGTACTTTCACCAAAAAACCGATAGTTCCCATATCCACAGAGCTATAGTTAAAATTGACAAGAAATTTACACCTTTAAACTTACAAGATTGCAACACTCAAAAAACCGCTACTTTGACTGACCACAAAACCAAAATAGCACAGTGGAATGCAAAATCCCTACATGGAAGACATCGCCAAGATTTAAGCCAACCAAATGTCGACAAGGAAGCGTCGAACGCGTGGCTCAATCGAGGTGAACTCTTTCCAGAGACCGAGGGCTTCATAATGGCGATACAAGATCAAGTAATTGAGACACGGAACTACAAAAAATATATTACAAAAACCAGATCCACAGATTCCTGCAGAAAATGCCAGAGTTCACCAGAAACTATCCAACATATTACAGGAGCATGCAAATCAATAGTACAAACTGATTACAAACACCGTCATGACCAGGTTGCTAACATAGTACACCAGAAGCTTGCAATGAAATACCAGCTCATCCCAGCGCCGGCCATTGCATATTATAAATATGTCCCAGAAACTGTCCTAGAAAACCAGACTTATAAAATGTATTTTGACAGGGCTATCCTCACGGACAGAACTGTACACTACAACAGGCCCGACATCACAGTGGTGGACAAAATTAATAAAACAGCATTTCTGATAGATATTGCAGTACCGAACACCCACAACGTCCAGAACACCATAGCAGAGAAACTATCTAAGTACACCGACCTAAAAGAGGAAATAACACGGATTTGGAAACTCAAAAGTGTCACTATTGTACCCATAGTTTTGTCCACTACTGGCATAATCCCCAGACAAATGCACCAATCTTTAAGTATTTTAACACTACCTGCCAGTTTATACATTATCATGCAAAAAGCTGTCATACTCAATACCTGCAGAATAGTGAGGAAGTTTTTACAGACTGACATACTATCACCTAACACACACAATACGCATACTATTTCACTCACCCCACTCCACATTAATACCACATACACCACTAATGTGACAAATGAATTACACTTGGCTTAGGCCCGTGTAACTCATTAATACCAGTATCTAGCTGAGAAAAATGAACAAAAAGTGAAAATAATAATAATAATAATCGTTTATTTGCTCACCATAAAAACAGAATACAAAAAGACTTAAAACTAACATACAAGTGAAAATATTACGGTGGGCTGATACCTGAACTAAGGATAACCCTGTATCTCAGTGTATCAACCCTCCACCCCAAAAAAAGTATAAAAAAAATTTGAGTGATTGGTCTTAAACTTAAATTAATACAGCAAAGAAGAAAGCAAACAAGCAAACAACAAAAGTAAATAAATAAGAGAAAAAATAATAATAATAAAAAAAAACAACGCATTGAAATAAATTGCGACTACAATTATATTAACACTACAATTAGCGAAGCCAACGGCAAACAAAACACCCCAAAAAACCTATATAATAATTTGCAGTAATTTTTCAGTGGCATCAAAATTTAAAGTTTTTAGCTTTTGCGACAGAGTGTACTTTAAAGTGGTCCTATTCATTTTATGAATATTTAACATGTCATTGAGAAGTCTATAAAGGAATGGACCGGTGTAAAGTGACTGACGTTGAGCAAAGGTAGATTTCAATTTAGGAACGGATGTGCGAGCACGCCTTTTATCCTGAGGAAGTAAAGAAGGGTCTATGGATTTGTGGTAGCGAAGAGTGGAGTTATGTATGAAGAGCTGTCTGACAGTGAGCAAGCCGGCTTCTTCATAGAGTCTATCTGTCGGGTATTTCCTGGGTTTGTGCAACATTACTTTAATGACAGCTCTTTGTGCCCTTTCAAGCTGTAGAAGATGGGACGAAGCAGCACCACCCCACACAGGAATGCAGTACGTCAACAGAGATTGGCAGAGTGCAAAGTAAACTTTTTTTGTGACCTTAGCATCTGCACATTCGCGAAGATTCTTGAATATATGAAGAAGTTTGCGTACTTTTTTACTTAATTCCGTTATGTGTGGTTCCCATTTTAAATTTTTATCAATAATTACACCTAAATATCTATGAGTATTCGTTACCTCCAAAAGAGGACATCCACAGACAAAATCAGAATGCGCATTCAGTACACATGTCCTGCTGTGGGCTTTAAGGCTAAAGGCAGGAGATGGTTTTGTGGCCTCTGATATTCTGAAGCAGACATATTTGGTTTTTGGCACGTTGATGGTAAGGAGGTTGTTGTCCAGCCATTCCATTACCTTCCTTAGACCACTTTCTGCAGATTCCTGGACTATAGGCCATGTTTTGCCACGAAAGATAAGGGCGGTGTCGTCAGCAAATGCGAGGGTGCTGGCATTTTCCACATTTAGTTTGCAAAGATCGTTTAAGTAAGTCAAAAATAAAGTGGGGCCCAGCGTGCTGCCCTGTGGGATACCATAAGTAACTGGTGAACTTGTACTACATATATTAGAGACTTTGACCACCTGGCTTCTGTTAGTAAGATAGTCCCGAAACCAAGCAAGCGCAGTTCCCCGAATACCAAGGTCCTCCAGTCTCAACAATAGTAGAGGGATGGACACGGTGTCAAAGGCTTTTTTAAGGTCCAAAAAAACCGCTAAGCATTTTTCGCCCTCATCCAAGGACTTGGCGACTATTTCGGTCAGACGAGCCACAGCATCTTCCGTATTCCGTCCCGAACGGAAGCCATATTGGTTGTCAGCCAGTAGTCGCTTAGACTCCAAGAACTTCGTCAGGCGAACATTCACCACCTTTTCAATAATCTTACTAATTGTGCTGAGTAAGGATATAGGCCGGTAGTTGGACACCTCCTGGTCGCCACCACCCTTGTACACAGGAACGACTACTGCTTTTTTGAAGGTATCTGGAAATTTTCCAGCCGAGATGCTAAGGTTACACAAATGGGATATCATGGTACATAAAATCTTATGAGAGTTTTTGAGAATTGTGGTGGGTATGCGGTCGATGCCTGGCGCACTCTTTGTACGAAGATTTAGGATAATTTTGTCTATTTCAATAAAATCGGTCGGGTTCATGCACATTGAGTGAACATGACCGGTGGTGGAGATATTTTGTAATAGTTGCTGCTCGTTGGTATTGAGTCTTTTCAAAATGCTCGCTGCGAGATCACCTCCGACGGATGTGAAGTAGTTGTTAACCAGGTCAAGGGACTCTCTTGGTGATGGCAGCAGCTCCTGTAGAGCAGTTGACGGAGAACGATTGCTTTTGATGTTACAGAGCTCCTTAACAGTTTCCCAAGTTCCTTTGTTATTTTTATAGTTTTGATGAAGTTTATTTCTGTAGTAATTGTTCTTCAGTGCCTTCGCTGTTTCGTTGCAGGTATTGCGGTATCTAACATAAGTGTTTCTTAGGTTTATGTCGAATGGATTTTTTTTCACCCGTTGGTGCATTCGGTTTCTCTTTCGAAAACATTTTATCATACCTACGGTGATCCAGGGTTTTAGAGGCCTTGTTCTTTTGGTGAAGGTTACAGTGTTAGTGTTTAAAACTATGAGTTCCTGGAGTGAGTCAATGAGAGTAATGGCGGCCAAGTCAGGATCTTTTATTGTCAAGTAAGGGTTCCAATCAGTTTCCTTAATTGCAGATTCCAATGATTCATAATTGATCTTGGTTCTGGTCATAGAGGTAGCAATTTCAAAGTTACGTGCCAGAGGGGTGGAGAATGAAAGAAAAAGGGTGTAGTGGTCTGTGATGTCTGTTTGTAGTACGTAGCTTTGGAAACAGCCAGTCAGCTTACACATAAAGTGGTCCAGACATGTACGACCGTGAGTCGGAGTGTCAATAGCCGAAATAAGCCCATGTGAGCCAATTATTTCCAAGTAGTCTTTTACATAAGTACTGCTTGTATCCAGGATATTAATATTAATGTCACCTGTAAGGACTATATTACGTAATTTGATTGAGGACAGAACAGAGTCTAGTGAGTCGAGAAAGGGTGTTAAATTTGAAAAACTGTAAGGGCGGTAGATTCCAAGCACCATAACATCACCTATCCTAGCTGCCAAACAATTGGCTTCGTTGACCTCTATTTCTTGGACAGAAGCTTTGATGGAATCGTTGATGTACATAATTACCCCGTCATTTTGGTTGAAACTTATTTTGCTAAAATATAACGAGAAGCCATCAATGGTAGGGGGAACTGAGGTTTCATCGCACCAGCATTCCGATAAAACTATTACATGAATAGGGGTTTTTAGTCTTGTAATATAAATTAAAAAGGAATCCAGATTTTTGTTGACGCTTCTGATATTTATAGATATTATGTTTAACCTGCCACATCCGTCAGTGGTGAATTTAAGAAGGTCCTGTTCAAGGAATGTAGGGTCGTCAATCACTTTACAACAAACGGAACATGACCTTTCAATTTCTTCGAATAGTTCCACACTATCCATATTTCAATAAAATAATGGTAAGCTTATTCTCTTTAAAGTACGGGTCTGAAGTGGTTTGAGAAGTCGCATTACGTGACGACCTTGTGAAAAACAATACAATTTTCAAAAGAAGTGAAATTGATTTCAAATTACAAAAAGCCACTGAGTATCTAATTTTAAGCAATATGTTTTTATTTTTAAGTAGAGAAATGAGAGTAGTGGTAACACTTGGAATACCCGTGTGATTTGTTAATCTTAAACAATTAGGTTGTAGACTACGTAGGAGCAATTTAATTTCTAAGATGGTAAGTAAATGCCATATTTTAATAAGGCGGTCAGTTGCTTCTAAGAGACTGAAGTTGGTCTTCACTTTTAACCAATATGTAAGGATCGCCCTGTTTTTTTCGCAGATAGATAAGACCATTAGCGGTCCAACAATAATCGTATCCCATGGTTTTGCGGAACTCACGTGCAAGAAAGTACAGCCGCGATGCAATAGGAGTGAGGTGCTCCGACAGATATATTTCTGACTTCAGCCCCTCAATTCCAAGATGCGAAGCATTTAGCTGTTCTGTTTTGTACCTGATTGAGGCAAACTTGTGGTCTTTTGCCGCACTCAGAAATTTACCTTTCAGAGGTGTAGAGGAGAATTCAGCTACTATCGCCGTGTTGGCCTGATCAGGTTTCGATGGCAAACGGTAGACGTCGCGCACCACAGCAGCTTCCATTTTGATTCCCAGAGTTGTTGAGAGTTTATTAACCATATCAAACAGTTGCTCCTTAGTTTCAGCTCTCTGCTTGGGAACGTTCCTAATTTGAATGCTCGTCTTCCGTGATAGCCTTTCTAGCGTGTCACATTTTGCTTCAATTGTAGTTATCTGAGATGCCAATTGGTTTCGACCCTCTTCAAGACAATCTATAGCACTTTGCACTTCTTCGACTTCACCAGTGACAAACTCAATGGACTTTTCAATGTCCAGATTTTTCTTAAGGGTTGCGTCATTTTGATTTTTAATATCTGAAATATGCTTTTCCAGCACATCCATGCGTGTGTTCTGTTGCGTCTGTAGAACACCTAACATTTCGCGTAGTTCCTCTCTAATGATAGCCCGAAAATCAGTAGCTTCAGTTCCCGCTGTCTCCTCAGTAACTCTTCGACGCTTGTTGTCTCGCTGGGTAACGTTCTGCACATATTCTTCAAGGGGAGCACAGTACTGCGTCACCTTGTTAACATCAGTTTCAGACATGCTGAAGGATTTATTCAGTGGGGGGGAGCGTGGCACGTTTGGCATTTTGAAAGAAAGCAGCAAAGCAGAAAAAGCAAAGAAAAAAAAACAAAATAAAAAAAAAATATATAAAAAAAATACACAGATGAAGCAATTATTGGGCCAAGCCTTACAATTTTAAATCGCTATCGCTGCCGCCTTTGAACTAAGGCAAGCAACCAAAATGACGTACGTAAAGTGTCCAGGAAGTCTACCACGGAAATCGATAACGATATATGCGGATCCATCGACAGTGCCCCGATACGTTCGCCTAGTAGCTACTCCGTAACATTGTCGTATCGTGGTCGTATCTCTCCACGACCGTCGTTATCATAGACAATAATCGTGAATGAATGACTGAGTAAAAAGTTTGTTTTCCTTGAACCAATTGTTTTCACTCCTTTTCACCCCAATTGGTTAAACGAAAACAAACTTTTTTTCGGACTCGTTGCCTACTAAAAAAAGAAGTCGTCAATGTCAAAGTGACAAAATAAATTCTTTTTGACAGTTTCACTGATGAACTTTTTTTTTAAAAAAAATGTGCTAATCAAAAATCAAATTTAGTATTGTGCAGTTATCTTTAATAAAGGTGTAAAGAGTTGTACAAGTACCTAAATAGTGAATTAATTTCCATGCGTGCAAGTATTATTGTAAACATCTTGTTTTGTTTTACCTATTTTAATTATTAAGCAATGTACTCAGTCCAAAAGGCAGCGAGGTTCGACCGGGAAAGAAGATACGGAGTCCGGTGTACAAAAAATTAGTCAATAGTAGAAGAAATCACAGGTAAAGAGATAAAAATTCGGAAACGATGATGGACACGATAGCTTGGCTGGTATCGTTAGAAAGTTCGGAAATTTGACATCTGTGTAAACGTCAAACTCGATTTATCGTGTACGCAAGAGTAACATACGACATCCCTTGTCAAAAAAAGTTTCGGTCGTTCCTTCGTTCAAACGATGGTCGAAACGATGCGTAAGGGAGTAGGGTTAGACACGAGGAAGAGCACGAAGGTTCGATTATCGTGTTCTGTGGTAGACCTCCTGTAGTAGGATCGGTTGCGCGGTGACTCATGCGCTCCCTGCTGTAGTAGCTCACGGAACTGATGCGGTCGCTGTCTTCGTCCTTTTCTAACGCGAAGCGTGCTTTCGTAGACTCCCGGCGGAGTATGGGCGCCTGGTACTTGCTTGACTTCGGACTCGTGCGCGGCGTATTTTAAAACCTTTTCAATTCCGGAATGGACACCAGAGAACTTCTAGTTTGCTATGCACTCCTAGTACTAGTTATAATTTACGAATCTTAAATTTCACATTTATTTATCAAATTCTAATTTTAAACTTGTGCGGATTCACACGTCTTGTCGCTATCGCGGTCCAGGGGGGAGAGGAGATCTGGCCAGCCAGAACTGGGAGCAAACAAAACGACAGGGATGTATTGCGGGATAATTGAGAAAGATACAAACATGCTGCGAGTCAAGTTACCCCCGGCTATCTGCGGAGCAAATAATCTAATGCTGAAGGCTTTCCTGCAGGAAGAGGAATATGATTTGCGGAAATATCATTTTAACCGCGCTGAGAGTAATAATGTTTCTCGAATGATATTCTAAGCTATTTACCTGGAAATGTGGTGGACAGTGCGACGCCTTTCTAGTTACAATACTTAGTTACAATACTTTTTTCATTGTTTTACGTTAGTCCAGCGGTAGCGATAAATGTTAATGGGTAGTGCTAAATAAAAACCGGGCAAGTACAGAGGGTTCCGTAACATCATCTAGACAGTAATATCGAACCGCCAGAAATGTTATGTGTAATCACATAATAAACTTATTTAATGATAATACGATACATAAAATACAAGTACATAATATGGCTCTACCACCGCAGGGTCGTAAGGTTGATTATACTGAAAAGACCCGGCATAAAACGTACACATGGGTGTTAAAGTACCTACAAAATGAATAAACATGTCATGGATACAGGCTACAGAGTCAAACAGTTTTGAAATGAAATAATACAAAAAATAATGAAGTAAACTCTAAAAAAAAAATTGGCTTATTTCTTTTCTCTCAAACGACCACAGTTGCAAAGAAATTGAATTTTAAAGTTCACTCAACACGAGCGATTTAAGTTTTGGCGCCCGCCGGAATACCATAGCAGTTGCCGAAGGTGGCATCTGTTCAGCAGTTGGAATATTTTTTCATGTAAGAGGGAGCAAACGAGCTTGAGGGTCACCTGATGGGAAGTGATCACCTCAACCCATCGTGGACAACCGCAACACCACCGCTGTCACAGCTTGCAATGAATGAATTGCAGGAATGAATACGCTTTGCTTTTTTTGTTTATATGCCAGCCTTCTTTTTAACATAAACATAATGTAATCTCACGACCATGTCCCTATTGGGTTAGTCAGAGGCACACTGATTGTTGCCGTCATGGTGAACGGAACATTCAGAAGCCCACATTTCGACGAGGGTATTTGAACCCAACGTGGTAAGGTGCGAGCCTACCGCCGTTATCCGGGTTGCTTGGGTTTTATATCGGTGTTTTCCATCACCGGAGAGTTAGCCGCATATTGTACAATGAGCACAAAGTAGGTGTGTTCTGGCCAGATTTGATCTCGCGACTATCTGGTTCCGAGCCTGAGTGTTTAACCACTGGGCCACGACGCTCTCAGTCTCACTCTTTTTAATGGGGTATTAAGTGGTTAAAATTAAGATTCTTGACGATTCGAAAGTACTGTTTATTGGTCTACTTGAATAAAGAAATATTGAATTTGAATGCATATTTATTAACATAATAATTGGTCCGTATGTGTGAACTGTACCCATTCTTGCGTACGTTGATAATAAAATACAAAATGAGCTTTTGATCAAAATGTCAACGCCCCAATACCCTTTAGTAATTGACTACGAGTTTCTTATTGCTCTCACATTTTATTTAAAATTTATAAAAATGTTTTCTGTAGACTAAATTACATTTCTTTGCTTGGCAAAAAATAACCGATCGCTTTTAATTGTGTTTTTTATTTTCTAGTAATTATAAAGCCATTTTTGAATTGTTATTTCAAGTCTCTAAACTTGAATTGTACAAAAATCATATCATAATATAATTTATTATCTTTAATTTGAAAAGGGTTTCTCAAGAGTACAGTGACCTGATGAAGGTCTCTGGATCTCGAATAAGTATTGCACACTAATAGGATGGATGACCATCCCGACCGAAATTTGATAAGGTTTATTGACAACCCCGTCCTTCGGAAGTAGCTGGTGGGAGGCATTAAGACGCTAGATAACATCTGAAAGTTTATTACTAACCTTAACACCCCGCTTACGATCCGCATTTAAGACCAGCTAAACTTAACTAATAATAGAAAGATAGATCTAGCAACCACTGGTGATATTGGTGATTATGATATTATTTTGTAGCATTTTCCATGCAGTATCTTTACTAAAGATCCGAAAACCCAGAAAAAGACATTCGGTCTTAGCTTCAAGCCGGAATCGAACCCGCGTCTTCACCAACCGGGCGACTGCTCTTACCATTGAGCTACCGAAGCCAGGACCAAATGTCTTTTTCTGGTGTTCGGATCGCTAGTGGTAGAGTTACAATAAGTGTTTCCAACATTATTTTGTTAAAAATGCACAACCTCAAATGGTTGAGTTGAGTTGAATAAAGAAATCACCATAAATAAAAAAATCCATATTATTATCTAAAAATAACATTTTTATTATTTAATTTTACAAACATAATCATGTCAATGTTGTCACTCTGTTGTCTTTAGTACTTTGTTGCGGCAACACTAGAGTTTATCGCGCAACCAGCCAGTGCTACGTGAGGATGTCACTTTTCAAAACTGAAAAAACGCACGGCATTCTTTCTTTTTGACGTCTACGCAACGCAGTCAAAAATTTGCCTTTTCCAATTTATTTTTCATTTTAATTTACTATTTTTATGTAAATTATTATTAAATAAGTATTCCTGAATAAGTAATCCAACTTTCATTTCCTCACCACCTCGTCCCCTATAAAATGGTGCACGCAGCATCATATTGATCCATCTTCGCCGGATAAGATCAAGAAACCAGCCCAAGACGAGAGACGCAATGTGTGAGATCAGCAGTTGGAAGTAACGTTGCTACGGTGAGGTGATCCAACCGAAATATCCATCCAAACCGTCATATTTCAATTGCGTGATGCTGTGCTTTTCTCAATTCCAGTGTGTCAAATGTGCTTGCTTACCTACTTACGCTTAATCTGGTGAACACCGTTGCCGCTGGAGGAATTGCCATAGTATCAACCTGCTTCATTCAGTAAGTGTTTTCCCTTTATTCATTTATGATGGCTACTGTAGACTTTGAATCAGAGATGAAAGATTTAAATAAGAAAAGAGGGTTGATCAAACGCAGATTAACGAACTTAAAAAAGTATGTTAATTTATTTAATAACGTAACTTTATCCGAGCAGCAGCGAGCGGAAATAAAGCTACGTATGGTTGGCTCACAGAATTTAGTCAATGATTTTAATGACATTCAAAGTCAGATCGAAAATCTCATTCCTGAGTCTGATATAGAAAGTCAACTGGAATCACGCGAATTGTTTGAGCGAGAATATTACGTTGTTTTGGCATTAGCTGAATGTATGTCCCATTCCAACGAGAGCTCAGATAGCAAATCTGAATTGATAAGGAATAATTCAAATAGTGTAAAATTACCTACAATTACCATTCCTGACTTTGACGGGGCCTATGAGCACTGGCTAGAGTATCGTGATACATTCTCTTCATTGGTCCATAACTGTAAGTCAATACCACAAATTCAAAAATTTCATTATTTAAAATCTTCGCTCAAGGGTAGTGCGAAATCCGTTATCGATTCTCTTGAATTTTCGGCAAACAACTATGAGATTGCATGGGAATTATTACTTAATCGATTCGATAATAATAAGCTACTCGTCCGTAATCACGTAAAATCCATATTTTCCATGCAAAACCTGTCTAAAGAGTCACCAACACAGCTGCGAAGACTCATTGATACGGTGTTAAAGAACTTAAGGGCCTTGAAAATGTTAAATGAACCAACCGAGTCTTGGGACACCTTGATTATTTACATAGTTGTGTCTAAGTTGGATTCTGTAACGGAACGCGAGTGGGAACAGCATCTCTGTTCTTTGCCTACTTTTGATAAAAATTCTAAAACTAAACTCAAATTAAATGACTTGATGCAATTTCTAAAAAGTCGAGCAGATATGTTGGAGACCCTAACTGTATCACACAGTAGGACAGGTTTAGTGAGTGTAACGGAGAGTAAAAGACACAATACGTATACGCAAAACACTGGGATTCGTTGTAACGTTTCAACTAACAAGACTTTCACAAAGACACCCAACACAACGCGTGGCTACAAGCTCTGCCTCAAGTGTAACGCACAACATCCTTTATATTCCTGTCAAATGTTCTTGGATCTTGATTATCAAAATAAATTGAATTTCATTAAAACTAAAAACTTGTGCATTAACTGCTTGCGGTCGGGTCACTCCGTAGAAACGTGTGTGTTTGGTCCGTGTAGGAAATGTGACAAGAAACACAATACTTTGATTTGTGGTGTAAACAAGCAAGAGAACATTAATTCGCGCGCAGTGATGTTCACCGCAACAGGTGAAGCATCGAATGTTCCTGCTGTTTGCACCGACAGTCAAAGCACGTTGCCCACATCTCAAACCCCGCTCCAGGTGAATAATATTCACGCATACACTAATTACGCAAACTCGCCTACGGAGCGGCCGGTTTTGTTATCTACTGCGGTAGTAGATATCATTAGTGATTCGGGTACTAGTCAACGGGCGCGCGCGTTACTTGACAGCGGTAGCCAACGATCTTTTATAACGCAGTCACTTTGTGACAAACTAAACGCGCATATGATACAGTCCACTCAGCAAATTCATGGGGTTGGAAGTTCAATAACGCAGTGTACGCAATCATGTAATATTGAACTACAATCACTAGACGGTAATTTTACTAAACGGTTACAATGTTTGGTGTTACCGCAGATAACGTCTAAATTACCTACTGTTATTTTAAGTAGGAACCAATTTAGCATTCCAAACAATATTAAGCTTGCAGATCCCAACTTCTTTGTCAGTCAGCCTATTGATTTGTTAATAGGGGCCGATCTTTTTTGGGAACTTATAAAGGAAGGTAAAATGCGCTTAACAAACGGGCCTTTCCTTCAAAATACGCATTTAGGATGGGTCATGTCTGGTTCAATTTTATCTTTGAAACAAAATAACACTAAACATGTACTGTGCAACTTCACGCAAATGAATGACGACAATAGCAGTTTGTCCTCATTAGAAAAACTATTACGCAATTTTTGGGAAATCGAAGAGTTGCCGACAAAAGGTAAATCTTTGCTTAGCGACGAGGAACGCGCCTGTGAGGAACATTTTGTTCAAAATACCAAACGCATGGCAGATGGGCGGTTCAGCGTTCGAATCCCGTTCAAGCAATCACCTGAACTGTTAGGTGATACGCGCACGCAGGCAGAGAATCGGTTTTACGCCTTAGAAAGGAAATTACAACGCAATCCTGAATTTAAAAAAATGTATACCGATTTTATTCACGAGTACATTGAGCTAGGGCACATGAGTCTTACACATAACTATAGCAAACCATACTACTTTTTACCTCACCATGGAGTGCTTAGAGAACAATCTACCACAACTAAATTACGCACGGTATTCGACGCAGGTATGAGCTCAAGCTCAGGGTTGTCACTAAATGATCTGCAAATGGTAGGTAGTGCTATACAAGGTGACTTGCTCTCAATTTTGCTTCGTTTTCGCGAAAATAAATATGTTGCCTGTGCAGATATTGAAAAAATGTACCGGCAAGTGTTAGTAAATGAAGATCAGCGCAATCTGCAGCTGATCTTGTGGCGGGATGACCCTTCTGATCCATTGAAGGTATACAAATTGAACACCGTTACGTATGGAACGGCATCAGCACCATTTTTAAGTTGTAGGTGTTTAAAGCAATTGGCGCAAGAATGCGATAATTACGATATTGCACGAGAAATAAATGAAAGTTTTTATGTCGATGACCTGATTTCTTCGTGTAATAAAATGTCAGATTTGATTAATATTTGTGAGGGAATCGACCAAGTTTTAAAATCGGCATGTTTGCCTTTGCGAAAATGGCTTTTTAACTTTGAGCGTGCCAACCCTAGCGATTCACAACATTGCATAAAACAGGTGGCACTTGGTGACAGCTCACAAAGCAAAGTATTGGGCTTGTATTGGAACAACCAGTCAGATTTATTAAGCTACAATACACACATTGAACAAGACACAGAGATAGTTACAAAACGGATTATTTTATCGTACGCTTCACAAATATACGATCCGTTAGGGTTACTCAGTCCGGTAATTACGCTTGCTAAAACTTTATTACAAAAATGTTGGCTATTGAAATTGGATTGGGACGAGCCTGTTCCTACTGACGTCAGAGCAGTGTGGTATAGGTTCGTGAACGGTTTGTCTTTATTGAATAGTATCAATATCCCACGCCATGTGATGTGCAGCGATCCTTTATCTATAGAACTGCATATATTCACCGACGCGTCGCAGACTGCCTACGGCGCTTGCGCATACATACGCACCGTTGATAACGAGTCAGCTGTTAGCGTGAATCTTTTATGTTCGAAAGGAAAAGTCGCACCTATAAAACCAACAACTATACCGCGTTTAGAATTATGTGGCGCGCTTATAGGTGCAAGGCTATTTGCTAAAGTAAATGAATCATTGCGTTGTCAATTAAATAAAGTCGTATTCTGGACAGACTCGACTATTGTTTTAGGGTGGTTAGGTATGCCTCCTAATTTACTTAAAACATATGTTCAGCACAGAACCGCTGAAATTCATGAACTGTCTAGGGAACATTCTTGGCGACACGTATCTGGAAAAGAAAATCCAGCTGACTTAGTTTCGCGAGGCCAAAGCCTAGATGTAATCGGTGATTCCACTTTATGGTGGAAAGGGCCTGGATTTTTACATGAATTAAATTATGAAACGCCGAGATATGATATCACAACAAATAATGAATTTAGTAATCATTGCAATTTACCCGAATTAAGATCGAATGTTATTGTTAGTAATGTAGTCAGTCAGAACTGTTTAGAGAGTTTATTTCCATTTAATAGATTTTCGCAATATAATCGTTTGGTGCGATCTATGGCTTATGTACTGAGGTTTATACAAAACGCGCGCAACGTAGACAACCGTCAGACGGGTTTGATTTCAGTAGCTGAACTGAAGACATCCGAATTAACGTTAGCCAGACTATCCCAGCGGGAGTCGTATCCAGATGTTTATAAATCACTTTTACATAAAAATGATATCAAAACAGATAAGCATCTTCTAAAGTTGAATTTATTTTTAGATAATGATAACATCATTCGAGTCGGTGGCCGTATTCAATATGCGGACTTCGAGTACGATAAAAAACACCCAGTGTTGATCTCCGCTAAACATGGCTTTTCAGTGTTGCTGTTTCGCTACGAGCACGACCGGACGCTGCACGCGGGCCCGCAGCTCCTGCTGTTCGCGTTGAGGGAAGCGTGGTGGCCGGTCGGCGGGCGGAACTTAGCTAGGCAGGTTGTGCGCGCGTGCGTCACGTGTGCCCGACTGCGTCCAAACGCGGTTAGTCCAATTATGGGAAATTTACCTAAAGAACGACTAGAACCAGGGTTTCCGTTTGAACGTTGTGGTGTTGATTACGCAGGACCAGTGCTCATATTAAACCGTAAAGGTCGAGGTTCAAAATTACAAAAATCATATATTTGCTTGTTTATATGCTTTGTTACACGCGCAGTTCATTTGGAACTGGTCACTGATCTCTCATCGGAAGGATATCTTTTGGCACTTAAACGTTTCATTGCGAGACGTGGAAAGCCAAACGAAATATTTTCAGATAACGGAAAGAACTTTGTAGGGCTCAGGAATGACTTTTCGAAATTTTTAATGTCATGTTCAGATGAGATTAAGGAATACGCTACCTCTATGAACATTAACTTTAAAATGATTCCTAGCTACGCTAGCCATTTTGGTGGATATTGGGAGAGTGGTATTAAAAGTTGTAAGCATCATCTTCGTCGCGTTGTTGGCAACGCACATTTGACATACGAGGAGTTTAGTACAGTACTTACGCAAATTGAATCCGTCCTGAACTCCCGACCCTTAACTCCCATGTCTTCCGATCCTCAAGACCTGCTACCCCTGACGCCTGCACATTTTTTGGTTGGTCGTGCACTAACTGCACCTGTTATGCCTGACGTCAGTGAGACACCCACAAATAGACTCACACGGTATCAGAGAGTAGAGCAGCTGCGTCAACATTTCTGGAGACGGTGGGCGAAGGAATACGTCTCCGAACTGCAGATCCGGAAGAAATGGCAAGAACACAAGGATGACTTAAAAGAAAATACACTTGTGCTCATCAAGGACGACAATTTACCACCACTGAAATGGAGTTTGGGTCGCATTGTGAAGACGTATCCAGGAAAGGATGGCATCGCACGGGTTGCTGATATTCGTACGTCAAGCGGCGTCGTGAGGCGCGCATTCTCGAAGATCTGTCCTCTTCATCATGAACAGATGTAATCCTGCAACTGTTGAAAGCTAGCAGCTTCCAAGGCCGGGAGCATGTTGCGGCAACACTAGAGTTTATCGCGCAACCAGCCAGTGCTACGTGAGGATGTCACTTTTCAAAACTGAAAAAACGCACGGCATTCTTTCTTTTTGACGTCTACGCAACGCAGTCAAAAATTTGCCTTTTCCAATTTATTTTTCATTTTAATTTACTATTTTTATGTCGGTCTGCGACCGTTAAATAAGTATTCCTGAATAAGTAATCCAACTTTCATTTCCTCACCACCTCGTCCCCTATAAAATGGTGCACGCAGCATCATACTTTTATATCAATAAATAACTACTTTAGTCTTTGGTACCCATTTCCCTATACATTTCGAGTAACCGCCTGAAGTCGCCCACAATGCCGGCTATAATACGACTTTTACGGGTTGTGGCGTCTTAAAATGTTCAGTTGCAATAAATTTGAACTTGATTTACGATCTGACTCAGGTACGCTAGATTACCTGTGGGATCATTTAAAATAGATTAAGAGGCGTAAAGTTGATGTAGCCTGTTTCAGGCTTTTTAACCAGTTTTTTGTGAATAAATTAAATCTTATTGTATTGGGGGAACCCGTCACTTGTCCAAAATTTACTAGTCCGAATTTTATTTGACTGTAAATCAGTGAAAACAGTGGCCTAATAAAACGTCTGGCAAACGAAAAAAATCCAGTTGATAAGGTCAACTAATACAGTGGCACACGTCATTTCGGGAAAATGGAAAAATGACGAACGAAAAAAAACGAAACGTTTTCGGAAAAATTAAATTCAGGAAAAGAAAATTCGTTCTTATGAATGGTAACCTGTATTGATAGCGTCGTGGCCTAGTGGTTATACACTCTGGCTCGGAACCCGGCGGTCCCGAGATAAATCTGGCCAGAACACACCTTCTTTGTGCACATTGTACAATTTGAGGCCAACTCTCCGGGTATGGAAAACACCGTTAAGAAACCCAAGCAACCCGAATAACAGCGGTAGGCTCGCCCCTTACCACGTTGGGTTCAAATCCCTCGGCGAAATGTGGGCTTCTGAATGTTCCGTTCGCCATGACGGCAACAATCAGTGTGCCTCTGGCTAACCCATTAGGGATATGGTCGTGAAGGTATGTTATGTTATGTTATATAATGTAAATTGTATTACAACTGAAAACATCTAAACTTACTATTTTTTCCGTTTTTCTTTGTCTTTGGACTATCGACCATCGAGAACTTCCTCACTAGGAATTGAGCAATTAACTAGGCTACAATCAACATCGAATGTTTTTTATTTTTTTATTTTTATTAATGGCGTCACCCTTTTGCCTCTTTGGGCGAGGGTATTTCGCCAATGTCGAGTGATATGCCTTTGCATGTGTTCATTGAAATACTGGTATCATGTATTTCAATGCTTCTTGGAGTTTTTGAGGTTATTCACGCGTCTGCAACTTCTTAACATGCCATGTGGTCGTGGTGGTTTGTCTGACGACAAACCATGCGACTCAAATGGTCATGTTAAAACGATCTATTTCAATAACTTATGTAACTAACACCACTGCGGAACTTTACTGAATACACTGATACCTAATTTATTCACTAAAAACCACTAAATGTTAATTAAAAGTTAAAAAATAGATCGACTGTGCTTTCCGTTTGAGTACCCTCAAAAAACTCAACATCGAATGTGATCAAAATGTTTATGGTGGTTTGACAAAAGCAATTTTAATACTGCAATGACAGAGTCGTATGTCATTTGAAGCTTCACCAAACTAGAACAAGTGAAACACAATTTGAATCCTGTAGTTATAAGGTTGCTTTTCATTAAAATTTAAGACATATTTGACCACTCTGTACGCACACATCATTTTGATCCTGACTGTACAGTCGAAGAATGAAAGGGTTGACCACCCTAAGATCTGTTTTTGTTTGTTCAATGCTGACATTGACAAGATCAATTGGTTCAACTGTCAATCGTGAAGGAACATACGTCTAATCGAATTTTAGTTTTATTAGACGATAAAGCATACTTTTCGGCATACTCTAGCCTGTTACACAGTTTAAAATGGAAACCTGTGCTTGCAACGTGTAAATTAATGTGTTTGTAAATGGTCAACCTTTTTATTCCGCGACTTCACCACCATGAAATTAGCCCATATTGACCATTTTTCCCAATTACCTCTAGGTCTAGCATGATGGGTGTTGCACTGATAAACCACCCTAAGTATTAACACTCAAATGCAAAATACACATTCGATTTAAAAAGACGTCTGTTTTTTCAAAGCAAGAAGATTAAAAAACCAACCAATCTAACGAGAAACTCGTACTAAGTGTAGACTAGCTGCTTTTATTGCTATTCGTTTCTGTTCGTTAATAACATGCATGCTTCAAATTCTTTAATCTGAGATTTTCAGCATGAGTTTATATTGCCAGTGTAAAAAATAAAGTACGTTAAGGCTTGAATATTCTTCATTCTGCGACTATTTATAAGTTAGTTATCAATGTTTTTGTGATATGGATAAAATTCGAATTGAACTTTTTTTTAAAAGCGTAGTTTTTTTTTATTTGAATGTTTGAACCCAGTCTCGCCTGTTTGAAAAATGGTTGTTCACTCTTTCCTTGATGACTCCAAGGTTGTATTGACGACCGATTTGGTGCAATTGTTGAGTAGTCGGCTACCAAACACCACCATAATATTTGGAGTATGACTCAATCCACCTCATAGTTGAGGTGAGGCCTTTGGCCAACAGTGGACGTATATAGGTCGTTTATGTATACTGTAAAGATAGTTAGGCAATTTGCATTTTGATCCTTAGTTAAATCTTATAGATTATGAATTTAACTGAACAGTGGAGATTCAGTCGGTTAAATGAGCATTGGCAGCGGCAAGCCGACTGTGCGGTTGATACTGCGGTGAGAGTTCTCGTTTCAACTGTTTTGCGAATTGCAATGTACTTAAGCCTCCAGATTTATATGACCTATTTGACTAGCGAGATCTTCACGACATAGGCGAACGCTACATACATACATACACACCCTCACGACCATTTTCCCTAATGGGTTAGTCAGAGGCGCACTGATTGTTGCCGTCATTGTGAACGGAACTTTCAGGAGCCCACATTTCGCCGAGGGGATTTGAACCCAACGTGGCAAGGGGCGAGCTTACCACCGTTATCCGGGTTGCTTGGTTGCTTGGGTTTTATATCGGTGTTCTCCATCACCGGAGAGTTGGCCGTAAATTTACAATGAACACAAAGTAGGTGTGTTCCGGCCGGATTTGAGCTCGGGACCATCGGGTTCAACTCAACTGAAACTCGTGTTTGCTCAACAAACGCTACAAGGTCAATAAATATCGTCATGAATACTAGAATACTACTACTAGATATTTACTGATGTATTTTGGGCACACCCTTCACCATCCAAAACCCTAGCTGGGTTTATTGTGTTCAGTCAATACACTACCCTACACGCCGATATATATCTTGATCCATCAGTATATATTGACGGATCACAATATGGATCTTGCGTGTAGCGTTAGGTCACTTCAGTCTGAAGGCGTCCCTACCTTCTTATACTATTCATGCCGATGTACCTGTTGGGCTGAGCTTATAATTTTTACCGAAGAAATTGGGGTATAAGTAAAAAAAGTAGTGCGTGGACCGCCAGTTCATAATGCGCCTTACCGTGTAGGTAGAGAAAAAAGGACATCTCACACTCACTCACTCGCTTTAATAACTTACACCCTTACCCACAAAAAAGAACGCAATGCTAAAGCATGGTTTAAGCAGTTGACGTGATATGTCACTTACTCGCAAATGGCGGCAGCAACAAGAATGAAAGTGACGAAACGATACAAAAGTTAACGCGTTGTTGAAGAGCTGTTCATGTTTTAATGAATAAGGGGGTAACTCGCTGTTGACACCAAATTTTTAAATGAGATGGACCATCAAAGTAGTTTTCAGTTACTGTGCTTGTCAACCCCATAATATCTGGACCTCACGGCTGCTTCCCATCAGGTGGAGTGAGGTCATCTTGAAGACCACTATAAAAAAAACAGTTTTACCTGATAGAAAATGGTTTGTCGCCATTAACTCCAAATGCTTTATCAGCATTAAGTCCGCCATTTGTAGCAATTGATTGTTGTGCAATTAAGAATTAACAAACTATTACTAACCTAATCCACGACCGAGTTATGTTTACCGATTGGGGTCGGAATAAACGGGTTTAACCACCTGATGAAGGTATTTTATGTAATAAATTACTCGACAGCTTAATCCAGTCATTGTGTTTATTCATTCGAGAGCTAATGCCTGTCCTATATCGATGTAATGCATAAACGGCACGGAATAGAAGAGAAACTAATGGAATTCACTTTGTAGGTTCATATTGGTGGTAGGTTGGTCTCATATTTACTGCTGGTAGCAGGCCTTACTCAAAGCGCGTCATTGCACCCTAGTCTTTATTTATAGCTAGGCAGTCATTTGATCGCTATCTCACCTAATAACAAGTGACACATTTTTGCACAGCCTATTCATTCTTCTTTTGTATACTCAACTATATCTAGTGTTTTGAGAACAAATTCGCGGGAAGCCAGTTTCACTCCCTTTCAGCTTATTGTCGGCCGTTTGGCAACAGCAGATTGTCGCGCAACTTATAGGGAGGCCCACCTCATACTACCCTCATCGAGATGATGATGACCGATTCTCGATCGATGATCGATTGATGACCACAACATTGTTCCTCAGATTACTCTGTTAGTGATGATATACTTATATCCTAAACGGGGAAGACAGATTCACACTGACTGCTGCCGACATAGTTCACGTAATTTTTCGGAAGCCTTAGTCAGAAGCTCACATTTTGCAGAGTGAATTGTAACCCAATTTTATTTTATGTCAATACTGTATGACTTTGTCGGTTTATGATTCACTTTGTACTTCTGAAAAAATTTGGACAAACTGCTGAGTTTCTTGCCGAGTCTTCTCAGTAGAAACAAAATGGAACTAGGTACTACGCGGTCTGGGCTCTAAGCTATCGTGATTAACCACTATCAAAATAGCGAAGGTTATTGTATCGTTAATTATTTCTCAGAAATCCTTCAACCCCTGGCATAGCAGGTAATATAATCTACAAACCCAGCCTACGCACCAGTGATTATACTCCTGAAAGATAGGTCAAGTGGAAGGTACTCCAGCTGACAATAAAACTTGTTTTGTGACCTTTTCCTTGCTCAATAAAGTACTAAGTTTTTGTGGATCCTCTAGATCTGACCCGGCCGTAACAAAGGTTTTATTTTCCGATCTTCTAAAAGCACTCATGTTATTGTGGACAAACAATGGCACGATTTTCCTCCGAATGTCGAAATAATAACGGTGATTGCAAACGCCTAACACAATAAAGACGATTGATTTATTTGTTAGAGCGTTAGCAAAATACGAGGTTGTACTTGTAAGCTATTTGTCATGATTTTATTATTATCAGCCTATGGTATCTCAATGCTGAGCAAAAGGCTTCTAACCCTTGAACCACTGACTGCGGTCACAATCAAATGGGCTTATTAAACATGTCTTACTACCGAATTCACAAACGTCGATCAACGCTAAGCACGCGCTCACGCTCATGCTGTCCCGTAAAATATCAATAGAACTGAAAGGCAACGAGGGTCCCGCCAGTCTGCTATATGATCTTTTGCGTATAAAACTGATTTGCTTCATGCACGAACATTATTAGTAAATACCATACTCATGTCGCATCAAAACCATATATTTATTTACAAAATTATCGGTAAACAACATGATCTGCGGTTATAAATACTAGTTCTACTGGCCATCCATTTTGCCAGGCGGCAGTTATACGCCTAGCTTAGTGCGTCCAGCATTACTGCCCAAGGCACTACACGTATCGATGACAAATGTTTGTATTGAACGGAGTACCGTGGGATTATTTGCCTGTAGGTAATAAACGTAATATTTATGATAGAGGAATATAATTGTACAATTTATTTCTTTTGGATACTATTTCATGTGTTGATGGCTAAATTTATAAACCAACAACAAAATGCATCTCTAGGATATTTCGTACACATGGCTATCTGACTGATTGACTGAACTATACTACTACCCCCTAAAAAAAACCTAAATAGCTCTTCAACAACACTTAAACTTTGTATCGCTTTGTCACTGTCATTCTTGTTGCTGCCGCCATTTGCGAATAAGTGACACAACACGTCAATTGCTTAAACTATGCTTTAGTGTTGCGTTCGTTTTTATAAAAAAGGGGGTCAGTCTCTGACACCCAATAGTGCAAGTCGTGTTGAGATTTACGGCCACGCTCTGACAAGTCAATTAAAGTTTAAGATTCATCAGTCGGAAAATCCCAAAAGAGATTTCATAACAAAATGAATAAATATTCAATGGTTCAATGGTTTTTTATTGGTAATAATAATTACATGTCAAATAAACAATATTAGGTACATGCAATGTACCCATTCGTAGATAATAATGTCAATAAAATAAAGACAAAAAACAAAACAAAATGTCAAAATAATAATAATTACAAATATTATAAGTATATGTCAAGTACAACGTAACAGTCAATTTGAATAATTTGAATAAAAATGATTACTTACAATTAAAAACCGCTCATGATGTCAACAAAAAGGAAGGATTTATTATTAAGGAAGGACATTAGTAATAAAATAATCTTAACAGTTACACTGACTTATTTGAGATTGATAAATTCGTCGTAACTGTAAAAAGCACTCTGAATGAGCCAGCGCTTCAGTCTAGACTTGAAGATATTAAGGCTAACGGATTGAGTGATGTCGCCTGGTAGTCTGTTATACACAGTGGTAGCTGGTGGTACCTGGTAGTCTGTTATATTCGTTAAGCTCGTAGCACACTAGGCAAGCACGGCAACTACACGGCTCCGACCCAGCTATTATCTTGCCATTCTAATTTGAATCTTAAGTTGTAAGGAAGCGAGCTGCAAGTTGAGTGGTACAGTAGCGCGAGCGCACTGACAGCTCGCTGTTGGCGTTCTCATTATTATTATTTCAAAATGTATCGTACCTCTTACAACTGAAGGTTCAAATTTGTATGTCAAAGTCGGAGAAGTGCAGTTGCCGCACTTGCCTAGTGAGCTACGACATGTAGGCGCCTATCTGATAGTTAGACGGATGACCTGAAAAGGTTACAGCTATTCGGTGGATGTAGCCCGCCTACACCTAGCTACTCTTAAAAACTATGGGGAAGGTGTATGGCATAATTATTATTATGCTCAGC
Source organism: Udea ferrugalis (assembly GCA_950022985.1). Lineage (NCBI taxonomy): Eukaryota > Metazoa > Arthropoda > Insecta > Lepidoptera > Crambidae > Udea > Udea ferrugalis. The sequence goes on from OX465529.1 coordinate 14,019,287, forward strand.
AATGGATGTCGTCCAGCTGATGATGTTTAAGGTGAAATTCCTAATCCAATATACGGCGTGAGGGCTATCACCCCAATGTTGTCGACTTTCCGGCGGTCTTGACTAAGCGGGTTGGTGCTCCCTTTCTGGTCCGCACCGCTAAGGAGTGGAACGCTCTACCTGCGTTTCCGGAAATATACAACCTTGGAGTCTTCAAGGCAAGAGTGAATAGAAAATTTCTGAGTAAGCGTGTTCCACCTTCGGCCTCGTCACCGCTTACCATGAGGTGAGACTGGGGTCAAACGCAAACCCATTTTTTATAAAAATAAATATATATCTACGAGTAATACTACATACGTTTTCATGAAAGAGCAAAAGCTACGAGTACATACTCACTTAACTAGATGTCTATCCATTAGTTTAGTTCGACGTGCTACTAGGTGTAATGTAGAGTTTGGAGCACATTACAACAACGCTGTAGGCAGCTTTCATGGATAATGCAATGACAAATTTCCAGTTTAACTAATGGAATGGGATAGTAATTACCAAATTGGGCTAACGGGTGTTATTTTACACACACACGCATACATAAAAAGGTGTTCATGTATTTGCGTAGCCTGAGAAAATATGTTTTAGAGGTGGTTGAAGTGCCCGTGGCGCAGTTGCGACAGTGATCGGCAACGATCGCTGTTGTAAAGCAACACACACCGGGTCGGAAATGGGATGGGTGACCACCCCGACCGAAATTTAGTTATGTATTTTTCGGGCATCTTCGTGCTTCGGAAGGCATGTTAAGCAGTTGACGTCGCTAGATGTCAGTCGTTAAGCCTAGTCAGGGGCCTCAGGGCAGCTTGAAAACATCTGACATTAAGGTTGCTCACTAACCTTACACCCCTCCAACAATCCGCACTGAGCCCGCGTGTTGGATTATGGCTCGTTCCATCCCATAGTTGAGGTGAGGCCTGTGCCCAGCAGTAAGACGTATATAGGCCGTTTATGTTATGTTAGAGGTCGTTGAGTAGTTTTAAATGGCTGCAGTAGTGGCCATGAAACTTCTTTTAATGGTTATTTTCCGTTTCTGCTGTTTTCATTTTTGCGTATGGTATCAAATTTATTTAAGACTACTGATTTCAGTTAGTAAAAGTAAGCTGAATTAATCATCATTAATACTATTATCTACAATGGCTTAACAGAATTTCATAGATACCAGATTTTTGCGGTAGATCTACCTAAAATATAATAACGTTTTCATCCCGCGGTAGACCAAATTCAGCAAAGACCAAACACGTTTAATAATGAACTGGTATTTCGTCCATTTATAAATGAAATTACTTCCATAAAATATCCAACAATGATTTATTCCTGCATTCAAACAAACCTGAATCAATCTGCCATTTCCCTTGAAATTTCTCTCAAACTCAATGCCATAATTTTAACGAACGAATCATTGTGCTCCGGAAGATATTGTGATTTACCAAAGGTGTTTGCGGTACGAATTTGGATTCCGCTCTCAACGGCCGAATGGTAATGGCAGCCGGGATTTATGGCCAAAAATGGGAACCCCGGGAACGATCGGAAGGATCAATACGCTGATCAAATTAGCTTGTAGAGGACAGGTGGCGAAAATTCGCATGTATGGGAAAATTTTCCTAAAGATCTTGCGGAGGATCAAAGTGGTTATAAAATTTAGCTTGTAGAGGTTATATTAGCATGGCAAGGAAAACACCCATAGTACGTTCGCTTTAAGAATGCAGTCATTTTTTAATTCAATTCCGTTACAAACAGAAAAACTTAAACAGTTTTAAACTTTTATTATACTGTAATTATTTTTCGTGTCAAGAGCGTCGTGGCCCTGGTTCTAAAACACTCTGGTTTGGAACCCGATGGTCCCGAGAGACCACACCTACTTTGTGTTTTTTGTACAATTTGCGGCTAACTTTCCGGTGATGGAAAATACCGATATAAAACCCAAACAATCCCGATCACGGCGGTAGGCTCGCCCCTAACCACGTTGGGTTCAAATTAGCCCGGTAAAATGTGGGCTTCTGAATGTTCCGTTCACCATGACCTCAACAATCAGTATGCCTCTGACTAACCCAGTAGAGAAAATGATCGCGAGTTTATGTAACGTATGTGTTGTAATTATTTTTATTATATCATGCCAATCTGTATGTTTAGTAATACAGGGTGGCCCAGCGACAGTGGTCCAAAAATTTTTTTTAGGTAGAGGGCATCATAACGAGTCATTTAAAAAAAACATTAGTTCCGCGAAAATCAATACTTTAGAAGTTATGATTTTTTCAAGTTTCTTTTGAAATTTCTCAACTCCAATCACTTAATTCACTCTTGTTTGGAAACTATCGCACTGATTCAGTTCAAATTTGGTATAGATGTACAATAGTAATGTAGAAACCATATTATGTGTGAATTTTGAGTTTATTCTATGACAATTTGTTTTTTTTTAAGTTTCGTCAATAATTTTTCGCCATTTCAAAAACTAATACAATTTTCAAAAAATCACCGCTGCAATGTTTGTGCACTTGATGATTTGTTTATGATCTTAAAAACTGTCCATAAATATGATAATAGTCTATGCAAAAACTTAAAGCGGTGCAACCAATGGAACACTTTCAAAATCAACATCATGTACGGTAAGTGGCTAAAACTCAGAATGGGTCATTACTGCACTGACTCTAATTTTAAAAAAAAGTAGCCAAAATAATTTTTTTTTCGGATAGAGGGCATCATAGCAACTCATTTAAGAAAACATTAGATACTCGAAAACCAATAGTTTAAAAGTTCTCATTTTTTAAATTTTGGGCTCAAGTGGTTGAACTTCAGAGACATAGATCACTTTTGTTTGTAAACTATCCGACTAAGGAACTTCAAATATGGTATGACTTAATAATTAATCCCATACTTTAATTGGCTTTGATTTATTTTATGTTGACTGGTAGATAATGCCTTAACAGCATTAAGTCCGCCTTTTGTATCACTCATTGTATTGTAATGAGTAAATGAGATAAATCCTTTTTCACTCTCTTCTATTCTTACTCATTTTGAAGTTCGTCAGTCGGATAGTATACAAACGCAAGTGATTTATGTCCCTGAAGCTCTGGTTGAGCTTAGGCCCAAAATTTAAAAAATAATAACTTCTAAACTATTGGTTTTCGACTATCTAATGTTTTTATAAATGATTTGCTATGTTGCCCTTATGTTGTTGTTCGGCTGGTCCACAAATTTAAAGTCACTCAGCGGGCTATGGAGAGGGCTATGCTCGGCGTTTCTCTGCGAGATCAAATCAGAAATGAGGTGATACGGCAGAGAACCAAGGTTATCGACATAGCCCACCGGATTAGCAAGCTGAAGTGGCAGTGGGCTGGCCATGTTAGCCGTAGAACCGACAACCGTTGGAGTAAACGTGTTCTTGAGTGGAGACCGCGTCTCGGCAAGCGTAGTGTAGGACGTCCTCAGGCAAGGTGGAGTGATGATCTGCGCAGGATGGCTGGCAGGAGCTGGATGCGAGCAGCCGAAGATCGAGTACAGTGGCGTGCAAAAGGAGAGGCCTATGTTCAGCAGTGGACTACAACAGGCTGATGATGATGATGATGATGATGATGATGTTGCCCTTTATCTGAAAAAATATATTTTGGCTATTTTTTTTTAAATCAGGGTCAGTGCAGAATTGATCCATTCTGAGTTTTACCGACTTACCGTACATGATGTTAATTTTGAAAGTGTTCCATGAGTTGCATCACTTAAAATTTTTGCATAGACTATTATCATACTTATGGACAGTTTTTAAGATCATAAACAAATCATCAAGTGCACAAACATTGCAGCGGTGATTTTTTGAAAATTGTATTAGTTTTTGAAATGGCGAAAAATTATTGACGCAACTTAAAAAAAAAACAAATTGTCTTAGAATAAACTCAAAATTCGCACATAATATGGTTGCTACATTACTATTGTACATCTATACCAAATTTGAACTGAATCAGTGCGATAGTTTCCAAACAAAAGTAAATTAAGTGATTGGAGTTGAGAAATCTCAAAAGAAACTTGAAAAAATCATAACTTCTAAAGTATTGATTTTCGCGGAACTAATGTTTTTTTTAAATGACTTGTTATGATGCCCTCTACCTAAAAAAATTTTTTGGACCACTGTCGCTGGGCCACCCTGTATAACGATTATTGCAAAGCCCTCGCACAATAGATATGTGCAATGTGCATCTGAGCTCAGACTAATTCTGTATAGTGCTTTTGTACTAGGTATGACACACACACAACCGAGTTACAGTATAAACATACAGTAGGTTATCTAAGGCCGCCCGCCGAGTTATTAGCCTAGCGTGCACACAGTCACGCGGCACAGCCCGTCCGTACTGCCGCCACGCTATACCTCCCTATTTTATACTAGCGTGTGTGTGAAATTGCGTGAGCGTGAAATCGCGACACGGCGCGCGCACATTCAAACCGAGAGCGGCACGTTTGTAAGTAGATGTTCTACTGTATGTTTATACTGTGACCGAGTCTAGCTGCTAGCGTATTGCGTTCATCGTATAATTCAAAATTCATGTTAAATAAGATAATATCTTAACAAAGCTCCGTGAGAACAACCAGACCTTTGTGAGACGTCGTGGTCCAGTGGTTCCACTCTCCGGCTTGAGGCAGCCGTGTGGTCGCGAGTTCACGTCTGACAGTAACTTTTTACACTTTTCGTACAACTCTCCAGTCAAGGATAAATAAGTCAAGGAACTCGAGTAACGGCGTTGGGTTCAAAATTCACGCTGCAAAATGTGGGCTTCCGAATGTTTCGTTTGTATTTTTTCTTTAGATTTTTCATCATCATTCTTGAAATGTTTAACTGATGGTTGTTTTTACCAGAAAGTTGTCTGGAAAGAGCTATCGTATTTTCAAGTTCATATACCTGTTTTGTGCAAAAAAATATAGGTATCTTACCTTACCTTATCTTATGTTATAGTCTTTTCTCATTCTTGTAAAACCTATCCAAAGCCTTTCTCAGTACATTACTATTTTTTACGCCAATAAAACGAACGCCGACCCCGTTTCGTTTTCAATTTCATTATTTTCGATTGTTTGCCCTCACAATAGACGCCGAGTTCTTGAAATAGAAATGGTCCCATTTGGTCCTAACAAACGCTGTCGCTTTGACGTCTGATTTTTGATTATTTGTTCTGATAGCATTCAAGTAACTTATTTCGACCAATTGAGCCTCATTCAAATTGATTCTACAAAACGTTTTTTTTTTAAAAGGCACTTGAAGTTAAGTATGTAAAGCCACATTTTATGATCTACTGAAATAGTTAAGTAGGAAGTTTAAGTACAATGTTTATACTTTTTGGCAAATGAAATTAGACAGCTTCGCAAAAATAGCTTTGTTCCGACACTCAAAACAACAGCTATAGAATAAGCTATCAGAGGATAAAATACTCTCTAGTTCTCTTGTTTGGAGCTTATCTATAATCATTAACAATAGCATGTCTTTTGCTGAACAGATCTTTGTCGTTAGTAGACGTTGAGAGTGGCCAGGGTCACCGTACACAGAGAACAGTAAAATATCTACATACAAACGTGCCGCTCTCAGTTGGAATGGGTGCGTGCGGCATTCGATTTCACGCACACGCTAGCATAAAATACGGGGGGATAAGGTGGTACGGACGTAAGTACGGACGGGCTGTGCCGCGTGTCTGTGTGCACGCTAGGCTAATAACTCGGCGGGCGGCCATAGATGTTGTTACTGCCAGGGTCCACCCGAACCCTACGATCTTTACATTAGATGTAATCTCAGATAAAATAAATTAATAAAAAAATTGTAGTCCTGCATCCATGCGCGACCAACGCGCAAAATCGATAAATACGAGCCATAGAAGTACATAAAGCTGAATTCTTCTGGCAGTTTTAAACCTACATAAAAATGTTTTATTATTGTTTTAGCATTTTCCACGCAGTATCTTAGTAAAGATCTGAAAACCAGAAAAAAACATTTGGTCATGTTGGCATCAGGCAGGACTGTTAGAGATGGATGCCTATAACATTGATGAAATCACCCTGGCGCATAGGGTAAATATACCAAAGATTTGGCCGGTCTGTTAATGGTCTCGGTAGCATAATTGGTAGTGCAGTCGCCCGGTTTGCGAAAGATGCAGGTTCGAGTCCTGCCTGATGCCAACATGACCAGACGTCTTTTTCTGTTTTCAGATCTTTAGTAAAGCCACATTAAAATCTATAATACTCCTCACTTTTCCTTGATTGTAAATTTTTGAGTATTGCAAATTGCCAACATTATAATTTCTTGCTTTCAGTATGTTTTTCAGTATTTTTTAAAAGTGAGCTAATAGCTGCTTTTAGCACACGTCCTAGGAAAACGTGATACTGAATAAAATGTACAAAACCACATTAATGAGCAAAAGTTTTATTGGTATGGCATCTCGAGTCTACAACAAGCTTCCAGAGCACACACAGGAACTGTAAACTAAAAACTTTAAACTTTTACTTTATTTTAGTTCGTGCAAATGAGTACCACTATGGATTGAACTGTTATTTTTAATTGTTTTTTTTCAGTTAATAGTGAATTATCACTTAACTTAGTTAAACGTAATGTTTTAACTATGTACGGTCAACGGCATGTCAAACTACCCACTTCCGGTCAGCCCTCCTTGCTCTGTTGTAAAGAAATGTTATTTGGCAAGAGCTGGATAAAAAACTTAAATTAGTAGCCTAATGTGCCGATCACTGTACCCATGATGACGAAATGAATAATTTATCATTTTTTATCTGGCCGTAAGGATCATCTAATGGGTAATTTCAGCTTAATTTTATCAACAGTAAGTAGTAAGACAGGCTTCATGTTGCCTAAGTCCATGCCTACCTCGGCATTCAAACAAAAATAACTGAATTCTTTATTAAAAATAAATTTAAAAACCAGCTTTATGTACCTTGCGATCCCTAATCTGCAAACATTTATCAAAATAAAAAACCGACGTTAAAACAAAATTGTAACTGAAAAAATATGCTTTTTCATCCATTCTTTATAAAGTCTCTTTGCAGATTCTTAAAGCTCCACTTCCCTTAAAACAACATCCCATAATTCACACGAAAAAAGGAAACACGTCGGAATTCATAAACAAACACGTCGGAATTCATAAACAAAATTCACACCTGAGATCCGTAGAATTATACATTAAATCTTCTTCACTCCTCGCTTCGGGCGTTTTAAAAACCCTCCGACCTTACGCAAAGCATTAATTAAAGAGAATGAGCCTAATTTAGGGTTTCGCCTTTCAAGCAAATTGAAATAAACGCCAACTTTTAATCAGGGAATGGGAAAGCGGTCGTCCAACTCTTTGCTTGCGGAAGTTACCCATTGTGGTTAACGCCACGAAAATAATGATCTCTATGGGAGAAGGCTTCGATTTTTCGAAGGTCAATCAAAGAGTATTGTTGCCCAGTGGTTAAACACTCTGGATCGGAATTCCAGTGGTTTGGCGTTAAAATATGGCTGGAACAGCCGCTTTGTGTTCATTGTACGATTTGCTAATTCTCTGGTCTGGTGAACAACAATAAAAATGCAAGCAACCAGGATAGCGGCAGGTTGGGTTTGAATACACTCGATAAAGTGTGTGGGTGCTAAATTTTCCGTTCATCGTGACGGCAGAAACCAGTGTGAGGGAAAGAGTCGTGGCCTATGTTATGTTATGTCAATCAAAAATTAAACAACTGTAAACTTTGTTCAAATCATATTTCAGTTGATCCTTTTACTATTTAATTGCTGCACATAAGAAACATACGAAAATGATTTTGTTCAGTACTGTTATAAACCCAAAGTGTGCCGCAAAAAGCAAGTAAGTATAGCTCAGCTCAACTTTTGTTCAGTAAGCAATAGGCAGGTTTTTAAATGTTGCCAGATAGGTGTCTTGACAGAAACGGTATCTGAAAAAACATCAAACGCAAATTATGTACAGTAGCTACGAGACACCCCTCATTTCATTACAGGGTAGACAGAGAACACACCTTCCCACTTGCTACGATACTGACACACGTTTTGCGCTTCTTCCACTATCATTAATCCTTCCATACACTCTCCTCGGTTTTATGGGAAGGTATTCTTGACTTGATCCTTTCTGAGGACATCTTGAACTTGCCCAAAAATCGTTCTTCAAAACTTTTCAATACCAAAAACCATTTTTTCCATTTCAAAAAAACATATCGGCATTTACTGGACTTATTTTATACCGATATTTTCACTTACTACAGTTTTACAAAACCAATTAAAATGTTTGGTATCGCGTAGAGATGATGCCAATGATAGAATGCAATTAATTTTTGGTGATTCTTAGGGATAGAAAGGTCTAATTGCTTTAAGGTAATAAAATCATAATGTAGTAAAGAAGAGCATTCAGTATTACGAATCACCTCCATCGTCCTTCAATAAATTGCTGAATGTAAGTTCTTCAAAAGATAGGGACCTCTTTTAACACCTCGATCTGTCTAAATAGATGTCTGATTAGAAATGTCCTGAAGACTGGCTGGAATAATTTATTTCAGTTAATTAAAAGGAACGAGCCTAATTAAAGTTGCGCCTTTCAGCTAATTGAAATAAACGCCAAGTTTCAATCAAAGAATGGAATTAGCCCTTTGACGTGTTTAGACTTAAGCGACCCTTACTCGCTCCTTGAGTAAGACTAATGATATTGCTGGCGTAAGTAGGCACTAATTCTAGAGTCTTCACTTTAGTGAAGAAATAAAGTTCATATTAACACATACGACTTTATCCCAGGCGGGGTAGTCAGAGGCACACTGTTTATTGCCGTCATGATAAACGGAACCATCAGAAGCCCACATTTCGCCGAATGAATTTTAACAAATGTAGCGTTATACGGGTTGTTTGGGTTTTTAATGGTGTTTTCCATCACCGGAGAGGCGACACAAAGTAGGTGCTTCGGCCACATTTGATCTCGGTACCACAGTGACTTGTAACTACAGTAATACTATAGTTCAATTCGGTAACACCGAGTTCCGACGGAGAGAATTCAACCACTAGGTTACAATGCTCCGGATTTAGACTTGAGTGGTGAATTTCTATGAATTCAGTCTTAGTGGTCACGTGATTGGCGTTCCATTTTGATTTTCAGGTAGAAATAATTATCTACTAGCACACAATTATTCGCGTGGGTGGACCTAATGCCATCTAAGTAAATTACGTTGCATCTGCAATGTCTTGTTAACGCACACAAACACATGTACATACATCATTATATATAGATTTCACACACACATAGACAGATAGAGATAGTCTTTTCACGAATGAAACTAAAGTGCAATGATTTAAGTAATTATTTTGTATTATGATAGGCTACAATTATAGTATATTCGCGTTAAGAATGCAGTAATATTTTAATTTAATTCCGTTACATACAGAAAAACTCAGGTACAAAACCGTTGCGTTTGAAAGATTGCGTCCATGTGGCCACTGTGAACTTGACTTTTAATTAGGAAGGATTTGATTAGTTAGAGGATGTGCTAGGAAGAAGGAAATGAATGAAATCACTGCATTCTTAACGCGAATGGACTATAGATACATTTAGATAATATATCGAAGTCAACTATTCCGCGTACCTCTATTTTGCGAGCTTGTAGCGATGGTCTGTTTTTCAGATTGCATTCAATCAATTCAACCGCTTTGCACTAACTGGTAGTTAGTAGACGACAGGGTCCTAATATGTTTAACATACCCGATAATTTCAATAGAGTTACAACGGTACGTCCAGCTGTTTCAGATAATTTTCTAGAATAGTTGTTAGGTGACAAAGAGGCAACAATGTCCAAATCTGTGTTTCACCAGTGATGACTGAAACACGAAATACATGGCCAAAGTAAACCACGTCCAAATTCAATTGGCAAAGTGTGGGCAGCTGAATGTTCCGTTCGCCATGCGAGCAATAGTTATTGTTCCTATGACTACCCCATTTGGGATATGAGCGTGAGCCTATTAGCCTATGTTAACATAAAAAATATTTAATTGTTTATGTTAAATTTAAATTTATACATAAATATATTATATTTCGGAAGTTAAAGTTACTAAATAACCTAAATACCTAGTAGCTACTCAAATTATATCCCGTACTAAACAGAATTATCAAGGGTTAAGACTAAAAATAATTAGCAATGCTGCGTTTGTACGGCTTTTGTATAAAGTTTAGCATTTGTGGATTTATTTCTAAGTGCGATCATTTTAAAAAGAGAACAACCTAGAATCATTATTTCCGTGACTTGTTTATTATTTACTCTAAAAAATATTTTTCATCTCAATTCTCTAATGGCAGAGCAAAGACGGCAGACATCTTTTCTATACTTATTCCCATTTCCGATGAGAAAAAAATATTCGACCCATTTTCTCGAAAGCACTTTTCACTGAGTCCGTCAGAAACTTTTGCTGTAACGAAATTAATTTCATTGTTGGTCCCGAAGGTACTGTGCCTCTTCGGTCCACTCAGAGTGCCTATAGAAAGAAGTCGTGTTTTCAGGAAATCGGAGCTAGTATGGAGGGTCGATCGCTGGAAATCTGGCGTTCGGAATTATTGTTCGGTAGAGGACCAGCCACTTCAGAGGAATTATATGAGAATTGTTATTACATTATAATACACCCATAAGTGAATAAAAATATTATAAAATTTTATGGAGAAATTGTACCTCACGTAAGATGCCCGATTTTGTTTTCTTCAGAACTGGGAGTTGTGGCGTGCTTTGAGAGAGGCCCATGTCCAGCAGTGCATTACTACAGGCCATGATGTACCTTACGTTTGTTCTGTCCGAGACAATGAAGGGTTGCTGTTTCACCTTTACCTCCTTACCTTTCACCATAACCTCAAGTATTAGAATTAATGCTGAACAATCCATTAAAGGGTATACAAACTACAGTCCGTTCGCGTTAAGAATGCAGTATTTTGTAATTGAATTGCGTTATACACATCAAAACTCAGGTACTAAACCGTTGCGTTTGAAAGAATGCATTCAACTAGGCACTGTGAACTTGGCTTTCTAATTAGGAACGATTTGATTGGTTAGGGAGCTTGCTAGGTCGAAGGACAAGAATGAAAACATTGTATTCTTAACGCGAACGGACTTTACTTCTTTATATTATCCATGAGAAGTGCTACGTAGCTACTTAATGACGCAACACCATATTTTTCAAAAGTTGTTTCTCTGTTTATTTATATTTTAACAAGTTGAGCCGACAGACGTTGTCCTGTCAAACGAATGAAGTATTCGTCAAGTTTTCCCAAGTTAGTGTGAAAATACTTACATTTCTACAAGTCGCTGAGTGGGGCATTTCTTATGGCCTTCCCAGTTTGATGCATTTTCGCGTGTTTATTAAAACACATATATTTAATTTTACTTACTTTCTGACATCGTTTCAATTGGTACCTACTGTGTTCCGTTTCACAACTATTGAACATACGTAAATGCATATTCTGGAACACGGAGCACGAGTTGAAATTAAAATGTGGCTAAAGGAACGGGAAAACTAAAATTAATAAGAGCCTCACACCGTAAAAGCGACTTTTTGTCATTCGCTTTACGATGCGTTTTCACACGTATTTTTGAGTACCAATAAAGTTTTAACAATTTATTCTACTTAATATCAAACCTGTTTAAATATGCGATACATGAGTAATCTGCTCACAAATTCTTGTTATCTGGTTAGCTTTAAGTTTACAATGGTATGAAAAGAAGTGCTTATATTATGATTATAACTTTCGACGCTGATTTTAGTCTGATTTCACAGTGACATTCTTTACCTAAGTATTATAAATAATTAGCTTAGTATCGTGTTATCATAATTTTATCATGTTTGTTTTCAAGGTTAAACTTTAAGTTTCTGACGCCTCATAAATACTGTGTCTTGTGGAGTATTTTGGAAAAAAAGAAAAAGATTTTTGCTTTGGATATAGAAACCAAAGAAGACCAAAATGCCCATGAATGCGTTCCACTGTACTGTTTGTTTTCATACTTATCTAATCAATGAAATAATATGATTGAAACGTTAATAAAGTTAGAACATACAAAAGAAAAAAGAATATACCTGCTCTTAACAGCTCATGACCTTATCGAAAACAACCTGTCGCCATAATGGACGTGACATTCACAAGCCCACATTTCGCCGCCGTTGCTAATTAGTGTTTCCATTCCAATGCTTAAATAACTAGTTACAATAATTATGAGAGCTTCAAGAAGATATTCTCGAACAAGATACATCCTCCAAGAAACAAAATACAAAGCCTAAACGCGTAAGACCAAGTTCGTATTATCTCCAGTTAGCTCCCACATTTTCATACATACCCTTATTAAGTTACACGTTTAACGTCCCGAGTTAGAAGTTGTTGACTCCCTAAAAGGCCTCCGGCTGAGCCCATGATCAAAAGTAAGAACAAACATAAGTATTTACTTGATATTTAACTTGGACAATGGGAAAAACGTTTCACAAATATACATTCTGCGTCTCGATGAACTCTTGCCGCGAAATTTTGCGCGCGGCGGAACGAAACTTTTGATTGTTGGTGGCAAATATTTGGGCACGGGTCCCATAATTTTGGACGATCACTGAGCACGGGGTGTCGTAATAGTGAAACTTTGGATTGAGTTGGTTCGTGTACTGGGAATTGTTTGTTTGAACTACAGAATTATAATCATTTAGTCCGCGTCAAACCTCTCATTTGCGACTTAAATATCTCATTACATAAAAAAATTGGATAAACTTTATTGCACAAATAAAATCATATAAACAGTGACTAAAGAGACTTAAGTCTCTAATTTGAGCGATCTTTACGAAATCACATTATATACATTAGATTCATTTGTTTGTCTTTGATTATTTGGGATCAATCTTTTGAAAATAATGCAATCTGTTACATTAATTTTTGTCTGTTCCTTTACGTTAAAGGAAATTTGACTTATCCGGAATTGCGCCGACCCTAAGTAAGTAAGTAAAGTAAGTACCTAACTATTCTTAACACGTAAATGTACAACTTGGGCGGTTTTATCGCTAAAAAGCGATATCTCTTCCAAACAACCCAAGGGTAGAGGAAAGTTGATGAGACCCTACAGTTGTCAAACCATTCAAATTTGAACTTTAAGTTGTAAGACGTACTTTTTTTTGTAATTTTCACATTATGAAAAGGGTCTTTAAGTTGACGCTGTGTGTGTTTAAGTATATACTACTTCAATGTTTTACTGGTATGAGCTATTTGAATAAAGATTAATTTGATTTGCTCTATCCATTCCGGCAAATAGCCGTTATTTGAAACACGAATATCTAAATGGATGTTTGAAACACAGCTCCAGGCATTGCCACTCCGCTTAGCTCTGGTGGAAAACAGTCCTAGTCAAGAAAGATTGAGATGATGAAAGTGGAACAAAAGAAAAACATAAGACAGATAGAGCCTCAAGGTGAAGATATTCCAAATAGAAATAACAAACGGTGTTTTTGATACTGATATCAGCAATATATCAATGAATTAAGTTCTGCCTTCACAAGCACTATTACATCAAACTCAAAAGCCATTTCATGTAGATACATTCTCATAAGTATGTAGTTGTTAATATACATACAAAATAAGTGTAAGTACAAGAAACATTATATGAATACTAATATGATAGATTTGAAGATTGATTCTACCGAGAAGATTCAACATGTTTACACATACTTAAAAATACTTGATAGTGAAAAATGTACAGAAAAGCAGTTTATCTTATGAAACCCTAGGCTCATTTCCATCATCTTTGACATTAATACAATATAGTTTATTTTTGGATTTGTTAAAGAGCCAAGCCAGTTTTTCGCATCAACAAAACGCACAGTTCAAATAAAGCAAAACGTACAAAACAATACAATACAATTAGCGAACAGCTTAATGCTTAAAGCTCTCAGGGTTACAGTTGTTACATCAAAGCAAACGAATTAAGTTAAAAAGCAACCCCTTGGTTCACAAATCAAGAGTCAATTTCACAAAGCCCTAACCGTGTCATTCAGAATTATGACATTAGGTGAAACGATACTGAAGGTTGTAATGAAAATCTCAGGACTCAAGCCGCTTATTATGTCGGTATACGTGACATGGGTACCAATATTTCAACGCTCATAGCTCGATTGAATCGATTGCCTTATCCGGGTCAAACGTTTCTCGCCGGAAAAGGGTAAAAAATAACCTCAAATTCTAATTTCATGTCTTAGAATACGTTTAGAAGACGTGTTTGAAGATTTCGTTTCGGAAACGGGTCAAGATTTGGAAGATGGATGGAAGCGATGGTTTTTCTTTGTTTGCAAAATTAAACACAGTATTAATATAATATTACTGATTTATTGTTTCATACATATTTCCTTTTTTTTTTCTTATAAGAATGGTTGGAGATCTTAGGGTGGTTTGATAATTCCTGACGGTAAGACCACTAACCTTACACCCATCCAACAATTTGCACTGAGCCCGCCTGTTGGAGTATAGCTCGGGACATCTCATAGTTCAGGCTTGTGCCCAACAGTGGGACGAATAAAGGCTGTGATTTCTATTTTGGTTTGTTTAAAACTCCTATTAGCTCCTTACATCTCTGCTCCGCAAAACGGGTTTAACAACTCCCCGGAGTAAAAAGTGCTGGTTTAACCCGCACAAACCGTGAAAAACTTCCAAATGTGCAATGTTTTGGCGAAGTTGCCAAGCACCTAAAGACCGCGTTCCCTCTTGGTTGCCAAAACATAACAACCAACTCTATGAATGTGTAAGTAGGTAAATAAGAATGCCCTAATTGGAACCATCCTTCGTTAGCACGGTTCATTCTCATTTGTGTTGAGAGGTCCATGTTATGTTAATATGGCTTCAGCTCGTCCGTTAAATAGGGTAAAAGCGACAGTTCTTGACTGATACAAATAGAGGCTTAATCCAGCGATTGAGCGTGAACTATGGGCGTCGTTACACGGATCCAGTCGGATAATAGTCTTTCTTTGTCGCTAATGTTCCATAAAAGGAGCGTCATGGCAGTCGATAGGGTTCAGACCAACAATTGTACCTTTCGCCACATTGTAAAACAATGGAGGAAGCATCCATTTGGCGACGCTGAATTTTGAATAAACCACTTCAGTGGGCGTCGAAAAACGAAATGGCTGACGTAATGGTCGCTTTGTTGTTTCTGTCCGTTAAAATATGCAAGCTTCACTATTCAGTTTGTACAGAACGATTGTCTCAATTTATTCATTTCATAACAGCGTTTTAGACAATTTTGATGAGAAACTGAGGTTTGGACACTACTGCAAAGTAAAAGTAAAGTAAAATATAGTTTAAGTTTTATTCAAGTCTTTTTATAAAACTATTGGTCAAGTTTGTCCAGAAGAGCTCTTTCGGGATGAATTTATTTTCCGTGAGTTTCATCAGTCATTCTGTGGTGCACACCATAGAAATCTCCTTAGGGTCTTTGAAAATGTAGACCTAGGATTAAAACAGTTCACCAGCGTTAAGTGTTGCGAAGATCATAACAATGTTTTATAAAGGCCTATGTTCAGCAGTGGACGTCATGTGGCTTATGATCCTTTAGGTAAAGAATCGCTCAATTATTAATTGTTCTCTTTAGAAAATATTATGTTGAAATAAATGCATATAAATGCATGAAATAACAGAAAATGATAAAGATCATTTATTTTTAGGTGTCCAATAAATGATTTTGTTTTGTAACATCAGCTGTATACAATCAATTTGAGTGTATTTTTTGCCTAAATTTTCAAGCTCGTGTTTTCTATTCAGGCCGGATTGTCGGTTTACTCGTGTGTAGTATTTTCAATTAAAAAACATTTTGTAAATATTCAGATTATTCCGCGTAGAGTCCAATTTCGTGGAAAAATGGCATAATAGATATTTAAAATAAATTCATTTTAAAACGGTAAACGCTCTATACATATTCGAACATGAAAATATGACGATGCTGTACCATTTTCACATATGCTTTTTCAAACACACAAAAAAACAATTGCTTTCATTTCTACGTCTCACTGCTGGGCAGAGGCCTCCCCTCAACTACCTATGAGGTGGAGCGAGCAATACTCGTACTCTCGAGACCACTGAGGATTCTGAGGGTTATGTGAAGGTTATTGCTAAACCTTACTGACAGATGTTACTAAGCCATCCTAAGGCTCCGGAGCTTAACGACTGACATCTAGCGAGGTTAAACAGCGACTGCTCAAAGTGCCTTCGGAAGCACAGCGGTGGCCGAAACAAAAACGAACGATGTCACACAATCCTATTCAAAAGCTTTTTTTTTAAATATATAAACGAAAACCACATGTCATACAAATAGGTCTAACCTATTTCACCGTTCATGCGTTTTGTGTTAACCTAACTGATATCTCATTTCCTTGTTTCCTTCCCGAATTTCCAATTCACATCCTGTAAGAGGATCGTAAAATATTTATTTGCTAGTAAAATATCATAATAAAAACAACACCCAGGCCGTGTAGATTTTCGTATGATGAAATTTCTTCGGAGTTAGGGTTGTAAAAATGAGTATCTACATCAAAGATAAATTATGTATGTGAATTTTTGGATATTCTTGATAAATTTCTTGATAAACACGCTGTAAAAAAGGAAAAAAATATGTATTAAAACCAAACCACTAGAAATAAGTTGTTTCTGAATTCGATTTTCTAAATTACTTTTTTTTGCTGGTTCTTCTCAATACGGTCATATTTTTTCGATCCGGTGGAATTTTTTGTAAGTATATTACAAAAAGGTAGTTTATAAGGTTGCATCCAATATTGTGTAGGTATTTTAAATAATAAGATTTTTGTCGATTTCAAAGTACCCTGAAACCAGTCTGTTCGAATAAAGATAATTTTGTTTCGGTTTATTAGTTTACAAGGGAAGGGAAAACTCTCGTTTGTCGTTTGTTCTCCATTCAATTTATTTATTATTCCTAAAAAAAAATTGAAATATGAAACTTTTTTATGTCAATAAATACAAAGCACGATTACGGCTTTTCCTTCACGGGGTAGGCAGAGTCAGTATATTTATTTCCACTTACTACGATCGTGACATAATTCCTGCTTCCACCTTTGATTAGAATCTCAATAATCCTTTGATTACAGTTATGTTATTTTAATGTCACCCGTATTTAATTGTATTTTTTTAACAGTCGTGAGGTCCAGATATGGGGTTGACAAGCACAGTAATTGAGAACTACTTTGCTGGTCAATCTCATTTTCAAGGCCTGCATAAATGCCTTTTCACGCCCCGCTGAAAAAACCCGGGATTGTAGGGAGAAGGAAACACATGCGCTGGAAGAGCGTTCCACGTCTGGATAGTACGACACAGGAACGAATCACCAAACCTTTTGGTGCGGGCCGACAGTCGCTGGATCGTGTGTGGATGTTGACGCAGACCAGCGCGTGTGGTGCGGGAGTGGAAGGGTGAGGACGGGATCAGTTGGAACAACTCTTCAGAGCATTCGCCGTTGTAAAGGCGGTAGAGGACACTCAACCTGGTAATGTCTCTACGCAGTTGGAGAGGCTCCAGAGCCATAGTTGCCTCTGGGCTACCAATGATGCGGATAGCGCGTTGCTGCAACCTGTCGAGAGCTTCTAGCAAATACTTGGCGGAACCGTCCCAGAGATGAGAACAATATTCTACACACGAGCGAACTTGTGTCTTATACAAAAGACAGAGCTGCTCAGGCGTGAAGAATCGTCTCACTCTGTTCAGGATTCCAAGTTTACGGGATGCTGTTTTGATAACGCTCTCGATGTAGTCCCGTTGGTTGAGGTTGCTGCGAACATCCATGCCAAGGATGTTAAGGCCATCTTTCACTGGCAGTGGGGTGTTCTGAAGAGTGGGATGGGAAAGGAAGTGTTAGTAATGTTGTGAAAAATGTTTTTTTTGCAGTAATTCAAAAATGATTTTCATATCCAACTGCTTAAACAGATTTGATTCTATATGGCATGTTAATAAATTGCTGATTGCATGTCTTTTCCAAATCCAAGCATAAACCCCAAAGCGCTTTCAATTCCATTCTACGCCCAAACAGTTAATTAACCGGTAGCAGTACCAGCGGTCCATTATGATTCATCAAAGGCCTGATCGTCGCATATGCATTTTATAACGTACGTCGCAATCCCGCGCATCAAACCCGCAGACGGAATGCTGCAAATTAGTTTCCGCGCAATTTCAGAGCCATTGTTCGGATACACGCGCGGGCTAAAGAGGCATGATTGAGGATTAATTTAGCAACCACCAAATTAATTGCGCTTATGTCAGTTGCATTTTTTTTTACTCTAGCAGTGAACTGTAGCGAAAAAAGCCCCTTAGCTTGCACAAACATTATGAGATCACAAATAGAATTTCTTTATTTACCTTTTCTTCTTCTTTTTTTAGATTTATGACTGGCTACACTTTTTCTGGATTACTCATCTCGGTTTTTGGGTACGGGGCTGAAAACACTCTCAACTAAACATGATTGGCGGAGGAGAAGTAAGGCTTAGGCCCAGTTGTGGGATTTAAATGAATTAAACAGAAATAGAAAAACCCTTTATTTGCTCGTCAATGCAAAAAATGATTTTCATACCCAACTGTCTAAATAGATTTGATTCTATACGGCATGTTAATAAATTGCTCCACATTGCATGTCTTTTCCAAATCCAAGCATAAACCCTAAAGCGCTTTCAATTCCATTCTACGCCGAAACAGTTAATTAACCGGTAGCAGTACCAGCGGTCCATTATGATTCATCAAAGGCCTGATCGTCGCATATGCATTTTATAACGTACGTCGCAATCCCGCGCATCAAACCCGCAGACGGAATGCTGCAAATTAGTTTCCGCGCAATTTCAGAGCCATTGTTCGGATACACGCGCGGGCTAAAGAGGCATGATTGAGGATTAATTTAGCAACCACCAAATTAATTGCGCTTATGTCAGTTGCAATTTTTGCAGTGAACTGTTGTGCCCGTGGCGCTGATGTGACAGTGATTGGCGACGATCGCTGTTGTAAAGCAACACACGCTGGGTCGGAAATGAGATGGGTGATCCTGACCGAAATTTAGTGATGTATTTTTCGGGCATCTCCGTGCTTCGGAAGGCACGTTAAGCTGTTAGTCCAGGTTGCGTCTTTAGATGTCAGTCGTTAGGCCCAGAGGCCTAAGGGCGGCTTGATAAAATCTAGCATTAAGGTTGCTCACTAACCTTACACCCGTCCAACAATCCGCACTGAGCCCGCGTGTTGGATTATGGTTCGTTCCACTTCATAGTTGAGGTGAGGCCTGTGCCCAGCAGTGGGACGTATATATAGGCCGTTTATGTTTATGTCAGTGAAATGTAGCAAAATAAGGCCCTGAGCTTGCATAAACATTATACTCGAAAGATCACAAATATAATTTATTTATTTATTTCTTTATTCTGCTAACAAACCGTCCGTAATTCGGAACAATGTGACTTTAGACTGGCTACACTTTATCGGGATCAGCCATTTCGGTTTTTGGGCAAGGGGCTGAAATCACTCTAAACTAAACGTGCTAAATGGATAAAATAGAAATAGAAAAACCCTTTATTTGCTCATCACAAAAGAGACTAATTATTAGATTAGTCTCTTAATTGCAAAAGTTACATTTTTAGTGTTAAGTCTAGTCGGCATGTTGTGAGAGACTGGTGCCTGTGATAGGTTTCTGAAAGCACCTGGGTTACAAGTCACCCAGGGTCTCCCGCGAATTACCCTCGATTTGGGCAAGTGGATAGTGGATGGATGATTGAGATTAGGCAGTACCGGAAGTATATCATAACTTATTTGTTTCTTACCCTTCGTGTCCCACTGCTGGGCGAAGGTAATTTTATTATTTATAAAAAAAGTAGTCAAAAGAACACCTTATTTTTGTTTGAAGTTGAAAATTAGAAAAGCTGAGTTTATGTGACTTCTTTCAATTCTATGGTGTAATTTTGTCGTTAAAACTATAGTTATGAGCACTTGTGATTGTTATTTTCTTTTCTTTTTTGAATCAGAATGACACAAAAAGAGTTTAAAACCTGAAGTTTTTTATTGAAAACTATGCCTCCGACTACAAAAGTTAGTATGACAATAAAATCGTAAAGTCAGCATGCTAATAAAATTCGTCTGTTTGTTTCATTTTACAGCCCTGATTAATCATCGCTTTTATTGGCATTAAGCGTTTTTAAGTGAAGAAACTTCTATTAGATTCACATAAAACTTTTTGAAATTAGTAACTTCCCAGGAGTTCCTCTCGTGATAAATTTTATTTGAATTTGGCAGTAAAAGTTGGGGGATTCATCACGTAAAGTTCACGTTTTTGTCTTGGGGGCTTAATGTGGCAGGTGTTTGAAGTTAACAATACGGGAATCAAATGAGCTTGAGTTTTTCGTAGCTTTAGAAAGTAATTTCATTTTACCTTTTGTCAAATAAAAGGGCAATCTCAATTTTATTTAGGTATATATTTTGTGTAAAAATGACAAGACTATAAAGCTGAAAGGTTTCGATAAATATCTCAATTCAAATATTCGTTGATAAAACTTAATGCCCAAAGCATTAGGTAATGCGAAATGACAAAGTATGTGCCGTCAACGGCATGTCAGGTTACCCATTACACCCCCTCATGAGTTCTCGCCTTGGCGTGGCGAGGGTGCTTAGTACCGGTGGTAGGGTCAACCATCGGGAAGCGAAGAGAACTCAGGCGTGGCGGTGTGGTGGACTTGCCACCCACCCGCTGCAGCCCGCAAGGGCGACACGTGGTATTGCGGGGCACAATCGGTTGGTGGGGGCCAGTGATCTGAGGCTGTTCCCCCCTGTGCGTCGCGGCCCGGCCGGGCCGTACTGCCGGTTGCGGCAGCGGAGCTGCCCTTCGGGTGGCTCGTGGTTGCGGGCCCAGTAGGGTCTGCGTACGGTGGCCAGCTAATAGGCATTTAAAAGTTACTTAGTGGCGAGAATGACTTTCCAGGTTTAGCAAATCTAGAGCTGCGACGTATTCCCAACGTTTTCTTTCGCAGATATTTCCTTCCTCATAGCCACTATAACGCCTGATGTTTGATATCTTGAATGATATTAAGCCTGTCAACTACAGGGGGCAACCTCATTGATTGGTCAATAAGCTTATTGTCTAATCAGTAACGTTTGTCGCTTGATACATACATACATACATACCATCACGCCTCTTTCCCAAACGGGGTAGGCAGAGACCACTTTCTTTCCACTTGCTACGGTCCTGACACACACCTTACGCCCCCTCTACTTTCATGAGGCCTTTCATACATGATCGTCGGTCAAAGGTACTCCTGACCTGACCCTTGTTAGCTTGCGCTTGCGGAAATGGTAGAAACTTTGGGGTGGTAGATTCCAATAATAAAAGTATTGGTCTGTCTTTGTTACCATTACCGCTTGTTAGTAGGCTATGAGGTCGTTGATGACCACAGTTGTCATAGTCTTTGGTTCGTCCATGAATAAAACAACAAATTGTCATGCCGTATCCTTTTGTCAATTGCATGCCAAAGTGACTTTTTATCACATCAAAATACTAATGGCATAATTAATGTGTTTTTCAAATAAATAAATAGAAATGAATTGTTGTAACTGTTATTGCTTGCGCAATTGCTGTGTTAACTACTTAGGCGATACATTAAGGAAATGGAACAGCAAATGGGATGACTGTGATACAACTGACAAATTTCTGCTCTGCATTCCGATAAGACCTGGAACAGTGCTCATTGGCATTTTTGTTACTATCTACGGCTTGATTGGCGTTATCTTCTTCCTCTGCATTCTCACAAACCTGACTGAATACCAAATTGTGTACAATAAGAAGCAAGACTTGTTGATTTATCTCATAGTTTTCTGCGGAATTACTGGAAAACTCTTCGTGTTTGGGATTCTTCTTATAATAGGCGTTGCCACAGATAAGGAATTTCTCCTATTCATTTTCTTATGGAGCGCTGTTTTTCATGTAGTATTGACCTGGATGATGACTCTACCTATGTGTGTTTACTGTGCCTTCATCAACACAAGCTGCTTCCAAGGACAAGGAATGGGCACAGTCCTTGCTGGAATCATTCTGACTATAATTTACACTTCGGTATGGGTTTACTTAATGTTTGTTGTTAATAGCTGTAGAATAAACGGATAAGAATTTACTAGATGCTTACTTTACGTTAGCTTGTATGTATGATAGTAAATCGTTGAACAATTTGATTATTTGGTTCTTATTACTAGATTTTAACTCATCATCTCCATAATGATCGTAAGATGTCCATTGCTGAACCTAGGCCTCGCATAAAGGTGTATTCAAAAGCCAGTCGTAGGCCTGTATTTTCTGAAATCTTGTGACATTTAATTACAATTCAAAGCTAAAGTAATATTCTAGTATGCGGGCCTAAGTAACGAATTCATGAGCGACTTTGTGAACATAGCTCTACCTGCTTTAGAGCGATGTTAAGCGAAGCAGTATTATTCAACTGTACTGAACCAAAGCCAGACATCAGCATTTGCGTACCGAGCTGGTACAAAAAGTGTAAGTTAAGCTACTAATAAGCCTTATTCAGATATTATCAAGCCCCCTAAGGCGCGGGCTACACAAAAAAGACGTAAGACGTAGACGACGCGCAGATATAATGTGTCTCTTCCACGTCCCTTTCATAAAAAAATTATATAAGCTTCTCGATGCAAAAACATATAGCAGAGACAGGGCGCAAGCACCGACGCATACTCGTTTGCCCTTTTCGCTCCCCGTTCTCGTTTTTCCTGGGTGGCACGCACCTAATGCCTTACTGACTGCTAACCATAACCCTCGTAAAAAGGTGCGCAACAACTCCTAATCCTGAGCGTTCCACAATCAGTACTAGCCATGTGTCTACTAAAGTCATCTGTTTTAACGGCCTTCGGTCTTTCTAAACCCGAACAGTCCACTGCCACTTTAGAATGCTGATTCTGATGTATTATGCATAATTCAGAAATCAAACTTCGTCCTCGCAAATCACTCGCACCAGAGAACTAACTTCCGGGCTGGCGGCCAAGAGTTGATAGGTTTTGGGAAAATAATGTCCTTATGCAAATTAAAAGTGTTACCGCGAACAAGGGGTTGTGACGGGTGCGGGTTCGGAAGCTCGTTTTAACTTACTTTAGGATAATAAAACGAGTGGCTCTATTTAGATCGTTAACGTTGAGATAGGTCGTTTACTGGTTTAGGGCGCTCTGAAATGTGCTTTAAGCTTTTGAATTATATGGGAATGCTGATATCGCTCTTATTCAGCTTGGAATTATTTATAAGAATGCTTTATTTTATTCATTTATTTATGTATATTGCACGATAAGGTATATTATTAATGTTTATTGCACAAAAAGTACAATAAGCGGACTTGATGCCTATAGTCATTCTCTGCCATTCAACCATACCTTGCGGCGTGGCGTGGATAAAATATATCGAAACTAAATTCACAGAATAACAACATAACATACACATAATACATGATGTATACGTAATGTTGGCGGACTATAATATTAATAGGAAGTTAACCATAAAATTCAGTGTCAAAGTATCGATGGTTTTGAACTAAAATTCGATGTAGACTAAAAGGCCATCATCAGTGAAACTACCTGATCGAGTAACACCCTGAAACACTCATTGTGAGGAGGATAAAATAACATAGAAAAACTGCCAGAGTAAGAATCGGCCGACAAGATGTATTTCCAGGCTCCTGGCGGTTGGTTATTTTGTCTTACTGGCTGTCTCGACAGACTTCGTTCTGTTGTCAAACATTCAGTGTCACGTGACATGTAGGAACCAAATTGTGGGTTTTAACTATATTCCTAGCATTTTCTCATGCTTATTTATATTTTAAAAACAAAATTAGCCAAATTGGTCTAGCCGTTCTCGAGTTCTAGCGAGACTTACGAACAGCAATCAATTTCTATGTATAGAGATAAAACCAATAGCCAAGATAATACAATAATTTTCACCCTAAGCCCCTTGAAACCTCTGGTCGGTCGATTCTTACTTTGACAGAAAAACTGTTTTCTCAACATTACCTAATTTTTGACCTCCTTCTATTACTGTTTCATGGTGGTACTAGATCAAACCCAGTGAATAAATGAAATTGGTCTACAAGGCTTTGACGTTTTCATTGAATTACAGTACTGAGTGTGTTACAGTGTGGAATATTTTAATGATGATGTGATTTCTGCCTACCCCAAGAGACGTGAAAGGTATTTGAAATCATTAATGTGTTGTATGTTTTTAATTGAATATTATCTTAATGTGAAATCACGTATAGATACAATAAAAATCAATTGCCGAAACTTACTAAAAATACAAGTAAGATAAACGGACAAAATAAGCATGTACACTTTTATAATATCGCTTGTGTGGCAGAGAAAAGGTCCTGCCTGTCCAATAAATCGATTACAAACAGCAACAGCTTTGTATTAAAAAATGGTACAAGGTATATTTATGTAAATTAAAAGAGATACCTCTCGCAAACAACGGTTTGCGACCGCGTCGAGCCGGCGAGAGTTAAACGCCCGTTTCACTTTGCTGGGGGTCCCTTTTTATTAGGCAGAAAGGTTGACCTCAATAAAGAACTTATTTACGAAGGTCAATGATTACAGCTTCAATGTCATTATTATATTTTACTAAAATACCTAAACTAATACGTGTCTCGCCCAAATGTTTAGAATGATGTAGAATGCTTTTGCTTACACGGTATAGTCAACACAGAAACTATCTGGTTCCATAAAAAATACGAGGATTAATAAGATGTACCATGAGGTACATAAAATACCTGAAACTATACATAAATCGACAACGGATATTAGCCTAGCGTTCATTGTTCATGAAAATTTGTTGAGTATTTACCCCCGACGTTAAAATAAACAAACATTTGAAGGAAAATTCAAACTATGTTATTTCTCGTTTACAATTCGTTAACAATGCAGTGCAATTTTACCAAAACAATTATCGTACCTAGTTGCTATTTTTTATAACTATGCGTAGATTAACAAAACAAATGGGGCAAATCGCCTAAAATCTGTTTTTTTTTAAGGTGAAGTTTTGTTATAATATTAATCTCGGCTCAAACTGATTGAGCCGAGATTAATATTATAACTGAGCCAAGAAAACTCATAACAGGCCTCAGGGGTATGGAAAATATCCTTCCTTGCTTCCTTGCACCTTTCTGGGCAGGATAGCAATTCGGACCCCACGGCTGCTCTCCATCAGGTGAAGTGAGGTTATCTTGGTGACCACTATAAAATAGACGGCTAAAAATGCGCTTGTCCCTGGCCCATAAGTGGAAAAATATTAGATAATAACACTCAAATCACTGTGTTAACCCTTGGTTAATCTGGTGCCTAAATATACTTTAATTTATCTGGTGGAGTCCATGGGACTCCAAACATTTTTTTGGTTCAAATAAAACAACATAATTACAGATAGTAACAAAATTCATTATTTATTTGAGTTTCAATTAATACTCTATCAGACTATCGAATTAGATTTCGGTATTTATAATCATTTCAGTCTTTAACAATAGAAACAAAATTAGCTTCTTAATTTTACTAACAAAAAGTAGTGCGAACTTCTGGGTACCATAAAAAAAATAAACTTTAGTTTATTTCAACTTTTCACTTATGAATAATTATAACAATATAGTGAAATTATAGAAATAAAATAAAATGGTTAGTGTTTTAAAAAGAATAAAAAACGTGCAGCAGTTGTGGCAACGCAATGGTCAACATTTTTTTCTAGTACAGCCTAAGCATACTGGCTTTTTACAGTTATGACATAAATATACAGAATTGCTATGACTCGAAGGTATGATCTGTCATGATTCAGATCCGAAGGTATGCACTTATCTTCGAACTCGGAGAGCGATTCCGCAGGCATATTATTTTGAAGCACTTGGAACGGTTCAGATTCTTTGTCAGACTCCGAATCTTCGTCGTTTAGCCATTATTTAACATTATTTATAATGAATTCAGCATTTGGTTAAGCTAAATACATTATTTTGCAATTTTGTAGCCTAAAAAAAAAAATTGTATCATAAAACTACAAAAATACAAAGTAATTGAATTAGTGAAAAAGTTACACAAACGCTCTGGTGGAGTCCCGTGGACTCCATGAACTTAATAACTCACCAATAAATAAGCACACATGCACGTTCTTCCGCTCCCGCACGCAGCGCGCTATTGTAGAAAGGTACTGAGACGCATGAACTTTTAAGTGATATAATAAAAAAAATACAAAGCTTTGAAAATCGTGTGGAGTCCCTGGGACCTAACAGATAAATTAAGGGTTAAAGATAAACCAATAATAATATGCTAAAGGTATTCCATGGAACATGGACAGTAAAAGCAAATTTGACTGACTTACTTACTCATCAACTCACAGTCAAAACTAGTTTACCTGAAAGCTTGAAAGTTAGTTCAAGGGTTTCTTCATCCCCTTCATGAGTTCTCGCCTTGGCGTAGCGAGGGGGCTTAGTACCGGTGGTATCTATAGTGGAGCCGCCAGGAAGCCAAGAGAACTCAGACGTGGCAGTGTGGGGACTGGTCACCCACCCGCTGCGGCCCATAAGGCGACACGTTGGATTGCGGGCCCAGTGGGGCTTGAAAGCGCCCTGAGGCGCATGGTGGGCCCCGGCGCACAATCCGTTGGTCCGAGCCTGTGATTCGAGGCCGATCCCCCCAAGCTTAATTGCAATTTCTCTTGAAGAAATAAGTTTTCATTGCTTGAATTTTAGTTTTTAAAGTTTTTATTTTTTTCTTGTTAAAATCATTGTGATTTACAAACGAGGTTGTTCTAACTTTAGTTCTTATGTATTGTTGTTGTCATCAGTGTATGCATGCTCACAATTCCGAATGTTTAACTTCAGCATATTGTTAGAGTAACCTTGTTGGTAAATAAATAAATAGGGGTGTGAAAACTGCACGCAGACGAAGTAGCTTACTAATAAATAATGATTATTAAGCTTCTGAAACACCGGGCAGATGTGTGCGCAGGAATAATATTTCGCTACCAACAGTATTTGTTTTTCTACAGTTTACAAGTATCAAAATCAATCCGTTGCTACCAGTATAAATAAGGTCGAATATTGAAAGACAAACTACTAAACTGTCAGAGCTTTAATTTCACTGCAGTCTCAGTTTAGCCGCTTGAGCGAAGTTCTCTCCAGCGCAGGCACAGTATAAACCATACAGCAGGCTATCTAAGGCCGCCCGCCGAGTTATTAGCCTAGCGTGCACACAGACACGCGGCACAGCCCGTCCGTACTGCCGCCTCCCTATGCCTCCCTATTTTATGCTAGCGTGTGCGTGAAATCGCGTGTGCGTGATATCGCGACACGGCGCGCGACGCTCACGCACCCATTCAAACCGAGAGTGGCACGTTTGTATTTAGATATTCTACTGTATGGTTTATACTGTGGCGCAGGTTTACGTATTTTTATACGAAGCGTCCGAGCGTCCTCAGAGTGAGGTGGGATTTAATAGCACTTAGGTTGATAGTTTTTGTTGTACTCCGTTAATCGCTTTAGCTATGAGACGCAGGCAGCTTTTTACGCTTGAAGATTTTTACTTCGAGTGCGGATTGAAAGTATATTTAGTACTTGGGAGTTTCGTCGGTTGGAAGTTTTTGAATTCATTCTATAAAAACTCGGACATTTTTATATTAAAATCATCTGCAACAAACTGAGCAGAGATGAAGATATACTTTGGGTGTCAGAGACTGATAGACAAAATATCCAGATACAGAACAAATAGGTTCATTTGTGTCATAAGGATTTGCTGTTTACATGAATGTTTGTTCTGGGTGGGGATCAAAGCCACGAACTCCGTTAAAGGCTGGACCTCTACCCATTTACCCATTGAGCCTTCAGGCAAGTCAATAAGTAGTCGGTATATAGTAATTTGGAATGAATAGCCATGTAACTCCCTTTATATAACACCAGCAAAACAAGAACGAGGTTTCAAGGATCTCGTGGTTCTTAATAGCAGTTGTCTTTAACATGTCTTCAGGGGAGGTAGTGATAATATCTGCTTTGTATCAAAAAAAAAACTACTTCATTTTCTATCGTTTTAGCTGTCATTACTGTTCATTATTTTTAATTTACAACCAACCAAACATACAGATGAGAAGCTCCATGTGAAGTTGCTGGGCACTAGTGCCTGCCTCCAGCCCCTTCACCAGAACCCCTAGAGGACAATGCTATAATACTCTTTAATCTTTGCAAGTTGATGAACTCAGAATACACCTGCCTGATGCTGCCCTTTACATAGTTGAAAATGAGCCTAGGATGGCCCGTGTGAATGTGAGGTTGGCAATCTTAAGATGTTATCTGAACTCCCTTACACCCTTAATCCTCTTTACGTTCCAAGTGTCTGAAAACATTTAATCTGGCCTAATGAGATTGGAAGTAAAGTCCATTAGAAGAAGACGCTGTTAACAATATTCCACACCTTTTCAGAGCCATTTTCTTATGAAAATAAATAATCTCACAAAGCGAAGTAGTGTTGAGAGCAAATTAGTTTCGCGGAAATGTACGTAAGTGAGCCTTTTCATTCGCTTTGTGGCCATGAAGATAATTTAAGTACCACTTTTATGATGAAACAACATTTAGAGTTTACTCATCTATCAGACTCTCATTTTTGCAAAAAAAAAACAATAACCGCATGTAAAATATATAAAAAACCTTATCCGTACATTTCTGGTGGCCTTGACAATAATAAAACCTATCTTATATTTCTTTAAACTTTCATGGTCACTAACATTTAAATCATTTAAAACGGGATTGCTACCATGTACCTTTTTTGTTATGAGTTTCCGATATTTCGGCACTGTTACAAGCGCCATGGTCACGGGGAACTGGAGATGGCGCATGTAACAGTGCCGAAATATCGGAAACTCAAAACAAAAAAGGTACATGGTACGAGGGTGGATTGAAAAGTTCGCGGCCTAACACATAAATACTTAAACTATTTTAATGTAACTGACCTCATTCGATTAGTTTACTCTCTGGTTGTCAAATTGTAAAATTTTATCGCAATGGCATTAACTGTATTTAAATTATACTGAATTTTGTGAGCCTTTGTGCAGCTTTTTTAAAGAATGGACAAAATTGAGCAACGTGCGGTCATCAAATACCTGTTTAAAAAAAAACTAACTCCAAAAGAGATTCACGAAGATATGTCAACAACATTAGGGGAATCTGCTCCGTCGTATACGACTGTGAAAAAGTGGGTTGCTGAATTTAAACGCGGACGAGAGAGCATTGAAGATGACCCTCGCTCTGGCCGGCCTATGACGTCTACGACTGAAGAAAACATCGAGAAAATCTGTGATCTGATATTGACAGATCAAAGATTGACCATCAGGGAGATTGCAGACACTATTGGCATCTCGTATGAACGCACACAAAACATCATAATTAATGAACTAGGATTTTCTAAGTTTTCTGCGCGGTGGGTACCCAGATTGCTTTCAGTGGAACAAAAACGAATACGCCTCACCATTTCTCGCGACTGTTTGGAAATGTTTGAGGCTGATCCACAAGATTTATGGCCAGATTTGTGACAATGGATGAAACTTGGGTACACCACTACACCCCAGAGTCAAAACAGCAATCCAAGCAGTGGAGAAAACCTGATGAACCGACTCCAAAAAAAGCTAAAACAATTTTGTCAGCTGGCAAGGTGATGGCGTCAGTTTTTTGGGATGCTAAGGGTGTCATCATGGTGGACTACCTTGCGAAAGGTGAAACTATAAACTCGGCTTATTACTGCACCCTCTTACGTCGCTTGCGTGAAACAATCAAAGAGAAAAGGCCAGGATTACTCAGCAAAATAGTGTTGTTCCATCAGGATAATGCACGCGTTCACACGTCTGTTGAATCTATAGCTCAAATTCGTGATTGTGGTTTTGAATTACTGCCCCATCCCGCCTATTCCCCAGACTTTCATTTATTCCCAAACCTAAAAAAACACCTTGGAGGTCAAAAATTTTCATCGAATGAGGAGGTCGGAGCTGCGGTGGGTGACTTTTTTGAAGGCCTTGAAGAAACTTTTTTTATGACCGGCATACAGGGTTGGAAACCAGATGGAAGAAGTGCATAGAGTTAAGTGGAGATTACGTGGAAAAATAAAATTACTTTTGCTTATATTTTATATTGTTTTCTAACTGAGGCCGCGAACTTTTCAATCCACCCTCGTAGCAATCCCGTTTTAAATGATTTAAAACCTATCTTTTTCAGACTTTCACCAAAATACATAAGAATGATTCGGATGGTGTCAGCAAAAACAGTGTAGTGAAAAAGATATATTAACATTTACTAGATAGACTTTTTTGTATTTTTTTATACAATGTGGTGCAACTTACAAAATTATTTTTCCACTATCAATTTCACATTGTCTTTTATATTGTTTCATCTGTATCAAGATCTGTAAAAATACCTGGTAATTCGAAATATAAATAGCAAACATCATGATTACTGATTTCCCTGAAAAATCTGTCACTGCCCTGGATATTATTAAAATCGGACTGTAGTATCGAGTACACCTACCAGGAAACAAGCCAGCTGTTTCCGAAGCCTACTCGGAATGGTGAACATGTAACGTTACTTTACGAGAATCCCTACCTTGTAGGTTACTGTGTTTCGTATATTGCATGATTATTAACGTTGACAATATACACGAAGATGGGTGCCGCGTGCAGAGATACTCGACATCTCTGTATGCTGTGAAAAGAGACAGCAGACGGAAGGGCTCGTACACAATAACATACAAACATAAACGGCCTATATACGTCCCACTGCTGGGCACAGGCCTCACCTCAACTATGAGGTGGAACAAGCCATACTCCAACACGCGGGCTCAGTGCGAATTGTTGGAGGGGTGTAAGGTTAGTGAGTAACCTTAATATCAGATGTTATCAAGCCGCCCTAAAGCCTCTGACTAGGCTTGACGACTGACATCTAGCGACGTCAACCGGGACCAACTGCTTAACGTGCCTTCCAAAGCACGGAGATGCCCGAAATACACATAACCAAATTTCGGTCGGGGTGGTCCCCCATCCCATTTCCGACCCGGCGTGTGTTGCTTTATAACAACTTACTTTAACAACTTGCTTTATCGCAACTGCGCCACGGGCACCTCCGTAACAATAAAGGTACATTATCGAGACGGACTGCAAACTGCAACCGCAGGCCGCACTGCGGTGAGCGGCGGTGTTGTTCGTGGTCTTGTTCCAAGCGCGGCGCTGTTGACAGTTTAAACAGTATGCCATCTTCCATTAAAACGCAGCGAGCGTAACTTATTTGTGAGCGTGGCTGAGCCGTCCTCTTAAGCCTCATCGCATGCACACACTGACGGCTATTTATTTTGTGCTGATGGTTAGGTTCTAACAATACTTCGTAGTCCGTAGTATCGTAAGTCCGCACCTACCGCGTCGCTACCGCTCGCGTGAAAAAAAAAGACAGCGCTACATGGTTAGGCAATTATCGTACGTACGGCGGCTAAGTTGTCCTACTTGTTTTATTATACTATGACTGAAGTGTTTCGTGGTCTAAACACACGAAGACTTACTTACTTTATGACACCCCGTCTGTGCTGCCTGTACACAAGCTGGGCTCGCTGGGTTTCTATGAAGATGGTATTCTGTGAGTCACAGTACACAGTATTCTGTGTGTACTGTGTTTCAGCCTTTAGGTTTCTGTCGAGCTCACAATCGACTTGGAAGTATCATCAAGTCAGCATCACATTTCATCAGGCACCTGGGGCCTACGCCTAAAGCAATTGTCTTATATTATGTCATTTATATCTTCACTTCAAATGCAATTCACTAAAATTGTTGCTAATTCTAGATAACAGACAAATAATATATTTTCAATTTCCAAAACATAAGTAAGAGCTTAACTTTGGGATCAGCCCGAATTATGTAATGTTGTTTCAAATTATTTGAGAGTGTGAGCGACTAGGAAAGATTTGGAGAGACAGGAGAATAACTAGGAACACAAAGGTTCGCCTGATGAAGTGCCTTGTTTTTCCAATATTTCTGTATGGAGCCGAAACTTGGTCACTGAGACTGCAAGACCGCCGAAAAATCGACGCACTGGAGATGTGGTGTTGGAGACGTCTACTGAAAATACCCTGGACGGCGTTTCGCACCAATGTTTCCATCCTCAAAGAACTTCACATAAGAGACAAGTTATCGTCGATTGTGCAGCTGCGAATACTGAGGTTCTTTGGGCATATCTCCAGAAACGAGGACTCGATGGAGAGACTTGTAGTGCAGGGCCACACTGAGGGGAAGAGAGCGCGAGGGCGATCTCCTACTCGCTGGATCGATCTTATTAGGAAGTCTACACAGTCGACCGCAGTACAGTGTACTCGCAACGCACAAAGTAGACATAAGTGGAGAAACATCGCGCGACGTCCGGCTGCCAGCGGCAGCGGTGAGCCGCTACCCTGTTCATCATCAGCCACGACCACTCTGCCAAGAGTGTCCGACTAAGAAGAAGAAGAAGACACAGAGAAACATACAGAGATCAATACATACTTTGGATTACATTCACACGTTGGTGATGATAAGAACATACAACATTTTTCAACCAGAGAAATAAATTCATTCGAAGCACAGACGAACGAAATAGTGTTACGACGACAAAATATGATATTAATATTGGCCTTTTAAATTGAAAACGTCTAGCCAATTTAAATGGAAGGTGAAGCCAAATTGAATATAATTTTAAAATATGCGCACCTAATCGGTTAGAAATCATTTAAGGCCAATTTGAGTGAACTCGAATTTCTTGACGGAAGCCATGCAGTCTGGAATCACGGGAAAATCATATTTCATTTCTAAAATCTAAGCTCGCCACCTGAGGCACGAATCTATTTTAAACTAGCCGTCCTTCACAATGTGCTCGTAAACTTGGCTTTTAAAACTTTGGCAGCCATTAGTACCTTTCAAGTATCGCTGACATATTAAGCTCAGTTACTAAAGTATAACTCAGCAAAGCTTTATTGCAATCAGTCGCACCTTTTACACGACTGTAACATAATAATATAAACAGTTCAAGGGCCTTTATTATGATCTTTTTACAGCTCAGTTTTAGGTCAGTTTACGTCTTTTAATTCATTGCAGTTTGACTAGAACATGCAAAATAAGTTACTACAGCAATGAAGAAAAATTAAGGTTTTTTTTGACACTACACGTTACCACACAAAACAAGACTTGCGACGGTGAATATGCATCTCAAAAGCTGGGCTTGTGACTGTAACTGTCAGATTATAAGAGATTGTAATAAGGCCTCAGAATATTGTTTATCCATGATTGCGGTTGTATAAAGCAGATTTCAAGATTAAATACAAACATGGGTCAATGTTACACACGTTGCCAAGCCCCTCAGGGAAGCTTGATAACATCTGACAACAAGGTGTGTCACTGAACCTTCCTACAATCTGCACTGAGCTGACGTGGGGGTATGGCTCACGCTACCTCATAGTTTTGGCAATACTTGTGCCCAGCAGTAGGACGTTTTGAAGGCTGTTGTTTGTTTAAATACACATACAAAAGGTTAAATAAAACAGCATAAAAACAAAAAACAAAACACTGAATGGGTGTCACAACAGAGTATAAGGGCAAGAAGTTAAGCGGAACTTTTGCTCAATGAGCAAAATGCTGCTTTCAGCTGTCGCCAGAGGAAACAACGCTTCGCTAGCAAAACGGTGTCGCTTTGTACTTAATTTTGTATTACGAAAAGCAGAGCCAAAACGACTCATGTATTTATTCATTTATTTAGTCTGAATTATCATTAAAAACTAGTTTTTACAGTTACGATTCAATTTTAAATGTTTGTTTAAATTAGGGATCCCTTTCGGGTATAGGGCTCCTAAAGAGCCTTCGATGTGATTCTGTTTTTGCCTAGTTTGTACCAGCTATGTCCTGAATATCGTCTGCCTATTTAAGGAAAAAGAAAAGTGGGTCGCACAAAGGCTAGATTTATGTTTCATCAAATTTAACTGAATGCATTTGACTGAAACACTTCATTGTATGCTTAGACGCGGTGGAGGGGCGTGTCATTTCAGCTTAGACGATCTCTAAAGATATGTAGCTTGACATGTTCAGATATTAATGGTAACTTGTGTGTATTGAACTTTTTGGCTGTGAAACAGATCTGAGGCATTTGTGCTAGTCTGCTTCAATATATCTAACGGCGACTGTACATTTCAGTGAATGTTTCACTATGAATTCGTAGAAGCTGTTTATTGATCAAATGTTATACAAGTTCAATCGTAATCAACGTCATGGAAACGTTGCTGGTTCAATTTCAGCCCATCAAAGAGTGACAGGAGTACCTATAGAACAATATAAGGTTGTGGATAATTCAGTAACTTCACATAATGGTTGGGGCCTAATTCTCGTGAATTCAATATAATATACATTGATTTGATAAAGGTAGGTATAGCTACAACTTTGAAAGTTTTGATTAAATTTATCTTTACTTTTAATCGTTTCTCAGTAAGTAAGTTTATATAAAACTCTGAATACATTCAAATAATATTATTTCCTGGAGAGTCGTTAGAGTCTCATTTTGTTTACTGTCAAAAAAAATGGTCTAAGATTTCTTGAACATGCATAGTTATTACGCCTAGACTTTAGAACAGAAATTCGGACATTATTACGAGTATGTGCCTCGTGATGTACAAATGATTGAAAACTACGATTTTTAAACAGTTTATTACAATACATATATGATACAAACAATAAAATAGCATAAAATAAGCACATCACGCTTTATTGCTCGCAAACAAGTTAGTAATTTCTGGATCTCCTTTTATTATTTGTTTGTAGGTGTAGATAATGATACAGTCGTGGCAAACACCTAAAAATAATATAAGTACTTATTTAAATACCATCAACAAACATAACACACGATCACTATTCACAAATTATCTTCTTAACCAACCTGCTCGTTCATGTAAGTAAAAAGGTAAAAATTAATTTATTCAGTGGCACTTGGTACCGTACATTTAAGGCAAAAACAAAGGAACAAAAGTGTCGCTGGAATGGTAACAAATATTCAGCTCAGCATATGCTGGGTGTCATAATAACACTGCAGCGCTGGTCTTCCGCTAATACCAGAACGGTGAGAGCATTGCCACGTGCACCGCATAAAACGAATCGTTTATAAATTGATTAAATTACTGTTTTATCTCACATTATAGTTAGAGCGATAAGTTGCGTTAAGTGATGTGCCAATTCTGGATACATAACTCCAGTTAAGGTCAGTTCAAATTACGTACTCTTACTAACGTTAGCGCACGAGAGTTAGAGCATTAAAATTTGCACATAAACCATTTACTCGTTGTTCACACACAGTTTGAATTTAATTCAATTGTTTTTCAAAGATACTTTATTGTTTACAATACTTGAATATTCGGATGATGCCCTAGTATCCAAACTCGAGTTAGAGTGAAATCAACTCAAGTTATCTCGAGCCAAGCCCAACTCGAAGTAGTGGTAACTCGAGTTGACACATCACTTACTAGAATACACCCAAATTGTATTTTATTTGATACTTACAAAGCAACGAAAACGCGAGGCAACCAAAGGCGATAGCCAATAAGAAGTTCACAGTCTTATTACTTCTTTTCACAAAGTATATGCAACCAATGATTCCTAATACTGTTTCCAACGAGGCTAGTACAAGACTCATCCATAGGCCAATTTCTAATAAGAATGGCTTTCCCTGAAACAGAGCAAAAGGTTTGAATACGTTTTTATGAAGCCGAGACTTAGGCTGCGTTTCCACCAGCACTGCGAGGGATTTGTTTTTAAGAACCAATCGAATCGCTTCATTGAGCTAAGCAAGGTGAATGGAGTGATACCATAGGATCTTCAAAACACATCACTCGGACGCATCGCAGGTGAATACGCAGACTTAGAAGGTAGTTAAGTCGCAACAATGGATCATAATCATCGGTACCTGCCAATGTGATATGATAGGTCGGATAATCACCACTTTAATGCTATACCCGATCTATCATGAAAATAATTTGACTGCAATTTAGCGATGTATTCTTTGGGTTTCTTGAAGTGGAGCAAAGGTAGCCTTATGTCATACTCCTCATGAGTTCTCGCCTTCTCGTGGCGAAGGGGCTTAGTATCGATAGTAGCGGCTACGCCAGGAAGCTTGGAGAACCTGGGCGTGGCAGCATGTTGGATTTACCACCCACCTGATGCCGCGCATAAGAGTGGGGTTGCGGTACCGGTGAGGTCTGCAAGGGCCCTGAGGCGCTTGGTGGTGCCGCGGCGCACCATTGATTGGTGGTGGCCAGTGATCAGTGGCTGATTCCCCTGTGCAACTCTCGTGCCTCGCCTGGGTGGCTCGTGGTTTCGGACCCAGGAGGATCTGCGTACTGTGGGAGCCAGTGCGAGTGTGCTCTGGCTCGCATAGCACGGCGTCCATTAAGGAAGTGGAAGTGCCTGTGAACTCCAGGCACTTTCGTGGCCTTTCCCTTTGATTGGGGGTCGCTTGGAAGAGGCAACGTTAGGGGCTAGCACTGGTGGCTGAGCAGTGCGGTAAATCTTTTGTGGATCCAGCTTGGCCGCCAAACTACTACTCGCGGTTGAGTACTAGCGAAGTCGGTAGGTGTATAACTGGGTGGTGAGGTTTCCATGAGAACTACCCCACGAAACAACCATCATAGCAATAACTTGATGTATGTGATGGACGTCAATGCAGCCCAAGTCAATCCAGTGAGACAAAACTAAAAACATTTTAGAAATTTTGAATTGATAAATCTTAATTGGCAGCCTTACAATGTCACATCTCAATATCATTTTCTTACGTAGATAAAGTATCGTAAATATCTACAGATAAACCTTATTTTTCTCTAAAGCTACGAAATGAGTTTCGTTTCAATGCTGAACAATAGTCCACAACTGAATTGTATTCGAAGTAAAATTCGGAAGCTATTCGAAAAAAACATTCAAAACTTTTCCCTTTGTCTATTAGAAGCAGAATTTCAATAAACAAAACCAGAACTACGACAAATGCCGTG
Source organism: Udea ferrugalis (assembly GCA_950022985.1). NCBI lineage: Eukaryota > Metazoa > Arthropoda > Insecta > Lepidoptera > Crambidae > Udea > Udea ferrugalis. The sequence goes on from OX465529.1 coordinate 14,056,366, forward strand.
TAGTAACAAGACTGTACCGTTTTTTTTATTAAACATTCTAGATCTAAAGTTTCAACTTTACCGCCATGTGCACTCCACGGGGTTTGTGAACCACGTGCAGTATGTAAACTTATAGTGTTGAGAGCTCAGCTTAAAACGGCATGGTAACATTTTATCTTTTGTTGAGTATACCGCGTTTAGAGTAGCTATTGCAGACGGATTCTCTTAACAAGATCCTACCTCGGGGCAGATTGACTCAAAGGGAAACATGTGCATGTTTTACTTTTGAAAAGTCCTTTTCTAGCCGCCGGCATGTTAAGATCTCGATACAAAGGCTACCGTATGTCGTATCCCGCAGACGTAAGCATCACTTTTGAATGGGATAGACTACGCTTTTCAATACCGTTTTTAGAATTCCGTAGTCAATAAAAACTCCGGAAAGTTTATCTGTCCGTTACTGAGCTCTTAGAATTTGTGATGTTTTTGTGTGAAATTATGTTATTATACTGTTATCTAATTGTTTTCCTCAATAAAGATTAGAAAGATGTAACTTAGCATACAATAATACAGAGTAAATAATACATGCCCTGTGTACCATTTTGATGTCAATTACTATCAAATAGATAGTTTGTCAATCAAGACCTAGTACTCACTAGAATAAAGATTTGGGGTCGAGAAAACATTTTGCTTCAAGTGTTTTGTGGACCGATCCTATTACCATAATAGAATATCTGTGATCTCTGTTAACTCGCACTGGAGTAGAGCTCGCTAATTCTGAGTTCAAATTGTATTGTTGTAATGAAATCACATTAAATCAAGAAATTAAATGACATGAAATTATGAAATTGAATAACATTCAAGTCGTTGTCCGGGATTAGGTCCAATAGGGAAGACCGCCTCAGTCACCTCATTTAGTAAGGTGAAGTGGGATGGTGAAAAAAACATGTGGGGGGACTGCCTCAATCAAGAGGGTTCAGTAGCTGCCTGTGAGGTGGTGTGGGATGGCAAGAGGTTTTCCGCGAATGCTATGCCTGATGTGGTAAAATGTGGGATATACTGACGCGCTTGGCACCGGGTTTTGTAACAGTTGATGATCCGCTCTGCAACTAGGGCGCGGGCCAGTGTATCCAGTGGCTGTTTCGGCAGCTTGGGATGGTCAAAATAATTTCACGCGTGTCCTGTTTCGGGCACCACTGGCCGGGTCCGTCGCAAGCAGCCGTTGCCGATCTATGGGAGCGCGTCTAGCGTACCCACGACTCTGCACAAATGGCTGCATAGGGTGGGTTTTAGTTAGAAGTTAATAATTAAATTATTTATTAAGTTAATTTATTTATTTATTTATTAAGTTCTCCTGCGTCTTGGCAGAGGGTCTCACACGCCCCGCCCTTCCCGACTCCGGTCGAGGGGATGTGAAGTCCGTAAATGGATTCCCCGTGAATTAAAAATACTGTAACCGTTACTGCATTTTCAAATAGAAAGATGGACGAGTGTGCAATGTGAATAGCTACAGCTTTCCCATCTCCGCTAACCGCATCTATGTTGGGTTTATGCTTGTTAGAGAGTATTACTAACTTCAACTGTTCCATAAAGCAGGATACACCCATGCGCCACTTGAGCAGGCATTATGACGAGGAGCATTATTTGAATGAATGAAGAAATTTCACCTTGGCTTTGCAATCTTACTGCGACGTACAGGAGCAAGAAGCATACTATTGAGGTCTGAAATGATGAAAGCACACTGAGTTTCGAGTATTGTTTATCAATATATTTTAAAGGGAACATTATATACTAGCGCCCGAGACTTGGTCCCCGCTACAGCATGTAGTCATATAGACTATAGCTTTCCTCAAGAAATGAGCTATAATACACAGGACACACATGGAACAGTATAAGTTGAATTTTTTAAAAAAACTACCATGGTAATGGTGGTGTCCATGATGTTCAGTAAATTTAAGCGTCTATGCACTAGTCCTCGTATAAAGCAAATTTTTACATTAGGCATCTTACAAATATTCAGAAGTCTCCTCAATCGCATATAAATTAATAAAGAAATTAAGTTTTAAAATACTTGCAAGTTTAAGGATACCGATGCACATAATTGCATGTTTCAACTGCTTTCTCTTATGTAACAGCTCATCCTCCTGAGCAGGCGTTGCATTTACTAACATTTTCGAATAACCATTTAAGTGTAAAATACTTGCAATTTTAACATTTGTGTTTGTTGATATTGATTTGACTATACTGTCAGTGTCATCGCAATGCCACTGAACTGAATCTCCAAGTCACAGCTTATCATCGACCACACAGCCTTGGTTATGTGGTCGATGCAATGAGGTTTTAGTTTAAAAGCCATCATCGACTACCATCGACCTCATAGCTAATAGACTCCTGATGATAGGCGAGAGGATATGGTCACAAAGTGAGACAAATACTTCGGAATTCGGAATCTACGACCCAATGAGTTTCTGCCATTTCTGTGAGCTGTCAAGCGACATCGTCACAGATTGAACATTATGCGTACTGGTAGTTAACACACGTAATTTCATACAAGAAATTAAACATCAGGTATCTTGAGATCAGACTGTGAGCTGTCAAGACAGCTCCGTGAAAGATCCGCCGTACAACCTCCACCGAGTCTGCACCTGTGAGCCACCGCAGGTTTTCATAGCCAAAACCTTAACATAACATCCTCAGGACCATATTCCTAATGGAGTAGCCAAGGGCATACTGTTTTTTTGCCGTCATTGTGAACGGAACATTCAGAAGCCCAAATTTTACCGAGGGAATTCAAATCCAACGTGGTGATACCGCCGTTACCCATGCTTAGGTTTTTTATTCGGAAAGTTAGCCGCAAATTACACAATCAGTACAAGTAGGTGTGTTCCCTCAGATTTTATCTCAGTACCACCTGGTTCTAAGCCATAGTTATAACCACTGGGCGACGACCCTCGCTTACCAGGATCATCATTGTCATTCACTGTTTGATGTTTTTACAAGATTTTAAAAACTAGCACATTTGGTTTTACAGTTCTTCAATACCATCGATCAACTAAATTAAAGTAATTTACATTTAGGTAGAGATCGTCTAAGCTGTGATGTCGCGAAAATGAGAACAAGCAAGCACTCTTATAAGCGTAGATGCGGTAGAGAGGCGCGCCACTTCAGCTCAGACGATCTCTACATTTTCAATTAATTGGGTTAATAAACTAAAACATAACAGGAACTCCAAAAAATTATGTACTTATATCGGGATTTCAACATAAATAAACTATGGGATCGGTTTCAAGCTGGCTTTATTAAAAATTAATAGACCGTTGGCCCGTGCGATCCGCCAGTCAATTCGCCCATGATTATTTTTACCAGTTTCCACACGCTCGCACCCTGAAAGGTTTCAATATTGATTTTATTTGTACCTGAATAAATTGTATATTTTACATTCACGTAACATACAACATGAACGACGCAATCATGATAGACATTTTGATTGAATTCTTTTTTGAATTCACATCAGTGAGCTTATGAGTTATATTTAGATGAATATCATGGAATACCTTTAAGGGTCTTCATCTTTGTACAGCTTATTTTCATTTACGCTAATGGAAAAACGACTAAATGATACCATAATAACATAATATTCTTCCAACTCGTGAAATTCTCGGTCAATAGCTTTAACCGATGAGCATGAGTGATAGGACTCATGAAAGTAGAGGAAGCGCAAAGTGTGTGTCAGGATCGTAGCAAGTGGAGAGAAGTGGTCTCTGCCTACCCAGTTGGGAAAGAGGCGTGAAGGTATGTCGGAAGGAAGGTATGTCTGTCGTATGTTATGGATAATCAAAATTATAAATGTTCGTTCTAAATCTCTCGCGGTAAATAACGCCGGCAACAGTATTTTAGCCAAAATCCAAACCGTTGGTAAGATTATTAAAATTTACGCGGACGATCGGTTTCATTTTCCAATTATTTAAGCCACATTTACTAAATAATGCAGCGTGCATCAACTCCCATCAGCGCAAATATCTACACTTCCATGAATTAGATAATGGCTGCCGCACGCAATTACTAGTCATCAGCCGCCGGGCGATGACGGCACACTCTGTTTGATGACTTATTGGTTTGATATATTAGGTATTGGCTTTTTGAATCTGCTATAGAAAAAAAATATAAAAGGAAATCGTGTTAGTTACACTTTTTAAAACTTAAAAACGTTTTAAGTGATTTGGCTGAAAATTGATGACTGACATAGGAGACTTTTACTTCCCGTTCGACGGTTGTTGTTTTGTTTTGTACCTGATCTTATATAATGGCCAAATATTGGTTTCACTAAACTGTCAAGCCTTGCACAGAACGACGCCTGTCGAGACAGTTACTAATTAATAAAAATCAACCGGTAAAGTTAAGGTGCCATTCAATCAATCAAGCAATTATTATGCAAGCAGAAGGATTAATGCTTTATAATTCTTTTAGGAATTGCCGTAACTTCGTGCTCTAAGTCAAGCCTAGCCAAAAAGCCAATTCCTTATATAACCTAATATAAGAATGACATGACATTATAACCGACTACCCTTTGTAACTTCTCATATCGAAACAAACCGTATGTCAACTCTAGGAAATATAAGCCTCGACATGAAAAACAAGGCAACTTAAAAGTTGAGCTCGACGTTGCGGCAAAGTTTACCAATTATTGGTCTCGATCTGGAGCATTCAAAGCTCATCGAATTGAGTAATTTTTGCATTTACTTCTGTATTACTTGCGGTTTCAACTCTATCATTGACTTGTGAAGGTTCGGTTTTGAGTGTTTTCTCTTATTCCCGTTTTCTGGTTTTTTTGCTTTACGTCTAATAACTGGCAATGTTGCCAGCTACTTCGTACTCGTGGACTTTATTAATTTCATGTAAATAGCAAAGGCAATGTAGAAAGTTTTTCACTGTTTATTACTCAAACACTACTCAATTGAATCAGAATTACTTTTGCTCTTTGAACATGCTAGCACATTTTTATACTTTAATCAAAGGGATATTAATCATCTTTTCTAGATTAACTTCAACTTGCTTTTGTTTTCCGCTTTGGAACGACTAACGGCTCCCGCGACTTCGTCCGCGTGGAGAAAAGTTAGAGAAAAATGATTTTTTTTTTATTTATTCAGATGTAAAAGTTTTATCTTTGTAAAGTTTCGTTGAAATACATTCAGTAGTATCTAAGTGAAAGAGCAACACGGAGCATCCACACATTACGAGTCGTAGGATAAACTCTCAAGTCTTTGTTAACTACTTATTTGTTAACGATTTATGGCAATACATTAAGTGGGTTGCCATACTCTAGTTGTAATCCATATTAATACACTCTAGCATGCAAACACTCAGCATAAACAGGGCTTAAGACATCATCGAATGGTCCATTAGTTATGACCGGTTTAGACCAATTTACAAATTCAAAAGTGATATGTGATAATTCTTAGAACAAAGAATAAAGTGAGATATTCCGTGATTCGATTTGCATGGACAAGGTTTTACATACACACTTCAACAACATGATATACTTCAATGATTAAGTTGCGTACGTAACTGAATCCTGTTTTTTTTAAATTAAATGAAAATATGTAAGGAGTCTAAGAAATAATAAGTATTTTGCCTGATCAAGGAGTGGTAGGCCAGATAAATGATTCATCAACAGGAAAAGCTCCCCCCCTCCCTTTTTGCAGTCTACCAAGGACACTTCAGAAGGTGGGCCATGCTGCTTCTGGAAGAGGAGGAGGAAGACTTTGCCAGAAAACTTGAAGAAGAAACTGCGTCGACCAAATAGTGTATGTTGTCACTAAAAAAACATAAGACGAGCAGTAGAACCACCTGTTGACGAAACTTAGAAGTAGATTCAAAGACTATGGAGGGGCTATGCAGAGGGCTATGCTTGATGTTTCGCTACGAGATCGAATCAGAAATGAGGAAATCCGCAGGAGAACGAAGGTCGCCGACGTAAACCAGCGTGTTAGCAGGTTGAAGTGGCAGTGGGCGGGGCACATAGCTCGAAAGACTGATGGCCGTTGGGGCAGGAAACTCCTCGAGTGGAGACCATTCGTGGCCAAGCCGAGAGGGTCTTAACCATCTTTATGGAGCACCTTGCCGCGAACTATTTGTCGCCATTTGCCACTGTCAGAAGCAGAGCGAAAGGCATCGTGGACAGTGGTGTAGTGCGAATCTGATTGCTCCAGCGCATTGAACTCATGTCACTCGATATTTTACCCTCGACCTTGTCAGTGATAATCCTTTCTTGCAATGTGGCCGAAGTACTCACGGACTCAAAGCAGGCAGATTGTAGAGAGCGTGGTCTTTTTACGCAATTGTTTAGAGATTGACACATTTAAATGTCTAGTATGCTGGTGTGCTATCCATGGTATACTAAACATTTTTCATGAATTGATAATAACTTTAATCATTATTGAAAATCGTGCTGAAACTACAATTGAATCCGCTACAACGTTCTCAAACTTTTGGGTCAACTTTGGAAGCGCGTTGCGAGCGTAGTGGGGAGTATCAATCAAGCCAACTAGACTGGGGCCGATTTTAGCAGAAACTGAAATAGGGAAGGAAATTCGGTCTCGTATAAAATTTTCGTTGTAAAAACCAGTTTCATTCGGACGTTACATAACCATAAACCCGGAAGGTACAGTTTTAAGATCAATTTAGATGTACTCGTATTATTATTTGCCCCCTAGTCTTGATGTCCTCTGAAGGTAGACAACTGAGGCTTTATTGCCCTATTGCAGTTTAGAACAATTTTTGTCGTGGTGGCTCAATGAAATCAACAAATAATTCTGTAATCATTACAATTTTAACAGCACAAATTTCTTAAATTCGTCTTATATTTTTTTGTAATTTTGTGCGAAAAATTAAAAATACATGAAGAAAAGAGTTATGAATATAGGCAGGCTTTTGAAAAAACTGCGAATGACTTTACGTAGCTTTTATTGTTATACCGTATCCGTAAATAAAAAAAAAATGTATCCGTAGGTAATTTGTTTACGAGTGTAGAATCAGATACACCCTTGATTGAGTAACGATGCTTGAAACATAATTTATTGGATTATGGTTCATAAAGTAAGCTCCCACGAAGGCGACATCAAACCTCCGCGGACCTCGCGCGACCTGGCTGCATGACGCGCAGCCACCGCGCCAGAAAAAAAAAAGGAAAAACAATTGCCACCAATAGACAGATAAAATTGTTACCGCGCCGCGCTTACTTTTGCAATAACTACTATTAATATCAATAATATAAGGGATAATTTTTGAAGAGGCTTCTGTTACGAATCACATTATAAACATATCGGAGTTTGGTTTGGTAAGTGGAATGATTTTATTAATATTTATAGAATCTGTTAGTTGGTTTCGGGGGTTGCCTAGAGAGGAGCAAAGTCAGCCCGCAGGTATTGAGTTTTTCAACCAGAGGAAGAAAAAAAAAGTGCATTATTGTTTTAAAAATATAATTTCATGAAACTCTTTTCTCAAGGTACGCTAGGAATGCGTCTAAAATATCACATGTAGTTGAAAATGTTCGCTGATAGCAGCAAGATCGATGGCATGTCCGGTGCATTGGAACGTAGACTTTGTGGTTGCTGGAACTGAGAAATTTACTTGATATTGGAAATCTTGAGTTTAAATCATGATTCTGGTGAGTATTTTTCGGATAGATGCCCTCGAATACTCAAAATACATTTAAGCAATATGGCTTCCGAAACCCTTTTTCAGTGCGGCCATACATATCATGCAACGCGTAATGTACGCTGTTTGCGTTGTTTTGCTTGCCGACTCATTCTGTGAGCGACTGATTTGATGACGATAATGTGCATGTGCACTGCATTCCTTTATAGAATATCCAATAATTAGAAAAGATATTGCCAACATCTTAATTTCTGTTGTTTTACTATGTGGTTGCTATTTTATGTAAAATACAGCTGAACTATGCCTTAGTTTCAATTTATTATGAATTCAAAAAACAATAATCGCTGATGCGTGAGTAAAATAGTATTTGTATGTTTTTAAACATATCATTTGTTTTTTCTGCGTGCAAATTATTTTACTGTTACACAATTTTCGAACAGTGCTGGATAGAAAATAATCCCAAAGTAATAAAATTATGTAACTTATATTTCTGCCATTGTTCCGCCAAAATCGCTCACCTATCTAGTGCGTGATTTTTCTTACCTAAAAATGTAAAATAGTTATTTATTGTTATTTTTATTAAGTAAACTCTAGACCGTGGCCTATGAATCCATAAATATTCTCCTTATTCGCTACTTTAAGCTAGTTTAGTTTTTGAAACTTTCCATTTGATCCAAGCTCTCTGGCTTTAAAAGTAGAACCTGACCATTAGCCCCGCAATCAGACTTGAGTTACTGTCGCCGACTTCGATAACTGTTGATTTATATTAGAACTACTTTTAAACCCCGAGAAAAGCTGCTGAGAACCGCTTCCGGCGGTATTTTGATGGAATTAAGTTAAAAAGTTAAAAAAATAAGTTAAGTTAAATGGTCAAAACTAGGAAAGTAGACCTCTTGAGCGCTGCCAAAAGTAGGGGGTTTGATCCACCCAGGACAAACGTATTTATTTTAAACCCATCAAATAAAATGGTTTATTTGCCTAAGACATTGGTCTATCCAAACGTGTTCTACCGAAATCATTGCATTAAAATCGCACAAAAAATAAAGCACATGAAAATCATTAAAGCCAATAGGTCAAAGACGTTACCTTCCACTACAGTATCTGACACTATCATACAAAAAAATTTATCTAATTCGATAACAAGATGACTCTTAATAAGATATGAGTTTATCTTCCTTGTCTAAATGCATGGGTAACACAATCTCGGATATTAAGCAGTATGACGCTAAGATTCCGTGCCGATACCCTAACCACTGAACTGAATAGGAGCCTATCTTCCCAATATACACATGCCTTTAACACATATAGATAAATTCATTCTCGTATCTCTCAGTTGGAATTTGTGCAAAGGAATGCAAAATTGCGGAGGCGAACAATTAACTGGCAAGTTTGGGGAACTCTGCCTGTTAAACTTTAATTAACCTTTTGCTTTCTTGCGTGTTGATTCACTTTCCACCTGGTTCTTGAGTTCACTAGGGATGGCGAATTAACGGGATAAGTCTCGATACCTAGACATACTGCATATTCAACATAAATTTGTAGAAAGACTCATAAATGAGGGAATCTGTTTCTACAGATACTAAAATCGTTGGCGTAGCCCAACGGGTCACCTCACACCGCCGTACACACCGGTGAGTGTAGAGGGGAGGTATCGCTCCCCTCGAGTTGGACCGGTTATGCCGGCATAGCGCGCCGGGAGTCCGCCGGTGGAGTTCAGACCTGAGATCACGGGGACCCTCTGGGTACGCGCTGAAGCAGGTCACCGAGGGGTTTAGTGAGTAGTGCCTGCCGCCTCGCGGCAGGCGAGCCTCACACTTCGCACACGGGACGTCCGTTAAAGGATTCCCCCCGATAAAAAAAACCCCCGACGGGTCAGCACATAGAGCTGATGGTCATTCGGGTTTAGATAAATGAATAATTTTACTCCAATGGAGATGATTTTTTTGACGCATTTGAGATGTGGTGCTGTATCTAATAAAGCTTTTGCCGTTTTTTTTTCTGTCATTGTTGTACAAATAAGGTACGGTGGACGGCACATCACTCTACCCATTTCCGGTCAGTCCTCCTTATTCTATTGCAAAGAAATGACATTTGGCAAGAGCGAGAGACAAAACGGAAATGGGGTAACCTGATGTGCTGGTGACTGTACATGGTAGCAATGCCGTTTTTTGCAATTTGAATGTTATTGACCATGAAAATTTCATCGGTATTTTCAGCGAATCAGCCAAAAGTTATATTATTAAGCATAAAGTAATGTAATGTACGCATGACCATTTGTTTCAATTATTCTTTCAATATTCACGAACAGAGAAAGAAAATAGGTATACGAAAAATATCAGTTTTATTGCAAAATGTTGCCATCTCTACATTTTCAGTCAACGGTAATTCGATTTTATGCTTGAAAGTTATGTCAGACGACTGTTTGCGGAGTTATCATGAAGCAAGTACTGTATTTTGGATTAGTACTTCTGAAACATTTATATGAAGGGGCTAATATATTAAACACTTATAATACACTACATTAATTTACATAAATACGCTACCACAAGGGCTCTGTGGGTATCGTTGGTGGGGAATGGTACTTCTAGGTTCGAATCCTTAGGAGCAGATTGGTGACTTCGCCAACTCAGATGATTTCGAGGAAAAGAAAGAAAAAAACAGTTTATTGCCCCACTAAACAGACAGGGATATAAAACAGAAATAATAAAAGCAAAAAAAGTAAAAATAGAAAATTAATGGCAACAAAATAAATTAAACAAAAAATAACAATAAACAGTGTAGTGAGGCCAACCAGTGACTAGCAGGTTGTAATATACCTATCAACTATATTTCACCAAAACAAAAGAATTCAATACGTGCAATAACATCGCATTGTTAACGCTAACGATTCTCTTTACAAAACTGTAAAACTCGCAACTGGAGGTGTTTTCTGATAACAGTACAATAGCGAGTACAAAGCTCCACTTCGTATAAAGTAATTAACATAGCGAATTGTCACAGAAGAATTTTGTACTCATTTTCGCACTCCATTTATGGCATTTACACAGCACAGTGAGTTGATCGATTCACTTGTAATTAATCAAATTGAGTATGTTGTTGTTCAAGATGCTTGATGAAGTTTCTCAGAATCTCGAAGGATGTTTTAATACCTCTTACTTTCAAATTCTTAAACCCGCTCACTCTCATGCTGCCCCGTAAAATGTCAATAGAACTGAAAGGGACAGCTATACTTCTGAGGGATGCTCAACGTAGATTTGTGTTTGTGCATTCGAGGGTCAGTGTACAAAATACGAAAAAAAAGCTCAGTCAGGGTATCAGGTAAGACTGGAATCTGCATCTGTCACGTTTCAGGCGATTGCTCTTCCAATTAAGCTAACCGAGACCCTAACCGACCATTGCCGCGGCGGAATCTTTTTGGTGTGAGTACTTTAGCTGTAGCATTTCGGCGCTCGCAAGAAGCTCGTTTGAAAGTATTTTCGCTACTATCTGTTTCAAACGTCACTTTTCACCACTTGTAGCTAAAATATGGAATGGTCTTTCAGCGGCAGTGTTTCTGGAAGGGTATGACATCGGGCCCTTCAAGAAAAGAGCATATTCTCTTTTGAAAGACAAGCAACGCATCTTCAGACACCTATGGTGTTGCACTTGTCCATCGGCAGAGGTGATTACTCTCCATCAGGTAACCCTCTAGCTCGTTTGCTCCTTATTATCATAGCTGCATCTCCGTTTGAAATATTTTTTGCTTGCTTTATTTAATTAAAAATATACAAATTAAACATTTGAAGTATCACCAATAGTAGTTTGAGCTATATAAATTGATATGTGTTTTGTTCTGGTATGTATTTAGTGTTGGTTATTATTTATTTATTTATTTTTTTGTTATTTTGCACCACATACAGAGTTACAATACAAAGACTATAACCTAAATACATGGACCCTGTTAGGGTATTGCAAGAGAGGTTTACATATTATTTACAGTAATTGAGAGAATCCTTATTTACTAACATGGACTACTACTACTACTTACTACTAACCTAAAACATAATTGCAAATTATTATAATATTAATCTTGCGAATGAAGGACACCTGTTGTTGTGTGTGTAGTTCTAATAACAATACAATGAAATCCAAAATAGCCTCTGCGAAAGCTTGTTTTAAAAGTTTTTTTGACCCAGTTAACGTCATCATCGTGTTTTTTACATAACACACATCGCACCGTGTAAATGCGCAATCATTCCTCATTTTGAATGTGCCCATCGACCTTTTTACATTTCTGCAATCATTGTTGCTTTTGTCGTTCGGTTTTTGTTTTGCATTGAAGAGCTGAATGGGATAATTAACAACGGGGGAGCCGGATTGGGACGCCATTGCTATCCACATGTTTCTTTTTTCATTGCAATTTTTTTACCTGCAGGTTTTAAAACAGTTTTGTTGTTGCTGGTTCAGAACTTCTACATGAGTATGAATGAGTTAGGTAGGTTGAAGAGGGCAATATTTTTTACTTGAACTATCCTAAGTGCCTAAGTGTGAGTCTTCTTCACCATCATTATCATCATCAGCCTCTCGAAGTCCACTGCTGAACATTACCCTCCCCAAAAAGCGCCACAGCAAGTGGTTTTGGGCCATCAGCATCCATCGGCTTCCCGCAAACTGCACCAGGTCATCGGTCCACCCAGTGGGGTGCTCCACATGCTGCGTCTTCCAGTTCATGGTCGCTACTCCGGAACCTTTATCCCCCAACTTCAGCTTGGCCATCTGAAAAGCCAAGTGCCACCTAGTTTGGCTTTGACTTTCTTTGCTTTTCGGGTAGCTTAGTTCTTTTGTGGATATTTACATTGTGAATTCTGTCACGCAAGGAAACCCCAAGCATTAGGTATCTCCATGGCGCGCTGAGCAACTCTAAGTTTGTTTATAAGGCCAACAGTTAAGGACCACGTCTCAGTGCCGTAAGTCATCACTGGCAACACGCGCTGCTCAAAGACCTTAGTCTTTAGGCTCTGAGGGATACGAGCCATGAAGTAATCGGGCAATTCGCCCGAACGCTACTCAGCCGAGTTGAATTCGTTGAATTCCTCGACCTAACGCATCGAGAAACTTAACGAGGATTTGTATGGCATCGTAGTTGTGACAGGTAACCATTTCCAAGTATTATTTCCAAGTTAACACTCTCAATTTGTTTGACTGACGAAACTCGCACTTGCACAGCAAACGAGATTGGGAGTGGGATCGTTTCAGTGAAAATTACTAAACCAAATAACATTTTGAATTTATTTCTTTACAGATGAGGCAAAATACCAATTCAAGGTGAAGCAAATATACTAATAAAGTTGGTATATTTTCCTGACATATTTTTCTGAGAGCGTAACGTAGCGGTGTCCTTTCTGATCGTCTCTTTGACCTGCTTATCTCAGCTAAGCATACTGTCTTTCTTTTATGCCAAAGTTCTCCACATGAGGACTGTATGTGAAACAGTACTGCCGTAAGTCAATATAGAACGAGTGACTAGGTTAGCTAACTGCCGCGAACTGCCAATCACAATTGCCTGACACTCGCCAGATTTGACTGAAATGCCACAATTAAGAGTGCCTCAATTGTGTACTATTGAGTCACATACGTGTGAGGTCGTCGTTTAATATTTCTCGAAACTACTCAAATTGAGTAGTCAATGCCATCAGTAAGATTTATGAGTAGTATCTTTGCAAGCTGTCTGCTGTACATAGAAAATATATCCAGTTGTCGAATGAAGAGACTTGAAATATACAGAATAACACTTAGGTACTATATTCTCATAAAAGATCAGTAATATTCAATATTTTGCCAAATAAATGATGACTGAACAAAATAAAATAACATTTTTGAAACACTTTAAAATACTGTGTTACAGTCATAGAAGTGAATTAGGTACCTATAAGACCTCCTTTTAGCTTTTCCGTAGTCGGGTAAAAAGGTCTAGGACATCTTACACCAATAAAATCCTGAACATAATTAAGTTTCCTCTCGTGTGTTATATCAATTTAGCGCCTAAAGTTTGCAGTAAGGCAAAGTATTCTTGCTTACACATCGATGTTATTGCCAAAAAGCAGTTAAATTCTACAAGTTTTCGGAAAGGTAACAAAGCACAACCTGACGCTCTATCACGCTTTAGACGGTGCTAATGTTTGAAGTGGACGTCAAGCGGCTGATGATGATGATGATGGGATAGAATCTAGGTAATTTTCAAGAAAATGACTCCCTCCGTCTATTCATTTACCTAAGAAGTTCATGGTTTGGCAACCTAATAAAACATTCGATTAGAAAAATCTTCATATTAGTTGTAGTTATATTATAACTATAACTATATTATAATATAACTACAACTAATTTGAAGATTTTTCTCTAGTATAAATACTTGACCAGCCAGGTATAGCTGACACAGGAACGAAAGGCTCTACAAAAGGATTCAAAATAAAATTTTCTCGTCGAAATTTGAGCTACTTAATGTTCCCTTTACCAAGACGGTAACAATCAGTGTGCCTCTCATTATCCAGTTTGGGATATGATCATGAACGTATACAGGTTGTTACAAAAATACCCTTAATAACTGAAGGGAGTTATACAGGGTGGCCCAGCGACAGTGGTCCAAAAAGTTTTTTAGGTAAGTAGAGGGCAACATCAAATCATTTTAAAAAATCATTAGTTTCGCGAAAATCAATACTTTAGAAGTTATGATTTTTTCAAGTTTCTTTTGAAATTTCTCAACTCCAATCACTTAAGTAGGTTATTCACTCTTGTTTGGAAACTATCGCACTAAATCAGTTCAAATTTGGTATAGATGTACAATAGTAACGTAGAAACCATATTTTGTGCGAGTTTTGAGTTTATTCTAAGACAATTTGTTTTTTTTTTTAATTTTCGTCAATAATTTTTCGCCATTTCAAAAACTAATTGAATTTTCAAAAAATCACCGCTGCAATGTTTGTGCACTTGATGATTTTTTTATGATCTTAAAAACTGTCCATAAGTATGATAATAAGTATGGTAAAGTTAAGACTCACAAAGACATATTAAGCAGCAATATTGGCTCGTTCAAGTTATCTTTAAAGAAATCCAATTAGTAGTAGTTACATTTTCCTGCTTTGGTAATTATTTAATTTCTATTTAGTAACATAAGCTGTGTATTGTCGTAAATGGGTGTCAGATTTAAAACGATGCAAAACCAATTGTTAAGAAGATATTTCATAATCTGTTATCTGTGACTTTACCTAATAAATAAATAAATACATAAATAAATAGTCTAGGCAAAAACTTGAAGTGATGCAACCAATGGAACACTTTCAAAATTAACATCATGTACGGTACCTAAGTCTCTAAAACTCAGAATGGGTCATTTCTGCACTGACCTTATTTTTTTAAAAAAGTAGCCAATATTTTTTTTCCGGTTAGAGGGCATCATAGCAACTCATTTCAAAAAAAAACATTATATAGTCAAAAGCTAATAGTTTAGAAGTTATAATTTTTAATATTTGGGCCTAAGTGGTTGAACTTCAGAGACATAAATCACTGGTGTTTGTAAGCTATCTAACAGATATGTTATCTATGTTTTAACAGATAATAGCACCTAGCAAGCCCCAATGACATTATTTTTTAGCTCCGATTGCTAAAAAATAATATCATTTTGAAATAAAACTCGTGAACTATTATTAGGTTAAAACACTTCAGTGTGCAGCGTTTTTTTAGCTTTATGGAAAACTGTTCTTACCGCAGGTTATTTTTATGTGGCTCCGTTAAATTTTATGTAAATTAAAAAAGTAGGTTAAGTACTCTTCGCGCATTCAATGCATAATAAGACCTTTATTTACTACACGGTAGTGTACAGTATAGCACATTTAACATTTCTGAAGTTGTTATTTTCCACGTAAGTAACGTTTTATAACCAAACGTCTTGATATAAATAGTACTTACATTCTCAATCAAAAGTCTTACCAAATTAGGTTTGCGGATTCTTTAATACCTTTGCCTAATTACCAATTAAGTGTGTGTACTTACTTGACTTACCTTGCTTGACAATTTTCCGCTACTTGAGGGTTTTCAGGAAAATACTTTTTTTAGCAATTAAATTTAAATATAAATCAAAATAAGTTATATTGGTACTGAGTAACTTAGCGCGGAGAACCGATGGCCGTTGGGGTGAAAAGGTACTCGAATAGCGACCGCGTACCGGACGACGTTCTGTGGCAGGCCCTACACAAGGTGGACCGAAGATCTGGTCAAGGTCGCGGGAAGCCGCTGGAGCGCAGGACCGATCGTTGTGGAGATCTTTAGGGGAGGCCTATGCCCAGCAGTGGGCGTCGTTCGGCTGACATGATGAACTTAGCAGCATTTTAGGATTCATATTCTTTTTTGTATTGAATGTCATATTTTACGTTAATTACTTACAACATAAACAACTTTGGATTTTCGATTTTGCCCTCTCTATTTGGCTGATTAACAGGATGTCTTACAAGAGTCATTAACGATCTTTAAAAATACTAAATAATAACCTCATCAGATTTCTCCACGTACAAGTAGGTATTGCAGTAGGTCCATATTGCTTCCTGAACATCTGTCAAGAACTAAACTATAAATTCGAGCTAGTAATACCTGATAGAGCGACGCCAGGGCAGCACTTTGGGAACTTTGATTACAGCGTTCAAGTTGCGATGGATTTGTCTGCAGCTAGTATAGTCGGCCAAATTGATTTTGACTCACCTTAGTTTGTGTACCTACCCTAGTAGCCTCGAAAGTTTAATTAGAATGATTATTTTTGAACAGCTGACCCGACAGACGTCGTTATGGCAAATGCTAAAAAACAATATTATTGACAAGTAACAATTAATATGGATAGAAAATCCAAAAACAAACATTCGGTCTTGGGCTCAAGTGGGAGTCCCGTCTCACCCTAATCATCATCATCATCATCATCATAATATCAGCCGAACGACGCCCACTGCTGAGCATAGGCCTCCCCCAAGGACCTCCTCTCATGCTACAACACTATACCTTCCTAAACACTCATCAAAACACCAACTCAGCATCACTAATTATTTGGCTGTAAATCTATATTGACTCAATGCTATGAAATGTTAAATAGTTACCAGTTTGGTATAGGTTCCTTTGCTAAAATCTTTTCTTTTTCAGGTATTTCTAACTACATTTTCAGTGGGCGTCCTGAGCAAAGCGTTTACAGTTTGAAACGACACTGTGCAACATGTATCTGTCTCGTTTACGTTCAAGTTATAGGGACGGACGCAGTTGACACAATTTTTGAATTCGCATCAGTATGTACTGACTATTTATTTATGCAATACATTGGTCTTAAGAGTAATTATAGTGATAATACGGACCCTGTCGGGCCTCTATCTATCTACCTCTTTTTTATTTTAATATCGTTGCACTTCAGCGTATTCCGTTAAAACGGTATTGCGTTGAAATTTCGGACAGTCGAGATTGTCCCGCTACACCTTTTACGTTTTATTCGTACAGAAAAAAAAAACAGCTTGGTTCAGCTGAACTATTTTAGTTATTCGTAGGAAAGCACAGAGTTAGTGAACAGGAAACATCCAACCTTTCTGTTAAGACTCAAGAATAAGATTACAGGTCGCACTCTAGAGCCACTATGGTCGCGCACAGTTCAGTTTCTGAGATGTTTCCTTCCTAGGGCACTTTAATTTGAATTAACCACTTGCTGGGGCTTTTGCTATAGCAAAAAGCAGGCATTTCTTCAAGAATGTTTTAAAAAGTTTTTCCTGGTTAACAAGTAATACGTGTTCTTAGGTTGCCATAAGGCAACTGCTTACTTTAAAGATGTTATTGGACCTATAACACCTAGACTATAACACCGGGCTTCCGGGAAAACCTTAGGTTCGCGAACAAAAGTTGTTGCAAAACTAGTAAAACTCCCGAAGATTTGTATTTCATTTCGAGTTTAGAAACCTAATAAAAATTCAGGCGCTCTCTGCACAACTTCTATACTATTCAAGAAACTATCTAAATTATACGAGGAAGCTGCTTTATTCGGTCGTAGCACGTCGATAAACTAGCGAATAGTCGAGTGAAGGGCGGCGTGACACCACTTCAAAACTTTGATTACAGCGACGCTCAACTTGCGATGGGATCGTGCAACATGTACTTGTATTATAAGATCTTGGACGTATCTACTATGAATATTAGCCGCTGGATATAAAATAAATGAATACAGAATAATTTGCGATTTTTGAAGAAAAATCTATACAGGTTGTTTCAAAAATACCCCTAAAGACTGAAATGGCATAGAAAGTAAATAAATCTGAAATAGTAAGTATTGTCCCTTTTTCGTGCCTTTAACGGTTTCGATAAAAACGTACATCAAATGTTTATAAAAATGACGATTTTAATTCGATTTATCGATATAAAACGTAGGGGGGCGTGAACAAAGGGGGTCGCTACTGGTCACTTCCGGTTAGAGTCAACTTGGGTTCATGAACCCAAATTAGTGCTGGGTGTTTCTATGATCGATGTATTTAATACACGTTAATTTACTCAAAATTCAAATTAAGAGCTACGACTGTGAGAAATTAACAAGGGACTCCTTTCTGGAGTTTGTGAAACCCCCTTCAGTTATTAGGGCTATTAATTTTCGTAACTCCCTGTATATTTAAAAGTATAAAACTATGTCATATCGGACAGAAACAAAAGTATTTCATCCACATTTTTATTTTCTGATGCAAGAACGTTCCCTTACACGTGTTTACCTAGTTGATATGACTGTTTTTTTGTATTTGTCTTAGGTACTGTTAGTAGGTGGTCCTGTTATGTATGCATTGAACGTAAGATATACAGTATCCTACAAGGTAGTGAACCTCGTAAAGCAAAGTTACATGTTCAATATTTGACGTAGGCTCGAGTTCGGAAACTGCTGTCTTGTTTCCCTGTAGGTGTACCCCAGGGGTCGATACTAGGTTACGCTACATGATGAAGCTTAATAAGCTTCCTAGGTTTATCATTCATAGTGCGGTATAAGTTGTTAGAATTCGTATTTCATGATATATAGGATGCACGGGTAGCCTGTTGGTAAATGTGCAAAACATAAAATACTAACGGAAGCCAAAAAACTAATAATTAAAATGTACGAAATAATGAAATAACTCAAATAAAACTTAGAGCATGCATGCTCTACGGTGCTGCCAGTATTGTCATATGGGAGTGAGACGTGGTCGTTCACTGTGGGTCTCATAAGAAGGCTCAAGGTCAGCCAGCGAGCAATGGAAAGAACGATGTTTGGTATTTCCAAGCTTGATCGAATTAAAAATGTTAAGATCTGCAGGAGAACTAAGACAAACGACATCGCTCGAAGAATTGCATCGTCGAAGTGGCAATGGTTGGGACACATAGTGCGGAGAACCGATGGCCGTTGGGGCGGCGTTGGATATGGACAGCGCATGACCGATCGTTGTCGCCTGAGGATACCGCCCAGCACACACTTCAAGTGTGTCCTGCATGGGCGGTACAGCGCCGCACTCTGAAGGCCATTGTGGGCCAAGACCTCTCACTGCCGAGGATCATCGACAGGATGCTAGGCAGTGATGAGGCATGGCAGGGAATGGCCTCCTTCTGTGACGACGTTATGTCACAGAAGGAGGCCGCGGAGAGGGCCCGTGAGGATGATCCTCTAGCGGCGCCTCTCCGACGCAGACGGCGGGGAGCGGGAATGCGGCGGTTTAACCGTTATGTCATTCCTGCTCCCTAAAAGTGACACCAGGGGTGCGGGCTGGGGAGCCCAATCCACATTGCACGGTGTCCTCGTCTGGGGGTGTCCTCGTATATCAAGATGCCCCCCGTGGCGTGAGGAGGCCCGGCGTGGAGGCCGGGCCGCCGCAGGGACGATGTGGCAATCGATCAGAGCCATGCCGTCCCGTAAGCGGTGAAGGTATACCGGTGTTTTTTTTAGTGCGGTATTGGGTGGGTGAGTCCCACACACCCGCACCGCTTCCCCGAGCGGTGGGATAGTGCGTAAATGCATTTTTTGACACCGAGAAAAAAAAAAAAAAAGGACCGATCGTTGTGGAAATCCTTGGTGGGGGCCTATGCCCAGCAGCGGCTGGCATGATGAGTGGCTTTGGTGCTGTTTCTGGCTGAAGGTAGTTGAGGTTACTATGCTTAACCACTTTCCTGTTTATTTATTGTAGTTTAACCGGCATATTAGTGCAACAGGTTCTATTTATATCATCAAAGACCACACGTTCAATATCCGCGCCCAGGGCAAATATTCATCATTCGGATACCAAAGCAGAAGCTCTTTCCGGTTGGATAATCTTGTTATAAATGTACCTTAAATTAACCACTACGCCTGTTTTCAAACGGTGTAGGCAGGACAGCTTTCTATCTAATCTTACCTTCACACTAATCTTGAACAATCAGTAAGTATCCAAACGTATAACAATCGTAAATCCAATTCAAAGAATAATAAATTACACACCAACGAACGTGGAAAGTTCCAACTTTACCCATCCCTACTTAACGGTACAGCTAACACCTTCTTAGGTCTGCTAAGTAACTGTTCCAGAGGACGAGTCGAGATGTAGGCACTAAACTTACTAAATATTTAACATTAACCCCCTGCTAAGAGCGTCCAAGTTTTACTAATGTAACTTTCCCCTTTGATGCCAAAATAAAGTAGAGAGGCATTTGGGGGTTGGGAACCTTTATGGGTCTTACTCGTAAATAAAAAATGTGCGATCTGCAGGAAGAAATAAGGAAATATGGCGTTATAGTGCTGTTGGTCCCATTTGCGGACGCTAGATGGCAGTCATAAAAATAGCTGAGTTGAAGACTTTCATTTAGATGCTTGGATTACTCATCCATCAGATATTCATAGACAAGACATACACTGGTAAAAATATACAGCAATCAACACTTTTTAGCGTCTGAGCCTATGAGGTCCAGGCATTAGCGGAATGGTGTCCATTCAATTTTTGGCATCATGACACTGCTGTATGGTGGAAATTTTGTTTATTTTTCTTTTGTCATTTTTATTTTTTCTCTAATAATTTTGTTCTATTTTGTTTATATCTGAACGTTGCGATGTCCGAAACCGATAAAACGTTTATTTTTTCTATCTTTCTTTTATTAAGAAAAAAAAAATACCCAACTTCGGACGGGAGGAAACTGAGTCTGAAAAGTTTCTACGACAGTCGTTTCACCAATGATGAACGTTTCGACAAAGGTATTTTTTTATGAAATGACTTTCAGAGGAACGTTTCAGACCCGGGAAGAAGCTTAGTTATGAAATCCTACTGTCAAATGTTATCAAGGCCTAAGTAAAGGCTTGAGCAAAGTAAGACGGCTAATTAGTGATTCCAGCCAGCCAGGGCCTACTGCTTAACGTGCCTTCTGAAGCTTGAAAAATAAAATCCTTCCAAAACATAACTTAAAAAGGCACTTACCTAATTAATACACAACCTGTCTAAACTAGTTTGTGAGAGGCGGTCTATTATAATACAAGATCTTTCCGGTGCTCACCCTTGTCTAACTGAATGCCGTCACATTATACCCAAACTCTATTCAACAGATACATCACCATCTCATTTTGTTCCCATAAAGTATCAATGAACCATGATATTTGCCGTCCGTTATTTATTAGGTAAACACATAATGCTCCCAACGTGACCCTGGGGTGAATGCATAAAGAAACGGGTTTTTCGAAACTAGACAAAACTGCTACGTTTGCAGTTTGAGAAGAGAAATCACTTTCCTTGCGACTTTGTATGTTCTATAATTAAGGTTTTTGTTTTTCAATCTTTAATATTTGGTGTTTTGTTAATTTATGAACAAAAACAGTAAACTACCTAAGCTTTGAAGTAAATGCCGTTTCTGTGTTTAAATTAAGGAACCCATATTTTATTTTCAGGTTATTAGTTCAAAAACTTGTGTTGTCCAAAAAAAGGACTTATTGTGAGATCTTGAAGCAAAAAACGTTTTTTTTTATCCTTTAAATGTCTTCCACGTTAAGTTATGTTTACATGAAGGAATATTTTCTGGACTAACAAGGTTAACTAGGTAGTGTCTAAATGCAGCCACCCTTCCTCGCGTCCTTGCGTCACAAGTTTGCCAGCCAAAAGGGCGGATGTTGATAAACATTGCCCTATCTGGGGCATCTAACCATCTCTTCACAGCTCATTTTACTTTATTTAAAAATTTAAATTGATGTGTCCCACTGCTGGGCAAAGGTCTCCCGTAAAGCTCTTACGTTATTAGATAAGATATACTTTATTGCACAGAGAGAAAAATTACATAAAAAAGCTTACAGAGATATAGCAGTACAATGTAGACGGCCTTATCGCTAAAAACGATCTCATCCAGACGACCTTCGGAATCATATTTAAAAATAAAAAATAGCAAAATAAGTACATAACCGCAGTAGTAAAGAAATTAAGTGCCTTAATTAGCATTTATTGAAGTAGGAAAATAAATGTAGGCCAAACTCTTGCGAAGTTAGTGCAAAGAGGTCACCATAATGTTGAGAACTAGGTATATGTCAGAGTATACTAAGCTGATGAATTTTTGGTCATCATAGATAATAATAATCGACTCCTCTGCACATTTTGTGTTTGTGTCTTGGCTACACTTGATGATGTACATAATATAAATGTTTATTCTCAAACCATATTGAAAACAAAAGCAACTCTCGAACCGGTGGTAAAGTCACTTTGTATAACCAAATGTTTTTTCCGTCTTGACATGTCATAAATGCTTGTAAGCTTACATACATAGAACTTTTTTACTTAAAACATGACTTTTATTAATAAATATGTGCAGCCCAGAAGTTTCTCGTGTGATAGAAACTGACACGATATCAGTTTCAGATAAACCCCCTACCCCTCCCCCCCCCCCTGATCCTTATTTACCGCACATCACTGACTCACCCTTATTAAGTTTGACAATGGACAGAATTTCTTTAGAGAATTGGCCCTTGTCAGAATATTTGTGTGCACTTAAATGTTTCTGGTTAAATTGTATTCTGTTTATAGACTATTGGGAATTAGCTCATTACTGAGTTTCAGCCTTTTCCGGAAGAGTATGGGGCACACATTTGATTTGTGATTACAAAACCAATTATAAGTAAATAAAATTAATAATTCGGGCTCTATACGTCCCACTGCTGGGCACAAGCTTCACCTGAGGGTGAGGCCGTCGAGCCATATTCCAACACCCGGGTTATTTGCGGATTGTTGGGGGTGTAAGGTTAGTGAGCAACCTCAATGTCAGATGTTATCAAGCCGCCATAAAGGCCTGTGAGTAGATTTTGTAATAATAAATACATTTTTTTAATTTATTCAATTCTAGCGTCCAAGATGACCTGATGAACATGCAGCTTTCAATGTATGTAAGCCATCTATAACCGGCCATATTAGCCATCTATGTATGGCAGAATTAAAATTGAAATGTATTGTATCACGATTAGATGAACACAGGGGAGAAGCTGGGCGGGCCATAAAAAAAGACATCGGTCAGTAAAGAGACGTCAGGGAGGCCTTGGCAAAACTGTTTGAAGAAACGGGCTTATAATAATAAAACAATTATAACACAAGATAGACATACAAAATCGTTAACATTAAAGAACAAGAAAATATTTGATTGGTTCTATCGGAAAACAATATAGCAGTCGTAAGTATGACTAGTATGCCTTCACCGAATTAATGAAATGTTCTAGAATTACGATCGTAAGGTCCCAAACTGTAAACATAGTTGTCGCTCCAAGTACACTTCGGAATACCATGTTAGAACAGGGTAGGCATTAAGTTTGCGGCACAGCTGCGAATAATACTGAATACTATTAAATTGAAACAATAAGACGCAACAAGCTTATTTTGCATACGCGAGAGGTGCCTGATTTAGGGCCAGTTCACAATAGCGTTTGTTGGGGCGAACTACCTCTGTGAGATCGCGGCGTGTACGCTGCGAGTGGCGAGTTCACCTCGCCGTAAGAGCCTGTTCACATTAGCGTGTGTAAAGTGATTTCACGGCGAGGCGATCTCGCCGCGATAGTAGCGCGATAAAATAAACGCTGCAAGACCGCCGCAACCTCGAAACGAGATTGCTTCGCACTGAAGGCAGTATCGCGGCCAGTCAACGCCTCATCCATCAGTCAAATTCAAAGCGGGAACACGATGCCCTGTTTGCTACGAGATCGCGGCGTGTACGCTGCGAGCACGCCACGCCCTCACGGGGTTGCCTCGCCGTGAAATTTCCCAAAAAACACTAAGTGTGAACAGGCCGTGAAATCGCCAAACAAACGCTAGGCGTAAACAGGCTCTTAGAATTAAACATGTTCGCCAGGTGACGTGCATGGTTGAAAGTAACTAGGATTGCATAATGTGAATGTAAGTTGTAAGTTCTGTAATTTGCGAGTATATTGAGGATGTGGTCGGCTAATTTGAGAGCGCTTGCTCAGCCACAGAGCGACTGTGCGGAATTTAGGAGAGGAGTTGAGTCTACAGAAATGATACAGTGTTTTAATTGTTTCTGGGAATATGCATGTAAACTATTTAATTTCACTATTGTTAGTCACAATTCATCATTGTATGCATGTTTCTATTTCTTTTTGATTAAGATATAAGATCTTCTATTTGAACCGATGGATAAGACGCCCACCCGCACCGATATCCCGCGAGTGCGCAGCAATCTAGCAGCGATCTCGCGGCGTGCTCGAGGCGTTCATTCTATCGCGAAACTATCGCTGCGTGTACGCTGCAAGCACGCCGCGCGCTTGCTGCAAGATCGCCTCGCCGTGAAATTGCTCAAAAAACGCGAGGTGTGAACAGACTCTTAGAATTAAACATGTTCGCCAGGTGACGTGCATGGTTGAAAGTAACTAGGATTGCATAATGTGAATGTAAGTTCTGTAATTTGCGAGTATATTGAGGATGTGGTCGGCTAATTTGAGAGCGCTTGCTCAGCCACAGAGCGACTGTGCGGAATTCAGGAGAGGAGTTAGTCTACAGAAATGAAACAGTGTTATACTGTTTCTAGAAATATGCATGTGAACTATTTAATATCGCTATTGTTAGTCGCAATTCATCATTGTATGCATGTTTCTATTTATTTTTGATTAATATAGATAGATAAACACTTTATTGCACACAAATAACACATTTGTAAGGAATACATGTTCACATAAATTTACAATTTAGGCGCTCTTATTGCTAGAAGCAATCTCTTCCAGGCAACCTGCAGGCAGAGGTAATATAATAGGACGGGTTCGCAAGATGACGGACGACGGACGGGTTTAAGATAAAAAACAAGAGGGAAGAAGATCTTTGAATGGATGAGACGTCCACCTGCCCCGATATACCGCGAGTGCGCAGCAATCTAGCGGCGAACTCGCGGCGTGCTGGAAGCGTTCATTTCATCGCTTTACTATTGCTGCGTGTACGCTGCAAGCACACCGTGCGCTCGCTGCAAGATCGCCTCGCCGTGAAATCGTCCAACAAACGCGAGGTGTGAACAGGCTCTTAGAATTAAACATGAACACCAGGTGACGTGCATGGTTGAAAATAACTAGGATTGCATAATGTGAATGTAAGTTCTGTAATTTGCGAGTATATTGAGGATGTGGTCGGCTAATTTGAGAGCGCTTGCTCAGCCACAGAGCGACTGCGCGGAATTCAGGAGAGGAGTTGAGTCTACAGAATTGAAACAGTGTTTTAATTGTTTCTGGAAATATGCATGTAAACTATTTAATTTCGCCATTGTTAGTTATTGTTATTTAAAGTATTTAAGTATGTTTATCCGTTGTCTAGTATCCATAATAACGGACTATAACTAGCCCACTTGAGACTAGATGGCGCTGTGTGGAATAATGTCCAAGGAAGGATATTTAGTCACAATTCATCATTGTATGCATGTTTCTATTTCTTTTTGATTAGGATATGAGATCTTTGAATTTGAACCGATGGATGTGACATCCACCCGCTCCGATATCCCGCAAGTGCGCAGCAATCCAGCGGCAAACTCGCGGCGTGCTCGACGCTTTCATTTTATCGTTAAACTATTGCTGCGTGTACGCTGCAAGCACGCCATGAGCTCGCTGCAAGATCGCCTCGCCGTGAAATCGCCTAACAAACGCGAGATGTGAACAGGCTCTTAGAATTGAACATGTTCGCCAGGTGACGTGCATGGTTGAAAGTAACTAGGATTGCATAATGTGAATGTAAGTTCTGTAATTTGCGAGTATATTGAGGATGTGGTCGGCTAATTTGAGAGCGCTCGCTCAGCCACAGAGTGACTGTGCGGAATTTAGGAGAGGAGTAGAGTCTACAGAAATGAAACAGTGTTTTAATTGTTTCTGGGAATATGCATGTAAACTATCTAATACCGCTTTTGTTAGTCGCAGTTTATTATTTTATGCGTGTTTCTATTTTTATAATTTAGATCTGAGATTTTGGAGAAAATAATAATTAAGAGATCCCTTCTTAATTATTATTTTCTCCAAAATCTCAGATTATTATTATTTTCAACTAATATTATAATATCCTGTGCTTACAGAGTGTGCATGTGTAAAGCAAGGCATTTTTAAATGCCAGCAAAACAACATAATCTGTGTTACATTTTATAATTATAAAGTATGGATCAAAATAAATCGGGGAATCTTTGTGCATTCAACCGTAATACTATAATTTACAGCTCAATTTTGCGACTCAACATTTTTCAATAAATAGTTTCGTAAACAGATCCAGTTTCTTTATAACAAATCAACATTTTAAAAGCATTTTATCACATGCAACGTAATTAACAACAACGAATAAAACAAAGAATATTTTCTACAATTTAATGCAATAAAGTATGTACAAAACAAATGGCTTTTCGCTATCACCTATTATTAGTAAATGTAACATTACACGCACCGATTTCACTCAACTCACTTTCGATCGATCGTTTTGGTCCGACAACTCCACATAGTAGTCTTACTATGTATCATTCCACCGACACATCGTAGAGATGTATCGATGCTTACTATCGTAGGATAGTTTTGTAATCGTTCTCGAGAATCACTTGGCAATTAAAGACGTAACTCGATTTGAAATGAGACCGTTATGCACCGCTTGCTAATCTAATGAAATGGGTGATTATTTAATCGACCATAATGTGGTTTTGGCAACGCGATTCAGAATGGTTTCGGGCAATTCATAGCCGACATTGTTTCTCAACGAAAGTATTTACTATGAATCATTCATAAACCTATTCTATGAAGCCACACAAATTTAGCAATTAAGGTATAATTCCAAGACGGACCGCAGACCGCGAACTGGAAACGTTAACTGTTAGCTACACTACTGGTTTCTATGAATCCTTATGAAAGTGGTTTCAAGCGTGGCCGCACTGCAGCGCCGCTCCTGAGAACAAAACTGTCGCTTGCAGTTTGCAGTTCCAGTTACCGATCTGCGGTCTGTCTTGGAATTGTAACTTATTTAATATCAATGACGTTGTCATTCTTAAAAACAAGACTAGATCAATAAATACTACACCCATTTTCCATATCACGGTACATTTACAGGTACGAACATTTGCGGGTCACCCAATTTGGGCTCAAATCGAATGTTTACTTTGGTATCCCCATCTCCAACTTCCAAGAAACTGTTCCAATCGACCATCCAGTAGAAACCGTTCTTTCTAGGAGGTGGCAGTTCTGAGTCTCCTGGTTGTTCAGGGGCCGCTCCACCGAAGGAATCTTCTAAGTCAGCTATCGAAGCTCCTGTGTCAGATGCAGCGGAATCCGCAGAAGAAACGTCGTCAGACTTGGGATTAGAATCGTTTATATTTGTTTCTGAACTTGTTTCATCCTTAGAACTTTCAGTCGTTGTGGTTTCAGCTTGTCTTTTATTTTGCTCACTTTCAAGAGCTGCAGCAACTGCTTTGATTTCATCTAATGGACTTACACCTTGCTTTAAAGGAATTACTTTAATTGAGTCATAGTCTAATGGTTCGTAATTAGGTTTTGCTGAATCAGCAGTAGATTTAGTTTTTCTCACCGGCAGATCTAATGGCAGAACAGTTTTCTGTGTTTCAGATGGTGAAGTGTCTAATTCAAATGGAAACTCCGGCCGCAGTGGGTCATACAAAAAGTTTGCCGGTGGAATATCATTATGGCGTGTAGGCTTGTGATCGGATTCAGATGATAATAAATCATACGTCAAAAGTATATTTTCTGGCAGCTGCACTGTTCCGTCTACTACTTTTGCTGGAGGCAAAGGTTTGAAACCTTCTAAAGGTAGAAGAAAACTGTCTTGTCCGGGTTTTCCTTTCAAGCCATGTGCATTCAGGAATGCCTGAAGTTCAGCAGGAAAATCATCTTTTTGTTGTTTGTTTGTTTTAACTGGTTTGTTTTTGTTCAAAGTTTTGTGTAGT
Organism: Udea ferrugalis; assembly: GCA_950022985.1. Taxonomy (NCBI): domain Eukaryota; kingdom Metazoa; phylum Arthropoda; class Insecta; order Lepidoptera; family Crambidae; genus Udea; species Udea ferrugalis. The sequence goes on from OX465529.1 coordinate 14,084,398, forward strand.
TTCTCAAGAGAATTCACCAAGGGATTAGGAGTAGAAATAACTTGTGATACAGGAACTACTGCTACACGAGGTGGCCGCGTGTAAAGTTCCTGTAGAGAGGACCCATCGCGTGGTGTATAAGGCAGCACTACAACAACGGATTCACCCTTTTTGGTAGTTCTGCGTACTTTTTGAGTAGTACTGGGTGAAGGAGTTGTAGTGATTGGCGATTTTTTTTCGTAGGACACAGAATTTTCTTTGACATCTGGCCGATAGGTAGCTGGATTAATTTCATTGTCTTCTATTCTGTATGGTTTACTAGTAGTCGTTACTTCCTTTGAATCTTCTGTAGAAGAAGATTTGCTCTTTGCGTCCTCCGCTCTGATATCGTTCAACAATTGTATTATTTCATCCCGAGACAGTCTTGGTAAGCCAGTGTTGGCTTGTAGTATAGTCTGTACTTGCAGGACAGTCTTCTCAACATCAACTGCTCCAGTGGTTCCGAAAGCCAATGCTGCCACCACGCAGCACCAAAGCAGCTTCATTTTCTGTAAAAAAAAGACAAATCAGTTTAAATTTTTGGATCAATATACTTTTACTATAAACTATATTACATGAAATTACTAGAGCTTGAAGTAATCAAACAGAAATTTTTAATTTAGATCCTTATTTTACATTAAATTTAACAACGATTTTCATAATTATAAAGTTATGGGGCAGTTAAGAAGAGATATTAGCTTAATCCCGCCAATTTTCAGAGTAGGCTAACTGATTAAGTATGATTCCCATTTTTAGTCCCAAATACAATGAAAATACGATAACATATCTATCATACAAACATACAACATGCCTTTAACATAATAGAATAAATATGAAGAATACCGATATGCAGAATTATCAATAGGACCATAGAGATCTGTGGCATTTTGTCGCCACACCAATCATTAGTGTTACGACTACAGTTTTCTGTGCTTTAAAAAAGTAACAAGGAAGCCCATTATTGCGTATTTAGTGAAACCGTTTAGACCGTGTCGTATTATCATACAAAGTAAAAATATTCAATTCTAACCAACACGAGCACAATTGCATTTTATTTCAGCCTTTATATGCAAACACAATAAGAGCAAAGCTTACGTGCTACTACGTGACTCTACATTCTACGTGTTGGCAGATTCGTATTAATATTCTGATGGCCGCAACATCTGATGCAGCAAGGTCTTTTCCATGTTCAAATGTACCACTTATGATAATGTCCGGCTTGGAGATAAAAGAGCACTTTATTTTTGTGCGAGGTTTTTTAACGTGGAAGTATTTTTATGGACTCACGTCGACTATTAAGGTACGTCCTATTATATGAATGAGCATGTCTTGAAGTAGTATTTATTTTTGCTTTAAAATATTGCATTTGCATATTATCATCGCTTTGGTGGAATTCGAAGTTACATAGATTGAAGATACAATTAGAACAGTTGTTAACTGTCAATCCATAGGAGAGCAATATCACAGCTGAACTAATTTCAAGAACATTACCCTTCAAATAATTATGAATGAAGTAGCAATCATTTTTTTTTCTAAAGCAATACCAAATAATTTAGCATTATCATAGATATCACACAAATATTTTATTCGGTTACATTACGAACAACATAGAAAGTTTATCTGCTGACCTATTTTCATCGTTCGAACAGAAATCAAGGACGCGCAAAAAAACAAACAAACACCATAGAATAACAATAGTACGAAAGGTCACAGGTCAAACGTATTCACCTTTATGTCACCTTATGCCAACACACTAAAGTTAATTTTCCAATGGTTATGCTACTCCTATGGCCCTATAGTGTGGCTCACTGTGTGTTCCGTTAGGGTGCGTTTCCACTTCTGCGGCAGAGCTAAAGAAAAAAATTGATAATACAAAGAAAATAATCCTTACTGCACCAACAGTTAAGTGCTAATTCATAGCAAAGCACAATGAGGGAAGTGAGCCAGTATGGTGGTACACCACCATCTTTCAGTCTTTGCTCTACAGAGCAAAGACTAGCGGAGTTGGGCAATGTTTTCTCTCCCAACTTTCTTTTTGCTCGACAGAGAAACCTGGGAATAGGCTAATACGACTGTATGTTTCATTTATTAATTATCAAAAGACAGTGAACTAATAAAGATTGAAAGGTGCTATTCTCTTTCCAAGCGTTTATTTCACTTTTGACAGCTGTAATTCATTGTCCAGTAGTGATACCCTGACCCGTTGCGGATTCGATTTCTTTTATTGATCGATTTTATTCATGAAGATCTTTTAATCGTATCGATCTTTTAATCGTGTATAACACAATCATTATTAAAGCCGTAATGGTGGATCTCTTATACTGGTAACTCAAGTTAAAGACCGTGTTGCAGCAGCATTAGGTATAAGTGCTCCAACAGTGGCAAAAATAACTAAAGAAGGCTTGGAACAGCATAAGCTATCTACGCCTAAGAAAGAACGTCAGCCCTGTAAAGTGACCCATGAAAGCATTTGACATGTCTGTTCGTATTGGTCTGGGTGTTTGCTATGTATAATAAATTTGTATTCACGAAAGAAAAGTTGTGCGTGGTCAAAAGTAAAATAAACGCTTGGAAAGAGTATAAGACGAATTACTCCATTTTTCCACCCCGTACATATGGGCGGAGCGTGATGCTGTGCCAAATCAAAGTGAGGATAATTCGATGATTTATTAGCAAAAACAACCATTCTGTTAACGTATTTGTTTACCGAATTGAATGGTCACAGCAGCAATTATTTGATAGGTTAGTAATTTGAATATTGGTCTGCGATACAAAGCTTGTTTGTTGTCCGTGGTTAGTATTTAACGATTTACTTTAGATTATGTTTTCTTTAAATGTTCATTATTTCATAAAATGAACTTTTCGTGTGCAGAGTGCTCAAGCTGCAAGGTGGATAGACGGTTTAATTAAGCTTAAGACAAAGTGATACTATGCACACAACTTCTGCTATGCAACGTGAGATAGCCGGTGTACGTAGTAGTACCACGTATTTAGCGTTAGTTGGTAACGGACACTATTGACATTAGTCAGAAGGAGTAAGTTCTATAAAACATATAGGTACAATTTCAAAACGGAGACCGCAAACAAAAGTGTAATTGCAAACTGCAAGCGACAAAATTTTGATCCCAAGCGCGGCTCTGCAGTGCGGCCACGCTTTTAGTCTTTTATAGAGATTCATAGAAAAACCAGTAGTCTGTCCGAGTGTGTACCTTAAAGGTACGATTCCAAAACGGACCCCTACTACTACACACTACTGGTTATGTCCATGACTATATCCCAAACGGGGTAGTCAGAGGCCACACTGATTGTTGCCGTCAATGTGAACGGAACATTCAGAAGCCGACATTTTGGCGAGCGTACTTTGTACATAAGGTGTTATCCGGGTTGCTTGGGTTTTTAGTCACAAATTGTATAATGAGCACAAAGTAAGTGTTCCGGCCGGCCAGATTTGAACTCAGAACAACACGAGTTCCAATCCGAAGTGCTCAACCACTAAGCCACGACCTCTCTAATTACCACGAGAGAAGAGTCTAATTAGATTTTTGTTTCCTTTTAAAATCATATCAGCTGTCAAAAGAATAAAAAAGTCACCATGCATAAGCTGTAAACAAAAACTGTACTTCACCCAAGATAGTTATGTGAAATTGCGTAAGAAAATACTCTTTCAGACTCTTGTTCATATCTACAAATCTCCGCAGAAACTGTTTTTCTATTCCATTGTTTTTCTATGGAAATTGGAGATCACGCGAACGTTCGGGCGATAAAATATGATGAGACCTGATCATTTTTCTCCCGGCACTCATCGCTGCTTCTATTTATTTGTTGGCTCATAGGATTTTGTTGTTTGTGCAAAAGGTGCCAGGAGATTCGAAAGGTATTTGTGATTTTGACAATTGCAGGCGATTTGGGGTTTGATTTACTGAGGGGATAAATAAAAGATGAGATGCGTTATGAATGTGTGATGTTTTTTAAAACATTTAGAGTTCAATTTCTTCTGAGTTATGAATGTGTAGCGTATGAAATATCAAACAAACAAAATTATATTACAAAACCATCTTCAAAATCTAAAATTGAGTTTTGAGAGGGTAATCAAACGGCCAGCATGTTCGATCAATAAAATGTATTGCTAACTGTTTCTGGTGAATAAAATAAGAGGAATCGATCTCTACTGAATATCCGATAGAAGAGGAGTTTCTACTAGATAATGAGAAGGCTGCGCAAAAGCGGTAAGCCAAACGTTAAAATTCACAAACAATAATTTATCTATCCATATCTATGTATATATTTTAGGAAACAGAGTATCAATTTGCAAAGGTCAACTGTTGGGCAAATAGCCTTCATCATTAGCATTAACCCCCAAATGAAAAGCAAGTACCTACTGGCTGTTAGGGTGATAAACCACGTTTACAAAAAGCGGGTTGATTACGCAAAACTAAAGGAATTTGAGTTGAGGTCGATTAAAATGGCGTTTATTTATAATCAATTAATGGGTTTTGCAGGGGACCCCTTTTTCACCTGAATGCTGAAGTTTTTATTCTTTGTAACACATTATACGGTACCAAAGGTGGATTTAATGCTGTGAGACATTATTTACCTGTCGATGATAATGCTAAGCAGAAACATAGAGAAGGCGCCCCCGTGACATAAAATAAAAAATACTTTTATCGGTAAAATTTTAGAAATTGTTGCTACCTTTGTATTATTATCTGCTGCCCAATACCTAACCAATACTAGTAAAATTATGCACCTTTAAACTTTTTGTAAATGAAATGTCTATTATTAAAATAAATTTGGAACTAGTGGTATCAAACATTTGGCACTACTCCCGTTGACATTTAAAACGGTAATTGTGATTAAAACGACTTGTGATGAAGATATTAATGAAACAACAATGGAATGCTGAGAGCTGATGACCGCATGCCCACTGAAGCGTTGTGTATGACGGGTGAAGCGTGAGACACGCACCCGCTAGGTGGACCATCGACCCGACAAACTTGGCTGCATCTCGACAGACGTTAGCCAAAGGCTTTAGATGTTAGTTTGGCAAAACTGTTGATGCAAGTGACGAAAATAATAACGATAATATTTTTTGAACTTACATACATAATTATTCGCTTATGAGTGAATTTCAGGTGGGGTAGTCAGAGGTACACTGATTGTTGCCGTCACGGTGAACGGTAAACTCAGAAGAACCCACACTCAATGAATTTAAAATAGAGGGCTGAGCCACGAAGCTCCCCGACTTTCATATCAACACATTAAAGTTTTTTACGCGATGCTACACCCATAGTTGTCTACATGCTAGTAAAGACTAACTGTATATATTTTTGTGCAACTAAGATTATTTATAACACGATGATCATGAAATTATATAATTATTACAGTCTCACATAACATATAGCAATTTTCCTCACGCAAAGACGCGCGTTACAACAGAAGGTTTTTTTATTACTGTGAATGGCTGTGACACATAATAACACAATAATAGTGTTTCTTGTGAGACGGCGAGAAACGGAAGTAACTGCCATGTGTATGTATCGGCTATTCATGTGTATTTTCGAACATGCTATTCGCAAATCACCGGTGTATTCAGAGGCGGACAAAGAAATGTATGATAAAATGCTTTCAGCGAGCTTTTTCGTAGTTTGTTAACAAAACTGGCCGAATTATACTAAATTGGACTCACCTCACTCAACAAACAGGTGACATCATATTTGCCACTTTATGACGTTGGTATAGGGGTTTAGAACATAGATAGTTTAACCAGAGCTCTAATATTTTTTCATTTCAAAACTGTGCTTATTTTCTTTGATTTATACTAGCGGTCCCGACAAATGTCGTTCTGTCAAATACTTTTGGACTGTGACAACTAAATATAAACCATAATTGACAACCAATAAATACGTAGATCCTGTGCTTGAAAAAGAAACAAATTTTACATTAAAAGAAATAAAAATCCAACATTCAACAAATTGCAAACCATGAAAATCGGTTTAGCAGAACTCGAGTTATAAATATCTGAATGAACCCGTTTTTTTAATACTAAAACATAGATGTAATAACATGGATGAAAAACTAGTGACTACTCACTAAAAACTAGGTATATCATTTTCGTGTGAAAAGTATAGTGAATTTTCTACTCTAACTTAACAAAAGGAGGTCTTAACAGATACATGACCAAGGGTAAGGGTTATTAGGGTCATGTGTAATTTTAACATAAATTCCATTTTGATTTAAAAAATACTGTAAAATTCTCACTGACCTATATTCATGTTAAGGTTTATAAATATTTGAAATCGATCGGTTTAAAAAAAAAGTTAATCGAATAGGAAAATAATGACACCGTTGGCAAGAGGCAACGGAGCGTCAAGTAGGCTTTAGCTAGAGTGACCACAATTTCTATGTTTAAAGATACGTTTGGATCTCACTGACTCAAAAATCTGATTAAATTTAAGAATTATAGTGTCTTCAACTAGCTTCCAAATATATCCAAAAACCAAACAACAGTCTATATTCGCTATGTCCTACAGCTGATAGACACAGGTCTCAACTCAATTACAATGGGGTGACGCTGGCCATTCTGCAACACTGTTGTTTGTTGAAAGGGTGTGTAGGTTTGCCACAAACCTTACCATCAAATGTTAACAAGCCGTCACAATGGGCCTTGAGAGGCCTTAGCCTGCGACTAGGCTTTACGACTAATATCAAGTCAACGTCAACCAGCACCAACCGTTTTCCAAAAATGTGACTAAGTATATGCCCAAAAAAATAATTTTGGTCGGGATGGTCCATCCCATTTCCGAAACAGCAAATGTCTAAAAAAAAAACATCTCTAAAATCGATTCCTCTTAATAACAATAGAAGCTTCCCCTGAATTTGAAATAATAACGACCCAAATTCAAAAGAGCTTGCACGTACTTACTCAATTTTTATTGTTCAACTTACGAAAAACATGATGATGTAATAAACTTCTTGTTTAAACGTTCTTTGTATCGAGTCACAATCAAACCGAAATTGACTGTTTTATTGATATGAATTCACATTCCAATTTATGTTGTATTTATTCAGAGTGATTTGTGTTTTTCAATAAAATTGTTCATATAAATTAATCCCGGGGCGATATTGGTGGTCGGAATGTGTTTGCCGCTCACAATCTAACAACTTCCGTCAAAAGAGAGGTGTTAATTTATTGCTGTGATAACATAGTCTATCTATTACTTGTACTACATTCTCAATAAACATCTTTGGGACTAAATAACTAAATTTTTTAAAAGAGACGTTCAGGTAACATGAACATTTGTCAGGTTTTGGAAACAATATTCTAAATTAGCACAATGGCTGAGATTAGTAGTTTATGGTTCCGCTTCTTCAACATAATAGGTACTTAGGATAAGATTAGATGAAATAATTTGTTGCATAAAAACATATACAACAAGTAACAAATAGGAGGACTTTCAGACAACCGTCAGTGGAAGATAGTCTACAGGAAAAGGAGATTCGAGCTGTGCAAACAGCGATTAGAAAACAATAAAATGGCTGTAATATTAAGTAGGTTCCAAAAAAAATAAGCATACGAATTAACTAATTAGGTACATAATAATTATATTCACTTTAGATCCCAACCGGTTTGTTATTTGTCATGTTTATTCAGATAATTATCCTGCTTAAAACTAAAGTTTGGTAACCCCAGCCTCTTCCCTCGCCCAAGTTCGCCCGAATGACTGACGACCGACACGCATCGAATCGATGACACGGACCACTTGAGTAAGGGGGGTGGGGGGGAGGGGTACACGTTCAAAAGAATCCTTCAATACCGGGTTATCAATCACATATTTTTTGTGAAATAGTCGGATTCCGGCGTTCGGTAGTTGTATAATAACAGCTATTGGATCTGTAGAACATGAATTTATGTTGCTTGAATTATTTTTGTATTAAAACATAAAAATATGAAACTCAGGACAAAAAGAAAGATTTCTGACTCAAGATCTTTCAATATTCATAGTCTGAAACCTTTTCAAAAGATGTCTGTCTCTTAAGTTTATTTCAGTATTTACCTATAAGAAATGTCTTGAATGTTTTTTCACAGAACGTCTGCGTCCTTCACAAATATTTCAGCTTGTTACTAAGGTTTAAAAAACATTCGAAGTATTACTTTCCTCTAAAATGAGGTAGATAGGAATCTGGGTCTTAATTGGAACAAGACCCGGGAAGATGTTTCAAATGCTCATAAAAGCGCTGTATTTCTTTAATTTTTGGGTATTTTTTTTAGTTTCTTTAACAGATAAAGCTAAAACACCTGAAAATTATAGAAATATTAGCGCTTCTATGAGTCGACTATGGATCTTGTCCCAATTTAGACCAAGTAACCTACCCGGGTGGGTAGGTTTGGCCTAGAAAGATTCGGCCGGTCTGTTAATGTTCTCGGTAGCAAAATTGGTAGTGCAGTCGCCTGGTTTGCGAAAGATGCGGGTCCGAGTCCTGCCTGATGTCAACATGACCAAATGTCTTTTTCTCGTTTTCAGATCTTTAGTGAAAAGATACTGCATGGAAAAATGCTAAAAAACATTATAAAAACATAAACTATTACTATGTTTTATTATTGTACCTAAAGTTGCTTCTAGTAAAGGATGAAATGGCAATTCATCTAGGTGGAAGCAACAGCAATCTTAAACCTATCTAGATTCCCAAAAGGACTGGAATTAAAGCCAGTGCCTCGATTGAGATTGGGATATTGGAGATGATTGGTTTGAGGTTTCCTAGTAGCAATAACGTTTGAGATAAACTTGATTGCGCACGTTTTTAATATTACTAAATAAATGGTTGCTTCCAAGAATGACTGTTCGCTATATTCATCCAAACAGCTCGTTTAAAAAAAAGTAGTACAAGTAACATTGAAGTAGGATAAGTGACTATTTCATGAGATAATTAACGTTTCTGAAATATCAATTATTTCTTTTTCACGTCAATTGTTTCAATCAATCAACTTTAGCACGGATTTAGGGAGAAAGAACTTCTGAGTCACGCGTGCTGGACAAATGTGGGTAATTTAGCAGTCTGGTCAAATTATAGATTCATTAAATAAAACATTGGTCAAATCTTTATTCATCAAATCGAAGTCCCATCGAATCCTTGATTTTGTTAAACTAAAGCTTCATCATAATAGCCATTTATCAAATCCTACTTAATTTGTCAAATTCTTGCTCAGAGGCAGCAGTAGCGACTGGCGGGACTTGTATTAAGTTATTTTTTTCCATTTAGCAGTTTCCGATAGGATTGGCAGCGGGAGTAATGCAGGGAGCGAGACAATTCAAAACGAACGAAACGAAAAAGATACTCGTAGGTGGTTCTGCCTAATAACTCTCAATCATGACTTTGATGATAATAAATTTATGTGCGTTATGTTCCTACAGCTGTGTGTGGTTGTATCTATCATAATCATAAAGCTATAGTACAAGCTCAGGGCCAAAAGTCTGCTAATTTTAGAGCGCTTCTATTGAATCGTAATTGAGTCTCAATCGGCTAATGTGAGACATTTTCTATGAACAATATGTCAAATAAGACTATTGACACTCAAATACGATTCAATTGAAGCGTTCCAAAATTAGCAGACTTTGGGCCCTGGTTTAGAGTCAGGTAGAAGATATCCCAAGAGAGAATATTCATTTATAAAATAGCTCCAATATGGGAGTTAGAATCATAAAAAATAACAATTTCTCAGATCTACTGATCTAAGATAAGGCACACAAGTCTGAAACCAATCTTCGGCTTTGTAGAGTCATTGCTCTTAGTAACAACTAAGAGTACCTTTCTCGCATTCGATTATAGCCTCAACTTGTCCTGCGAAGCCAATAACACTATTAATTTACAGGTGTTTTCTTTTCCAAAGCAGTAAACATGAGCACTTTCCATTTTCAGAAGACGTCGCAGCATTTAATCATTGAAAATCTGCATGGAGAACAGAATTTCCATACACATTCGAATGATTTCTGCTGATGAAAACGTCATTGTTTGCAACTCACGCAATATTACAAGTGTGACATAAAAACCCTCGAGACAACGAACCATTGAAAGTGAAAGGCGTAGCCTCAAGCGTGCGAACGACGATGAAGCGAGACTATCTCGTGGAACTATGTACATCGGTGTCATTGCCATAGCGTCTTCTACTGTAATTCAACAAAAACGGTAATGGTGAGGGAATTATAAGATAGAGTCAAGGTAGACGATGTTTAATAGTTTTAAGTGGAGACCTCACGGTTATTTAATGACGCGTTCTGCTGAGCAGGTACGAGTATATGTATGCCGTTATTGCATTAAATTTCAGATGGTATGTGTTAGTGGATCCTAAATTTAGGTCATAACAGGTCGTTATTAGACTTCATTATGTAATTAACTTGATTGTAGAACAATAGGCTGTCTTAACATTTCGTGATCAAAGCATTGTTAATAATTCATCAAACTAAGTATTTAATATTGTCGTCTTGCGTGTCATGTTTATTAGCAACTTTATGCAACTTAATTTCATTTTTTACGTTGTAAATAGGTAGGTACCTCAACGATTAACTACCTAACCAGCTCTTAACTATCAAATGGCTTTTTCTATGTTTCGGTCTATTGTAATCTTTCGTTACATTTCTGGTTTTTCATGTCCTCAAAGATTGCATATCTGTAGGTTAGGTTGTAAAAATGTTATATTTTTTGATTTGCGAAAAACGATTATGAGCAAATCCAAAGACAGATAACATTATGCTTCACAACAACTTGGAATCTTAATCGCAAAGTTTTTCATTGACTCTTTAATAAAAGTAACTAACAAACACATTCGTTACGATCTTCTTAAAAAATAATTTAATTACTTAATAAAAAAGCCTCGACTATCACAGAAACATCTAACGTTGCAGAAATTCGACTCCAATTCTAACAAAGTTAACCGTCAAAATATAACTTTCCGAAATGAATTATCGCCGCTCAACGTGTTCAAAAGAAAGATACGAAATGAGTCAATCGAAGACGATTAATTTCAGACTCAGGAAAGCGATTAATTTAATTGGAATTTGGGAATACTTAAGCGACATTGGAAGTTGCCCAATCTGGTGGAGTAGCTTTTGAAGTTTCTTGTCTTTATTTACCAAAGTGAGAAATACTCCCGGCCTCGTACTTGGAGTGTTTGTTTCGCCGCCTACCTGATGGATTAACAATTTTGTTATTTTGTGAAGTATTCTAAATTATTTAAGCGCCTTTATTCGCTGTTTTAATTACATTTGGGTTTTTAAAATTATGCAGTTTTTAAAAGTCTTGCCATGTGTATTTGAGAGTTCACCACGCAGTCGTAGATTACAAGAGGCCTAATATTTTTTACCTAAGGAAATTAGTCTTAGAATGATGGTAAAACCGAGTTATTCCATTGTCTATGCAGAGGTTGGACGTCATTTTGATATGTTTATTTGGTAATTTTAATGTTAATATATTTTTAATTTGATTTATTCATTAAAAACAATTGTACTTAAATGTTTGTGTTGAAATTTAATTTTACAGCCAATGCTGTTTAAAAGTGATCCTTCAGTTGCTTTGAATCAATTTAATTAAAGCATAAATAAAAAAGTAATGTCTCTAATGTACACAGCATACTTACAAAATCCGACGAATGTATAAAACCTATGTCACCATACATTAAGCTACATTGCGAATTTCCATAGTTTACAATCTATCTCGCAATATTATAAATTGTGGACATGTGATTTTCTTAGTTTATAAAATTAATTAATTTTATCGTAAACTAACTCATGTAATGGTTAAATTTTTACCAACAAATTATGATATTACAACATAGATTGTAAACCAGCGATGTTTATAATAACACTGTGTGTGACATAATACTACGTATAAATAATTATGACCAAACTGAAACTAAGACAAAAGAAGGTAGTAAGTATCATTACTTGTAGCTTCAACACTTTGACGTTGTCTTACACAAACAAGTTAGCAAACAGAGGTATGTCAAAGGTCGTTTGAAAATATACTAAATGTATTCTCAGTTGCCCAATAACTTGGCTTGAGTACTCTACACATATTTGACCTTTTACGTTGAGCAACTTTTGTGAACTATTAGTTTAACATTAAGTTTACACAGAAAATTAAAGCTAATATTTGTTAAGTATTACTCCAATATTGTCTAGAGACACTCCATATTCTATTCGAAATTGCAAGTGGCGACATCTGGGATTTTATATTTCTGTGTTACAAATACATGGCACATATTTAAAATATAAAAATTATGTTGATTTTGTATCTACATAATATTAAGCATAATCTAATGCATTATTATGATTATATAATTTTGCCTTGACCGCCTGAACTATGGCTCTGTATTTAAGGATTCTAACCCCCGAATTCACAAACGTCAGTCAACGCTTAGCACGCGCTCTTGCTCTTGCTGTCCCGTAAAATGTAAATAGAACTGAAAGGGACACCTGTACTTCTAAGGGCTAGTTTCTTTTAGACTTTTTTTGTTACAACGTCTTATGTCCCTATGTATTATAAGTATGTCTATTCGTTGCGTAGTTGCCATAGAACAAGATTTAGTTTGGGGCCAGATGGCGCTGTGTGGATTACCCTTTTTAACTTTAGTTTCTACAAAAATATAGAAGCAGTTGTAATATTTTTTCAGGAGTTTACGAATCGGAAAACAGTTTACGAAAAAAACGGATTACGAAAGATAGCGTGATAAAGTGTATGTTTCTGAGTAGTCCGTTCACCATGACCTGCTACTGTTGAAACTAAAATAATAAAATGTTACCTGTGTTGATCCCTAATACCTTAGAAAGCTTCGTAAGTAAGCATCTGTCATAGATAATAATATTCATACTTTAAACGAAAGTCTACATAAGATTTACTTTGCCTACAACATATAACAGTGATATATGCCTCACATAAGTCTTTTGATGGCATATTATAAATCAAAATGTGCTTGCAAAATGATTTAAGTTATCTTTAAACCTAGACTTCGGCCCATAACACTGAAGTTGATTTAGTACCCTATAATTTACGTAGAAAAACTATTTCATCCCTCATAATGATACATTAGGGATGAGTTAGTAAAATGACTACTAATCAAATTTATAAAAACTGTTTTATACTGGGATTTGCAAATAAATTTAGCTTTAATAGCTGTAATTTATTCAGTAAATTAATTATTGTTTCAAATTATTCTTTTTGTACGGGTAAATTTGTATGAATATACGAGTAATTAAATATTATTTTCTCACCTAAATTGAAAAGCTTTAAGTTTAACGCAAATTATTTGAAGTAAGTAACAAGAATATTTTGATAGTAGTTAGTATTCTAAAACAATATCTACAATAAACAGCGGTGTTTAACATAAACTATCCTGTACTTTAACTGTACCAAAGGTTTTCAATTGGTAATGAATTTTTGTGTACGCACCAATTAAGTAATGTTAATAAATAAATAACTAAAAGTCTCTTGCTCTGAGCCCGATATTTTTCTTAGAACTGTGCAACTTGTAGTAAGTACCTAATGACTGTGACGACAACGCTCTGATCATTTAGGTAGCCATCTACAGATTTCCACATTTGAAAGCCAAAGATTACTCGTAGGCTTCTATATGCTCTGTTATGATTGCAATTCATAGCACTGCAACATCGAACCTAGGATCGAGCAATTTGACCGGTAAAACCAGTGAAGCATTCAATCCATGAAATCGATTCAGACTGAAACTCGAATGGCATGGTAATGAAAGAAGAGACAACCGTATGTTACCAAAGGATTGACCAATAGCAAATAGGCCAATTTGCCGTCAGCGAAACCTATCCTTGATTTCGAAAATAGTGGTACTTATTCGTCAATATGACATGAAGACGCAACGTTTTTACAATACACTGAAAAAATTATGAAGGTTACAAAAGCAAATTTTTGGTAGTGGTAACATTGAAAAATTGACTTGCAAACTGGTACCTACAAAAAATATTGTTTCTTCTGTAAAAATTGTTAGAAAAACATATAATAATTTAGCTTTATCTTAACATAAGTTGCAGGTGGGAGTGAGCCGGCTATATCTGCCACAAAACAGATATTTGATGGAGTAGACTAGACGTCATGTTCTTGAAAAGACCCCTGCTTAGAATCCTTGATCATTGAAAACAAACCATCGCGCATCGCTACAATTGATAAATACCAATTAAAGTTGATGATCACGAATCAGAGCTAAGCTACTCGTAGCTTAGCTCTGATATTTGAAAACAGTATATTTATTGTTTTCATTTAACATTATGGTATTGATGTCTATTAATAAGTAGCTATGTTTCGTTTGTTAATTCGATTTGACAATTTAAAAGTACTTTGTAACATTTAAATAGATAAATAAAGTTATTTTGATTGATTGATTGATTGAATCCTAAATTTTGTACCCGAATGTAGGAGTTGGACCCACAACGGTTTGAGATTTTTAAATTTTGAATGGTGAAACCATTGTTAAAATTACAGTTCCACTTAATTCTAGTGTTTTAGATTGGACGCCTGTATACCTGTTGAGGTATTGAACCTCTACAGTAACCATTGACACTTACTCTGTTTATAAAGAAGTTGGTTGTCATGTGTGTGTCTTTGTAATTGCATGTCTTGTACGCTCTTGTATATTATTAATTAATATACTGATTTACTTTACCACTCAATAGTTTGTTTGTACCATGTAGCTTTAATTAACCTACAAGAGGTTATGGGCCCAGGACGCGGCAATAATAAGGTTTAAGTTTCATAATGTTCCTTACAAATTCAAGTATGGCTGGCGGCGGCGCAATTTGTTTGACTGAAAAGTTGAATGGCGCGTCCAACTACAGAGACTAGAGTTTTCAGGTGAAAAATCTGTTGGTATTTGAGAATTTGTGGAGCAGTGTGACCGGAGAGGTTGTACAAGGAGAGACTGTAGAGCAGGCTACTCGTAGAGAGGAGAGAGCTCGGTCTATGCTTTGTCTGTCTGTAGACAAAACATGTTATTCTCATATAATTCATGCGAAAACTGCACGAGAAGTATGGGAGTCTTTACAAAAGACTTTTGATGACAGGGGATTGAACATAAGGTTAAAGTTACTTCGTCATTTGTGTATGATCAAGCTGGTTGATTACGACTGCATGGAGTCGTACGTAAATAAAGTTTTATCGATAGCAAGTCAACTGCGAGGTATGGATAAACCACTTGATGATGAATTCCTGGCTGCCATTATGCTTCAAGGTTTACCGCAAGAATATGAGCCGATGATTATGGCATTAGAGCACTCTGGTATAGTGATCTCGACGGATATGGTCAAACTGAAGCTATTGCAAGACAAGCGGTGGAAAGGTAGCGAAGATGTTGGCAATGACTGTTTGTTTACACGACAGCGTGTTGAGAACAAGCGCAGCATGTGCGATAGCAACAATCCTAGCACAGAAATGAAACGAACCGATTCACCGAATAAGACAAAGAAGTTGTGGTGCTGGAAGTGTCGTTCAAAAGGTCACTTGAAGAAAGATTGTACTCAGAAGAATATGTCTAGTAATCTGGTCCTATCGGCGCTCAGTACAAGTACTGACAACGGTTCTTGGTTTATTGACAGTGGTGCAACTAACCATATGACAGGATGTCGTGAGTGGTTTGATACACTGAAACCGTCTACGACGAAGGAGGTGCGTGTTGCTAACGGCAAGAAGTTAGATGTGAGTGGTATCGGTGATGTTCAATTTTCAGTGGCGTTTAACGGTAAAATTGTCAATATTACTTTAACTGATGTGATGTTCGTACCGAAACTTGCTGTTAACTTGTGTTCTGTTCATAGTTTGACGCAAAAAGGCTACAATGTTGTGTTTTCTAAGACAGAATGTAATATTTCTAAGACTGGTGTAATAGTCTTAAGAGCTAGGCGATCTGGGAGGGTTTACAGACTTGCAACCGTCGGTAGGGCCAACTTAATTCCGGCTGACCGGTCAAATGGTGGCGGATGTTTTTCACGTAGCCCTGCGGGCGTGTGAAACATGACTACTTCACAGAGGATCTTGGAGTCTTGTAAGATGTCTTGGTTATGGGAGGGTGTTGAGGTATTGAACCTCTACAGTAACCATTGACACTTACTCTGTTTATAAAGAAGTTGATTGTCATGTGTGTGTCTTTTGTGATTGCATGTCTTGTACGTAGTTGTATATTATTTAATATACTGATTTACTTTACCACTCAATAGTTTGTTTGTACCATGTAGTTTAATTAACCTACAAGAATACCTTTATTATCCTTGCTTCAAAAAAAACTAAGTGAAGAAAAAAAAAGTTATAAATAATGATCCGTAGATAATTTTGAAGGACACGTAAAACTATTATAAAAAACTTTACCTATGGAAAAATCAGATTGAGTATTGGCCAAATCACTATTTTTGAAGTATGCGCTCACGCAAGCAAGAAAGACATAACCAGACATCTCAAACAAGGATATTAATTTTATGCTCTAATAATGATCACACAATTCAATATACAACTTTGTTGAAACCTTGACATCACACTTGTAAATCATTTTGTATTACTTACAAACTAATAAAACCAAAAACAACACAAAAAACTCAAAACAAAACACCTTTTATCACTTAAAACGACCTAATGAAGCATTTCCAATTGGTTTCACACAAAAACATCGCAACTGACCATCCAAACTGGCACCACAGAAAAAAAATGCAACTAGTCACCACTCATGCGAAAAAAAGTTGTAAGTGAAAACTGACCTACGAGTAGTAAGACGCCCACTGAACCGGCTGGTGGCTGTTTAGGCACAACACTGACTGACCACGACAAGTGCGAGTTCCCACTACCGAGTGATGGTAAGGCTGGGTGCATAACGATGACGTTGCTTAACTCAATTAATATGTTTGTTGAACGATCGAAAGGTTAAAATAAAAGAAACACTTGGCTGATTTTGAAACAGCACTCTTTATTTACACTCAAAATAGGTCGGAGGCTGTTTTTGATTTATATTTTAGTTCAACCAAATATCTCCTGTTTAAAATAACAGTATTAGATAAAAAAATTATAATAGCAAAAATAAACAAACAAACAATAATAACTTTATTTAAATAGACCTGTTACAAGTACTTTCAAATCGTCAAATCTAATTAACAAACAAAATACAAACCATAATAGACCATAACCATAACAGATAAATAAATAAATAAATAAATAAAATGAATACTATAATATTAAATGTATATTAATATTTACTAAACTGCAAAATAATGACTAAAATAATACTTCTTATCCGAGTGCCGCCGATGCTAAAAGTACGGACGGCAAGTTAAATAATAACCACAAGCTACCATCTAGAGTGAAATGAATTTAAAAAATCTGTAAAAAGTTTAAAAAACCTTCCAAATGAGGCTTTGTTTGTGACGGTACTTTGGGTGTTATAAGAAAACAACAAAAAATATTCCAAGTATATTTCATTACTTAGAAAATATGAAAGAAATACCGTGAAAATATAGTTAGTACCTATTAGCTTCACTTTTGTTTCAACAATAATAAATTCCTTTCATTGAGACGAAAAATGGAGATTGGCAATATCAGAAGTCTATCTATTTCATCTTCAGTAATAAATCAACGTAGTAATTGTTATCTCACACAGTTAAGCACCTAATTGAGCGTAGCCTAATGTACGATGAATACCTTTATGTTTTGTTTTTTAGAATCTGCCGCTTACTGAAAATCGAACACTATTAATTGCTTTAGTAAGAGTATCCAACATTTTGTAGGGGCTCTGGCATACCTACTTGTCCGCCATTTTGAGAAAAACATGTTTTGGCGGCAAGTCGTAAAACGCATATCAATCTTAAATTTCATTTTTTTGTGTATTTGTGTGTACCAATGATGTAAAGTAATAGATTGATAAAGCGCCTCTAAAAACGTGCCAAAAAATGAATTGCGCATGTGTGAGTGATTGTCTATGTATGCGTTGACATCTGCTGTCATTTAGCACAATAGTGTTGGTACTTTCCATAACAATCTAACAGATTATCGAAATCACGAACAACAAATGAATAAAGGTATACTCGTATTCTTGAAAATAAAAGGCTGAGGTTCTTTATTATTTATTAGGTTTACTCGTTACATTGTTTATGATATCTAAACATCAACTACGAGATGAAATAATATAAACACCATCAATTATTATCCTTTTTTTAGGACTGGGTTAAATAGTATTTTGTTGGCCCGTACTCTGTAGATTTAAATTGATTTTCTTGTTTCGGCCTAGGCATATAGTCTTTGTTAACATAAGAACACGGTGGTCTTGGTATCCTACAAAAATAAAGAAATTTTAATTATCTGCTTTTTCAAACAAGTACGGTAGTGGTCATTATGATCGCTAAATTGCTCAAAAATGGCGCCAAGTATTGATTGTTATTGTTTGGTAGTTTTATTAGGCTTCTATTCTGGGCCATGACTTCAGCTGTTAAAAAAATATCGACTACGTATATCGATATGTGTCATTCTTCATTTTGTACATCCCTATCGTAAGTGAATCAATTCAGTTTTTACACAAAATATTTTTCAATTCTTATTTAATTTCTGAAATAATAACTTATGCAGCATGAGGAACTAATATAATGATAGCTGAAATGAATTAATTGAACTGGGTAGTGAAAATAATTGCTCAAAACATAGTTTGAAAAAACCAATTACTTTCTGTATTTACCTGTGAAACTTTTGCATTTCTGGATCATTTCTATGATTCGTTTTATATTTGGGCACGCTACAAACCACTATTTTATTTTTATAAAGCTTCATCCACTTTTATCGCCCACTTTACATAAATTTTGAAAACTAAAATTTCCCGCTTTTGGCAGTGGTGTGGTGGTGTAGTTTTCGGTTTGATTTTGGCAACAAATCTTGGGCATATCTCTGTCTCTTTTCCTCTCGTGTGATGTCCATATATGCAATAGTTTCTCTTTTCCTCACTTGATCACTCTATAAGTGTTGAAAACACGCTCTGGAAGCTCTATGGTGTGTACCTACTTACTCTGTCAATTGACATGTATTTCATCACTTGCCGCCGAAACACGTTTTTTTCAAAATGGCGGACAGATGGGCCAAAAAGGTAAGATGCTCTTTACTTACTTATTTAACGTAACGACTTTTGATCGTAACAACTCAGGGTAATTGTACTTTACATAGCTATAATTTTTTCTTAAATAATGTTATTTGTTAAGCTAATCACAAGAAAGAAATAGTGACAAAACTGGGTGATTGGTGAGGCAGAAAGTTAAACTGCCAACGATGGTTTCATCGTTGGCAGGTTACAATATAATATTTATTTTCAACTCCAGGTGCAGTGGTTTGATTCTTGAAGATGTTTTTCAGTATTTAAGGGCACGTCCTAATTAGGCGAACAGAGAGCGATTGACTGTTAGCTTCCAGTTTGCCGCCTACATACAAGATCGAGTGTCCATACAGTGAGTTATGTACACAGTTTGCGGCGTTTCGCTTGCATTCTGTGAGTGGCTGATTTGAATAGCTGTCGGCGGCGTAGTGCGTTCACTACGCAGAGTTAGTGACCGATACGCCACTGAGTCAGCCAGCGTACAGTCAGCCACTTACTGTTCGTCTTATTATAAAGATCCCCTTCATCGAATATTGTATTTGTATGTTTTCAAAACAGTATCAAATAAATTTTAATCTACCTTGAAGAGATATTAATAAACGGATTAAATTAGGCACTTCATAATTATATTTCCTGTAACAGACTTTGACAAACAGGAAAGTGATTATTTAACTAATTTAATAAACAAAGTAAATTTAATAAAACAAAATAACTCTGGAACACGAGGTATTCATTAAAAATATTATTTGACCAAAAACATGTTTACTCTTACATGTTCTAGGCTTTATAACACGACTTCAAGATTATGCAATACAGTCATAAGGACATTTTAAATGTTTGGTTAAAACAGCAGTTTTATTATTTTAAGATATTATCAAAGAAGACTTGCATGCCACTTTTAGGCCCAACAATGTGGTAATCCTAGTAAAATTAGGTCAGCCTTTTTATTACGGATCCGAATCTTTATGACCTTTCAATTTCTTTTTAATGTTTAGTAATTAGGATTCTCATAACTTTGTCAACAGGAAAAGTCGAAATGTGTCATAGTAAATATCTCCTTTTTTACCATCACTCTAGAAAAGCACCATTTTGGCACCAATTTATAGTTTACAGTTTATCCACACACGATCCAGCGACTGTCGGCCCGCACCAAAAGGTTCGGTGATTCGTTCCTGTGTCGTGCTATCCAGACGTGGAACGCTCTTCCAGCGCATGTGTTTCCTCCTTCCTACAATCCCAGGTTTTTTAAGCGGGCCGTGAAAAGGCATTTATGCAGGCCTTCAAAATGAGATTGACTAGCAAAGTAGTTGTCCATTACTGTGCTTGTCAACCCCATATCTGGACCTCACGGTGGCTTCCCATCAGGTGGAGTGAGGTCATTTTGAAGATCAAGATCACTATTAAAAAAAAAACTTAAAATGCGATAAAATCAGTTAACCTAAAGTGACGTTAATTCAGTAGATTTTACCGGTTATCGGTTCTTCTTAGTACCTACTGAATTATTCGTCCGAGACGGCAAGTGGTGGTAACAAAGTTTAAAAAACTATTGAATAGAGGAATTTCGAGAGAAAACTGAAATTCAATGATGAGTTTGTAGCTACTTTTGTACTTTTAACGAAAATAGCTTCTTTCAAAATCTCCTTAGAAATAAATTCTTAACAGATTTAGTTAGTACCAAAATTAGAAGCGTTAAGATAAAGTTTAAAGGTTATCCGAGCTAAGAATAATTTGAATGGAGGAAAACAGAACCCTAGACCCTAGAATTTTAGAACCAAACAGCTAATATTTAATCATATTCATAAATATTTATTGCAACATGTGGTTTAAAAAGCTCTTAAAACTAAAAATGTACATCACATGACCTTGTAAGGGCATTGCAACATTAATACTTAATACCTACTAAACATTTGAAATTTTTTTCCCACTACAGAATTATTTATACAAAACTCGATAATCATTGACTAATCATTATTTAAGTAACATCTTTGGACAATGGCTACTCGGCCTAAAAGTAAGCATACGTCTTTTTTAGTACAGCAATTAGCCAGACTACTAACTAAACTTTGTTTTCATTGAATGGTTATAAGTAGCATTTTATTTAGCAGAATCATAAATACAATAGGTTTTCCGGCCAGATTTTCCCTTCAGTCCACATTTTCTGAGCACTCAACCACTGAGACAAAACGTTCTGTGGGCCAAGCACGAACCGCTAACGTTTTGGTAATGGAAAAGTAAACAATACTTTTTTTTATTTCTCCTATGTCCACGAAAAAAGAGTATCGTTTACTTTTCGATTACCAAAACGTGATCGGTTCGTGCTAGGCCTACTGAACTGTTAACATTCTCGATTTCATCCTTTAAATACAAATCCGTCCGTCTCGCCATAATAATCAAGTACAAGACATGCATCGGAGAAAGTTGAACCAGCCAATGTCAATAACGGCCAGACGGAAACGATCGCGTAATGGGTTACACAACCTGCATTTTGAGTACACTCACCGAAAGTCCGAATGTACACCTTAAGTGTAGGGCAGTAAAGTTGTAGTCTCAGTCCGTTTTTAGTAAACTAGTTTAAGTCCGCGACATCGTCACGGTATGGTTTCCTGGTAGCCTTGATTTGTTATGACGTATCTGAGATGACGTATTAATTAGCATTATTATTTTCATATAATTTTTTTAATGTCGTAGTTTTTAAATTTTAAACACTTTAGCTCAGAACACGTGGTCTCGAACCAAAACCTGATTGGAAAACCTAATTTACATTCGTTATATAACTTGCCTTTGCCTTTATTATACAGGGTGGCCCAGCGACAGTGGTCCAAAAATTTTTTTTAGGTAGAGGGCATCATAACAAGTCATTTAAAAAAAACTTTAGTTCTGCGAAAATCAATACTTTAGAAGTTATGATTTTTTCAAGTTTCTTTTGAAATTTCCCAACTCCAATCACTTAATTCACTCTTGTTTGGAAACTATTGCACTGTATCAGTTCAAATTTGGTATAAATGTATAATAGTAATGTAGAAACCATATTATGTGCGAGTTTTGAGTTTATTCTAAGACAATTTGTTTTTTTTTTTTAATTTTCGTCAATAATTTTTCGCCATTTCAAAAACTGATACAATTTTCAAAAAATCACTGCTGCAATATTTGTGCATTTTATGATGTGTTTATGATCTTAAAAACTGACCATATGTATGATAATAGTCTATGCAAAAACTTGAAGTGATGCAAAAAATGGAACACTTTCAAAATTAACATCATGTGCGGTAAGTCGCTAAAACTCAGAATGGGTCGTTTCTACACTGACCCTAATTTAAAAAAAAAAAATAGCCAAAATATTTTATTCGGATAGAGGGCATCATAGCAACTCATTTTGCAAAACATTAGATAGTCTAAAACCAATAGTTTAGAAGTTAATATTTTTAAAGTTTTGTGCCTAAGTGGTTGAACTTCAGAAACATAAATCACTTGTGTTTGTAAACTATCCAACTGACGAACTTCAAAATGAGTAAGAATAGAATAAAGTGACAAAGGATTTATCTCAATTATTCATTACAATACAATGAGTGATACAAAAGGCGGACTTAATGCTGTTAAGGCATTATCTACCAGTCAACATAAAATAAAGCAAAGCCAATTAAAGTATGGGATTAATTATTGAGTCATGCCATATTTGAAGTTCTTTTGTCGGATAGTTTACAAACAAAAGTTATGTATGTCTCTGAAGTTTAACTACTTAAGCCCAAAATTTAAAAAAATAATAACTTCTAAACTATTGGTTTTCGATTATTTTATGTTTTTTTAAATGAGTTGCTATGATGCCCTCTATCCGAAAAAATATATTTTGGCAATTTTTTTTTTAATTAGGGTAAGTGCAGAAATGACACATTCTGAGTTTTAGCGACTTACCGTACATGATGTTAATTATGAAAGTGTTCCATTGGTTGCATCAATTCAAGTTTTTGCATAGACTATTATCATAAATATGGTCAGTTTTTAAGATCATAAACACATCATAAAGTGCACAAATATTGCAGCAGTGATTTTTTGAAAATTGTATCAGTTTTTGAAATGGCGAAAAATTATTGACGAAAATTAAAAAAAAAACAAATTGTCTTAGAATAAACTCAAAACTCGCACATAATATGGTTTCTACATTACTATTGTACATCTATACCGAATTTGAACTGATACAGTGCAATAGTTTCCAAACAAGAGTGAATTAAGTGATTGGAGTTGGGAAATTTCAAAAGAAACTTGAAAAAATCATAACTTCTAAAGTATTGATTTTCGCGGAACTAAAGTTTTTTTTAAATGACTTGTTATGATGCCCTCTACCTAAAAAAAATTTTTGGACCACTGTCGCTGGGCCACCCTGTATAACCCTTAACCTCTCTGCTGATGGGAAACACTGATATAAAACCTAAGCAATCCGGCTATCAGCTAGACTTATCAATAGTTTTTGTATTTGTGCTATGTTATACCTATAAGCTTTCTAGATATCGCCATTGGCGACCAGGTTGCCTAAATTGTACCTTCCCAGGACTTTCACAAATATTCAAAAAACAAAATCGAAAAAATTGGCATTCTCTAGTTCATTGGGTAATAACGAATATAAAATATTTTTCATGTCGTTACCATGTACATATTTTTTTTAAAACCAGTACAATGCTATGTTTTCGTTAATATCTTCCTGACATATTATCATTTCATTGTTGATTCCTCTCGTCTACAATATCCTAAACCTAAAGTTTGTCTTGAATAGATCTCTCCTTAGCGACCTCAACTGTAAGTACATAAACCTCAGTATTTGATTACTACTGTAATATTTTATGCATAACAAAAAAAAAAAATCTATTAATCGTGATGAGCTTCATTTAATGTTGAGTCCAACTATTATAAAAATGAATGTAATTGCACGGCTGCACGCCGCCGGGACTAAAACGCATCGTGAATAATGAGCAAAGTTCACTTTGTCTGCAGCGTCGGACAGGCGTATTTGTCCGCGACACAGCTACGGCACAGATAGAATACTAAATGGTCACTTTATAGACATTCCTGAGTTATAATACCGGCTATTAGCAAATGAAAGACATTTTTTTTTCAATAATGAAACTAGCTATTTAATAAATTACAACTACACATTTGAACTAAATGAGAATCTGATATTCGCTAAGCATATTCTAGGCTTGCGGCTATGCGGTCGTTTTAGAAAAAGGTACCCTAAAAATTGCTTGGTTGATTTTTTAGTCAACTTTTTCTTACTGATTACTTGAAAAACAACTTGCTCAGGCTGTACATTTTTAGTGTACTCTGCGGATGCCTCGGGGCAAATAACGACATTATTTTCAACTGATCATGAACCTCGGTATTTAATTACTACTGTAATATTTTTTGCATAACAAAGGATATTTATCTATTAATCGTGATAAGCTTAATTTAATGTTGAGTTCAACTATTATAAAAATGAATGTAATTGCACGGCTGCACACCGCCGGGACTAAAACGCATCGTGAATAATGAGCAAAGTTCACTTTGTCTGCAGCGTCGGACAGGCGTATTTGTCCGCGACAGAGCTACGGCACAGATAGAATACTAAATGGTCACTTTATAGACATTCCTGAGTTATAATACCGGCTATGAGCAAATAAGAGACATAATGTTTCTAATAACGAAACTACCTATTCAACAAATTACGAATACATATTTGAACTGAATGAAAATCTGATATTTGCTAAGCATATTCTGGGCTTGCGGCTATGTGGTCGATTTAGAAATGGTAGGTACCCTAAAAATTGCTTGGTTGATCTGTTAGTCAACTTTTACTTACTGATTACTTGAAAAACAACTGGCTCGGGCTGTAAATTTTTAATGTATTCTGCGGATGCCTCGAGGCAAACAACGACATATTTTCAACTGTTCATAAACCTCGGTATTTGATTACTATTGCATTGGTTTTTTCATAACAAAGAATATTTATTATCTATTAATCGTGATAAGCTTCATTTAATGTTGAGTTCAACTATTATAAAAATGAATGTAATTGCACGGCTGCACACCGCCGGGACTAAAACGCATCGTGAATAATGAGCAAAGTTCACTTTGTCTGCAGCGTCGGACAGGCGTATTTGTCCGCGACACAGCTACGGCACAGATAGAATACTAAATGGTCACTTTATAGACATTCCTGAGTTATAATACCGGCTATTAGCTAATGAAAGACATAATGTTTATAATAATGAAACTACCTATGTAATAAATTACGAATACACATTTGAACTGAAATGAGAATCTGATATTCGCTAAGCATATTCTGGGCTTGCGGCTATGCGGTCGTTTTGAAAATGTTAGGTACCCCAAAAATTGCTTGGTTGATTTGTTAGTAAACTTTCTTACTGATTACTTGAAAAACAACTTGCTCAGGCAGTACATTTTTAGTGTACTTTGCGGATGCAAATAACGACATATCTTCAACTGTTCATAAACCTCGGTATTTGATCACTATTGCATTGGTTTTTGCATAGCAAAGAATATTTATCTATAAATTGTGATGAGGTTCATTTAATGTTGAGTTGAACTATTATAAAAATGAATGTAATTGCACGGCTGCACGCCGCCGGGACTAAAACGCATCGTGAATAATGAGCAAAGTTCACTTTGTCTGCAGCGTCGGACAGGCGTATTTGTCCGCGACAGAGCTACGGCACAGATAGAATACTAAATGGTCACTTTATAGATATTCCTGAGTTATAATACCGGCTATTAGCAAATGAAAGACATAATGTTTCTAATTATGAAACTTCCTATAATAAATTACGAATACACATTTGAACTGAATGAAAATCTGATATTCGCTAAGCATATTCTGGGCTTGCGGCTATGTGGTCGATTTAGAAATGGTAGGTACCCTAAAAATTGCTTGGTTGATCTGTTAGTCAACTTTTACTTACTGATTACTTGAAAAACAACTTGCTCGGGCTGTAAATTTTTAGTGTATTCTGCGGATGCCTCGAGGCAAATAACGACATATTTTCAACCGTTCATAAACCTCGGTATTTTTAAGACCAGAAAAAGGCATTCGGTCTTGGCATCAGGCGGGACTCGAACCCGCATCTTTAGCAAGCCGGGCGACTGCACTACCAATTATGCTACCAAGACCATTAACAGACCGGACGAATTTCTCTGGTATGTTATGCCTGACAGACAGGTTGGTTTCACCAATGTTTAGGCATATACCTTAAATGCCTTTTTCTGGTTTTCCTATCTTTAGTAAGATGATAATGCATTATCCCTAATGCTAAAAATAAAATAACCAACCTCGGTATTTGATTACTATCGCATTAGTTTTTGCATAACAAAGAATATTTATCTATTAATCGTCATAAGCTTCATTTAATGTTGAGTTCAACTATTATAAAAATGAATGTAATTGCACGGCTGCACGCCGCCGGGACTAAAACGCATCGTGAATAATGAGCAAAGTACACTTTGTCTGCAGCGTCGGACAGGCGTATTTGTCCGCGACAGAGCTACGGCACAGATAGAATACTAAATGGTCACTTTATAGACATTCCTGGGTAATAATACCGGCTATTAGCAAATGAAAGACATTTTTTTTTCTAATAATGAAACTAGCTATTTAATAAATTACAACTACACATTTGAACTAAATGAAAATCTGATTTTCGCTATGCATATTCTATTCTTGCGGCTATGCGGTCGTTTTAGAAATGTAAGGTACCCTCAAAATTGCTTGGTTGATTTGTTAGTCAACTTTTTCTTACTGATTACTTGAAAAACAACTTGCTCAGGCTGCACATTTTGAGTGTACTCTGCGGATGCCTCGAGGCAAATACCGACATATTTTCAACTGTTCATAAACCTCGGTATTTGATTACTATCGCATTAGTTTTTGCATAACAAAAAGTATTTATCTATTAATCGTCATAAGCTTCATTTGATGTTGAGTTGAACTATTATAAAAATGAATGTAATTGCACGGCTGCACACCGCCGGGACTAAAACGCATCGTGAATAATGAGCAAAGTTCACTTTGTCTGCAGCGTCGGACAGGCGTATTTGTCCGCGACAGAGCTACGGCACAGATAGAATACTAAATGGTCACTTTATAGACATTCCTGAGTTACAATACCGGCTATTAGCAAATGAAAGACATAATGTTTCTAATAATGAAACTTGCTATTTAATAAATTACGAATACACATTTGAACTAAAAGAGATATTCGCTGAGCATATTCTTCTAGGCGAACGAGTACCATACAACTTTTTTACTGGTAACTAAAAAACAAACTTTTTTTTGGTTGAATTTGTTTAATTTGCTACAAAAACTTTTCCAAAGTTGTGTCACTTAACGTTGTTCAACTGTCCATTTTTTACTGTATTCTGTCAACGCCTCGGGGCTAATAACAATATATTATACCTTTGTACACTTGAGCAATTTCAGCCAGTGAAACCTAAACTACCTACTATCCGCCTACCTATTAACCTATTTCGTGTAAAGATCTTTCTGTCATAACATAACATACCATCACGACTACAAGCCGAACGTGGTGGTCAGAGCCACACTGATTGTTGCCGTCATGGCGAGCAGAACCAGAAGCGTGAACCCAACGTGATAAGGGGTGAACCTACCGCCATTATCACGGGAGAGTTAGTCCCCAACTAACACAAAGAAGTGTTTCAGCCAGTCTTGAACCCGGGACCACCTGGTTCAAGCCAGAGTTTAACCACTGGGCCACAACGCTGTCCGAAACAAGAAAATTAAATTCAACATTTTTTTATAAAACACTCCTATTTGCGTCGAGGGTAAAAAGTCTGGCAACACAGGCTGCATGTGACGCAATCTTGCGTAGACGGGGCGTGCCGAAACATTTTTAGGAGACCCTGCTTCACTGCTGAAGTGCCAAGGTCGAGTACTTTGAGGCGTGAGGTTTTCATCGGTAAGAGTCCGTCGTATTATAATAACATCGTTGCCTACAGAGTGGCAAAATATAAACATAGAATATTATGTAATAAATATATCGGGAGCGTCTTTGAAATGTCTCTCTGAAAGTTAAAATAATTTCGCGGTAAAGTAGATCTTGTAGGTTGAACCACAGTACACAGATAACAGTAAAATATCTACATACAAACGTGCCGCTTTCGGTTTGAATGGGTGCGTGCGCGTCGCCCGCCGTGTCGCGATTTCACGCACACGCAATTTAACGCACACGCAATTTCACGCACACGCGATTTCACGCACACGATAGCATAAAATAGGGCGGGATAAGGTGGTGGCAATACGGACGGGCTGCGCCGCGTGTCTGTGTGCACGCTAGGCTGATAACTCGGCGGGCGGCCTTAGATAACCTACTGTTTATACTGTGGTAGAACTGTTCTGTCTAGACTGAGCTAAACTCCTATTCCTTGCACGTGGCTGTTCCTTTATGCCAGATTATTAGTACAGTTCCATCCCATGCTCTTTTTTCTTCTTTGCTCTTGTTTTATTTTTTTCGTTTTTATGTTGTTTATAAAATAACGGTTATGTACTTTTGTAAATTATTAACTTACCCTTACTTAATTGCTTACCCTTTCTGGCGTTCTTCCTGTGCTTGTCTCGAGGTTTAGATTTTCAGCAGTACGACTTAAGCTTACACAATGACACGAGCATGACACTCGGAACCGGAAATCATGTTTCTAATAATGTGCACTCTTGTGTGATCGATTTCTAGGGAACAGAGCCCCACACTTGAAGAATATTATGGGTTTAACTGATTTGTGTTTCGAATTTTCCTTGAATCGTTTTTAAATTGGGACTCGTCAATTTCACCCGATCTGCCCAAGTTTACTTTAAAAAAAAATGAATGCCAGTCATGTTCGAACTGTATGGCTGTTGGTTATTTTAAAAGAATTTGTAGCACTTAAAAAACATCATATTTTGAAAAGAGGGATCACTGAGGTTTTTGCCCGGTAGAAACATTCTGTACATTGTATAATTGTAGTTTATGTGCTTTATAAGATTTATTGAAGATTCCAATCAACTAACAGTGTAAATAGTCTATTTGAATAAATTTATTTAAATTGTTTCAGGAACATGGGTTCTGATTCATAACATAAAAATAGATGAAAGTCAGTTAGGTACCGTATTTCTTACTTTCGTAGGCACTATAGGTACTTTGATTTAATAAGTTATTTGTCTGTTAGAAACCGCTTATTGGCAATAAATCTGCTTAAATGGTATTTATGACTGTGTACCTGCTGAGATAACCTGCTGGTTTTATTTGTTTGTGCAATATGGATTAGTTATCGTTTGAAAGCAAAAAAAAAAGAAAAACGTTTATTGACCTTGGACATCGTACACAGATATAAACAAACAAAACAAAAACGTAAAAATAAAAATAACTAAAAATTCACTTCTCACTGTCTTGATCTCATATTAGGTACCAAGAAGAAAGTTCAGATGCAGATACAAAATAATCATAACAATTTATGATATAAGCATGGCTAAACCAACCAAACCAAACAAAGAAATGAAGATGGATAAGATTAAGGATGAAAGTGTTTGAAATGTATAAAAAAATCTTCTCTTATATATAAAAATGGATTGCTGTTCGTCAGTCTCGCTAAAACTCGAGAACCACTGGACCGATTTGGATAATTTACGTTTTGAAATATTTGTAATGGTCGAGGGAAGGTATAAAAGGTGAGTAATCATGAGAAAATGCTGGGAATATAGTAAAAATCTCAATTTTAGTTTCCTCTTGCTCGCCCTAAGGCCTCTGTCTAGGCTTAACGACTGACGTCTAGCGACGTCAACCGGGACCAACTGCATAACGTGCCTTCCGCAACACTGAGATGCCCGAAATACACATCACTAAATTTCGGTCGGAGTGGTCACCCATCACTTTTCCGACTCGGCGTGTGTTGCTTTACAACAGCGATCGTCGCCGATCACTGTCACAACTGCGCCACGGGCACCTTGAATCAAGAAAATCGTCAGAAAATCGAAGATACTCTTGACAGACAAGACGCACTTGCTAAACTGCATAAGAACACAAAAATTATACCAGTGACGGCGTTTTGAGGCGTGTGCGGCCTTTGGTCGTGTGCAGGAACGCTAATATCATCCAACGGAGATCCAATTAGGCACATGGGTAGCGACTCTGGTGTCACGGTCGGTAATTAATCATCTTCGTAATATTCGTGCGCGAACTGGTTGTTGATAAGCCACGCTTGAGGGTTTTAGATGGCCATCCACTCCCTCATCTACAGCATGTGAATGCATTTTACAAAATGCATTTTGTATTTTTTTTTATTTGAGATTGGGCAGATTTTAGATCATGAAGTGACAATATGCAAAGTGTACCGAAACTTGGAGGCTTTTCCTAACGCTAACGCTACACCCTTTGGGTATTCAGTTAAATTGATTCTAGAAAAAACATTTTTTTTTAACATTGGAAAGCTACTAGTTTTCCAGGTACTACGAGTATTTTCACTAATTCGACAAAATAAGTGTAATCTGTTTAAACTAGGCCACGAACGGGCCTAAGTCTGGAAGACGCGTCTACCCACTCCACCTCACCCTGCAGCTTACGTCCCGTCACCAGCGAGCCACCTTCCACCTTCGGCTGCTACAGCAAGGAAAGTCCCGGACCGCGAAAGCTTATTATCAGTTGGGATTCGAACCCTACTCTGTTTTTAAAATAAACATCTTTTTTCGTGTACGCTGGTACATGTGCATTTCATTTCATCCATCTAACCGCGACACACAGTCTAATGTTGACCTAGCTTGCATAGTTTTATTTAAATAAATGTTTTTATCGAAAGAGTAAGCGGGCGTAATTTCGGCGTAGATTCTGATAGTTGTGCTGGGCATTTCTCTCGATTGACAGTTCGTTGACAACAACGCTCCACTTGAACATCATCGCTGACGTTCAAGTGGATAATGTAAATACCAGAACTTGACATTCAGTAGACCAAACAAGAATTTCGAGTTGGCTTTAAATGTATACTCCATTTATTATAGCGTGAGACAGAACTTGCCAGAAGAAATGAAGGGTTCTGTTTAGGGTACACTTTGTACAATAATAGTACATTGTTACTCGAGGGGTGAAAGTAACTTATTTAGTCCCGAGACGGGGTTTGGCGTCCGGAACGAAGTGAGGGCGCCAATAGTTCGAGGGACTAAATAAGTCTTTCACCCGAGGTAAACACTGTGCTTTTCATTACAAATACGAGGAAAGTACAAATAAAAACATGAATTAGCTAAAGAAAAAATTAGGAAAATGAATGAAGATCGAATTGCCGCTTTCCCGCCTATTTAGTTTGTTTTTTTTCTGTGGCCGGCCCGCTATTCAGCCATTATTTTGTATTTTCATCATTGGAAAAATGGTAAATATTTTGCTCAAAGCTAAGTTATTTTAAATAAATTGTTGAAACTATATTATAATAAAGTTATTTAAAACATATATACTCTCTGATCAATACTTAACTTTAAGATATTTCAATTTTACATCGTGGCTGTATAGAAAGTTGCAACATGGTTCAATAGATATGTGAAAAATAACTAGTTTTTAAAAAAAACAATTTGATAGCTGTCAGTTGAAAGTGATTCTCCCTAGGGATGAAAAGTGTTACTTTCAGCCCGCTTCTCAGGTCATTAATGACCTACTTTCAGAGTATGAGTAATGAAAAAATTATAACTCATAAGATTTATGCCAAACTTATCAAAATCTACGGCATATGCCAACTGTCACACTTGTTTGTTCGTCTTTGAGCACAAACTAGATAGGGAACAGGTTCAGACGGGTAACTTCCGTAGCAAAAAACTCGCCTTAGGATCCATAGAGATTTCGTCATGTAAAGATTTTGACAGCTTTTTTTTTTTAATTGCTTTTTCATAATGCGGCAACGATGTTAACGTTATAAATCCACAAATAAATACAAAAAGGTTTAACAAAAAAAAAACCTTTTTGTATATATTTGTTGATTTATAACGGTACGGTATATTATAGATAGGTACCTACCTAAATTCTGCTTGTTTTCTTTGGAAATATAAATTGGGTATAAATTAAACAATTTTCACTTAGTATGCCTTTTATTTCTTAATTTTGTTTAATATTTAGTAAATGCTTTACGCTGCATACAGGGCAAAATCGTCTTTTCCAATCTACAAACATCCGTACCTTGAGATTTTTGTTTATAATGTTGCACCAATTGAACACAGTTAATCGCAGAGTTAAATCAAAACAGCTTTTCGCAACTACACTTTTGTGTTGCTTACAACCCAAAGAATCATATGAATGGTGATGAATGCTTGGACTGAATTTGATGTTTCAACTCTTTTATTAAACCCTGTTGATGTGGGCTATTTTCTAAAACTTGATTGTCTTCTACAATTATGTTTCCAAACAATCTTACCGCATTTTCTGATGGGTAGGTAAGTTTATTTTCTTTTAAGCATTTATATTTTCTGAAAAAAATATAATTGTTGACACAATGAAATAAAAACCAACCTGACAATACTTGACACAAATGACAATCAACAAAAGCGTAACCTAGATTACAAACCAAAGACAATCCTTAGACTAGAAACCTCATCATCCGCGGGAGGAGGGGAAGCTGCCATTTTCTATAAAAGCATCCATAGACAAGCTTAACCTTAATGCTATTATTTTTTAAAGGAAGAAAATCGGCAGTGTCCTTGGGTAAATAACTTCAGAGTTTATGAGGCGTTGTCAAAATTAAATGATTTTTCCTCACGTGAAACTATATTGTCGACAATAAAAACCTAAAAGAAGCAGGGGTTGTGTATCCAATCGTGTTTCTACTGACATTATAACTCTATCTAATCTAAAATGTTACTAAGACCCTTCATACGTTGTGACGGAAGGGGCAATTAAATTTTTCCACGTTATACAAATTTGTCAGCCGGCAAAAGTCAATCAAAAATGCAAATCATTCATGTGTGTAGCGTCCCCTGCTTTTGTAAGCCTCTTTTTTCTAATGTTACCTATTACAAATGAAGTATAGTAAACATTAATGAAATATATTGTGCGGAACGATATCATTAATTTAATTATGATCTGATGTCCAGGAACTGTCATGCCAAATTAAGTACAATACAATATAATAGACATTCAAACACTTTAATTACGGAAGTTCCATTTAGCTATTTGGTTCAAAGTTTTCATACAATACATTTACTGACGAACACAGTCTCGCAGCTACCAAGTTTTTTAGTTGCTTACAAGATATTTTTATTATAATTTGTTATTAAAAGCTTTTATTTTTAACACCCTGGCTTATTAAAATATCTTACCAATTACAAAGTTTAATAAAAAAAAAAAGTTAATCAAAGGAAAAATCAAATTGTTTACAAAATTAAAAACTCTCGTTTTTAAAATCTTTTACCAAGTAATTGGATAATTGTAAAATTAATTAAAACTAGGTGGTTAACATTTTTAAATTTTATATCCTAGGTAATAAGTTACTTGGTTTACCCAAATGATGAACCCTGGGTTTTTAACAGAATGAATATTGAGTAAAGACTTCCAGTGACAGACCGAATTCCACTGAATTTCATTTCACTGAATAGAGAAAACAGCAATGTTTCGAGAATTTCCAACTAGTACACAGTGCTTAACTTTATACTGGTGTATTTTGTTGCTTACAATGAACACAACTACATGCGATTCTCAGAATCGTTCGTCAAAAAATTATGTTCTACAATGATGTCTGCAAACAAACGATGGAAGTTTTATAAACTAACAACAAAAATTAGATTATTTACCAAGTGGATAAAGCCGTGTCTTCTGTCGCGGGTGACGATTTAAATCGTGAGCGTAACGAAGGATTCGAGGTTTACACCCTGAGCGTTGTGAGGATGTTAAAAACTTAAATCATGAGCGAAGCGAGGGATTTAAGACGAGTCCTGAGCGTAGCGAGGGATTTCAGTTCACCCAGGACTAAGACAGCTTTATCACCGAGGTAAACACTCTACTTTTTTGTACAATTTGCGAAGAAAATTGTATTATCAAACTTTTTCTATTTTATCGCATATAATACTGGCAGGTTACAAATAAAGAATTTAAACTTCTTATTCAAATTAGCGCTCGAAAACCTTTGAAAGTATTCCTTTAAATCACATTCTCGCCCTAGAGGATGAATGAAATTCAGTACAATTTTCTTTCCCTGTTTTTAACAGATTAAAAATGACTATTATGTTCACTTTCTGTGGCATAGAATGTCACTTTTTTGAGCAAGTGGTACGAAAAATAAATTTATTCGAATAGACCTGTAACAAAGTACTTTCAAATCGTCAAATCGAATCAACAAAATATACTTATTAATTGACATGAATACCGTAATATGAATTACATACAATAAGCTGCTTTCATGTTTTACTTTTTTTAATGATCAAAGAAAATGAAAACATACAGCCTAACGCAGAAAAAAATCATATTGCACCTAACATTGACTACACCCTTGCATTCCAAATTCAAATCACTTTTGTCCTAGGGCAATAATGAAATCCAGTACAACATTATGTCCCGGCTAGACCGTGGGGCTATAATGACTAACTTAAGGAAAGGTCTGCATGACACGTCATAATGTGCCATTGACAAGCAGGTAGTACTTATATAAAATGTGTTATCTGTAAAAGTAGATTTGTAGATTCTGTAGATTCTGCAAAGTTTGACATCTTTTTTAGTTACGTAAAAGGAAAAAACGAAAAGAGTACAAGGTAAGAGAGCATGAAGCTGATCACCAATTCGCTGAACTGACAGAATTACGTCAGTTGAGTTGTAATTACAAAAGCAACAGTGTCCTCATGAAATGAATAGCAAAAACTCAATTTCAGGATAATCTTCGAGTATTGTCCTTTAAGTCTATATATATTTTTTGTAGGCACCCAAAAATAAAATTTCAACTTTAACCGCGTTTTTCTCGAAACTGTTCGCATGTTCCTTACTGCGTTTATGAATTATGAGGCAATGGGTCAGAGCTGTCAAAACATTGGCGGATACTAGAGCCATGTTTACGCCTAAGCGTTTCCCATTTAAACGTGTTGTCGTTGTGTTGTGACTAAAATAAATCAAATTTTGTCAATTTGTACGCATATTATTGCAACAGTGCGGAACGCGGTGAATATCATTACTTGCTTCAATCAAAATTGAACAAAATTAAGAAAAAAACCGTTTATCATAATCTACTAAATTTGATTAACTACCGGAACAATTCAATTAGGTAATCTCTTTTGAAGTAAATTCATGTAATTTAATATATTATCTCACAAAAACCGCAACAAAATCATTTCGATTAGGTTACCACAGTTAGCAATATGTATTTCGTGTTTGGTTTAGTTTCACTGGTTGGTTTTTGCTTTCTTATGTCTTATGTGAGTATTTTAATATACTTATTAAAACAAAAAACTTTTCCCGTTTTACGGTACCTAGTGTCACGCCCACAGTGAAGACGTACCGATTAGTACCGTCAAGTTGATATCCATTTGTTCAGGGAAATAATGTTTTTCATTTGTAATTTCTAACTCAAATAGCAGTCTTAGGGTTAATTGTATACGGTTCCCGTCCTAGCAAGCAATCTTCAGGGCGTCAATTTTCAACTTTCAATAAGAATCCAGTAATATTTTAGTCTGGCCAGCACTTTCATTTTTGGGTACAAATTGATCGAAACTAATGATCTTTGAAGTGATTTTCACATGTACTATTGATTGTTTCAAAGAGCTTGAAAGCAATTCCTGAAAGAATAATTTTGGAGTACACGAACGAAAAATACATAACAGATACCACAATCAACGTTAGAAGATATGGAAGAAAGAGTGCTTACTACGTTAATATGGTAGCAACTCATAAACACACATGGGGAAACAACGTATCGGTAAGAAGTGTCTTTTTGAGTTGAGCCAACTCGACAAATTTAAACCCTAAGTTGTAAGGACGCGAGCTGCGAGTTGAGTGGTACAGTAGCGGCGAGTGCGCTGACAACTCGCCGTTTTCGTTATCATATTTTTATTGCAAAATATATCGTACCACTTAAAACTTAAGGTTCAAATACGAGTGGCAAGATAAATTACGGCTTGGAGTCGTGCTGTTGCCTTGCTTGCCTAGTGAGCTCCGACTTCTGTTCTCAAAATTTCCTAAATCGCTAAACGTTATCTATAACGTTTCAGACTAATATGAGTCGTAGTTCAACATTCTAAAGAGTAACCACCATAATCAAAAGAACGAACACATCTCTAGAGAATAGTTTAAGCAATTGAGACGTGTGTTGTCACACTTGTCACTTAATCGCAAATGGTGGCAGTGACAAGAATGAATGAGACAAAACGATACAAAAGTTAGCGTGTCGTTGAAGCACTCAACTGTCAATGCATGAATAACACAATAGCTTATCTTGTGGTTATGATCATTAAAAAACATTGCTAAAAAAAATTAATTTTCATATTTCAGTTACATGTCATTTTATACGAACGTCTTAGCAACGAATACAAAAGATCCTTCGTTGAATTTCATTTCAACAGATTTTGTGATATGTTAAATGACCCTTATATAGGAAAAGCTGTTACAACATCCATGATAGGAGTCAATTACACGTGTCCAGTAAGAGAAGTAAGAAACTACCTAATTTCTGTAGACTTATTATAACTTCTGAATTGACAAATGTGAGAAAAACGCTGTGTAATGAAAACCGGTAATCCCTATACCTGATACAAATATCTGTTTTATTAATAAACATTAATTAGCAACATACTCAAAATAGATACGAGTAGTAGTACTCAGACACAAAACAAGCACTACTACTGGTCACATCAATGTCTGTCCTAGTACATCAAGTAGGGACCAAACCCGCAACCACAGTATAAACCATACAGTAGGCTATCTAAGGCCGCGGGCCGAGTTATTAGCCTAGCGTGCACACAGACACGCGGCACAGCCCGTCCGTACTGCCGCCTCCCTATGCCTCCCTATTTTATGCTAGCGTGTGCGTGATATCACGACACGGCGCACGACGCGTACGCACACATTCAAACCGAGAGTGGCACGTTTGTATTTAGATGTTCTATGTGCCGCAACCTTCGGCCCTCAACCAAATACTGCACGAATGGGCTAGTCCAGAGTACTTACTTATTCGAAGTTGCCATTATTTGTTAATTCAGTTCAGTAATAGTTCATAATGATTTACATAGCAATCTTAACATTTGCAACTGATGCAGATTAAATTAACGTATTTTTTTGTTTTCCAGGGTCGTATTATTCTTGCAAACTTGTCTCTCCCTGTGGAAATCTTTCCGTATGTCTGGCCGTTTGAAAGGTTTCGAGCAGTCGGGGCTATAACAGTTGGCAACGAAACGATAGCTAATGGCAGCTTGTACATGCGAATTATACAGAAGTAAACAACTAATTAAATAATTATTATTAGTAATAATTGTATACGTATCATTTTTGGATTGCGTAAGCACGACCATGTCTGTGAATATAGAACCTAGTTTGACTGGCTTCCTTCGTCTTCGTCGTGATTACCACGTAATTTTTGTTCTGTACAACATTTATAATATTTCAACCCAATGTCACCGCGTTACCTCAAAGAGCGCTTTCATTTTGTGCAACCTACCCGGGGTCAGGGCGTGCGTTCATCCAAGAAACTTTGCCTTTATTTCCCTTCTCGTTCTTCACACTCCCACACTCAGTCTTTCACTATAACTTCCATTCGTCTGTGGAACTCCGTACTCCTATTCATAAGAAAGTCTCAATCAATCCTCAGCCATTTTTAAGACTGAGGTTAAAGCTCTTTTTGCTCCCCTTTGACATATTATTATTGTGTCATGTCTTTTTCCTCTTGCTATCACGATGATTTCTGGTTACAAATTAGCTAGTCAGTTTGTACCTATTTGTATTATTATATGTTTTATACATGGAGTGGTTTGTTATACTGTATTTTGTAATGTACACTATGCTTATGTATTTTATTTTATATTGGGAAAAAAAAAAAAAAAAATATTATTTTTGGACTTTCTGTGTGTAAGTATGTATTTGATGTAAATTGACGTCAATTTTAGTGACCATTATTATTTTTTGTGCATAAAGCCGCCCTAAATTGTACATTTACGTTAATATAGATTAGATTAGATTAGATTTCTGTTTTGGTGAGCAATAAAGAATGTATCTATTTATCTAACTCTTTGACATATTAATTTGCCACAGGACTATTTGTGAATAGGTACCATTGTGAAGATGAACGGCCTGTTAAAGGGCCGAATCTACAGAAATCCAGTGACACTAATTTACCATTTTAAAGGTCAAAGCACATCGTATCAAATCGGAAAGGGATTGTAACCAGACCGCCTTTTTCCTTGCTGGCCGCTAAAAGGCTATCACCCAAATTCACAAACGTCAATCAACGCTAAGCACACGCTCATGCTCATGCTGTCCCGTAAAATATCAATAGAACTGAAAAAGACAGTCTCATCGGGCGTTTGTCAAATCGCCCGATGAGAGGCGGTGTCGTTGCGATGCGAACTATACTACCTACCTACTCAATCGCATCTTGAAAGCCTGTATAAATGCCTTTTCACGCCCCGCTTGAAGAATTCAGGATTGTAGATACTACACAATTTCTACATTTACTTCTTACACATTACTTCTTCTGTAACACACGTGAAAGAAGAACAAATGTGTGAGTAGGAAACACATGATTTTTTTATGTCTCGCTCAGTGGTAGACTTGTGGATCATGTTGATTGTGGACATTTAACATCAATTTCGCCTCTTATGCAATAGTAAAAAGTAAAATTTAAAAAAATTATATAGATATAATTTATCATGTAAAATTATTAAAAAGCACAAGTAATGATGTGATTCTACCACCGGTTCGGACGTGTTGATTCTACCAAGAAGAACCAGCAAGACACTTGATAGTTACTCTTTTTTAATCTTGTTCGTTTACAATGATTGCGGTAACAGAGTAACAACAGTAAGTCATTATACCTACATGATATGCAGAGGCGCAGACTATATGTATATCTCAGATAACCACAAATTCTTGTCGTTCAAGTAATCTTTTACATTGTAAGAACTTCGTTTGCGATTAAAACTTGTGAAGAAGTAGTTCTACAAGACTTTGAGGTACTTTTTTTAAGAATTTTACACATTAACATGAGGACTTACAAGTTTGTTCTTGTTTTTTGTATTGAATTTATAACTATCACAATTATTCTTGAAAAGCAAATGAAATTTTTTAAGTATGTAAGGCCGTATATGAAGCGAACGGCTCTGTTTTGAAGTACAAAAATAGCATTTAAAATGTCCGCCGTTGACCCGGACAACATTAGGCCATACGACATTACACTATGAATAGAACTAAAATAAACTTTATCTCGATGTCTTAGCATCAGTCAAGAGTCTTCTTTTTCTTACTGCATAAGCAGCCAAACTAAGTCTTCCTGCCAGGGACGTAATATGTGGACCCCACTGTAACTTGAAATCGAAAGTGATTCTTAAAACCACAATGGAATTCGCAATTTCTAGTGCTTCGTCGTCCAAATTTACAACAGTGTCAGCCTGTTTGACAGTAGGCATGGAAAAATTGATGCTTATAGTTTTTATTTTTTATTTAATGGTTAACCAACGAATGTTACATTACAATATTATGAAACAATTACATTGGTAGTTTGGTCTTATAACTAAATGTCCATCCACTTATAAGTCATCACCACTTGACTTGCTTTTGATGTAATAGCTTATTTAAAGAGAAATGAGAGTTTTTTTTTCAAACAATTTACTTCAAGCTGGTAGTATCGAAATAGGTCTATAGTTGGATGGGACGCTTTTTTCACCTAATTTTAAAAGAGGTATAAGTTTATTTCTTTTATTGAAATAGGACATTGACCTTGGTCTACACAGTTGTTAAAAATTAAAGCTAAATAAAGTGCGGTCATATCTATGATAGGTTTAGGAATATTTGTTGATAAACCCCACGTATCCTAAGTCTTACTGTGGTCTGGGAAACACCTGGAGTATTTATATTCAAATCACCACAAAAACTACCTTTTTGTTGGACTTGCACAGTTTTTTTAAGACTTCTTCCACAGTCTCTTTAAACACAGAATAATCAGCACAGGGGATTATTAAATGTGACGCTACCACCGATCGTAAAGTTGTTTCTGTACTGAGAAAAACCGGCAAAAAACTCAGCAGTTACTCTTTTCAACTGTTTTTCTTTTTTTACAATATTTGTAGTAGTAGTAGTAGTAGTAACTTTAAAATTTATTATCTGTAAAAGATTCTCCAAAGTAAGACATTTTTGTTAGTTAAGGAAAAGAAAGAACGAAAAGAGAAGGGTAAGAGAGCACGAAGCTGATCACCAATTCGCTGAACTGACCTAATTGCAAAAGTAACAGAATCCTCTATGGATCAGACTGGAGCCATGTTTACGCCTAAGCGTTTCCCATTTAAACGTGGTGTCGTTGTGTTTTGACTAAATAAAACAAAGGAGAACAACCATTTCGTACCCAAAAATGAAAGTGCCGACCAGACAAAAATAATACTGACATTTTATTGGAAATGACGCTCTGAAAGTTTCTTTATAGCACAAAAACCGTCTACAATTAACCCTTAGACTGCTTTTTGAGTTTGAAATTTAAAGAATATTAAGAATATTAGGAACCAAAATATTATTTCTACATACCTGCTATGCTATTCCAGCGGACGCCAAAACTCCCTTCGCTTGTGTGAGTGAACTTTAAAATTAATTTTTTTTGCATCTGTGGTCGTTTGAAGAAAAAGGACCAAGACAAATAACATTTTTAAATTATTCACATACAAAATGAGCACAAAATGAGTCCGATGTGCACCACCGGAATAGCACGGCAGGTGTTACTCTCACAGAAAAAACGAATCTATCAACATCCCTCCAGCCAAAATCCGCTTAGTCGTTCAGGCTGCAGAGCCTGAAAACATCGAATTTAGCGCCAAAAATCCGCCATTTATTTTTTTATTTTGAAGTGAAGGCGAATCTAACGACACCTCACAAACTGAAATCCATTCATCTATTTATTCAGAGAAATAATGTTATTTTAGTAATTTCAAACTGAAAAAGCAGTCTCAAGGGTTAATTGTGGATGGTTGCTGTCCTAAGGAGACATCTTCTTTCCATTAAGAATCTAGCATTATTTTTGTTTGGTCGGCACTTTCATTTTTGGGTATATTTTGTTCGAGACCTAGTTGTTCTCCTTTTGTCAATTCGTGCGCATATAACATAGTGCGCAATTTGTACGCATATTAGAGCAACAGTCCGTGTCACGGTGAATATCATTACTTGCTTCAATCAAAATTGCTACAAAATAATAAAATAACGATTTATCATAATCTTTTTAATTTGATAAACTACCGGAACAATACAATTAGGTAATCTCTTTTAAAGTAAATTCATGTCATTTAATATAATTAACATACGAAAGCAGCATCAAAATCATTTCAAATCAGTTGTCCCAGTTAGCAATATGTATTTGGGGTTTGGTTTAGTTTCATTTGTTGGTTTTTGCTTTCTTATGTCTTATGTGAGTTATATAAATATAGTTAATAAAACAAGATACTTAACTTTAAAATTACCTGACCGTTTGGTTTTCTTTAATATATTATCAAGTGAGCGATGTAATTCATACAAACATACAAACATAGGAAAAGTCTCCTTGACCTACATTACTGCTGAAAATAGGTTACCTGTGATAATGTACACGTACACGCAAACTCATACATCTCGTATCAAACATTATTTTTGACGCGATAGTAAAATTGAAAATAATTATACAATAAAACAAACCGGCCAAGTGCGAGTCGGACTCGCGCACCGAGGGTTCCGTACAAACCTGCAAGGTTTACAAAGTTCGTTCATTACGACAATCGAGTCATAATCTAATCTAATCTAAATCAGCCATGAGGATCCCACTACTGGGCAAAGGCCTCTCTTCCCCTCCTCCACGCGAGTCTATGTCGGGCCTTTTTCGGCCAGTCCCCTGCAAAGGCGTCCAGCTCGTCACGCCATCTGCGCCTTGGTCTGCCAGGTCGTCGGAACTGCTTAGGAGGGGCCCACTCTGTAGCTGCTTTTGCTCACAAATCGTCCGGCATCCTGCAGATGTGTCCGGCCCAATCCCGTTTTAGCTTGGCAGCGGCTTTTCCCACATCAGCTATTTTGGTCAATCGAGCCATAACTATGGTATTTTTATTGCAAAATGAAATTCATAACATTACAATGGGGAAAGATGGAGGAGCATAAATTTAAGTTTTTTTTTTCACGGGTTAAAGGCAATTAGATCTAAGTATTTGATATGAATTTCAACTTTATAGCTCTACGCGTTCATGAGGAAAAGAGTAATAAGTTTATATTTATTAAAAAATAAATATATATTTTGTAATGTAACTAAAAATTTAAGGTTTTCGGATTTTTTCCTTTATGTGTGCTATAAAACGTTGCTTCATGCCAAATTTCAAGATTCTAGGTCGACTGGAAGTACCCTTTAGGTTTTGATTCCCTTGAGTACTTGCGAGTTTCAAAATATGCAGCTTAAATTGCTGTTTCTTTTGATTGCGTTGACATAGAAGTTTGATTTTGTTACAGCTTAAAGGAATTATAGACTTGAGTATTTGGTATGAACTTCAATTTAATACCTCCACGCGTTTATGGGGAAATGGGTAGTAAGTTTAAAATTATTAAAAAAAAAATATATGTGATGTAACAAAAAATTTATGGTTTTCGTAATATTTCCTTTATCTATGCTATAAGACGTTGCTTCGTACCAAATTTCAAGATTCTGAGTTCACGGGAAGCACCCTGTAGGTTTTGATTCCCTTGCAAGTGTCGAAAATTTGCGGCATAAACGGCTGTATCTTTTGATTGCGTTGGCTTAGAAGTTTGATTTTTTCACAGCTTCAAGGGACAGAGACCTGAGTAATTGATATAAATTTCAGCTTCATACCTCCACGCGTTCCTGAGAAAAAGGGTCTTGACAGACGGACGGACGGACGGACAGACGGACAACAAAGTGATCCTATAAGGGTTCCGTTTTTTCCTTTTGAGGTACGGACCCCTAAAAATTCATTAATGTATTTATTTCTTTAATATAAAGCCTCACATAATTTACCTCCACACACTTACAAACAGTAACAATGGGTACATAAGATTAAGAAAATATGTAAATAACAATTGAAAAAATATTTTAATTGAATACCTCAAGTTTCTCTGACAGTAAATACAAATCTGACAATACCTCTCCAGCTCAAAATCTGTCAAGCCGTTCAGGTTCCAGAGCGTAAAAACATTGAATTTAGCGCCAAGAATCCGCCTTTTTTTTATTTTGATTTTGATATACCTAGTGTCACTCCCACAGTAAAGACGTACCGACACTTCTCAAGTTAATATCCATTTGTCAGGGAAAAAAGTTTTTTTTTGTAAATTCAAACTCAAATAGGAGTCTATGGGTTAATTGTAGAAGGTTACTGATAAGAAGTCTCCAGCGCGTCATTGTCAATATGATTTTTTTTTTTGTCTGGCCGGCACTTTCATTTTTGGGTACAAATTGATCGAGACCTGAATGATTTCCTCCGCAAACAGTGAAGACACCTATCAAAATAATACCTATTTGTTCAGGGAAATAATGTTTTTTTTGTAATTGCAAACTCAAATAGCAGTCTAAGGGTTGATTGTAGACAGTTCTTGTCCTAGGAAGAAATCTTCGGGGCGTCATTTCCAATAAGAATCCAGTATTAAGTATTTTTGTCTGGCCGGCACTTTCATTATTGGTCGAGACCTGAATGATTGCCTTCGCATAGCACAGGGGTGTTGCTTAAAATATTGATTGATTTTCTATTATTTATTATTTCAAAGGGCATGAAAGCAATTCCTGAAAGAGTAATTTTGGAGTACACGAACGAAAAATACTTAAAAGATTCCAAACTCACCGTAAGAAGGTATGGAAGAAAGAGTGCTAACTACCTAAATATGGAATCCACTCTTCAACATTCATGGGGAAATAACATATCGGTAAGAAGTGTCTTTTTGAGTTGAGCCAACTTGACAAATTTAAACCTTAAGTTGTTGTTTGTTTCATTAATTTCAGACACAAATTGTAATTGTTAGTGCATAAATAACAGAATGGCTGTTAGGTGGTTATGATAATTAACTAAACAATGCTAAAAAACAAAATTTTCAAATTTCAGTTACATATCATTTTATATGAACGTCTTAACAACGAATACAAAAGAACCTTCGTTGAATTTCATTTCGACAGATTTTGTGATTTTGTTTTTAATGACCCGTACAT
Source organism: Udea ferrugalis (assembly GCA_950022985.1). NCBI lineage: Eukaryota > Metazoa > Arthropoda > Insecta > Lepidoptera > Crambidae > Udea > Udea ferrugalis. The sequence goes on from OX465529.1 coordinate 14,128,874, forward strand.
AGGAAAAGCCGTTTTAAAGGCCATGACAGGAGCCCATATCTCGTGCCCAATAAAAAAGGTAAGAAACTACTTAACTTCTGTAAAATAATAATATAGCTTCTAAATAATTTGATAAATGTCAGAAAATCGCTTTGTCAGGAAATCTTGGATTCTTTTGACCCGATTCAAATATCTGTTTCATTTTAGAACATTCATTTCAACATACTCAAAACAAATACGAGTAGTAGCACCCAGTCACAAATCGAGCACTAATTTTAATACTAGTCTCATCTATGTTTGTGCTAAGTAGGGATCAACAGAACCTTCGGCCCTCAACCTACTGCACGATTGGGCTAGCCCAGAACACTTATAATGCATATTGGTCGTGAATAAACGTATTTTTTTGTTTTCCAGGGTCATGTTGTTCTTTCAAACTTGTCACTCCCTCTGGACGCCTTTCCGTATGTCTGGCCGTTTGAAAGGTTCCGAGCAGACGGGGCGATAACAGTTGGCAATGAAACGATTGGTAATGGCAGCTTGTACATTCAAATGAAACAATAATAAAAACTAATTGACTAATAATTATTCGTAATTATTGTATACGTATCACCTCTGGATTGGGTAAGTACGACCGGGTCTCTTAACTGGATTCATATTCGTCTTCGTCGTGACTCCCATGTTACTTTTCTTCTGTACAATATTCTGTTTTACCCAATGTACCCGAGTTTCCTCTAAGAGCGCGAACTAAATAACAATTGAGACTCCCTTGAGGCCAAAACACACAGCAGGCGCGGCGTGTCGTGACGCGACGGCAGCGCGACGCGACTGCAGCGCGGCCGCAGCGCGGCGGGTAGTAACGTGACCCCTCTTGTTAGTGTTTCCAAGTTCGTGAATTTTTCACTAAATCTGATTATAAGGTCCACTTGTATCGCTTTTGGAAATTACTTCAACACTTGTTACAGGGAACAATTTTTCACCGAGAGTGAGTGTACCTTTTGTAACAGTAATGTTATGTAGCTTACGTTTCAGTAATTTATTATTCATTTAATCTTTAATGCACATACCAGTACAAAAGGCGGACTTAATGCTAAAAGCATTCTCTACCAGTCAATCATAGGGCGAGACAGAAAAACTATGAGCGGTGCGAAATTTTAGGTTTATCAGTGAATAAATTCTCGTACACATATAATACCAATGTAGATAATAAAAACATACATATACTTACATAAGAAAAAACATACATATACATAATTAAAAACATACATAAACTTATAGGTACATTTAAACAGCCTCAATGTTGCAGCTTCTTTGAGTAACTTGGTACTTCCAACTTGGGCCCGTAGCGATATCTAAGAGAAAGTTTCACTGATACTCTCCATTCGCTTTCATAACTTAACTTACGCTCTATTTAATCTTTATTTAAGATAAGTGATATTGAAAAGGTAATTTTGCAAATGGACTATTGCGTTTGAATGAACTTCTCAATTCATTTTATGTTACGGTACCATTAACCATTTATGTACTACAGCATGAAATTAAATCAGTTCCAAATGAATCAGAGTCTGTAATTATTTTGATTTCTCATATTTTTGTCTATAATACTGATCTTCTCGAAAAAAACCATGAGAAAATGTGATAGCAAGAAACGTAGAGATCGTCTAAGCTGAAATGCCACGCTCCTACACCTCATCTACGCACACAAACCAAATTCAAATATGTACTCAATCCCCAAATACATACTAAAAGGGAAGCTCAGAAAAACGCGTTGAACCATTTAAATTACAATTTATTCACAAACTAAAACAAATACAAGTTGTACAGGAAAAAAGAGTGAGCGAGATAGCTATACAAACGTCAAATAATGGCGGGGAATACTGCTCTTGACAAGTTGCGTTCGGAAATGCCTAACAGTCGGCCTTCCTGTACCACTGCTCGCCCCGAGCAGTATTCTCCATGTAAAGCAACGTAAAAGTAAAACTAAGCTAAGTAATATTGACATACCCAGGTGACTTCTTAATGCCACCACAACTGACTTCTTAATGCCAGTTCAGCTGACTTCTTAATGCCAGCACAACTAACTTCTTAATGCTAGTTCAGGTGACTTCTTAATGCCACCACAACTGACTTCTTAATGCCAGTTCAGCTGACTTCTTAATGCCAGCACAACTAACTTCTTAATGCTAGTTCAGGTGACTTCTTAATGCCACCACAACTGACTTCTTAATGCCAGTTTAGCTGACTTCTTAATGCCAGCACAACTAACTTCTTAATGCTAGTTCAGGTGACTTCTTAATGCCACCACAACTGACTTCTTAATGCCAGTTCAGGAAGTACACCTTCCAAGTCGCGACTTATACAACACCTCTTAAGGCAAATCTCGAGATTTAAACAGTCAGTCAAACAACAAATAGTCTGAAACGTTCTTAATCGTTTCCAGTTATTTAACAAGTCTGAAGCGTTCTTAATCGCCTCCAGTCAAATAACTTACAGTCTGAAGCGTTCTTAATCGCCTACAGTCAAGTAACAAACAGTCTGAAACGTTCTTAATCGTTTCCAGTTATTTAACAAGTATGAAGCGTTCTTAATCGCCTCCAGTCAAATAACTTACAGTCTGAAGCGTTCTCAATCGCCTACAGTCAAGTAACAAACAGTCTGAAACGTTCTTAATCGTTTCCAGTTATTTAACAAGTATGAAGCGTTCTTAATCGCCTTCAGTCAAATAACTTACAGTCTGAAGCGTTCTCAATCGCCTACAGTCAAGTAACAAACAGTCTGAAACGTTCTTAATCGTTTCCAGTTATTTAACAAGTATGAAGCGTTCTTAATCGCCTCCAGTCAAATAACTTACAGTCTGAAGCGTCCTTAATCGCCTACAGTCAAGTAACAACAATGAGCGAACAATTATCGCCTTCTTAATGGCAGCTCACTGAGTAATATTACAAACAATCACAAACAAACAATATAAATCAGATAATGCAACAAAATGAGCGAACAAATATCGCCTTCTTAATGGCAGCTCACTGAGTAATATTACAAACAATCACAAACAAACAATATAAATCAGATAATGTAACAAAATGAGCGAACAATTATCGCCTTCTTAATGGCAGCTCATTGAGTAATATTACAAACAATCACAAACAAACAATATAAATCAGATAATGCAACAAAATGAGCGAACAAATATCGCCTTCTTAATGGCAGCTCACTGAGTAATATTACAAACAATCACAAACAAACAATATAAATCATATAATGTAACAAAATGAGCGAACAAATATCGCCTTCTTAATGGCAGCTCACTGAGTAATATTACAAACAATCACAAACAAACAATATAAATCAGATAATGTAACGAATGAGGGAACAAATATCGCCTTCTTAATGGCAGCTCACAGAGTAATATTACAAATAATCATAAACAAACAATATAAATCAGATGATGTAACGAATGAGCGAACAAATATCGCCTTCTTAATGGCAGCTCACTGAGTCATATTACAAACAATCACAAACAAACAATTTAAATTAGATAATGCAACAAAATGAGCGAACAAATATCGCCTTCTTAATGGCAGCTCACTGAGTCATATTACAAACAATCACAAACAAACAATTTAAATTAGATAATGCAACAAAATGAGCGAACAAATATCGCCTTCTTAATGGCAGCTCACTGAGTAATATTACAAACAATCACAAAAAAAACAATATAAATCAGATGATGTAACAAATGAGCGAACAAATATCGCCTTCTTAATGGCAGCTCATTGAGTAATATTACAAACAATCACAAAAAAAACAATATAAATCAGATGATGTAACAAATGAGCGAACAAATATCGCCTTCTTAATGGCAGCTCATTGAGTAATATTACAAACAATCACAAACAAACAATATAAATCTTAAGAATACAAGAAGTAATGTTTCATTCTTATTAAGAACAATCAGATAATGTACTATTTGATAAAAACGATTCAGTTTGTCATTAAAATAGGTAGTAGACTTGCTCATTTGCGCGCGGATTGACAACAGCAGTCAAAATGTATTTTGTTTCTTGTAGACGACAATAATCCTTAAAATACTTACAAAATGAAAGCTTTGTTTCGGTCGCATACAACTCCAAATATCTGTAATACTATAATAACACGAACAGCTTCTAACTACAAGAGCTAGAGTGAATAAGTGTCGTAAATCAAACACCAAGGTGGCCCACGTATAGGTACTATGTGGAACGGCAACGGCATCTTGCATGAAGAATACAACAACACTGTTTGACACCCTGTATATTTTTCACGCATAGTGTTAGGAGATGCAGCCATGTACATTTTACTTTTTGTTTCTAAATACAGCGCCGTATTTGCCAAACCAGTTTTTAAATACGGTAAAAGTAAGCAAGTTCTGTCAAATAGCCACTTTGAATTTTACCTTACAATTATTGGTCTACAGTTGAACCAATTGAATAGTCTCCCTGTTGCCATTGCTTCTACAGAATTAGGTAGAAAACATGTATCATTTATTCGCTTAACGAAAATAACATGGTTTCGGCTAAACCCATCCAGGTGGCCCGTTGACTTACCAGTACGGTATTCGACCTTAATCAAAGTCTCAACTTTGTACCTGGGGCTACCAGCGGGCTATATATGGTGACAAATCTCGTTTTCACTAAGTCCAATTAGTACAATCGGTAACTATTCAAACGATGTAGGTACTGCCGCGATCTTTCATCCGCTCGGCCATCGACAAACTACAATATAATATGAGCGCTTTGAATCCGTAAGCTACGCACTTTTTGTAGAACATTTACCAATCCTACTATTACCGAAAAAACTATTTGTAAACTCATCTAATACTCATCAAGACCATTTCAGCAGGTGAGTTTTCGCCGATCCTATTACCACAGTATGTCTTTAGACAACGATGCATGCAATGCACGATGCTTTCTGATCCTAAGGTAATGTGACCAACGTGCGTCTGTCACATTTGAACAAAACCGATAGCATTCTGTCGCGCCACGACACACCCCGACACAGCAATATTATGTTGATGTGTATAATTCGTGTACTTATATCCGTATTAGGGTCCTTCCTACAACAGTTTGGTTGTCACGAATCTAAATAACACATAACAATAAATATGAGCCTCGCTCTGTTAAACCAGGAACAACGAAGGTACCACAGACAACCAGATTCAGCACAAACACTTGTTTCATCAACGAACCCCGCACTGTGCGGAAATCGAACTCGCGACCCCTCGATGCTCAACCGTTGAACCACTGCGCTAAACGGGTCATCAACGACTTATAACACACGAAATATTAACATCAAAATAACAAGTTCGAATCCTATCGACAGGCAATAGGCTAGACGACAGTATTTTTTTTTTGTTTATTATCGAAAGACGTTACATTCATGAACGCAATCCTAAAAGAATCACTGCTATAGTATTAATACTTCCCGAGATATCACAATTTGAATTGCACATTTTTGGACTTGCCTAAAAACGCTCCATACAAACGTGTCCTAAGTTATGACGTCACAGCAACGTAGTTATAAGGAGCGCGTAAGAAGTTTGTACGACAGCTATATTAAATATTGCGTTTATGAAAATGGTCTTTTAACAAAATTGCTTCCTAATAGTCCCTGTTTGAAAATGGTATTATTTTTTTACAAAATATGTATACTTTCGAAATGGACTTGCCCACCCAACTTTGAAGGCCTATTGTGGCTTCATACTGAATCAAATTTTGATTGTGGTTTCACAAATCCATTTGATTTTAATGATTTTATTTGGTAAACATAAAATAACACGCAAAATGCATCATAGTCGTCTACCCTATTATTTAACACCTTGTAAATACGAAACATCTACTACGTTTTTTAAATAACACAAATCACTGTGACAATACTCAAGTGCTTAGTTGGTAACAGGCTGACCTATATTAACCTCTGTTTTGGGCACAGTTTGGCCTCATCAGCAACCTGCTTAAAGGATCTATTTTAGAATTTTTTGACATACCTTAAATGCCGGATGGTTGATTGGCAGATAATGCGCTCAGCATGAAGTCCGCCATACTGTACTATTATGTGCAATAAAAATGAAATAACTAAATACTGAAATTTTTAATTGAACAACTAGACTTGCATGGATTGAATATTCAACTGTAACTGTAACCTCTGGGCTCTGTATAACTCTGTAATTATTATAATTATTATTTTACCCAAGGCATGACAACTGAAATCAATAAAAATGACAACTAATAATTTGCAGCTACAACAGTAACATCTGTAAATAATTAGGCATAAGTTTGTCTGAAGTAACAGTTTACTTCAGGTCATTCATCCTTATCACGGCCTGTACGATGATAACAGTGTGATGAACACCTTTCTACCTAATTGTTTTCATCATCATGACAGACACAGAATGCACAAGTTTTATGATTTTTCTAACGTTGGTGCAATGTGACCACAATGCTTACAACTGCATCATTTAATTATTAAATCAGTAAGACTTGACTTACTTGAATGATGAAAATAAATATCTTAACATGCTGGATGTGTCCTGATAACCAGCAGAAATAGCATCAGCTTTATTGTACCGTAGGTACCTACCTGTTATTGCTTCTGTAACCTGCACCGGGTAACCAACAAGCATAACCTTAAATAGATTTTGTCACATTAGATCTATAAATAATATAACACATAACTAAGTCACACATCTAACTAACTTACTGATTGGAAAGAAAGGCAGTTATTAAATATTAGAGTTATGTAAGGTTTAGATATTAGTTTAGGTTTAGATAGTTGTTAGTATCAATGTTCAGCATATTTTTTTTTTTAAATTTAAATTTCAAATAAGTTTCAGAAATAGTTTTCTCATCACCAGCCATACATCCACAGAATACCTTTAACTTTTCTGATTCATTAGTCAATAATAAAATAACAGATCACATAGAATCAGAATCAGAAAATGTATCATTAAGACCAGCATAGGCTTGAACTAAATCAGCTAGCACTTTAACTAGGAGTAGTTTGACGAATGAAACTTGTTCGGGTTCGGAAGAAGCTGCTGCTTAATCACTCTCCCATCAGGAGCATGATGAACACTCCGCAATAAGAGAGCGATTAAGGCAGAGGTCAGTGACCGCGCACACGGTCCGGAGCCAGCTCCAGCGGACTCCGCTCGGGACCGCCAAAACGCTGCCGATTTGAGACACTGTTCAAAAGTTCACAAGGCAACGCATCATATGGGTACACCGTCCGTCACTGCTACACATTGCGAATATGACAATCCGATATCATAGAAAAGTTCACGTCCACTTATTGTTATTGGCTTGAAAGTTACTTTTATCACATATTCACAACAATCCCCAATACACTCGATTAAAACTCACAGTACCCGTGCGGCAACAGGTACGAACCGGTTTTTGTTTTCTGCAAGGCGTCCCGGCCAGTGCGGCCGCGCTTCGTAAATTTTGGAAAACGATACTGAAGTTACTTTCACATATTGTTTTGTCAGGAAAACGTTTTTGTAGGCGCTCGGTACACTAATCCCGCTTCTGAGCTAAAAGGGAAGCTCAGAAAAACGCGTTGAACCATTTAAATTACAATTTATTCACAAACTAAAACAAATACAAGTTGTACAGGAAAAAAGAGTGAGCGAGATAGCTATACAAACGTCAAATAATGGCGGGGAATACTGCTCTTGACAAGTTGCGTTCGGAAATGCCTAACAATACATTTATAATTGGTTGTTCAGTCCCTACTGCACCTAAAGATCTGAAAACCAGAAAAAGACATTTGGTCATGTTGACATCAGGCAGGACTCGAACCCGCATCTTTCGCAAACCGGGCGACTGCACTACCAACTATGCTACCAAGACCATTCTTCTTCTTAGTCGCCACACTCTTGCCAGAGTGGTCGTGGTCATCATTATGTATCACGATGAGTGATTAACTTAGTAAAACGGCGCCATTCTTCGCGGACTGCAGCTTTTCAGGTGCATTCGTGAACTGCGCACTGCGTTGCGGCCTTGATCTGGTCTGTCCACCTCATGGGAGATCTACCACGTGGCCTGGTGCCTTCTATTTTCCCCTGTACCACGAGACGCTCTATGGAGTCGTTCCCACGACGAGATATTTTTTTTTGTTTTTTTTTTTTATATTGGTCTTCAAGATGACCTCACTCCACCTGATGGGAAGCAGTCGTGAGGTCCAGATATGGGGTTGACAAGCACAGTAATTGAGAACTACTTTGCTGGTCAATCTCATTTTGAAGGCCTGCATAAATGCCTTTTCACGCCCCGCTTAAGAAACCCGGGATTTTGTAATGGCCGAGACCATTAACAAAATATTAATATAAATATTCATATAAATATTGAATAAAATAGCAATTAATAAAGACTACAGCATAATAAAAAAATTGAAACAAAAACAATAATTTATTTTAAAAAATAAAAGTACAACATAAACATATTAAAGAAATAATATAACATTCTAAATACACAAATATAAAATTATAAAATTTTTGGACCACTGTCGCTGGGCCAACCTGTATAATAAACAAAACTATCAGAACAGGAAAAAACATATCAGGACAAATTCTTTTAACGTAATAAATAGTAGGAGGAGTTCAAAAACAATAAAGAAATTATAATTTACTTTTAAAATTATACAATTGAATAAATATACGCAATCTAATCAAATTCGGAACTATAATTAACAAGTCCCCCTGAATAATAAATACCTTTCAGGGTGGCAGCTGATTTTCTTTAAAAAAAAAACGAGACCGCCTTTTCCTTGGTGATCGCTAGAAGCCTATCCCCCGAATTCACAAACGTCAATCAACTCTAAGCACACGCTCACGCTCATGCTGTCCCGTAAAATGTCAATAGAACTGAAAAGGACAACGTAAGCATGAAATTGCCCGATGAGAGGCGGTGCCGTTGCGATGCTAACTATAAAATCAATAGTGCGTTACTATAGGTGTTTTTTTTTCTGGTTGACAATATGACCTCACTCCTCCTTGTGGAAAGCAGCCGTGAGGTCCAGATAAGGGTTTGAGAAGTACATTAATTCAGTAACTACTCAACCGCATCTTGAAGGCCTGCATAAGTGCCCTTTCACGCCCCGCTTGAAGAACTCAGGATTGTAGAAACTACACAGTTTTTTTTTCCTTCCATTCTTACACATTTCTTATTCTTTTACACACGTGAAATAGATAGAAGTGCGTAAGTAATAAACGGAATATTATGAATGCTTTTAGCATTATATCGGCTCTTTATGCAATGTTTTAGTGTATTAAAGTGTGGAACTCCAACTGCAGATAGCGGAAGGGTGAGGATAGGATCAATTTGAACAACTTGTTTTAGCATTCCCGTGAATTAGGACTACTAAACCTGCCTAAACTAAAACAATGTCTCTATGCAGTTGGAGAAGCTCTAGAGTCATGGTTACCAATGATGCAGATAGCACGTCGCTGCAAACTATCGAGAACTTCCAGTAGGTATTAATACTATAGAGAAAAGGACAGTAAATCTGGTGTGATTTTATGAAATTCCTTCCCTTAGTCACATTCATTCGTTTCTCAACACAACACAGCTGTACACAGTACACTGGGGATGCGAAAATACCAGTAAATACACTACGTCTGCGATCCAATTCAAGTAGGAGTTAAAACAAACAGACAAATTGGAAAAACGAATATTTGGAGGAACCCAAAAAAGAAAGAGAATACATACAAATAGTTTAAGGCGATGACGGTTCGTTTCAGAGTTGTCAAGGGCATTTTTATGATCTCTTATAACCTGACAGTTTCAGTCACAAACCCGTCTTTAGAACTCCATAATAATTTACTGTTGCAAGTCATGTTTTGTTAGGTAAATAGTGTCAAATAGTAGATTATGCCACAAGGGCTTAAAGAAGTGTATTATGTCCCGGGCGTCATATTGAACCCCGTGTATGAGGGATTCTACGGTTAACTCCCGAGCGGAGCGAGGGAGTTAAAGTAAGAAGAAGAAAAAAACTTGTTTATACTACCTGCTCGTCAATGGGACATTATGTGTGTGTCATGTAAACCTGTCCTAAAGTAGGTCATTATAGCCCTACGGTCCAGCCGGGACATAATGTTGTACTGAATTTCATTATTGCCCTAGGGATTAAAGTAATTTGAATTTGGAAAGCAACCGTGTAGTCAAAAATGTTTAGGTGCAATGAGATTTTATCCTGAGTTCGAATGTCGTACTGGCCACTAACAAAATAGATGCCAAAGAAAGAAAAAAGGCGCCAACCGCTCAAATAGCTCCTGAGTCCTGTGCTGATAAAATGAACGTACCGAAGATTGTAATTCATCTTTCCAGTGTCTTCGCACAACTGTCTTATGTTTCTAACATCACTTTTAATTTTTGATAAATACTAATTTCTCATATTTAATTACCTACTATTTTCACTTGACGCTCCGCTCGGGAGTTAACCGTAGAATCCCTCATACTCGGGGTTCAATATGACGCCCGGGACATAATACACTTCTTTAAGCCCTTGTGGCATAATCTACTATTCTTCATTGCTGTCGTAACTCATGTTGAATGTTTTAAGTCAAATTTCAATAAATTAAAAGACATAAATTGAGCTAAAACTGAACTGTGAAAGGATCATATTAAGGCCCCAAGTGTGCGTTATGAACTAAGCTCAATGATATTACAATAAAAAAGACGTAGATAGGTTATGTAAGTACCGATGCGAAGTCAAAAGTCATACCCTGGCGTACGTACTTATAATTTGACCGTGTGTAAAGACAGTATTGTTATTTACTAGAGCGTAAATAAGACAGATACCTACATCTTGCGCAGTGTCGTCTCAAACTGTCAATGCTTTGCTCATGTGGTTGGAAGGCCTGATTTCAGGTGCCACTTTTTTAGCACAAGTAACCTATTTACATCTTTTTTATCATAATAGCCTTAGCTTGTAAGTATTACTCAAAAATCATCTTGATACAATTCTTAACGAAACTGGCTGGCCGGTGCCCTCCATACATTTCGTAGTTATTTATACTACCTGCTCGTCAATGGCTTATTATGTGCCATGCAACCCTTTCCCAAAGTTAGTCATTATAGCCCCGGCTAGACAGCCGGGACAAAATAATATATGTATAATATAATATAATTTATTTATTTCAGCAACGAATTATATTAATAGATCTTAAATAACATAATCGGCCCATATCATAAATACCTTAAAGACTAACATACATACTTTTTATATTAAAACTAAAACATAAATACTTTAATTAATGCGTTTTTGCATCGACGGCACATTACGTTGTGCAGTGTTGGGGAGCCGGCCTTGGAACCGCCGGAATATGACGCCTTTTGGCCAGAAATCCTCCTTCATGAACGTCGAAAGCTGGTCTGTAGGCACTCTAACCACGAACGAATTAAAATTAACACTGTGGCGAGACTCCAACCGTTCGACTCTCAGAGCGAAGTTGGTTTTGATTCTGATGTACTCTACTATGTCCTCTGCCTTCGTAGAGAAATGAAATTGGGACTCGTACATCAGCGTTGCGACGGGTAGGCTTCTTCCTCTTTTTCACTACCTCTGTGAAGCCCTCCTCGTCACAAAGATGGTCAAGTGGAGCCCCAGGTGCAGCAGCGTGGATGGTTCTCCCGCTACTCTTCTGCCTCTCTTGAACTGGCTGCCTCTTATGTAGCGGAGCGTTGGTGATAGGACGGCTGGCGGCAGCAGCTGCGTAAGCACGTTGAGGGGTCGATGTGCAGTCGCGTGACGTCTCCGGCGGGGCGGAGGGCAGGGCAGCGGGGCGCGGTGGATAATGTACTGTTCTGAGACATGGTCACTCACTGTGGGCCTCATAAAAAGATTCCTCATAAGAGATTCGTAGGAGAACGAAGGTCGCTGACGTAGCCCAGCGTGTTAGCAGGTTGAAGTGGCAGTGGGCGGGGCACATAGCTCGAAGGACTGATGGCCGTTGGTGCCGGAAAGTCCTCGAGTGGAGACCATTTGAGGCAAAGCGCAGCGTGGGACGCCCAACGGCAAGGTGGACGGACGACCTCATAAAGGTCGCAGGTTTTTGGTGGATGCAGGCCGCATACAACCGACCGCTCTGGAAATCTATGGGGGAGGCCTAAGTTCAGCAGTGGACATCATGTGGCTTCTAATGATGATGATGACAAGTGCATAAAATAATTTGAATTTGGAATGCAACCGGATACTTGGGGCCTTATTCCTGAAAGTTGTCGAGCGATGACACGGTAATTTGAAACTACTTTTATATTTTTCTATAAAGAAGAATATTACATCTATCTAATCTACCCATATGAAAAAGTTTCCAGTGAATTTGTAGACCTTGTCTCTTTTGAAGTTTTAAAAGAAATTATTGTTCGTTTAAAGTAAAAGGTCCAGAAATATGAATATTCAACAACAACAGTGCACAATTAAATACCATAATCATACAATCCGTTAGGGTGACCCAAACAAACTAAAAAGCGTTGCCTGGAAGCCATTACAGCAATAAATTAGAGAGATTGTAGAAACACAGGCTATATTTCTTACGAGATTAAGACGACCGCAGTTTTCTGTGTTTTTATCTATAATGAATAAAAGGAGACATTAAAACTAACAGTTCCAATAATTTGTTATGTAACTGTAGCTGGCTTTTTTGTGTTTACTATTGTGAAATTTATGTTATTTTTAAAAGGTTGCAATATCATTTCATTGTTCCTCGTAATTAAGAATCAATAGAACGCACTTTAAAATATATCTTTAGTACTTATAGTGCGTTCTCGTTAAGAATATAGTGATTTTTAAATTTAATTCTGTCGCACACAAAAAAACTCAAATTCAAAACCTTTGCGTTTGAGAGTATGCGTTCAGCTGGTCATTGTGGACTTGTTTTTCTAATTAGGAATGATTTGATTGATAAGGGGGCGTGCTAGGTAAGTATGTAAATTACTGCATTCTTAACCCGAACGGACTATAGTATGTTTGTCCTGACGTATAACGCAGGAATATAGGACGAAGAGAGTCACTGGACTCACTGCAACGGTGGACCAAAAATGCAAAATCGACAGGGGTGGCATTCCGGCGGACATCACTTCACATCTCGGTGCTTCACGCTTACTTCAATCATCAATACACTTCACTCTGAATTAGTATTTTCTCTCATTTTGTATGTAAATAAATGAAAAATCTAAAACGACTACAGTTGCAAATAAATTGAATTTTAAAGTTAACTCACCACGAGCGAAGTGAGTTTTGCCGCCAACAGTTTTAATCGTCTATTCGCTTCACCTTGAATAAGTACTCTACCTCATTTGTATGGAAATAATTTTATAATCTTATTAGTTTTTCTCACTTGAACAACCACAGTCGCGAAGTTATTGAGTTTTACAGAAGGCCAAAGTCAAAGTAAATCGTGTGCATTGAGAATAACACCTCTGGAATAAAAAGTAAATATAAGGGCTTCTCTGAAATTAAAGTGACACAAATGCATGAGTAAAAATGAGATAAGATAAGATACTTCATAATAGAGATTTAGTAATAATGATAAAATCCTGTGTACTAAGTAAAGTAAATTTTGTTTTAAAATATTCATATTTTCTTTTTAATAACCGTCTTGCACCACCCTTCCCTTTCCAGTTTCTCTACCTGAAGGTTGTCTGGAAGAGATCGCTCTTAGCGATAAGACCGCCTGTATTATACATTCTAAATATCTTTATGCATCGTTATGTAACTTGTTTTCTTTGTGCAATAAAGTATATCTTATCTTATCTTAAAGTAATGAGCTATTTTCTTCCAACATCCCTTACCCTTAAACCAACACGGCGAAGCTTTTCTCAAAAAAGTTTCCCTTAGAACGTATGTGGTCAAGTGTCCTCAGAGTTGGAAAGCGCGATCGGATTCTAGTTTCAAAGTCAATTGACCGTTGGTCTAAGTAACGCAGAAGTGCCCTCAAGAAGCAGGCGCTAACCCTCAGTGAACTTCGCAAAAGGTTTTGGAAAGCGGTCGGCTTTACCGAGACCGCCATCTTGTATTGCGGCTACACTTGAAAGAAAGTTTTGGATAAAACTGTGGGGTAGGCATGAAAACGAGAAAAGTGAGGTAACTTAACATACGAACCGAACCGGTGGTAGAATCATATTATTACTTTTTAATTTTTATGTTGCGACTTGTCATAAGTGCTTTTAGTTTACATGAATAAAGATTGTTTTTACTTTTACTTTACTTTACGTTCTCAACTATCGAGGCAGGCTGATTGCTAATATGCCCTGTGGTATGGGGCATTAGAATACTACCAAGGTTCCCCCCTGCCTCTCGTAAAAGGCGACTAAAGGGGGGCCCCAAGGTCGCTAGGAGTGCACACGGTGGGGACCGTGTGCCTCCATTGCACAGGCGACTCCGTGGAGTCCTACCCAGGGAGCAGGGGAGTGTGGGAGCGTGAATGCATAACAGTGAACGGAACGTTGAAAAACATTGCAGAGTTAATTTAAACCCAACGTGGTAAGGAGCGGGCCCATCGCCGTCTGTTCGGTTGCATCGGCTTTTATTGGTGTTTCCTATCACCGGAGAGTTAGCCGCAAATTGTACATTGAGCACAAAACAGTCAGATTTTCACTTGGGTTTGTAGGCAGAATGCTCAACCACTGGGCCACGGGCCCACAAAGTTCCGGTGATGTGAGGTAGGTAGAGATCGTCTAAGCTGAAATGATGCGCCTCACCACCGCATTTACGCACACAAGCCAATTTCAAATATATACGCAATCCCCAAATACATACAATTATAATTGGTTGTTCAGTCCCTACTGCATCTACACAAACAAGCAAATTTCGAATTTAGACGAAATACACGACATAAACATGCAATGCTAATTGGTCGTTCAGTTGCCGGTGTGCGTTTGCCGTCTGAGCCTAACCACTCCTTAACGTCAACTGAACAACCAATCATAATTGCATGTTTATGTGTACTTCAAATATGTACTTAGTACATATTTGAAGTATATTTGTGTGCGTAGATGAGGTGTAGAGGCGTAGCATTTCAGCTTAGAAGATCTCTACGTTTCTTGCTATCACATTTTCTCATGGTTTTTTTTCGAGAAGATCAGTATTATGGACAAAAATTTTAGAAATCAAAAATAATTACAGACTCCGATTTATTTGGAACTTATTTAACTTCAAGCTGTCGTACATAAATGGTTTATGGTACCGTAACATCAATTTAGTTGAGAAGTTCATTCAAACGCAAAATAGTCCATTTGCAAAATTACCTTTTCAATATCACTTATCTTATAAATAGAGCGTAAGTTATGAAAGCGAATGGAGAGTATCAGTGAAACTTTCTCTTAGATATCGCTACGGGCCCAAGTTGGAAGTATCAAGTTACTCAAAGAAGCTGCAACATTAAGGCTCTTTAGACATTTTCATTGAAATCGAAAGATAAAGCGGAAAGAGTAAGAGAAAGATTTCGTCAGACGAAAACAGTATTTGACTGTTTGTAACTTTAATTTGATATCCGAAATGTTAACTTGGAAGTTTCACTTATTTGAAATATTGAATTAATTAATAATTCATGAGGAAACACAGTTTAGGCCTAAACTCATCAGCTGTTAAATCCGAAATTGCTAATAATGTAAGCTTTTCAACTAAAGAATTTGTGAATTATTAGAAACAAGATGTTGTCTTATAATCCTAACGTCTAATCACATGTTATTGTGGTTGTATTGTTTACGGCTTCATAATGACTAACAACACAGATGGAGGTGACGCATTGAAAAGAGTGAGAATTGAACAATCATACAAAACTGAAACGTAACCTACATAACATTACTGTTACAAAAGTTACACTCACTCTGGGCGAAAAATTGTTTCCTGTAATAAGTGTTGATACAGAATGAGGGTTCTTAGGTCACTGTGCACAGCTGCCACGTCAACGTCGCGCCCCGCACCGCCACGCCGCGTCGCCTGTGTGGCTTGACTTTTATGAATTAGCGATGCCAACGACAGCAAACATGAAGAGACTAGTAGAACACTACATACAGAAGATCAACAAAGCATCAAAGAAACCTAACAACATCTAAGGCTAGACTGCCCACCACCTCATCAGCGCTGTCCTTAAAACAATTAACCTACCCATTCCAACTCTCCTATACTGGTTCTAAGGATGAATTATCCAGCTGGTAGTGGTCGACCAATTGCGGCTAGTCAGCTTTCGGATAGCAAATAAATGATTATGATTATGAGTCCTCTACCATCCCAGAGCGTGTCATTCCCTATAAATACTTACGCGTCCCCCGGTTTGCCGGTTTGACCGGATCAGCCTTGCCCTGGCTGGGTGTGGTGCACAATCATCAATCGTCACCAGAGGTAAGGAGTTCCACCACAGACAAATGGAAGTTAGAGTGAAAGACTGTGTTTGGGAGTGTGAGGAATGAGAAGGGAAATAAAGGCGAAGTTTCATGGATGAACGTATGCCCTGAAACGCTCAAACTCGACTTTCAAAAAGACGTATTACTTTACAATTATTTTATTTGTTTATTAGTTACACTGAGGTTTTATGATCTTTTATTTCATCAATTTAATTTTAACGACTCGAGTTTCTTTTAGTTCGCGCTCTTAGAGGAAGCTCGGTGACATTGGGTTGAACAGAATGTTGTACAGAAGAAAAGTAACATGTGAGTCACGACGAAGACGAATATGAAGCCAGTTAAGAGACACGGTCGCACTTACCCAATCCAGAGGTGATACGTAAGGGAAACAGGAAAGATCCACCAGAGGCCCGAACTTCCTTTAAATGAGAATTTGATGACATTCACGACCCCAAGGCTAAAGTTTAGAAATCTGGAATGGAACCTAAAAAAAGCCTGGTTAGACGAATGGTCATCACACGCAGTTCCACCTGACCTGTTTGAGCTGGACACGGACGCCCTACCATCCGGGTTTCGGGAGGAGCGTCGCGTTTGGTGTGCGCTCAACCGGCTTAGAACTGGGGTCGGTCACTTTGCTTACCTACGGAGTAAGTGGGGGTGGAGTGAGAGTGGTGCATGTGACTGTGGTAATCCTAAGTAGACCGTCCAACACATCGTGTTCGATTACCCACTGACTAGGTACGTGGGACCAGCGGAGGACTTCAAGAGGCTAACGAGCGATGCTGCGAAGTACCTCAGCAACAATAGAATTAAGCTTAGAATTTCATATCATTAGTTAAGACGCCATACGATAAATAAATAAATTAGTCAATGAGTTTTATTATTGTTTCATTTGAATGTACAAGCTGCCATTACCAATCGTTTCATTGCCAACTGTTATCGCCCCGTCTGCTCGGAACCTTTCAAACGGCCAGACATACGGAAAGGCGTCCACAGCGAGTGACAAGTTTGAAAGAACAACATGACCCTGGAAAACAAAAAAATACGTTAATTTACGAGTAATATGCATTTTATTCAAATGATAAGAGTGTTAAGCAAAATAATATATAAACTTTCACTAAAGTGATTTAAAAAATTAGTGGCAATTTTGAATAAGTGTTCTGGGCTAGCCCAATCGTGCAGTAGGTTGAGGGCCGAAGGTTGCGTTGATCCCTACTTAGCACAAACATAGATGTGACTAGTATCACAATTGTATTAGTGCTCGATTTGTGACTGAATGCTACTTCTCGTATCTGTTTTGAGTATGTTGAAATAAATGTTCTAAAATGAAACAGATATTTGAATCGGGTCAAAAGAATCCTAGTTTTCCTGACAAAGCGATTTTCTGACATTTATCAATTATTCAGAAGCTATATTATTATTTTACAGAAGTTAAGTAGTTTCTTACCTTTTGTATCGGGCACGAGAAATGGGCTCCTGTCATGGCCTTTAAAACGGCTTTTCCTATGTACGGGTCATTAAAAACAAAATCGCACAATCTGTTGAAATGAAATTCAACGAAAGTCCTTTTGTATTCGTTGTTGAGACGTTCATATAAAATGACATTGAACTGAAATATGAAAATTAAGATTTTTTAGCAACATCAAGTTAACTTTCATAACCACCCAATAAGTCATATACCTACTCCATTTATTATAGCATCAGATAGATCTTGACAGAAGGTAAAAAAGGTTATTCTTATGGTATACGTCTTTGTGGTAAAAGTACAATAACTATTATAACTTTTATGATCTATGTCGAAATTAGAAAAATATACCGCTAAAGCCAACTGCCACACTTAGTTGTTCTCATTGAAAGTAAATAACTTCAGAATTTATGAGACTTTTTAAATTATTTTGCCTTACTTGTAACTATATTTTCGATTTTAAAAACCTAAAAGAGGCAGGGGTTGGTATCCAATTGTACTTTTGCTGTCATTATAACTCTACCAAATCTAAATGTTAGTAAGTCCCTTCCTACGTTGTCGCCTGTGGCGGAAGGGCTTTCGGTGTTTTCAAAACATTCAGAAGCCCACATTTCGCTGAGGGAATTTGAATCCATCGTGGTAAGGGGCGAGTCTGGCACCGTTATCCGGGTTGCTTGGGTTTTTATATCGGTGTTTACCAACACCGGAGAGTTAGCCGCAAATTGTACAATGAACACAAAGTAGGTGTTTCCGGCCAGATTTGATCTCGGGACCATGAACTACAACTCATAGTAGTCTGAGACTTTATTATTAACGTTAAGATAATCAATCACCCATTATCGTGAGAATCGATAACGTTTTGTTATTTAGGACATTTTGAGAATAGAACGATTCAAGAATCGAACCTTTTTTCTACGTCGTGAATTGCAATTTCTGGACCTTTGAGAATGTTTTCAAATGGTTGAGTTGGCTTAACTCAAAAAGCCACTTCTTACCGATATGTTATTACCCCATGTGTGTTTAAGAGTTGATTCCATATTCACGTAGTAAGCACTCTTTCTTCCATACCTTCTAACGGTGAGCTTGTAATCTGTTACGTATTTTTCATTCGCGTACTCCAAAATAATTCTTTCAGGAATTGCTTTCATGCCCTTAAAAACAATTATTAGTAGACGTGATTACTCCATTAAGCACGCGGTACATCCGCGTGCTTAATGGAGTAGTATTCATTTTAATTCAATTCCTTGCAGATTCCTGGGATTTATATTATTTAAGGATGAACCATATTGTTTGATATTAGATGTATGTGTCACCGGAAAATAACAAAAACCGTAAATTTTTATCAACTTTCGTGGCATTCTAAACGAGAGATAAATTGTATTATTATACGCCCACATTTCCGGAAGTTTATCAATTTGCGATGACTCGTGGTAAATTTATCAACTTACGGAAATCTATTCGTAAGATTCTAAACGCCTCGACTAATCTCAGAAGAGCTTTTATAAATTACGGAAAATAACACAATGATTGGTCGATGTTGACAGTAGCAATGCTTGTTCATAGATTATGAGAGGCGGAGGAGAGGAAGGAGAAGGAACACGTGACTTATTCGACCAATCAGAGCGCACATGGCGTTTGGTTACTGCTCACTTATTATTTTACGGATGCGTTTCGAAAGTTTATCAATCTCCGGGAATGAGGGCGTAAAATAATACAATTTATCTCTCGTTTAGAATCCGACGAAAGTTGATAAATTTCCTTGGTAATTTATAAATTAACGGTGCTTGTTATTTTCCGGTGACATATGCATACGCATGAGTACATACGCACGTGTGTAGGTATAGCAATTAGAGGTTTGGCCATGCATTAACAGCAGTACAGTATTGGTGTTTTTATCCATCACTTGATTATTATAACGAAAACTAACCGGTTAGGTAGGTTCAAAATTAAGTATTTGGTTTTAATAAGTATTTATTATTATACTCACATAAGACATAAGAAAGCAAAAACCAACGAATGAAAATACACCAAACACGAAATACATATTGTTAACTGTGGTAACCGATTTGAAATGATTTTAATGTGGTTTTTGTATCTATTAGTAAACGCATGTCATTTAATCCATTAAAATTGAATGACAAAAAAGATTGATTGAATTGTTCCGGTAGTAAATCAAGTAAGTAGATTATAATAAAAGGGCTATGTAATTATTTTAGGGCAATTTTGAGTAAAGCAACTAATGATATTTACCGTGATACGCACTGTTGCACTAATATACGTACAAATTGGGCTGCAAGTGTTTTATTTTAATCACAACACAACCACACCACATATAATAAATGGGTAGCGCTTATTAGAAAGAAAGCAAGACAGAACATTTATTGATCCTGGACATCGCAACGTACAGATATAAACAAACAAAACAAAAACAAACAAAATATTCCACCAGGCAGCAGTGTCACGAAGTCCAAGATTAAATGGACTCCACTCAGCTAATGTCTGGACCTGATAGGCTCAGGCGCTGATTTTCAGTGGGGCCCACTGAGTATTAGGAGTCAACATGGCTTCGCCAGTGTTTTGACAGCGCGGGCACAATTATTGTCCTCCATTCAGCAAACAACAAGGCTGCAGCTGCTGGAGGAAATAGTTTTGAAGAATCTACTTTTACAGATAATAAATATCTTCCACATCACATGTGTTTGTGTGGGACGCCCACCTCGCCTCGCGTCGGTGACCGAGTTCACCACACTGTCACGCCTGAGCCACAGTACACAGAGAACAGTAGAATACCTACATACAAACGTGCCGCTCTCGGTTTGAATGTGTGCGTGCGCGTCATAAAATACAGGGGGATAGGTGGCGGCATTATGGACGGGCTGTGGCGCGTGTCTGTGTGCACGCTAGGCTAATAACTCGGCGGGCGGCCATAGATAACCTACTGTTTGTACTGTGCCTGAGTTCTCTTGGCTTCCCAGCGGTTGGACCCTACCACCGGTACTAGACACCCTTGCGACGCCAGAGCGAGAGCTCATGAAGGCCCCACGTCGTTCACCTATAAGCCAAGAAATGTACCTATGTATTTGGCAGACAAAATATTGGCTTTTTGTATAAGAGCTATCAAATGGCGGTCAAGAATGAACAGTTTGGATCTGATTATGGAATCTCTTTATTCAGAAATATTAAGTTGCTCGTAGCAACCTAAAAACTTAGTAACTGTGAGACTGTGTTTGTCGGTAAATGAATATAAATATGAAATTTTCAAACCAAATAGCCAAATTGAGATTACCTAATTTTATTTTTTGAATGTACATTTTATTGTTTTGTAGTTTACGCACACAAGGCAATTTCAAATGCGCAATCCCCATAAACATACAATTAGAATTGGTTGTTCAGTCCCTCTTCTGCATCTACGCACGCACACAAACAAATTTGGAATTCGGACGCAATACACATAAACATGAAATTCTAATTGGTCGTTCAGTTGCCGGTATACGTTTGACGTCTGATCCTAACCATGAGTAACCATCAACTGAACAACCAATCATAATTGCATGTTTATGTGTATTGCGTACATATTTGAAATATAATAGCTGAAATGCCCCTCCACCTCATCAACGCACACAAATGTGCGTTGATGAGGTGGAGGGGCATTTCAGCTTAGACGATCTCTACGTTTTTTTTCGAGAAGATCATTATTATAGACAAAAGTTTGAGAAATCAAAAATAATTACAGGCTCCGATTCATTTGGGACCGATTCAACTTCAAGCTGAAGTAGATGAAAACAATGATGGCAATATGCACTTAAGCTGCAGTGTACAATGGTGGTTTTTGACCCAAAGTGCAATTAAAAGAAGCAACTTAAAAAAAACTAGGCAAAATTATCAAACATTATTACATGGTATTTCTAATGGTACCGTAACAGAAATTGAATTGAGAAGTTCATTCAAACGCAAAATAGTCCATTTGCAGAATTACCTTTTCAATATCACTTATCTTATAAATAGAGCGTAAGTTAAGTTATGAAAGCGAATGGAGAGTATCAGTAAAACTTTCCCTTAGATATCGCTACGGGCCCAAGTTGGAAGTACCAAGTTACTCAAAGAAGTTGCAACATTAAGGCTCTTTAGACATTTTCATTGAAATCGAAAGATAAAGCGGAAAGAGTTAGAGAAAGATTTCGTCAGACGAAAACAGTATTTGACTGTTTGTAACTTTAATTTGATTTCCGAAATGTTAACTTGGAAGTTTCACTTATTTGAAATATTGAATTAATTAATAATTTATGAAGAAACAAACTTTAGGCCTAAACTCATCAGCTGTTAAATCCGGAATTGCTAATAATGTAAGCTCTTCAACTAAGGATTTTTTGAAATATAAAATAATAAGTTGTATTTTGAATATAAACGTCTAATCACATGTTATTGTGGTTGCAACTCAAATTGTTTAAGGTTTCAAAATTACCAACAACACACGCATTGAAAAGTAAGAATGGAAATATACACACATTTAAGTTGTGAATATTTTTGGTACAGTGATAAATAGATGGATTGACCTTTATTTGCATCACAGTAGACTTCCTTACACAAATGGACTTCCGCGGGGACCCCCCACCCAACAGCATGGTTCCTAATATAGCCTTTAGCTTTCCCCAAGAAATGGACTATTCAAAACAAAAATACTTTTTCAATTCGAACAGTAGTTCCCGAAATTAGCACGTTCTAACCAACAAGCACAAAATTCTCATTAGCTTTATATTATTATATAGTATAGATAATAGATTGGATTAAGAAATAATCAGTTAATAATTAGTAAATCTCAAACACCATCGATATTTGAAGTACCGCCACAAATGCGTTGTACTGAACAATACGAGTACCAAAGATCTGAAAACCAGAAAAAGACATTTGGTCGTCTTTCGCGAACCGGGCGACTGCACTAGATAACCCTTGAAGGTGGATGCCTTTAACATTGATGAGATCACTCTAGCTCATAGGGTAAAATATACCAAAAGATTCGGCCGGTCTGTTAATGGTCTCAGTAGCACAGTGGTTAGTGCAGTCGCCCAGTTTGCGAAAGATGCGGGTTCGATTCCTGGCTGATGCCAAGACGACCAATACGAGTACCACCTACGAAACGACAAAGGTAATGTGCTAACTAACATTTGACACCTGCAAAGCTAGACGTCTGGACAGCTGTACACGTTGCAGTTCAATAATTAAACTGGCCTGTTAGCTGTATAAATGGTTTATCTGAACGCCGATATTTGATTATTGGAACTAGGCCATTTGTAAAACACTGCCCTACCTAAATCTGCAACATTCTAGCTGGCTAAATGCTGAAAACGGATATACCTACTCAAAAGTACACCACTTGATTTCGAGTCGTCAAGATCGAGAGTCATCTATCTTTAACAACATAAAGATTGCTGACGCTTTTTTTAACAAAAACTGAGTATACCTATTGATGAAGTCTCCAATGCAGTGCAATTCTTTCCATTTGACCAAACCACCTAAGCATTCTCATCTGCATCATGCAGTGGAAATGAAATAATTACGAAGTTTGGCTGGGGTGTAACCGAGTGATAACATAAGAAGCTGTGTAATAAAACAGCGATGTGGCGTGACAGAAGACGTTACAACAATTGAGATGGGAATGCTGAGGTGGTTTGGTCATATGGAAAAAATGGATGGAAGGCAATTAATGAACGGAATTATAAGGCAAGGTGACTAGAGCTGTTGTAAGGGGAACCTAGACGAACGATTCTTGGACAAGTTCAAAATGTTCTCAGTGCAAGTCAGGACTTATGAAAGTAGAGGAAGCGCGAGGTGTGGGTCAGGATCATATTAGCAAGTGGAAAAAAATGGTCTCTGCCTACGTCGTGGGGAAAGAGGCGTGATGGTATCATGACTGTATGTAAAAAGTCTTCAACACGCGGAATGAAAACATCATAGTTACTCGATCTACAGTTTTACCCGACCCTGATATGCTTCGGCGCAAGATGGCCGCAAAGTTAGTGATACCAAGATTCAAGTTAACATCAAATCATGGTTGATGTTCTAGAGCAGATGATATGGTTACTTATCCGGTTGGCTTGCTTTGTGTTGAAAAAAATCCATTCCATTTGTTTAACATAAACGGCCTACATACGTCCCACTGCTGGGCACAGGCCTCACCTCAACTATGAGGTGGAACAAGCCATACTCCAACACGCGGGCTCAGTGCGGATTGTTGGAGGGGTGCACTGAAAAAAATGAGTTAGCTAAAGTGTTGAGCTAAGTTAACTTTTGTTACCATCGACTAAACTTCGGCTTTTGGTTCTTAAACTGAGTTAGGTGCAGTTCCTGTCGTTGTTTAGTAAAGCTGCTTCAGTTACTACAACTGAACTTTAATAATAGTTTCCTAAAAGCATACTTACCTAAACAAAATAATCGGTTTTGTCCATTAAACTAAATTAATTAACTAAACTTATTTCGCTTTAGTAGCTCAAGTATATTTATTACTTCCCAAAGAATTTAGCTAGTGGGTACTAAACGTCTACTTTAGTTAAATGTTTCGTTCAATTAGCCAAACTTGGGTTGAAGCACTCTAATTACGTATTTTTCCATGAAGTTAGTAATTTGTACAACATTTGGTAAACCACTAATAAACTTTAAAAATCTCAACCAAAGTTTAGTTGTGTGCAAACAAACAAGCCCTTTCCCCTCGCCCTCCTTCGCCCGCGGCCCGCCGCCACGCCCGTAACCGCCAGTTTAGTTAGCGAAAACACTCGGGCGGCACGGACGTACGCGCCTAAATGGTAGGCACAACTACAATTTTGAAAATAGTTATGGTGACAGTGTGAACGTAACGTGATGGCAGACAAAACAATGGAGGGCTATTTACATTCGTGGGGCCTAGAGGCCTATATTGAAAAGTTTATAATAATAATAATCATAACAATAAATTACCATAACCTTCAGAATAAATACCATTTCTTTATAAATGTTTGTAACCCTTAGTAGGTAAATAAATATATTATGTCTGATTAAAACATGTTTTCCTTTTTAAAGTTGATAACTCATAATACCCTAATGTTTTTGAGAGACGATTCTTACCAAAATAACTTAACTTGCTGTATGTGTTGTATTATCAACCTTGTTTGTACGATTCTGACGATAAGGCCATTTTCTAAATTTTTGGAAACTATTTCAAATTGAAGATTGGAATTATTTCGTTTTTCTGGTATATTTTACGTTCCAATCTTCAAATTGAAACAGTTTTTATAAACCTGGAAAATACCTTTTTGGCAAACTTATACAAACGAAGTTTGTAATACAATACCTAAAGCTAGCAGATACAGCACCTAAAACTAGTAGCTGCAGTACCTAAAGTAGGTACGCAGCTAGTGTACCCAAACCTAGCAGCTACAATACCTAAAGCTTACAGCAAAAATAGCTGAAATAAGCAGCTACAGTACCTGAAGTAGATTATTTAAAAAAGCTATTCTAACTAAAGTTTAGTAATAGTTAGGTTAAAAGTTAGGTTTACCCTCCCAACCATTTTACAATATAAACTCAATAATAAGGTTACTACACACAATCAGTTAAGTTTTTACAACCAAAGATAATTAGATATAAATCCACAACAGTATAGGTAAAACAACTAAACACTGCGAGCTATTTCAACCGATTACTTCAGCTAGAATATCTGAATCATTAAAGCTGCCATACACAAACTGCTGTTTAGTAAACAGTAACTATAAGTTTAGCAGTCACCACAGCAACTAAACTGTTATGTAGTGTTAGGCATTTCCGAACGCAACTTGTCAAGAGCAGTATTCCCCGCCACTATTTGACGTTTTGTATCGCTATCTCGCTCTCTCTTTTTCTTGTACAACTTGTATTTGTTTTAGTTTGTGAATAAATTGTAATTTAAATGGTTTAATGCGTTTTTCTGAGCTTCCCTTTTAGCTCAGAAGCGGGATTAGTGTACCGAGCGCCTACAAAAACGTTTTCCTGACGAAACAATAAGTGAAAGTAACTTCTGTATCGTTTTCCAAAATTTACGAAGCGCGGCCGCACCGGCCGGGACGCCTTGCAGAAAACAAAAACCGGTTCGTACCTGTTTGCTGCACAGGTACTGCGAGTTTTCATCGAGTGTATTGGGATTGTTGTGAATTTGTGATAAAAGTAACTTTCAAGCCAATAACAATAAGTGGACGTGAACTTTTCCATGATATCGGATTGTCATATTCGCAATGTGTAGCAGTGACGGACGGTGTACCCATATGATACGTTGCCTCGTGAACTTTTGAATAGTGTCTCAAATCGGCAGCGTTTTGGCGGTCCCGAACGGAGTCAGCTGGAGCACCGCGGCACCGGACCGTGTGCGCGGTCACTGACCTCTGCCTTAATCGCTCTCTTATTGCGGAGTGTTCATCATGCTCCTGATGGGAGAGTGATTAAGCAGCTGGTTCTTCCGAACCCGAACAAGTCTCATTCGTCAAAGTACTCATAGTTAAAGTGCTAGGTGTCTTCCATGGCTAGCACTTTGAATAATGGAAACCAGTAGCCACAGTAGTGGACTGTCTTTCTGAGGTAGTACCCCACCATTTCAGCTGTGCCATTGGCAACTTACAGCTGATTTAGTTCAAGCCTTAAGCTGGTCCTAATGGTACATTTTCTGATTCTGATCCTGTCTGATCTGTTAATAATTATTGAGTAATGAACCAGTAAAGTTAAAGGTATTGTGTGGATGTGTGGCTGGTGATGAGAAAACTATTTCTGAAACTTATTTGCACTTTTAAATTCAAAAAGTATGCTGAACATTGACACTAACAACTATCTAAACCTAAACTAAGATCTAAACCTCAAATAACTCAAATGTTTATTACTTAACTGTTTTCTTTCTAATTAGTAAGTTAGATGTGTGACTTAGTTGATGGTGTAATGGTCTGAATATTAATTCTAAATAAATAAATAAATAATCTTTATTGCACAAAAATACAATTTACAGAGTTTTAAACAGAGGATGTTCCTTTGTACAATTCAGGCGGTCTTATCGCTACAAAGCGATCTCTTCCACAATTATAAATTCAATGTGACAAGATCTATTTTAGGTTATGCTTGTGGGTTACCCGATGCAGGTTACAGAAGCAATAACAGGTAGGTTTCTACCGTACCAGAAAGCTGATGCTATTTCTGCTCTTCTTCTGGTATCAGGACATGTCCAGCATGTTATGATATTTATTTTCATCGTTCAAGTAAGTCAAGTGTTACTGATTTAATAATTAAATGATGCAGTTGTAAGCATTGTGGTCACATTGCACCAATGTTACAAAAATCATATAACCTGTGCATTCTGTGGCTGTGTCTGTCATGTTGATGAAAACAATTAGGTAGAAAGGTGTTCATCACACTGTTATCATCGTACAGGCCATGATAAGAATGAATGTCCTGAAGTAAACTGTTATTTCAGACAAACTTATGTCTAATTATTTACAGATGTTACTGTTGTAGCTGCAAATTATTAGTTGTCGTTTTTATTGATTTCAGTTGTCATGCCTTGGGTAAAATAATAATAAGAATTACAGAGTTATACAGAGCCCAGGGGTTACAGTTACAGTTGAATATTCAATCCATGCGAGTCTAGTTGTTCAATTAAAAATTTCAATATTTAATTATTTATTTCATCTTTATTGCACATAATAGTACGGTATGGCGGGCTTCATGCTGAGCGCATTATCTGCCAATCAACCATTGGGCATTTGAGGTATGTCAATAATTCGAAAATAAATCCTTCAAGCAGGTTTCTGATGAGGCCAAACTGTGCCCAAAACAGAGGTTAATATAGGTCAGCCTGTTACCAACTAAGCGCTTGAGTATTGTCACAGTGATTTGTGTTATTTAAAAAAAACGTAGTAGATGTTTCGTATTTACAAGGTGTTAAATAATTGCCTGTCGATAGGATTCGAACTTGTTATTTTGATGTTAATATTTCGTTTGTTATAAGTCGTTGATGACCCGTTTAGCGCAGTGGTTCAACGGTTGAGCATCGAGGGGTCGCGAGTTCGATTTCCGCACAGTGCAGGATTTGTTGATGAAACAAGTGTTTGTGCTGAATCTGGTTGTCTGTGGTACCTTCGTTGTTCCTGGTTTAACAGAGCGAGCCTCATATTTATTGTTATGTGTTATTTAGATTCGTGACAACCAAACTGTTGTAGGAAGGACCCTAATACGGATATAAGTACACGAATTATACACACCAACATAATATTGCTGTGTCGGGGTGTGTCGTGGCGCGACAGAATGCTATCGGTTTTGTTCAAATGTGACAGACGCACGTTGGTCACATTACCTTAGGATCAGAGAGCATCGTGCATTGCATGCATCGTTGTCTAAAGACATACTGTGGTAATAGGATCGGCGAAAGCTTACCTGCTGAAATGGTCTTGATGAGTATTAGATGAGTTTACAAATAGTTTTTTCGTTAATTGTAGGATTGGTAAATGTTCTACGAAAAGTGCGTAGCTTACGGATTCAAAGCGCTCATATTATATTGTAGTTTGTCGATGGCCGAGCGGATGAAAGATCGCGGCAGTACCTACATCGTTTTGAGTTTACGAATTTTTGTGACTGGTGAATCACTTACAGCCTAGCAGAAGTCAAAGCATTGATTTAGAGAACCTTGCTGTTGTTGTAAGTTTGTCTTAATTTAAGGTGTATGTTACAGGTATTAAGTTAGATAGTTACCGATTGTACTAATTGGACTTAGTGGAAACGAGATTTGTCAATATATAGCCCGCTGGTAGCCCCAGGTACAAAGTTGAGACTTTGATTAAGGTCGAATACCGTGCTGGTAAATCAACGGGCCACCTGGATGGGTTTAGCCGAAACCATGTTATTTCCGTTAAGCGAATAAATGATACATGTTTTCTACCTACTTCTGTAGAAGCAATGCAACAGGGAGACTATTCAATTGGTTCAACTGTAGACCAATAATTGTAAGGTAAAATTCAAAGTGGCTATTTGACAGGAACTTGCTTACTTTTACCGTATTTAAAAACTGGTTTGGCAAATACGGCGCTATATTTAGAAACAAAAAGTAAAATGTACATGGCTGCATCTCCTAACACTATGCGTGAAAAATATACAGGGTGTCAAGCAGTGTTGTATTCTTTAAGAAAGATGCCGTTGCCGTTACACATAGTACCTATACGTGGGCCACCTTGGTGTTTGATTTACGACATTTATTCACTCTAGCTCTTGTAGTTAGAAGCTGTTCGTGTTATTATAGTATTACAGATATTTGGAGTTGTATGCGACCGAAACAAAGCTTTCATTTGTAAGTATTTTAAGGATTATTGTGGTCTACAAGAAGCAAATAAAATACATTTTGACTGCTGTTGTCAATTCGCGCGCAAATGAGGAAGTCTACTACCTATTTTAATGACAAACCATTTTTGGCGCTTTGGTGATCTTGCGTTGGTAGTAATGTTAAAGCTTGGTGATCTGACTTTGATGATTTATTTTGTTATATGATGTTAGACAAAGTTTTTAACTCGTTCTGCGTATGCTCCACATGTGTTAAGCAAATAACTTTTGAGGTCTGTGATATGGTTATTGGTGAACGTAATATCATGCGCAAGGGGTTACGAAGTGGCAGGCTTGCACCAAGTTTAGATGGTCAAATTCAGGATTGTAAAAGTGTAAGCCGTAATGTGATTAAGACTATACACATGGTCGCCATCAAGCATACTGTAAACTGTAATGTGATGGCTCGTGACAAACTGAATCGTTTTAATCAGATAGTTCATTATCTGATTGTTCTTAATATGAATGAAACATTACTTCTTGTATTCTTAAGTTTTATATTGTTTGTTTGTAATTGTTTGTAATATTACTCAGTGAGCTGCCATTAAGAAGGCGATATTTGTTCGCTCATTTTGTTACATTATATGATTTATATTGTTTGTTTGTGATTGTTTGTAATATTACTCAGTAAGCTGCCATTAAGAAGGCGATATTTGTTCGCTCATTTTGTTGCATTATCTGATTTATATTGTTTGTTTGTGATTGTTTGTAATTTACTCAGTGAGCTGCCATTAAGAAGGCGATATTTGTTCGCTCATTTTGTTGCATTATCTGATTTATATTGTTTGTTTGTGATTGTTTGTAATATTACTCAGTGAGCTGCCATTAAGAAGGCGATAATTGTTCGCTCATTGTTGTTACTTGACTGTAGGCGATTAAGAACGCTTCAGACTGTAAGTTATTTGACTGGAGGCGATTAAGAACGCTTCATACTTGTTAAATAACTGGAAACGATTAAGAACGTTTCAGACTGTTTGTTACTTGACTGTAGGCGATTGAGAACGCTTCAGACTGTTAGTTATTTGACTGGAGGCGATTAAGAACGCTTCATACTTGTTAAATAACTGGAAACGATTAAGAACGTTTCAGACTGTTTGTTACTTGACTGTAGGCGATTGAGAACGCTTCAGACTGTTAGTTATTTGACTGGAGGCGATTAAGAACGCTTCATACTTGTTAAATAACTGGAAACGATTAAGAACGTTTCAGAATGTTTGTTACTTGACTGTAGGCGATTAAGAACGCTTCAGACTGTAAGTTATTTGACTGGAGGCGATTAAGAACGCTTCAGACTTGTTAAATAACTGGAAACGATTAAGAACGTTTCAGACTGTTTGTTATTCGACTGACTGTTTAAATCTCAAGATTTGCCTTAAGAGGTGTTGTATAAGTCGCGACTTGGAAGGTGTACTTCCTGAACTGGCATTAAGAAGTCAGTTGTGGTGGCATTAAGAAGTCACCTGAACTAACATTAAGAAGTTAGTTGTGCTGGCATTAAGAAGTCAGCTGAACTGGCATTAAGAAGTCAGTTGTGGTGGCATTAAGAAGTCACCTGAACTAGCATTAAGAAGTTAGTTGTGCTGGCATTAAGAAGTCAGCTGAACTGGCATTAAGAAGTCAGTTGTGGTGGCATTAAGAAGTCACCTGGGTATGTCAATATTACTTAGCTTAGTTTTACTTTTACGTTACTTTACATGGAGAATACTGCTCGGGGCGAGCAGTGGTACAGGAAGGCCGACTGTTAGGCATTTCCGAACGCAACTTGTCAAGAGCAGTATTCCCCGCCACTATTTGACGTTTTGTATCGCTATCTCGCTCTCTCTTTTTCTTGTACAACTTGTATTTGTTTTAGTTTGTGAATAAATTGTAATTTAAATGGTTTAATGCGTTTTTCTGAGCTTCCCTTTTAGTAGATAATTACTTAAGATTTAGTAGGTACTATCTAAACATTTTTTTCAGTGTGAAAGGTTAGTGAGCAACCTTAATCTCAGATGTTATCAAGCCGCCCTAAGACCTCTGACTAGGCTTAACGACTGACATCTAGTGACGTCAACCGGGACCAACTGCTTAACGTGCCTTCTGAAGCACGGAGATGCCCGAAATACACATCACTAAATTTCGGTCGGAATCCCATCCCATTTCCGACCCTGCGTGTGTTCTTTACAACAGCGATAGTCGCCGATCACTGTCACAACTGCACCACGGGCGGCTCCATTTGTTTATACTTGGTTAAATCAATAGTGTCAAACAACATGCAACGCAAAGGAAACTCCATCAGCGTTTTTGCACTTTGTGCAGAGTTCTCTTTCACAAAGCTACGAATGCGATCGACTGTGGAGCTTTGACTGTTGAATTCGAGCTGGAGTATGCGCGGGATTCAGTGTCCAGTGTTTCAGGCACTACTTTCAACTGAATAAATAAAACCATTTATTTTATTTACAAATCTACTGAAAATAAGGCCAATTTTTAAAGGCATATTGAGCTTCTAGCCTCAGCATGAGTCACTAGATGTCAGCCGTTAAGCCTAGACAAAGGCCTAAGAGTGGCTTAGTGACATTTGAGAAAGGACATAATATAAGACACTAGCCTCATTGCTGATTATGGCTCTTGTGTTTACCAAACTCAACTTAATTTGAAGACCTAATGATGGTCAGAAGTTCAGCAAACTGCCAAAGTCATATGTAACGGATAACCTTACATACCTATGGTAGTTAATCCACCAGGAACTAGGACACCACTTCACTAAGTTACTTTTTCATTAAACTTATCCCCGTTCAATACCGCCATAGCATAACACTATAAATTGACTGTCACGCCGAACCGAATAAGTTAACAACTTCCAAAACTTGCAAGTGGTAATGGCCACGAGGGTAAAGACAGTTTATTGATGTGCCCCACTGAGATAAGGACCCCTAGATAAGTGATCCTCACTTGCCAAGTTGGAGTGATCCTCGAAAGTTCTTTCTGGTCCTATACCGTTAAACGCCCCGATTCCTATCAGTTGACGCAACAAATTTGCGATAACTTTTCGGATGGAATTTATTTTACGATCCGACTTTATGACCTTTTCATTTTATTCTGCATAGATTCTTTGGTGTTTTCAGAGAATTGTTAATAAAGATTCTTTCAACTTTGTTGTAGTTACTAGAGCTTTCAGAGACATTTTATAATTTATTTGTCTCAGTGGACGAAAAGTAATAAAGACAAGGTATGTCATCAAAAGGGGTTTCTTGTTTTAAAACTAGTCAAAATATTGAGTAATTTTTTGAATTTTTTTCTTAGTTAAAAAGGGTATGTAAAGACAGCCAGATTTGAAACGTGCAGCCGTATAAAGTTTAAAAAAAGGGAGATTGTTGAATGGTTTTAATGATAAAATATTGTACACGAAGGTGCCCGTATGCTTTACAAGCACTTGACTTCAGCCCTGACATAGCCAGCACAAATTACAGCCCTACTAAGTTGCCTAGGGCTCAGCTTTGAGCTCAAACCTCTACAAACGCTTGGTAGACAAAATTGCAAAGTGAATCCTTGTAACATAAAGTTTGTTTACTACTCTAAAAGCAAAGAAGTCACAAACAACAGCTTGTACGAGTAGTAAGTAACATGGCATAATATACGCTCAAGACTAGCCAAAACGGAGTGGGTAAAACCAAAATCACATTGTTTTTTGTCCTCTTGTTAAACAGAACATACAGAACCCCACATTTTACTGTGCTAATTGAAACTCAACGCTGTACACGGCGAGTATGCTGCCGCTATCCAGGTTGCTTAAAGTAAGTAAGTAAGTAAAAGTAGAGATGTTCCGGCCAAACCACGTGGGGTCTAAGCCAAAGTGTTTACTTCACTTCCTTGCCATTTTGTCAGTTAGTTAACGAAGTGATTGCTGGATTATCAACAAATAAGGATGAAAAACCATTATGCGTCTTGTTGTCCGATGCAAAAGAGATTGTTTTACATCCTTAACCAGACGAGAATAACAGAGTCATCAACCTGTGGAACATGTGTTTAGTATTTTATTAAAAAAATATATATTCAAAAGTGTAGTTTGCACAGCGCCAGTTAGCGCTGGCCATCCAGCGCGGTAACGCTGCCAGTGTCCTGGGGTCGATGCCGCAAGTGCCTAGTTTGGATAATGTTTTTTAAGTATTTTTGTTTTATTTTTGGTTTTCTATGTGTAAATATTTGTTTTTTTATCTTGTAATTATTTGTATCATAATAAAAGGTTAAGTAATTCAGGATACTACCCAGCTACACACCCCCACTCGATTGCTTCAGTAAATTTTTATGCTTGCCCAATTAGCGGCTAAAGGTTAAAAGATATTGATTAATTCCCAGCATCTTGTCTTTCACTTTCGCCGTGCTGCGGCGTAAAGGCTATCACTTTTCAGTATAACAACAAAGATCCGGTTACGTTTAATCCGGAATTAGGGCTGCCCCGACGCATAAAGAATAAATATCGCATTCGAACCGGAACTTGGCAGGGGGCCACACGCGCGCCCACCATTACATTTAGCTTAAACTCCTCGGCAACAGCGGGTTTTATTCGCTTCGCTGTTACGAGTACAGCAGATACATTTGAAAGCAATACAGAAAATTTGGTAATACATTTTCATGAAAAAACAACAGTTTTACGTCCTTGGTCGTTAAGTCTAAACCGTAGGTTTATTTATCACCACACTGAAAAATGAAGCTATACTTTTATTGTACTTTCAACTTTGGTTAAAACGGAAAATAAAATTGTTATTGCTTTTGATTCTTCTGTAGTCAGCAATCCATTTTCCAGTGAGGTTTTTTTGGAACCTTCAACATGACGTTGAATTACTAGCTGCCAAACATGTTTTGCAGTCAAAACATACACCTCCCCAATACTCTGTCCAATTCAATCCCACTTGTTGGATACTTGATCGCACCAGCGTATATGGTGTAATGGTTCAGAAGTTGACCATTACACTAGAGGTTGCGGATTCAATCACGGCACTGTACAAACATTCGTGTGCACGAACTTGTTTATTTGTATTGGTCTGGATTTTTCCAATGTATGAATATATCTAGTATCCTATAATAAAAAAAAATATTAGTTTAGTTTGGGGCTAGATGGCGCTGTGTGGAACAATCATCATCATCATCATCAGCCTCTAAAAGTCTATTGCTGAACAAAGTCCACCCCTATGGAGGGCCACAGCGAGTGGCTTTGGGCCGTTAACATCCACAGCCACAGCAAATTGCACCAGATAGTCCAACGAGTGGGAGTAAGTCCCCACGCTGCATCATCCAGTTAGTGGTCGCCACTCCAGAACTTTTCTTCCCCAACGATTGTTAGTGATGTGGCCTGCCCATCCATTGCCACTTCAGCTTCGCTACCCGAAAATCTATGTTGGTGACCTTGATTCTTGGTTCTTTTTCAGTGTGGAATAACGTAAAGAAATATTTATTTATATATTTAAATTTGAGATGTGGCCAATGTTGTGGAACGTATTGAAAGCAGTTTCTTGTTCGTGCAAGTAGGTGTGTTCCGGCATGTTTTGATCTCAGGACCATTGGGTGGTTCCTAGCCAGAGTGCTTAACCACTGGGCCATGAAGCTATCTTCCAACAATTTTAAATAAAAAATATCTTTGAGTTTTATTGAAGTAGAAAACTCACTTTACCAAAACCCATCGTTGACCAAACACGGCGTCCTATGCAAAATAAACTGGAAAGTAAATGACATACAACCAATGAATAAGATTAGAGAGGGGCCATAAAGAACGGGCACACAAATTGACTGAAAATGAAGTGTCAGCCAGAACCTTCAAGTAAAATGTAGCGTATAACCTCGTCAGCGTTTTTCCGGAGATTATTTTCGTGAGAAATACCCTGAAATATACGGTAAGGACTTAACTGGATTTCTAAGGGGACGTTAGGGAGTTGAACACTTCACCAGGTACGTCTAAGTTGTAGCTCACATTTATTCTTGCTAAATTAATAAATTTCAATATTTTCAATAGAAATTAAATTGCATTACTCAAGTTTGAAAGTTAATAAACTTCCTAGGAGAGTTATAAATTTACGGTACTTGTTATTTTCCGGTGACATACATAAGCTATGAGAAACTTGGATTTACAATCCTCAACGTAAGTTAAATTAAAAAACAAAGAATTGTAACAACTGAAGAACTATACAATTATAAAAAATTGATTGTGACAAGAACTAAGAACTTAACAAAACAAAACTTAACATGAGTCCTTAACAATGGTTTGACCTTGACATAGGCGTGTGTCGCGGCAAATAGGTGGGCAAGTTGGTTCTTTTCCTCCCATGATATTATTATAATAATAAGATATTTATTTATTTAGTGTATGTGCAGCAAAAGCAGTTATGACTTAGAAAAGCTTTGTTCAGTAGCAGGATATACTTATGCAAAGTGAACTTTACTAGTTCAACATCAAGGAAAACCGTCTTATTACACAACACAGTTCAAAGTCGCAATTTGAGTTAACCAAGATTATCCAAATCCCTCTCCGAAGTGCATGCAACATTGCTACGTGAAACTTTGTACTTTGTAATCTAAACACAATTATTTACTCAATGCTTACAAACTGTAACTGTTAGAGACTTTGCTATGCTGGTCTATATAACCAATTTATATCCAGCAAAGGTCTTGAATATGTCACGGGCAAATTCTATAATTCTCCTGTCAAACGGCATTGGGAGTTTCCAAACACAATCTTCTATCCAAGTTCCCGAAGTCAAATTGCTGATGAATTTATGTTAAATTTGTTAGTGTATTATGGTGACCATGCGTAACTATGTATAGTGCAATTTGGCATTATAGTCCGTTCGCGCTCAAGAAAGTCAAGTCTACAGTGAACTGGTCACTGTGGACTTGACTTTCTTATTAGGAAAGATTTGATTGGTTAGAGGAGGTGCTAGATCAAAGGACAATTATGAAATGACTGCATTCTTAACGCTAACGGACTATAGACGTTTATTGATATTACGATAATTTAACCTTTCAAAACACTTGGGCAAACCTGACGATAGAAGCAGTTCAAATTATTGCAGGTTGATATTGGTCAGGCATAAAACATTTTGCCATGCCAGAACCAGATATCAACCTCTGAAAATACATTAACCATTTATGGCAACACGCTTCCAAACATAAATTTAACGGCCATACTTCCTGCTAAATTAGAATCATAAAAATGAACTCTCTGCAATAACTATTAGCAATGATTCCGTATTCACAGCACGGGTGCCGCCTTCATGAGATAATGCCTTCAGCGGCGCCCTCTCTCGGCGGACGTCAGACGTGGTCGATTAGCGTAATCGGCTCACCGGTCGAGCCTGGCGGTCTATTCTGGTGTAACCCTTGCGAAGTTTTGTAGAACCCTACACTCAAACACAAAAACAAAAATGCAAGTCTTTATACATCCTACTGCTGGGCAAAGGAATCACCTCAACGGCTGAATGGCTGTGTAGAATCAGTGATAAACGACGTCATGGTGAGCGTAACATCTTCTACTGAAGGTGGATGCCTTTGACATAGATGAAATCACCCTAGCTCGTAGGGTAAAATAAACCAGAAAGATTCGGCCGGTCTGTTAATGGTCTCAGTAGTACAGTGGTTAGTGCAGTCACCCGGTTTGTGAAAGATGCGGGTTCGATTTCTGCCTGATGCCAAAATGACCAAATGGTCATCTTCCAATTGTTTTCGTGGTGAGGAAGGAAGAGTTTGATGCTTTTAGCTTTTTTAGAGCATGAAATTACATTATGAGGCTTGAAATACTCAAAACCTAAATAATTTTGAAAGCCCTGCTTTATGATGCCCAACAATTTTACGATATGTTTAGCATTTTCCATGCAGTATCTTTACTAAAGTTTTTATCATTTTGCTCAGTGGTTAGTGCAGTCGCCCGGTTTTGATGCGGGTTCGATTCCCTCCTGATGCCAAAATGACCAAATGTCTTTTTCTGGTTTTAAGAATTTTAAGATACTTCGAAACAATTCGAACAAGAGTAGGCCTCCTGCGTTTATATTGGAGGCAGGAGTGACGTAGACGTCAAGTCAGCGTTATTAGTGACGTGTCTCGGAAGGCCCAGTTGTTAGTGCCGTTTGACTTATCCGATAAACTGAGTACCTGGCTCCAGCTGGAGTATTGATGCTAGCATGACGTATAATCTTACTAAAACTGACATGATATTTGTTGTAACATAATTTAGTAGTGGTTAGGATATTGAAGTAAAGTAACCACAGGCCTGAAAATTCAGTTCATTGTACAATTTTGCGGCTAACTCTCCGGTGATGGAAAACACCGATATAAAACCCAAGTAACCTGGGTAACGATGATAGGCTCGCCCCTAACCACGTTGGGTTCTTCCCTCGGTGAAATGTGGCTTCTGAATGTTCCGTTCACCATGCGGCAACAACCAGTTGTACCTCTGACTAACCCATTAGGGTTGTGGTCGTGAGGATGTTATGTTATGTTGAAGGCTGTTATGAGGCGCTACCCTATTCATTACTTAATAAGTCCTTACACGAAAGGCAAGGGGTTGAGAGCCTTCTGCTCACTCCACTGCTCGGTGAAGCAGTGACAGTCACATCTTGGACTCAAAACTAGTCAATTATAAATTTAATCTAAATCTAAATCAGCCCGTTCCGTCCCACTGCAGGGCAAAGGCCTCCCCTCCCAATCTCCATCCCACACGGTCTAAGGCCAATTATAAATTTAAAGAAACACAAAAAGAAGGGGATTAAATTTAGCTTCTATAAAATCTGAACAAAAATGAAATGATTATCTTTATACTTTACTTTAATAAGTAAGTATAATTTTAAAGAGAAGAGCTTTCGTTTAAAGTTTATCCAAAAATTTATTCAGCTAGAGACTGAACAATAAAACAAGCAAAGTGCAGGATTCGGTCCCAGCCCAACTAAAGCCTTACCTAAGTCCTTACCGTGTAACTTTCAGTTCGCGTCCAAATGGATAAAATTTTTAAGTTCCAAGATCATAGTTTAGCCGGCCATTCTATCAGAAGTTGGTAATGTTCTCTAACGGTTACACTCAAAGTTAAGTTTGGATTGGCACGGTAAGTAGGGCAGCAAAACGGGTTACGTACACAAAACCTTACTGAAGATTGGAAATTAATAAGTTTGAGGGCGATTCTTGGAAATACCTACTTGAGTTCGGAGTTGTCGATAACATCATTGAGTGAGTTTGTTCAAAGGCTATCTTACACGCAGTTGCTAATCGTAAAACTAGGACGAACTAGTTCTGTTTTGAAATGCATAATATTAAATTGATTTCCTTACCTGGTTCATTGTTTTCTTAGCATTAGATGAAATTATCAAATACTCATAATACTTTGACAACTTAAAATCCCAGAGACACCCAAAGAAAAGCCTTCCATTATTCACCAGCTCCTCAAAACGGTAAGGTACGGTACTTTGGTAACTTACCTGATGGTGAAGCAACCCTTAAAGATATTGTGAATTGGTAATGAAGTCCCCTAAATGTATAATGTTGTACTGTTACTGTTACTGTTGTTGTGAGTTCTTATTATTTTTATTTAAGAGGGTCGGGGCTCTGTGACTGTGTGGTGTGTATGCTCTGCCTTGGGACCCGTGTAGTGTCATGTAACTACGTGTGATGAAAAAAAATACCTTTAGTATTTTCTCTTTACTAAAAATATTCCAAAACTGTCCCAATGAGTTTGTAGGTTATAAACTCATTTTGAGTGATCTATTCGTTGTCATAGTTGGTTGGTTGGTTGGTTGGTTGGTTGGTTGGACCATTAATCAAAGGACACCTGCTCACTTGCCCTGTGGTATGGGGTATGTGGAGTATGTGGTACTCCCCCGCCTGTCGTAAGAGGCGACAAAAGGGTCGCTAGGAGTGCACACGCTGGGGACCGTGTGCCTGACTTGCACGGGCGACACCGTGGAGGGGGGCTTTGCGTCGGGGGGCCTTGCACTGCCGTTAACACGGGCGGGTGTAAGATAACTCCCCTCGAGTTGAGCTGGGAAGCCGGCATAGCGCGTCAGCGGTCCGCTGGTAGGACTCTACCGCCCCCCCCCCCCTCCTCGCGAGTACCACTGCGAGGGACTCCTTTTAGTTTAGTGGGTATTCCCTTCCCCATTAGGGTGGGTGAGTTCCACACTCGTATAGTGCGTAAATGCATTCTCCGCGTCAAAATACAGAACACCTGCGTACACAGTTCCAACGATAAATTAATTTATGAAATTCAACAAAACATAAAACAACAAACTGCTAGTACCCTCCTTGCTATAAAAGCGATACAAGTCGGTGTATTGGACACTTTAAAGAACAAAGTATATAAAGATGGTCGTGGCAAACGGGAGAACTTCTTAAAAAGATGTTTCAACAAAAACTGCACTTGAGCAAGACTTCCTCATGACACCTGCGTGCATATTTCAGACTGTATAACCCATAATGGCCTTGTCTTATAACGTTATTACCTCGTGTGAGACTAAGGAAATTCCCCTGACAGAGCATAGGGCTGTCACAAATAAGTTTAAAAAATTGTCTTGAGAGTGAAGATAAAAAACAATGATACTATTATTTTAATGTTTATTATGCAAATGCATATTATAACCAAAAACAAAATCAAATAAGTGATGATAAAAACGTATGAAAAAGTAACCCCGAAAATTTTTAACTACGAGTTTTTTAAACATTGATTCATTTCATAGTATGTAGCGTAGGTGTGTATAGTGCAGGTTTATAACTAAATTAAGTGAATTAATGTTTAAAAACGGCAAAAAAGATAAAGTACATAGGTTAACCATTTGTTTCTCTAGAACCAGCTGCCAGGGTTGGTTGGTTGGTTCCCCAATAATTAGTTTTAACAGGACATTGAAAAAAATGGACAATTGTTATTTTTAAAACAAACACAACAAAAAAGAGTAAACGAGGTTCACAGCAAAAATCAATAACGACCAGGCTTTTTTAGTGTATACGGAACGTAACACAGATATTATAACAAAAAAAATCTTCAGAGGGGCACTCATAAATTGTCCAGTGGCAGCAATAAGCTTCTTTTAAAGTTCTGAACGGCAACGCCTGATTTGAAAATGGACGAATGCGGTCTGCATTGCCTAAAATAATACGATATTATTTTGGGTCATCCATCCACCTTGGGTATCTTCCGCAACGTTTACTACCAAAATGATTGCATTTCTAAAACTTTTCAGCCTCGACCAGGCCAGTTTCTCACGTTATCTCGTTATCACGTTCTCTGGTCCACTGCAACTTATACTAACTTATTCACTGAGCTACGTTGGTGAGTTTTATTTACTTCTGAACAGTTTTTCTTTAATACAGTTTCAAAATAGGACTCGATGTTCTTGAGATTTAATAATGAGGTCCATATTTTGAAGACATAACGCTACAAATAACATGTAGGCTAGCAAACAGGTATTGATAGTAGGAGTAAGATTATGACTCTCCTGAGTCCTATTTTTTTTTCTATCACTCACTTCATACAAAATAAAGATAGGTAAATATTACTTATTGCACATCCACAAAGAAACTCACAGCTAAGTCAGTACTTAATTTAAACCAATGCACAATTTAGGCTTCATCGCTAAAAGTGGTGTCTTCCAGTGACAATGTTCACAATAAGTTAAAAAAAAACGGTCTTCCTTCAATGGTCCATAAGTGTCGGATTAGAAACTTTGTGTTAATCTACTTTGGACAGCCCTGACTTAATGCAAGCAAATTTTTGTAGTTTGCATATTACCGTTTCAGCCTGAAACGAGCGTGTCCTGTGAAGTAACATTGTTTGGTCTTCTACCAGTATGTAAGCAAATTATTAAAATAAGGACAAATTTCACTACCATATTTGCATTTTATTCACTTAACTACAACATCTTAAGTAGGTTGTTTTAGTACGGGGTATTTTTTTTTTCACAAACACCTAAGTTTTTTTTTTCTTCTCCACCTCTTTCAGAGCATGCAATCTTTCACATACTATTATAGCCAATGTCATTGAATATCTCGAAAAATATTTTAATATTTTAATATATTTTCTTTTAATTAGCCCACTTGCGACTAAATGGCGCTGTGTGGAATAATGTCCAAGGATATTTATTTTTTATTTTATCTCGAATTGAAGGTCAATCCCACAAATTCCATACTCAATCTGTCCCAATCTGTAAAAATTGTATTAACTCACTAAGCTTAAGGTCAAGTTGGGTAACTTTGAATTTCAGTGTACCTACATAATTCTATGGTTTATGGTTTGAGCCAATCCCTCATAGACTCAACTACATTTTTTAGTTGGAGTACTTGTCAAAAGTAACTGATATAAAAGAGAGGATTCAATGTTACACTGAAATTCAAAGTTACCCAACTTGACTGACTAAACGTAGTTTTGATAAGGCGACAGGCATCAAATATTTTCAAACACTTAAATTCTTTGTGAACCTTTTAGCGCCTTTAATGAAGCACAAGAAATTACTCACAAACCAATAACAGCTGTGCAAGATAATAATAATTTAATGACTAAATCACAACAGTTATTACTAGATGTTATCCATCTTATTTACTTAACACCATGATGTATTACAAGATGCACAACCAATTAATTATAAAGTAACTATCCCTTGTCAACTTCATCTACAACCTGCGTCCCACAATACTACCTATTTTTAACATCATCATTGTCATCCTATGGCTTACCTCCTAATATCATCAGCTAAAGTGCCGTCCTCCCCTTTTCAACAGTTTTTCGCTATTGCCATTAACCTACTACAAAACTTAACTGATCATATTTTTATTTGATTGAAACTCAATGAAATCAAAGCCGTAAACATTATCCAACGGACTATTAATAGAAACCACTGACTTCTTATTTATCTTTTTATTTTGCGAATTAAATTATTATTATTGTTATTTTACATACCTACGTGACACGTGTGCGTATTTATATTACTTTTTCTAGAATATCAGAAGTAAGAACTAGGATTCTAAGAGAATAGTTGCCAATCGGCCTTTGTGTTAATCAATATATTTCTAAGTATTAACAACTTCTAGAAGGTCTTATGAGAAAATGCGCAGAATGTTATTGTGAAGAAATAGCAACAAAGGGCTGTAAGATCACATATTTTTTTATCAAGCTAATTGATTAATAAAACAAAACAAAGTTTGATAAAATAACTAAATAACTTTTTGCTAGTCTTTCAGATAAAACCAACATCTAGGAAGAGTGAGGTTATTTTACTATTTTCAAATCGCAAACTAAGTAAGTAGCAGGGACTTACTTCTTTATCAACACCAGCTCCTTTAATAATTGTGTTTCGCTAATGACATCCATTCTCCAATCACATTTTCTTGCTTTCACTTTTATTACAAAAAGCTAAAAGTTATCAGAAATCTAGCCCTGATTAAACAGTATTGATTTCACCCCTTCCCTGTTTGCGCCACATTTACACAGTAATTTCACTGACCCGATGCTCAAAATGCCCCTAACATTAACGTCCGCGTAACGCCCAGTTACACTCTGGAGCGCTCACAGTTACCATTAGTAGTACAATTCCCATGCCCCGTAATGCTCCGTGGGAGTCCATTGGAGCCCAATGTTCCTGTCTTAAAATAAAATAGAATATTCTCCAGCCGGCCACATCTTATCTGCAGGTTCATACAATATTTATGCGTGAGAAACACAGAATGTCGATTACTGGAGACTTCCTGCGGATTACGATGGGCTGGAAGTGGCTGGGAGATAATCTTTCGTAGGATTTGTAATTATCATGTTTTGAACTATTTGAAAATTAATTTTTTTGCGGTGCCCGTGGCGCCGTTGTGACAGTGATCGGCAACGATCGCTGTTGTAAAGCAACACACGCCGGTTTGAAATGGGATGGATGACCACCCGGACCAAAATTTAGTGATGTGTATTTCGGGCATCTTCGTGCTTCAGAAGGCACGTTAAGCAGTTAGTCCCGGCTGACGTCGCTAGATTTCAGTCGTTAAGCCTAGTAGGAGGACTTAGGGCGGCTTGATAACATCTGACATTAAGGTTGCTCACCAACCTTACACCCCTCCAACAATCCGCACTGAGGCCGCGTGTTGGAGTATAGCTCAATCCACCTCATAGTTGTGGTGAGGCCTGTGCCCAGCAGTGGGACGTATTTAGGCCGTTTATGATTTATGGTCGCCTCTGATATTCGGCTCTGGTTACCGACCAATGATGGCGGCATAACCATCACTTGCTTGGACTGATCCGGTAGATAAAGGATTTCCTCAATGCCTCTTCCATTTAGTTGCATCTTTGTCACTTCCTAACCACCATTTCTTAAGAGGAAGCGAGACGGGTGTATCACCATACAACACTTACGTTTTAAGGACCTATTGATATTGGAAATTGGCTTTCGCGAAGATGGTTTAATAAATCCGATATGTTGTGAGGGAATATTTCTGCTTATAAATTACTCCGGAACCTATGTTCTTTCTTGTAGGCAGAGCTTACTTGATGCCAAATGTGTTCTAATTCATTTTATATTTGATATTTGTAGCGATGC
Source organism: Udea ferrugalis (assembly GCA_950022985.1). Lineage (NCBI taxonomy): Eukaryota > Metazoa > Arthropoda > Insecta > Lepidoptera > Crambidae > Udea > Udea ferrugalis. The sequence goes on from OX465529.1 coordinate 14,172,565, forward strand.
TTATACAGACTTATAAGCTAACTTTGCTTCTAACAAAATATGGCTAGCTACAAAAAGGCATTTTTTGTAGTCCTTGAGTCGGTCTCCTCAATGTGAGGATCGTGGTCATCTTAAGAAGCACCTTACCGCGGACTATATGTCGCCATATGCTTCTGTCAGAAGCAGAGTGAAGAGCATTGTGGACAGTTGTATCAAGGGTAGTGCGAAGCTGATCGCTTCATCGCATTGGACTCTCCTACCTCTTGGGGTTTTACCCTCAACCATAAACCGCAAACTTCTCCAGATTGTCGACATCATTTCTTGCAATGTGGCTGAAATACTCGAGGTCCTACGCAGCCTGCGTAGGACCTCGAGTATTTCACTTCTAGAGTACCCACCATATTATACGTTGAACAGGATAGGCAATAGAATGCAGCCCTGCCGAACCCCCTTCTCAAATCTAAACGGACGGATGTACGAACGGACGGACTATCATAGTATAGAGCTTGGATTAGCGCTATGAGGTGACTCGGTACGCCAAGCTCATTCAGCACCCTCCACAGTCAGTTCCATTCTACGCAGTCGAACCCTGGGCGTAGTCACGAAACACATGACCATAGTCGAACTCATAGCACTTATCCATCAGCTGTCAAACGTTCAGGATCTGCTCTCTGGCGCCCTTCCCCTTCACAAATCCAGCCTGCTCCTGTGCAATCTGCCAATCAAGGTGGTAACATATTCGATTGTTGATCACGTGTAGCAACACTAATGCTAGGGTGCGGTAGTTTGCACATCTCTTGGTGGAGCCTTTCTTGTGCAGTGGGAGTATAGTTGACTGTGTCCACTCTTGGGGCCATACACCGTTTTGCCAGATATTGCTGCACATGTTGTGTAGCGTGCCAACTCCTGTTTCGCCCAGCGCTTGTAGCACACAGCCACACCCATAACTACACACACGCGTACACACAGACACACACACAAGAAATAGGAGAGCTTTTCTAGCCACAACTGATATAAATTTCATCGAATTAATAAATTTTGCCTAACTGCAATTATAAATGCGTAGACATACTTAAACTCCTAATACTAACTCAACACTAATAGTATGCAAGTGCTAAGAAATAAATGAAAAATGTATTGGTTTAATACTTAAGCTTTATTTCTGTCCAACAATCTACTGTGTGGGCGAGAGGTAATTTGCGGGTGTTTCTATTAATAATCTCTGACCTTTATAAAAATACTTTGTCTTTTCGTCTCGATTACAGATATAATACCTTCAAAGAGAATGTTTCAAATAAGAATATATTTTTTCTTAGTTAATGACGGTTTGTCACAAACAGACGTCGTTTTTCCTATTAAAAGTACAGTTAGTATCAAAATAATGTGAGTGTACGGAATACTCAAATATGTCTGAAGAATTTGAACCAGCAACCTTATTACTATAGAATTAAAATAGAGTTTCATTACAGTAACGCCTCAATCGACATTCGACTCTGTCATTGTTTTAAAATGCCTTTGTGAACCCACCCAAACCCTTTGAGCACTCTAAAGTACTTGTACAAGGTGCGAGGTTCCCGTGGCAAAGTTGTGACAGTGGATCGGCAACGATCCCTGTTGTGAAGCAACACTGGCCGGTACGGAAATGTGATGGTCGCCCACCCCGACCGAAATTAACTGATGTATTTTTTTAGCATCTCCGTGCTTCGGAAGGCTCTCTTAGGAGTTGGTCCCGGTGGGCATCGCTATATGTCAGTCCCTAAGCCTAGCTAGTCAGGGCAGCGTGATAACATCTGACATTAAGGATGCTCACTAAACTTACACCTCTTCAACAATGCGCATTAAGCTCGCGTGTTGGAGTATAGCTCGCGCCACTTCATGTTGAGGTGTGACCTGTGCTCAGCAGTGCGGCATATACTGTTTTATGTTTACGTTCTCATTTTGATGCACAGTCAGTCAGCTACGGTAAAAGAATTTCCTTCGATATTTCAGTCCGGACGCCTCCTTTTTCAAATCGATCTTTGGATTTAAAAAAGGAAGCTTTTGCCCGGACATCCAGTGCAAGTTTTTAATGAGATGGAGTAGTGGGATGGCACATGCAACCCGGAAATATCAATTTTATTTCTCGTTCTAGCGAAAACCATGCGCATGTTTGAACTGCTTGCAAATGGGTATAGTCTGTCAGGCGGGATTGTTAAATATTATGAAAGTTTCGTTTTATAATACTATTGTGTATTTTAGGAGATTTTGCGTTAGAAGGTAGAGAAGAATTTAAATGTTTTGTTGGCGACCTGCACCGCACCTTTATGTACAAGTTTTTTAAATTGTCTATTTTCCAAATATTTTCAACTGTCTTTTATCGATTTGTCAGATTGTGTAAAATAAACGAAAGTGCATGGTGAAAAATCTGGTTTTCTATTTAATAATAAGACTGTCCTCAACATTTTGCTGAAAGAGTTGTCACCAAAGGAGGAAGTACTGAACACCCTGCTTCTTGAGGCTGAATGCATTATAAACGCGAGACCGCTTACTCATGTGTCAGTCGAGCAAGACTCTGATCACGCAATAACCCCCTTTACCTTTTTGATCGGATGCTCCAGTAATGAGCCAGTGGTCGGAGCCTTCAATGACGCAGACCTATACAGACGAGCCGATTGGAGGAAGGCCCAAAGACTAGCGGACCGCTTTTGGCAGCGTTTTGTCAAAGAATACCTGCCGACTCTTGTACCTCGAAGAGCGGTTCCGCAGACGCAGCAACTGAAGGTTGGCGATCTGGTATTCATAGCAGATGGAACACTTGCTAGGAATTGCTGGCCACGTGGTCGCATAACGGCAGTGCATCCCGGCAAGGATGGCATAGTTCGGGTGGTGGATGTCACTACAAAAGGAGGCGTGCTGCGCCGACCCACTCGCAAGGTGGCGTTGCTGGTCGCCGACCAGTAGAATTGGGTGCTTCTCACCGTCGGGGGCCATGTCGGCGACCTGCACCGCACCTTTTCGTACAAGCTTTTTAAATTGTCTCTTTTCCAAATATTTTAAACTGTCTTTTATCGATTTGTCAGATTGTGTAAAATAAACAAAGTGCATGGTGAAAAATCTGGTTTTCTATTGAATAATTAGGCTGTCCTCAACATGTTTTGTGTTACAAAATTGAAAAATCCTTTATCTGTCCCACTGCTGGGCACAGGCTCAACTCTGTCACCTCAACTGAAAGGTGGTGCGATTCAAAAGCTTACCCGCTGGCTTAGTGCGGATTGTTGAAGGGTTGTAAGTTAGGTGATGTGATATCTTACTGACAGATGTTATCAAACCGCCCTAAGGCCTACGACTCGGCTTAGCGGCTTATTGCCCCGAAGTTAATGAACACTGACACTAGTCTCTAACATAAACAGGTTTGTGCTAAATCTGGGAGTTTGTTGCCCCCTCGATGCATCTGGTATACAAAAAAGAAAACCTTGTTCAAGAACTAAAGCAATGTTGTTTCCTTAGATATTTATTATTATCTCAATCTTGTATCTTTCTGTACTTTAATATATGTTAAGCGACAGGCCTAACGGAAGCGTCGCCAGCTGCTCATTCCACTCTATTATTCAAAGAATCTTTCTCGTGCATTTTAGATAATGAAATTTTAATCATAGCTCTCTAAAGTTAGCTCTTATCCAAGGAGAATATTAATTTTTTACTCGAACGCCTTCGGAAAATACGTTTCGGGAAGTCGTCATTCCCGAGCGAGTGCTACGAATAATTGAGACGAGTATTTTACTATAATGGATATTAGATATTAGTATATTAGAAAACGTGGTTCCTTAACAATGACGACCAATTTGGTGTAATGGTTCAGAAATCTGCCACTATACGAGACCGCGGGTTTGATCCCCTGTAACATTTGTGTGTATAAGCCTAAAAAAGGTGGTCTTGATTCCACAATTATTCTCCACTAGTGAACCATTGGCCGAAACAGAAATGCTGATGGTGGTGGTGCGAAGTTTTTAATCATTATTAAAATGAACTTGTAAATAACATCTGATAGCAATAAGGTACAGACAAATTAACTTCAATTTAATACTAACCTTAATCAAAGGTCACTCAATGTTTAAATTTTATTCTAAAATTAAAATGTCTCCATAAAACATCACTTTGACCGTGATTTACTGCAGAACCCAAAGCCTTAGAGGAAAAAAGGTAATTTTAACAATTCCATTGTTATCAGTACCCCGAGACTAACTAAATTAACGCCAAACTCGTGACTTGGGCAGCAAGTCGCTTTTTCCTTGACCTACGTCTTTCTTCACACATTTTCTCTGAAAGAAATAATAGGCTTAGTGAACGTATTACAAAGGAAATTTACCTAATAGCGATTAGCCTAACGTCTTTGTTTTTTCTCGATTAAGGCCTCTGTTCAGAAAAGTACTGTTGTAGGGTCATCATCAGCAGCCATAGGACGTCCACTGCTGAACATAGGTCTCCCCTCCCCCATAGATTTTCTGAGCAGCCTGCTGTAGGCGGCCTGCATCCACCGAGACCCTGCGATCCTAATAAAATCATCCGTCCACTTTGCGCGTGGCCGTCTCACACTGCAAATGGTCTCCACTCGAGGACTTTCCAGCCCTTTCCTGTTGTAGGGTGATAATGATAATTATTTCATAACCTGTCATTCATCATCATCATTTATTGGTCCTCGCCCTATGGTTCGGGGCGTTAGAATTCGGCCAAGGTTCCCCTCCACCTGTCGTAAGAGGCGACAAAGGGGGGCCCGGAGGTCGCCATGAGCGCACACGATGGAGGGGGATGTACGAAAGAGGGCATTACTCCCCTCGTGAGGAGCTGGGTTGGCGGCACAGCGCGCCATGGGTCCACTGACAGAGTCCCTCACGAGGGTCCTCAGGGATTCCTGGTACCGCGCAGAAGATGGGGTATGCCCACGCCTCACTGGGGTGGGTGAGACCCATACTACCCGCTTTCCTACTCAGGCATTCTCCACGTAGAAAAAAAGGTTTACTGGTACGCTGCTGGAGGAAAGGTTACCATCCTCGCAATCGCGCTCTATCTTCTGCTAGACGAATCCACCTCCTACCAGCAGCCGCGCGCTGTAACCAAATCGTCACTTCACCTAGCCGGAAGGCGCTCCACGCTACACTTGCCAAAACCAGGTCCTCACTCAGGAACACGCGCACTACAAATGATCCTAGCAACCTGTCCTTAAAATATTGGGAGCATCATGGCCCATGTTTTAATACTCTGGCTTGGGCCTGTGTGAACTCTAGTTTAAATCTTGTTATAGCTACCTTGTGTTGAATTTATAACATGCGGCAAAGTCTCCGGTGTTAGATAACACCGAAAAGAATGGCTCATAGCCTAGGCAGGCATATTTTGAATGCCAGCATAATCATGATCTGCGATAAATTCATCGAAACTGATCTACGGAATGACCAAAAGAAGAAACTTGAGCTACTTCCAGAAGTGCTAGGTTCTCGTCCGAATTTACAAACGCTAGTCAAATATTTGAACGTTGTTCATTTATCTGAGCGTTGTTCAAATTGGTTTCCTGTATTCACAAGCGCTCATCAAATTTTCCTCCTCTTACGTGAATAGATCGAGTTGATAACGTACTCAAACAAGAAAATTGTATTAATAAATGAACGCTAATCAGTGTCAAAGTGCCCTATTTGGTCGCGTGTGGTCCTCTATACCCCACACACCTTTGTAATAATGACATAAACTTACTCGCATGGGTTCCATGCGCAAGCATCCACGCATCTTAAAGTGTTCGTATTTTGCCGGGACTAGCTAAAGGTTAAAAAACATAAATTATCTAGGATGACAAGAACAATTCAATGCCACAGCTCATTCATTAGCCTCAATAATAAATTACCTAATTTCCTATTACAAAATGGGTCTTAACATAAAAATAACAAAAATGAGAGCGACGGGCTTGCTTCTAATACCGCCATTAATTTAAACACAAAGAAAAGGAAAAAAAAATGCCCACTCATTAATTTAAGAACATTTTTTTGAGCACTATCCGTTTGACTTTTGTCAGGACTTTTCTGAGCCTATTAAAAAACCATTTGGGTTTGAGAGTAGCGTTGAGGGGCCTTAATTTTCTTGTCATCACCCAGTTATAAACGATTCATCAAAATGTAAATAAGTAAAAAACAATAGTTAAGATTAATAATTAAAATACATTCTTATTTTACATAGGAAACACCCAGACTAATACAAACAGACATGTTCATGCACACAAATGTTTGTAGGTACTGTGCGGAGATCTAAGCCGCGACCACTGTGACTGATGTAATAGCCCACTTTTGAACCATTACATCAAATCGATATATTTGTCCATATATTTGAAAGGAGTCAAATTAGTGGTACTTACCTACATCATGGCTAATCGCTTAATAGCATAATGTCTGAGTGCTCTAGTAGCCTAGTGGGAGGCTATAAACCTATCATCCCAGGTAGTTATCGACTGCAAGCTTAAACATCAATAAACTATGATGTTAGACCACAAGGGATTTGATAGAGTCATTTGGTTTCATTTTATGCGTCGGACGCGTGGAGAAATATTGTTTGAAAGGATCTTACGTGAAACAACGACATGTTCGACAGTGGATCGTAATTGCTTAAAAGACACTTGTTCATTTTTAGAAAGGTCAAGCGCCTGTCTTAAACAAGAAAATAAACAGCCTATTTATATAATATGAGTAGGTACGTCCCATTGCTGGGCACAGACGTCGCCTCAACTATGAGGTGGCCCGAGCCATAATCCAACACGCGGGCTCAGTGCGAATTGTTGAAGGGGTGTAAGGTCAGTGAGAAACTTTAATGCCAGATGCTATCAAGCCACCCTAAGGCTTAAGACTAGGCTTAACAAGTGACATCTAGCTATGTCAACCGGGACAAACTGTTCCACGTGCCTTCCAAGCCACGGAAACGCCCGAAACATTTCAAACTTTTTCAAGCGTTTCAAACGCCGCCATTATTGCGCGCTCGGTTGTCATGAACTCTGACGTCACGAAGTCTTTGACAACACAAATGTAACCTACAAACTATTGAATACTTCTTCTTGTCGCGCTTTTGACAGTGACATACGCGTGCACTTGGACGTCACACTCACACGTGACTGTTTCAACCGCTTTGAATTTCCCACATTTTTTTGCACTTTTCAATAGTTATTTTTACATTTACAAAGAAATAAAATTAGGAAATGTTGATAGAGACGTAATGAGAATTCAAAATAGTACTAAAAAAAAATATATGACCCTCATCTGTTCTGAGTGCATATTCCCTATTGTCACCCATCCCATTTCCGACCCTGTGTGTGGTGCTTTCACAACTATGCCACGGGCACCTACTTGCCTGCCTGCCGCCTTTCAACTGTTATCAAACCGCTTGGAGACAACCCTGTCAAATTAGATTGTTAAATATTCAGGCAAATTTCTCGGTTCACGCACACAAACTCTCCCCATACTACCACTTTACTAATTAAATGCCTTATTTTTTGTAGCCCTACATAGCGAGCTGCGTTTGTTTTAGGAATTTGGCACACACGCCAAAATCAAAGAGAATTTTGCTTTTTGCTGGTTGTGTACGTAGCGAACTAGAAAGGTAAATCATTATTTTCATTTCAGTTTTTTTAGTGACAAGTTAAAAACTTGCCAGTGGATAGTTTTGGTTTGAAGTGGGTGAGGTTATGCTGCGTTTCCACTAGGCAACAATTGACGCGCAACACGTGTGGCTCAACATGTACGGCAACGTTGCACAGCACCCAGCAATGTTTTGGTACTATGGGCACCGATTGGGCAGTTGCGTTTCGTTGATCAACATGATGAGCTACATGTTGTGCAATATGTCGCGCGGCAAATGTTTACTAGTGGAAACGCGGCTTTAGAACATTTGTTGTAGAGTGACGTCGCCCATTGGTTAATCAATCTGGGTCCGAACATGCGTAGTCCCGTGTTCAAATCTGGCCAAAACACCTACTTTGTGTTTATTTTAAAATTTGCCGCTAACTCTGTGAATGCTTCAACTTGAGCTGAGCGTCAATGAGAAATAAAATATTCTTTTTTGAAACTTTTTTTGCGTTAGCGGTTAAAGTAACGAAAAATCATGTGTACGGACGGAATTAAAAATTCGTAATAAAAATTCGCTGCAGAATATTATTATGTCAATCTTTTAAGGTTGACGCACTACAACCTTTTGTGCACGGTAATTAAATTAACTCGGGTTAAATCGTGAGGCATCAGGTCATGGTGTTGTGCCATTTTTGGGTTTCGCGAGTGGTAATACACTGCTTATTTTTTTCCTGGGGTGGCATTCCGGCGGACATCACTTCATTTATCTCGGTGCTTCATGCTTGCCTTAGTCATCAATACGCTTCACTCTGAATTAGTATTTTCTCTCATGGTGTATGCAAATAATTAAAAAATGATGTTACAACATGAACTTGAAACAAAAGATCATGCTAAGTTATAGAAAGAAACATTTTAGTTTCTACGCATGTGAAGCCGCGGGCGAATGTACATACTCGTATAAAAACATCCTTTCCAAGAACAAGTCTCCATGATAACAAGATCCTTGTTTCACGCCACTCAAAATGTTATCAGATTGGAATTACTTACAATAGAATTTTGAATCGAAACCGTAGTACATTCGGATGATGTAATCAGGATGGCCTAAATTCGATTTACCCAATTTTCATCGCTTTGTACTCGAACACTTAAGCGGCGAAATAAAATACGTAACCCAAAAATGTATCTCGTTGATTTTTATGTTAAAAACCAGCGAACATGATTATGTTTTTTCCTAATTTCTATATTCATTTTCATTGTCATCATGATCAAGACCCTATTGCAATCTATTGCTGAACATAACATCCCCTAGTGAACGCCACAAGCCTGGCTTTCCTGCTTTACCAATCCAGTTACTTCTAGCTTCCTTCCCCAAGTTATCAGTCCACCTGGATGGCTAGCCTCCAAAACTTAGTTTACCAAACTGTAGCCCCTTAATTACTTGACTTCGAATGGCTGGTTGTCTTGACTTACTCTTTCACCTAGAAAAGACCAAACAAAAGAGTAACTACAACTCTAAAGTCGCCATTCATAATACATATTCATGATATCGACTTCAAAGTGCCAATACCTCCTATCTCAAATATCACGTATTTTGGTCTTTGTCTGTCATAAGTCAGATTCCTGCCTATGACAACTGGATAAAAAAAGGTTATATACCGCTTTTGTAGCACCAAATGGTCTAATAGTGCCAATTCCCATTTTGCACAACTAAATGCATAAGATATTGGCACTTCACGGTCGATTATAGTAACATGGCAAACGTCGGCTAACTGAATGGTTACATTTGACTCGAAACTGTTGAAAAAAGGTCATTTTTGAGCGAATCATGTTGACCTTGGTCTCATATTGTGGAGTCATTGAAAGATCCATAAAAAATTACTATTGTCCGTTTCAGCGACGGTCATCCGGAAGACACAGTATAAAACTATCTTATATCATTCCTTCCGTTCACATCTCAAAGAGCATGTATTGAATTTACAGAGGAATACTGGCTGACGGGGGTAGAGCTGCTGTACTTGTAGTCTCTTATAATTTATTATTATTACGTCCTCATCATCAGCCTGTTGTTGTCCACTGCTGAACATAGGCCTCTCCTTTTGCACGCCACTGTACTCGATCTTCGGCTGCTCGCATCCAGCTCCTGCCAGCCATCCTGCGCAGATCATCACTCCACCTTGCCTGAGGACGTCCTACACTACGCTTGCCGAGACGCGGTCTCCACTCAAGAACACGTTTACTCCAACGGCTGTCGGTTCTACGGCGAACATGGCCAGCCCACTGCCACTTCAGCTTGCTAATCCGGTGGGCTATGTCGATAACCTTGGTTCTCTGCCGTATCACCTCATTTCTGATTTGATCTCGCAGAGAAACGCCGAGCATAGCCCTCTCCATAGCCCGCTGAGTGACTTTAAATAATTATTATTACGTCCTGCACATGTTTTAATTTATTTTATTTCTTCCAATGAAAGATAGCAGTTTTTTATTTATTTATTTATTTATTCTTTATTGCACAAAATTAAGAAAAAAAAAAAGTACAATTGGCGGACTTAATGCCTGGAGGCATTCTCTACCAGTCAACCGCAAGGCATAACAGAGAATTTTGGAAGTTATTGTAAACATCTTGGTCATTTATTTCCCATGCTGTGTTTTTGCGTGGTTTGTTAAGCGCTAATGTTTACCATTACCATTTTTGTACGATAGGCATTTACGGAAGACCAGCGTCGCGGTCTCTGTGACGATTCCGCGGCACACGCTGAGTACGTGCCGTTTTGGTGTATTGTGGCACCAAAAACACATAACATATGTTTTTTATCATGTTTAGGTATCTTTGCATTGTATTGTCACTAAATATATAATTTTTCTTTCTTCTTTCTTTCTTTCATACAATTCTCGCAACGCAGCTTTAAGTTCTAAGATCGTTGTTGATTACTAATGTCTTTAAAAACTTAGCAAATTTTGTCGCTATTGCACTGTTAGCTATTGTTATTCATTTCGTTTACCATGCGCTGCCTGGTTGCTCATCGTTCCTGGTCTTTATATTTCTGCACAACAACAACGGCGCTTAATTAAACGCTCAATATGAAGTACCAAAATAAAACAGAAACGATATACTCGTAACTTAAGCCTATTACAGACACAAAGCTTTGTCTTTGTACTCTGAATGGAGATTTTTTAATCAAACTATACAGCTGCTTTGGGATTCTCTTTCACATTTCCTGGGGGTCTAAAACGGCAACATTTTAGGTGTTTCATATATGAATCATCAAAGTGACGTTTCACCTGGTGAATTGCTAAAAACGGTAAAACGGCGACATGAAAAGTGAAACACCTACCTGACGTTTCATATCTTAGACATATTTTTCTTTTTTAAATTTATTTCATGGCTTGGACTCTTAGACATAGTTTGATGACCAAAAAAAATAGTTGCGCGCCTAATAATTGTAAACTTAACGGTTTTCATTAAACAAATATTTTCATCATTACAACTAATAATTTAAGGCTTAAAAAGTAGCTCATTATTGAATTTGTGTGATTTCTTATCACTAATAATTGTAAAATGTTTTTAATTTACAATTTTTTTGTCTGGCAATGAGGACCGTGACAGGTGGCCTAAGAACAATGTAATGTCAGAGCTGTCAATCGAGATTGTAAATAATGTCCGTGAAAACTTGTGATAAAATCATTTTCCGACCGGAAACGATGAATGAAGACAAGAAATTGGTGCTAGCTAGGCATGTTCTTGAGATTGAAGATATTTCAAAGGAGACATGACTCTGTAACAACAAAGCCCGAGTGATTTGCCAAACTTCTGCCTCGGCAATGGCGTACAAGACGACTTTATTTGGGAGCAGATTTTTAGGTTTTAATGCCGCACATTTTTTAAATAATACACATTATAATAACAAAAACGTTTTTTATTTACTCGATAATATTGGAATATTCACCAGAAGACAGCTAGTTAACGAAAATGTGATGAACTAAGTTCTCAGGAATTTCATTCAAAATGTGATAAACCTTCAGTGTCGTTTCCACCACGGTCTAGGAAATTGGTTCAATTTATTGTCACTATTATGTATTCTTGGTGTCATTATAATAATTCACAGTAACACATTTTACTAGGAATAATTAAATTTATCCTAAAACGATTAAATAATGTTTACTGCTATGTGAATTTGACAGCTCAGCGCTGTCACCTAGTAGGGTAATTTTGCCTGTTCGCGTCCATTTAGTGCAGTTGCTAAATTTGACAATGAATCAAAAAATGCTCCAGCACTGATTTATATAAAAAATATAAATAATGTATCCATTATATTCTAGTTTATTTTAGGATCAACTTAAAGTTTTTTCGAAACATTGCATTTTTTTAATAGATAAATTACAGAATTAGGTGTTTTTCCAAAAATGACAATTAGCGTCCACTGTAGACCATTTCGCGGGAATAATTTATCAGCTGCTTTACTGCCAGCATTAACTCTTGGCAGGGGACACTTGCACATCCAACCTCCGCTTTGCCAGCTAGTCTCCCTAGCGCTGATTTGCATTCCTTGACAATCGCTGATGTTGTCGCTGGTTGTTGAATGCTTGCAGTGCTACTCTTACCTTGCTGTCACTGTAGACCGTCACTTTTGTGACATCGTTGTGACGCTTGCCTGCTATGTAAGCGCAAACAAGAATGCATAAATTTTGGTTTCATTTGGTTTCACATAGTGCGTCTGTGCACGCCAGCAACCAAGAGTTTGATTGATTATTTCCTGAATCCGTCTGTGTAGCATATAAGACCACCTGTGTCTGTTCTCCAGTAGTCTGTCTATGTATGAATAAACAGTAATCAGGTCTCTTCATTTCGCATTTCATTTTACGCTTTCTTTAAATGGTCTTCAGTTTATGTTCTCTCTTCATCATTATTTCTTTTCACCGAAGACCTAATAAATGTCTTGACTAACAAAAATGAAAGAAATTACTTCTTTCATTTAAAAATATAATTATTAGCCGTAGTCTTAGTTAAAAATGTATCATAATTATGAACAATACATTTGAAATTATTTTTAAAAGCAAGTTAATTTTATTGCATTCAAGAAAGTAGTGGACGCAATTTGGTTTATGATTATCTCCTGTAGGTATAGTTTGCGGCCATAGCGGACGCAAACGCTAAGTTCTAAATAAGATGTATTCAATTCGCGTCTACCTCATTTTATTCGTCAAAAATGTATCTTAAAATTCACATAAATCAATAAAAAACATCCGAATGCGCCGCTGCACACTATTTGTCCTTATGTGCGTGTGTCTTTGAACTTAACTTTGAAGTATTAGCATTAGTGACGTATTATTAATTGTTGTATTAGTTTACTTAATTTCGAAGATTTTCCGTAAAATGGACGCGAACGGGGTGGTGGACGCGAACAGGCAAACTGACCCTAAACATCTAACATTCCTCCAATTTGACGTTTAAAAGTGCACCATTTTACGAATTCCCATACAAAACTGTCAAATTGTATGAAAAACAAATATGTAACATATTATGTTCATAATATGATTCACCTAATAAGTTGCCATTTTAGGATTTCAAAAAGTGATTCATATTATGTTTCAGATATGAAACGTCTAATGTCGCCATTTTAGCCCCCCTGGATGCTATGCTTTTTGTTATCAACCCGTGAAAAGGCGCGCCCTAAAAGTTGTATTCATAGGCGCGGGAGCAAAATGCTTACACTATTTTAGCACGACTAACAATATAACAATACTATTCGCATGTTTAAATGTACCTAATTATTATCAAACATTTAATTCCAAGAAAAAAAAACTTACTTTGCGTGATAAGCAGAACGCCACATTTTAGTAATTGTAACTGGCTAGTTGCAGTGGCACCTAGTGATTTGATAGAAGGATGTGGAGAAATGAGACAAATATTTGAAACACTTATTGCTATCAAAGAAAGAAAACGCGTATTTTTTTGTGTGTGAGAGAATTGCTCATAGCCCTACTAGTCACGGGTTAACTTAAACAAAAAAGAAAGTTCGTATATTTTTCAAACAAAACAACATTTTCGCCTGTTGCTGTTATAAATCAGTCTACTATGGAATTGCCATTGTAGAGGGTAGATTGTTCGTTTAGTGGTAATAATATTGTCATCTTTTTTCGATTACTAGTTATTACTTCGTTAAATTTTCTGGTTTGCAAAAGTGGTAAGTAAGAGCCAACATAAACCTTCATTAACTATGTTACTACAATGAATACTTAGTATTTTGACAAACTAGGTCATACCAATTAAAATGTAACCAACAATTTGTCACCAGGCATGCTAAGAATTACCAACTAGTTATCCACATGTTACAAACACATTGACTCAAATACTCGTTTGTATGTAAATATAATGTAAACAGGAACAAGCATTGCGGAACGAACTACTTCCATTAATATCCATTAAACGTCGCTTCCCTTCAAAATTAACACCCCTTCAATTAATTGTTTCTTCAATGAAGGCTGAGAATTCGCAAATAAGCCAAAGCTGAGAATTCAATCAGAAACCATCTCATAATAAGTTGGATTGAAACACTAGCCTCCTTATTGATAAAAAAAAACGCAACACTAAAGCATAGTTAAAGCAGTTGACATGTTTTGTCACTTAAGAAATAAGAATGAAAGAGACAAAGCGATACAAAAGTTAACGTGTTGTTGAAGCGCTGTTTAAGTTTTTATGAATGCGGGGGTAGGTCTTCGGTAATGTAGAGAATCAAGTCCATCTCATTTTATGATTTATGTCGGTTTCGTATACTAGGTCTTCAGTCTTTAGATTTTTGTCCTAACCCTTCATGTTCTTTCTTCGTCAGACCCCGATTATTCCGACCTATCCTAGTATCCATCCCACGCCAGTTCCACTGGAACTTTGAAGGATCTTTGAATTTCCACTTGCCAAGAGCTAAGTCATGGCCATGAGGGGGGCAAACCATGTCAAGATATATTATTGATCAATACACTACAAAAGATAGATACGAGCATATCTCGATGCTTGGCTAGATGCAAAGTGAGCTGTCTAATTTGACTGCGTTAGGTTGAAGGACGACTTTGCATCGCGAAGTAATAATAACTGGGGTAGAAAAATCTGTAATTAAGACTATTTTACATAAAACACGGCGTTGACACTTCATTTCTGTGTATTAATGTTTATGACATGCCTTAAATAAATGACCCAGCAAACCAACATGTATCTGCGAGGCAGGCAATATGAGCGGCGGCTCGCTGCGTTTCAATTCTCTAGCAATTAAGGCTACCCATCGGACGTTACTCATTTGTTTCATTGATAGTGCGCTGTCAATATCTCTTACTGCATACTCTGTCGACTGTTCACAAAAAGCCTAATTGTGGTGTTTAGTTTTTTGCTCCAATGATGGATGATAGATGGCGCTGTTCTTTTCTGCCTTTTTCCAATACGCGAGTGACGCAGTGGCGGACCATTGGGCAATTTGGTTTTACGGTTAACTGACAGAAATGAGTGCACAGACAAGTTTGAAGTCTAGGACAGTGGACATAGAGATGGATTTTGTTAGACTGGAGTTCTGTTGGAAAGTTGCCTGAAGTACATAGAGTAATCTGCCTAATTCATCTAAAGCGGACAGGCGAATGAATTCACTTAGACGTATGATGGAAGGGCTGTGAAGAAACTGTGTACAAATTTTGTTTTTCCTGTTTCGCGCGATGGTTGGGAATTACTAGCAAGAGCTATCAGGTTTGATTCTCTACATCAGCAAAAAAAATAATAGGAAAACTCATTATGCTTTCATCAAATTACTCAGCCGGGACCAACTGCTCAACGTGCCTTCCGATGCACGGATGTGCCTAAAAATACATCACAAAACATCGTTCGCGGTGGTCACCTATCCTATTAGCCGGTGTGGACTTGTTAAAAAAGGGTTACCAGTAATTTACTCATTGTTCTGTTTCTAAAGGCCAACCATAAAACTAACTAAACGAAAGTTTACAATTGCTTAACAAAGCACCGTTTATTTCTTTGTTCGTATTTCCACATACGATATACTCCAATCGCCTCGACCAGGAAGCCATTTGCTTTTTTAAACTTTACGCCTTTCAGTGTGTAAATGGCAATTATCCTGTACTGTAGACCGCTCCGAAAACAAGAATGTTCAGAACAAAAGCATGGAGTAAATATAGCTGGAACAGTGTCTAGACTAAACCAAGACAAACTAAACAAGATAAAGAATGTGAACAAACTCTAAAAGGTTTTACGAGAAAGTGTAGAGCTAATATTTAAAAACAATCAATTCACAATGAAAAAATATGTATAACTTTGAATAAAACAAAACTTTCAATCTAATAAAGGCGATAGACAACAACAACCAGACGCAGTACAAACAAAATATTTGTCTGGTGCTGATTGAACCCACGACCTTCGGAGCTGTAGGTAGAATCTTCATCACTTTCACAACGTGGGGCTAGCCATGAACAAAACACCATTAATCAATACTCAATCATTTATGTGCTTTCCATTATATGGTGGTAGATGTTACAAGCTTGGTATGTTCATTACAGACCCTCTCGGGCACATCAAATAGCATAGAGGAGGACGCTTTTAACTTAACACTCGTGAATAACTTTAATCTCAAAACTATAGTATGCGGAATAGCTGAAACAACATTATTAATTTTACGTAAGCCTACATGTTTGTTTTTCGCGGTTCCAATCTGTAGTCTGATCTTGGTCGACAGTGACTTTTACAGTTACTGGTTGATCAAACACACAGACTGGCTGCGTTCAGAATGAAATTTATATTTTTTTTACTATTCCTAACCTAACCCGCCACCGGATAAGTTTCCTGGTTTTTTTTTCGGGTGCCAAAACTTATTGCGTTGCAGTCCATCACTAGAACAATGGCCTGTGCGTGAATATGCCGTCATTGAGCTGACGTTATGTCAGGCTCACACAACTGGCTGTACAATAAAGGTTTTGAAATATTCATAAAATATAGCTTTTTATTAGAGGGAATATAACATACATTGACCATCACGCCTCTCTCCTTACGGGGGGTAGGCAGAAACCACTTATTTCGACTTGCTACGATCCTGACACACACCTTGCGCTTCCTCTACTTTCATGAGCCCTCGTTCATGCTCTGCTCGTCGGTTAAAGATACTCTAGACCTGACACCATCTTGAATCTTAACCGAGAAACGGTCGTCTAGGCCTTCGCATTCGAACCGTTACATTCACCCTCACCTTTTAAATTCGGCTTTCATCCATTCGACCTATTCCTATCCAATACCAAAAACTAATACCAGTGGTATTTGTTTATGATCGTAATTAAATTCTATTCCGGACGAATACCAAAACTACATTGAAATATTTAAAATTTGGTATTCGTTCGGAACAGAAAATTATTTACGATAGCAAACAAATACCATTGGTATTAGTTTTTGGTATTGGATAGGAATAGGTCATCCATTTCTTTCCATATGACTAGACCACAGCATCCTCATCTCCATTTTTGTAACAACGTCTTATTTCATTCCACATCGCTCTCTTATGACACAGTTCTCTTATTATTCAACTCAACTTTATTACTGTCTCACTGCTGAACGAAAGTCAACTCCAGTTACCTTCATAGTCCTTTGTCCTGTGCTAGGCATTGCCAGTCTTCATCACCACCACAAAAACTCCACTTTTTCTGGTCTCCCCCTGCAACAATATCCGTATGTAGGCTGCTACGGGGTGACGATTCGAGACGATCCCAGGGTTGCATTCGAATAACGTTCTCTTCCTATTCTACCTAATTACTGTTTGGCAATGTGAATCATATTTTCAGCAATATTTCTGTGTGTAGTAGTAATTTATACCAATAACAGTAGTACAAGGTCAGTTTAGTTTGAATACATTTTTGAATCAGTATTTACCTACAAAGTAGACATATTGTTTGGTATCCTTTCGAAGCTGTAAATGATTTACCTAAACAGTCGTTAAAATCAGTGATTTAACCCTACAAAATGTGTGTGGTGGAACTGTCCGCCCTTGTCGTCGCCTGCCCTTCCTCTTGCGGATAGGCTATACGTTAGGCGTTGAATTTAAATAACAACATTAAACACGAGTTGCGTATGTACTCGATTGATATTTACTTATTAAAATTCTTTAATACAAAAATTACAAGCAAAAAGTACAACTAGCGGACTTAATGACTAGTTCGTATTTTTTTTGTGCTCAAACAAATAAAACATTATTGGCATACTTCCAAGTATTCTAATGACTAACACCACTCGTCAACATCAGCGATTCAACCCTTCAAAATCTGTGTGTTGTAACTGTCCGCCTCTGTCGTCCCCTGCCTCTACTAGGGCGTTATTTAAATAACAACATGAGTTGCGGCTAGGATGCTATTTTTAAACTGTTACCTAGCTACAATACTTTATAAACTTTAATAAATAGTGCACCACTTAAATAAAGAAAAAAAAAATACAGCTGGCGGCCTTTGTGCCAAAGAATTGAGGCAATTTCGGGTGACTGATGATTATAGAAGTTATTTTAACATAACATAACACAGTGTTAACATGATGAAATAAAAATCATTAATTTATTTCTTACTAGAAGCCGCCCGCGTGGACTTTGGTTAAAAAAGGTCTACAAAACAGATTACGACCTATTCACAGAATTAACAAAAGTCATAGAAAGGTGATGACCTTTGAAAATCGGTGCAGCCGTTTAGGACGAGTTTGGCAACAAATACCGTGAGACAAGAATTTTATATATTACATTTATAATAGATTTTATCCAAATGACTGTGATCTAAACGCTTACTTTTATTACTGATTCAACCCTACAAAATCTGTGTGTTGGAACCGACCTCTGTCGTCCCCTGTCTCTACGCAGGCGTTTTATTAAAACTGCAAAAACGACCCGGACTACAAACAAGGGTTAAGTACAAAATGATGGCTCCATACGACCCGCTAGTGTACACAGCTCTTCGCTCTGGGTTTTGTGGCTCTATTTTGCTGTAGTGGGTAGGTGTGATTTAATGACTATGGGAATGGTCACGTTAGGCCTGTCACGATGTGGAGTTACGATGTGGTAAGGAATACCACTTCAGTTACATAAAGTACTTTGGTAAGTGCTAGTCCTGGCTGTCGTCACTAATGTCAGTCGTCAAGCCTAGTCAGAGGCCTCAGGGTGGCTTGATAATAATTCTGACAGAAGCGTGCTGGCTTATAACTCGTACTCATAACTGAGGTTTTAGCGTGTTTAGAGTGTTTTGTACCTTCATCGCCTCTAAGTACTTTCCATTTCAGAAAACGGAAACTGCATTTTGACTTTTGTAACTTCTGTATGGTTTGTTCATCATGACGGTAACAATCAGTGTGCTTTGACTACCCCATTAAGGACTACCCTGTATGTATGTGTATGAAGAAACGATGAAAACTTTTCACATAGGCTCTAAAGAAATACTCTTTCAGTATGTACTACTTTTTATATTAGCAAAAATATCGCCAGGAGGCTGTTTCGTAGGCAAATATCAGAGTTGCCTCATGATTTAATAAGCGACCCATTTTAAAAGAAGATTAGTTTCTGTTCGTCGAGCACGGCGCTGCGCCATTATCCCAATAAAAAATGCAAAGAGATTGCTATTTTACTCAACGTCGACTTTGTGGTTCCGAAGACGTTAAAACAGTAGCATGAAATTTCTAATAGACTAAGGCCCAGACTCCATCAGAGCTGAGCGGAGATGTGCGGCGTCGAGCTGTGTTTTCAACAACCAATAGAATCACATCTCTACATCTCCATGTGTGAATAACGCAATTCCATTGGTTGTTGAAAACACAGCTCGACGCCGCACATCTCCGCTCAGCTCTGGTGGAGTCTGGGCCTTAGGCGTTCAACCGTTCATCAATGATATTTAAAAGAGGTATAGACGTTATGTCAGTACTGACGCGAAGTCAAAAATTGTCCCCTGGCGTACGTACGTATTTGACCGTGTGTACAAGATAGCAGGATTATTTACTAGAGCGTAAACGAGACAGATACATGTTGCGCAGTGTTGTCTCTGTCAATGCTTTGCTCAGTGGGCAAAAGTACTGATTTTTGGTTGCCACTTTTTTAGCATAAGTAACCTATCTACGTATTTTTACTCAAATAAACCCCTGGAAAAAGGCTTCTCCTTGAACGCTCCAAAAATCGCCGTATATTGGTGTTTCTAACGGCCCGCGTCGCGACTCGCCCCGCTTGACGCCCCGCGTCTCCTTAAACGAGCTCTAAGACAAAATTCAAGGGCGTGTTCCTTCGACGTAGAATATGTCATATTTGTCATTCAAATGTCGTCCTAATTTCTCATTTCTTAGAACCATAAATATCTATTGCTGGCTAAAATTGGCTCAGATTGTAATGATCTTACTGAAGAGCCGGTTTTTATTCAAAGTCATGTAATTTTTTTAGCTTTCTGTAGGTGTGTATGTTTGTTGAAACTCGCCAGAAACCTCATGTTTATGCCTCTAGCACAAAATATTATTTCCGGTTGGGCACCATTTCACCCATTTCCCCAGGCTCACACTAGACGGAGCCTTAAGTTGTCCCATCTTCACAGCATCCCGTAAAATAACTTGGTGTTTTTTAAGGTTTGGTACCTATACTCTGATCCACCGTCAGTGCACTTAATTGTTCGTTGACTAACTGGTCGGACCCCGTGAGTTCTAGTCTGATCAAGCATATCGGGCGTTAGGTGACGGTCTCTGGCACCCATAATACAGAAGCGTTCACATCAGGGGCACCTTATTCTGTTGACATAAGACCCATTTGTGCAATGGTTTAGGAAAGGTTGATGGTAACACTTCTGTAAAACTCTTCTCTATGTAATTAAACATTAATTTATGTGCAGTGAATATGTGGAAATACTAATGTTATCGTGAATTCTTGAGGTGCCTGTGGCACAGTTGTGTAAAGCTACACACGCCAGGTCGGAAATGGGATGGGTGACTATTTTGGGCATCTCCCTGCTTCGGGAGGCACGTTAAACAGTTGGTCCCGGCTGCCGTCGCTAGATGTCAGTCGTTAGCCTTAGAGGACTTAAGGCGGCTTGTTAACATCTGATATTAAGGTTGCTCTCACCTTACAACCATCCGCACTGAGCCCGCTTGTTGGAGTGTGTCTCGCTCCACCTCATAGTTGTGATGAGGCCTGTGCCTAGCGGACGTATATAGGCTGTTTATGTATCGTAAATAATTAATTTCAAGGTACTATTATTATTTCCCAGAACATTCAATTAGGATTAAACCGTTCGACGAGTTGATAAACGATCAAATCTTACGAAACTGATGGGCAATGTGGTTTCACGGAACTAATTAAACCAATGGCTTAGGTCTTGTTAATGATTCCCACCCAGTTAACAAGAGGAAAATTGAAACTAACCGATACTAGGGGAACATGAAGGTGAGTATAGACTAGAGCTATCACTTGTATCAGAACATCGAGCATTTGTCATTTGCAAATCTACTGGAACCGCTCTTCGAGCGCGAACTTTATTTTGATACAGCCTTTCGATGATTTTTTTATTAGATTAGATTAGATAATTTATTTCTCAAATTAAAGTTCACTACAAATTACATCAGATGTCAAAATATAGGTCATTCAAATTGAGATCGTCAGAGAAGTGGAATTACAATAAAAATTCAATAAAATTAAAATTAAACTAATTGAAATCAAAATTAAGATTATGGTAATGCTTAGGCTCACTGGAGTTTTTGCCGGTATTGTACCATTCGCAAGAACCATTACGTCGAACCGCTCGAGGTGAGAGTTATTTGGATAAAAGAAAAACCGGTATAGGGGTCCGGTATAACTTCAACTCAGTTACACCGGTTGAAAAGTCGAGGCGATACATCACTTAAAACCAAAAAAATAACTAGATATTTACTTCTTATTTGTCACTGTGATTACATCCAAAACATGTTGTTGATTGCTCTCGTATTTGAAGCTAGCGCCGACGGCTTTTGTTTGATGAAAGCAATTTATATACACTACTCTATCAAACAGTAACGTTCCTTCAATTAGAAACAACAAAACATCATCAGTCAAAACCGACAAACAACATGATAGTTTATTTTGTGTGCATGTTGTCAACGCGAAATTGTCGTTTATTCGACATGACAAAGACACATCTAATTTCCAAAATGGTTCATTGGGAACATTATAATGGAGTGAGCTTTTTTCATTTTTTATCACATTAAAATTATTATAAAATAAAGAAATACTAGAAAACGCCTCAGGCTGGATTTTGGTAAACAACTAATTTTTTTTTTCTAGATTACCTACAATTAAAAAAAAAGGACATATTCTTAGAAATTCGCTGGAAGGATTCATATAGATACATCAGAATATATCGGCTAACCTGTCATAGAACGAAGATCCAAAAATATTTTAACGAAAAATAAAACAGAAAATTATGAATGTATTATTACTACTGCCTGACTATGCTAAACAAGAGACTGTATCACTAAAAACAATAATCTCCATTACAAAAGTGGAACAACAATGTTTAAATAATTCAAACAAAACTTCACTCCTACAAGTGCGGAATAAATGGAAATCAAATGACGGAAGAACAATATTTGTCTTATCTCGCTTCTGTTTTGTTGTTCCAAGCGATGATACAAAATGTTGTATACGAAATCCTTTGTGTCGCCCACTGTGGGTAAATAGAGTTACCCGTAAAAGGTTGGAACGCTTAGAAGACCGTCTAGAAAACTTAGCTTTCTGAGGGTTTGTAATCTAAAAATTCTAGGATTACGTACAGTAAGCTTGCTAAGAAAATTGTTTTCTCTGGTTATGAAGGAATGGAAACTTTTTATGCGCTAAAATCAGACATGACGTGTGTAAAAAATAACACTTATAAAAAATACCTATTACCTATATACAACTTTTTATGCACTAAAATCAGAAACGTGTATAAAAAATAACACTTATAAAATATACCTATTATATACAAGGTAAAAGTTACCGGGTGAATTAATTAGCTCTTTGAACGGAAATAATGACATACGCTTTGAATCAAAATTCATTATTTTTGCAATGAGCGAAAGTAAAATTAATTTTTATAGTATCATGTTTTAATGTAACCTTAATAAGCTGAATATTCATTATTGTATTTAGTCCCAGCCACAGAACTCAACACATTTATAAATTGAAGTACAGTTAAGGGGTAACCTTAGTAGGTGAAAACGGCAAAATGGACTGTTATCTATGAGCTATAATTGAAGATATTGAATGGTTTTCACACTGAAATTTCTAATCTGTATTACAGAACGTATGTGTGATGGGATGACTGTTTCCAAAACACGATTGGAAAAACTTTGCTCGATAGAAAAAAATCTTGAAGTTACCTCTAAAATATCATATAAATGCTCATGACAACCGCATTTTACGATAATAATTCGTATTAAATCACAATAACATAGGTATTTACCTCGATTTCGTGACTGTTTTAGATTTAGAAAAAAAACTTAATATTTTCATTCACTTTATGATAAAAATGTAATCTCTTAAAATACAAGCCTAGTATTAGTAAAGCAAGCTACGAGAGCAAGTTCATTTTGGCAGTTGCTGTGACAGACGGATAAACTTACTAAATTTCTTTTGTTTTTGTAAAACATACCCACATCCCCATGCATACAAATGTTAGCACAGTGTACACTCCCTTGGTGTAGGAGCCAAATTCTTAACCGATGTACCAAATCGGTCTTCAGAATCCTGGAAATCTACGATCTTTTCAGATCCTCCACCAACAACAAGGCCATTCAACGTGCAATGGAGAGAGTCATGGGCTCTAATCAGAAATCACAAACTTCCCAGTAGTCTTAAAATATCTTTCTGAAATAAAATGTTACCACATGACTGTTATATGTATAAAACACTTTGAGAAGCTCTCAAGGCTACCTGAGCATGTTTCTAGTGGCGCACTCCACGTGCACTTCGGACATACTGAACAAGTTTGCTACGTTTGTCGCTCAGTGTTGCCAACTTAAGAGCAGGTTTTCCCACTAAATTTAAAAAACAATTCAAATCAGTAGCAAATAGCACAAGCCACACTAAATTTAGAAAAAAAAGTTCAAGGTGAGGCAGCAGACTATAGGTTATAGCAGACTATAACCTCAAAGTAATTCTTTTAACTTACAGTTACACTATCTCCCTCTCCTGAGTTTACTGTTTTTTTTTTAATAAATACCATGCCCATAACATGAAATTTTTGAACTTATTTATCTATATTATTTATTTAAATTAAGATGTTATTCGATGTGGATGATGTGACTCCAACACCGATCACAGCACTTCTTTAACTTGAATGATCAAGTAAAAAATAACTTCATTTAAATAGACCTGTTTTAATAAACCAAACAACATCGATAGACTGACATCTAATAGGTACTATTACATTACATATTTTTTTATATTTTAATTACTCACATAAATGTGACATCACCAGCACCGGATCGGAAAGTAGTGTCTGCAGTGGAAGAACCGGCAGAAACTCGACCTATTATATTCTGTGACGTGTCAATAACAGTTAGCCAAAACTGTTGTTGGTTTTGACAGTTTCACATGGAGTTAGTGAAAGTCTCCCTACTCATTCCCATAAATATGAATACCGCTTCAACAGCCATCGTATTTAGGAGTATGAATTATACCCCCTCACAGTTGTGGTGCTGCCCTGCAGTGGAACGAAAAGAGGTTTTACCTTCAAATTTATTTCTGTCACGGAGCACTTTTATATCAAAAAGACTAACGAACGTTCGTTCAAAATGTCTCTCAACTTCACGATAAACAAAGTTCAGATAAAAACAGCAAAAGTGACTGAAAAAGAATAGACAAACATTCCCAGGAAAGGCTTCGTACATCGTCAAATAACGAACGTTGTTATGGCGAAGTTCGATATTCTGTTTCCAAACAAACTCCGATTGAAAAAATATACACTGCGCTTGAAGCTTTTTGAATAGCGCTTTTGAGTTAATTAATAACAGTCAAAAGAATCCTGCTAGTCGTGCCAATAAGCGCTGTTAATTTTTAACCTTTTTGAGTGCAGCATCCGCTCTAATGAAAAGAAGAAAAATAAATGAACGTATATACGGGCAATGTTTAGCGATTGTCTTTTCTCTTTTTTCTTCGTTTTGCTATAGTTTAACAATAGTACATCTTTATAAGTTCTCAATGTCTCTAACAAAAGTGACGGAGTAACCAGTCCACAGTTCAGAGTTCTGGGAACGCTTCTTCATGGAAAAATATGATATAAATGAAATAAAAGCACAATATGGTAAAAAGGGCAATACTTGGAACTTTGTGTGCCTCATAAACTCAATCACGGACAAAACAAAACACGATCTCTGACAAAAGTGCTTGAAGAATAACTTATTTAAGGTAGCATAAATTAGATTTATTAAGGCTAAAATGTATATTTTACATTAATTGTGATATAATTAAACCACCGTCAGATCCGTCTGTCTATTCCATTCCCTGTTTCACACCAGGGCCGTACTTAGGTAATTAATTATGGCTCTTTATTACTCTACACGGCGCCTTGTAACTTTAAACCACAGCCAGCCGTGCGACAGGCACCGACAATCTGAAATCACTTTAAAGATACTTTATGAACAAAAGCTTGTTGGTGCATTTTATTCTAAAGTAAAAAATGATATAAATAAGCTTATTCATCACTCTGAATATTTTTACAGCAAAGTCGTGTCAATTCTAGCAATTTATATTATTAACGAAATTATGCTTAATAGCTACGATAACGTATCATTCTCTCACTAGTATATTCCAGACAGAAACACACCGATTGTTGAAGTCATGGTGACCGGAACATTCAGAAGCTCACCCAAGTTAGTTGCTTGAAATTTTTCGGTGTTTTTCAGCATCGGAGAGTTAGACACAAGTTAATTAAATTAACAAAAAGTAGAAGTTTAAGAAAGATTTGAATTTGGGGCTGTACTGGAGTTTTTATCCACTGGGCCATGACACTCATTACTGAAATAGTGATAGTGACTTTTGTTACAACTAATCTCTATTCTTCTGTTCTATACGATTGCCATTAAAGTGAGATTTGCTTTCTCTTCTCTGTCACGGTGTGGTCGTGGTCATTTTGAGGTACATACAGCTTTCGACACGATATGCCGCCACTTTCTCCTGTTCATAGACTGGTTGGTGCTGTCAGATTCTCTTCATCCTACTGCAAATTTTGTTTGGCCAGTCCAGCGCATAGGTCCCCGTGATCTGGTTCCCTCTACTTAAACCGTTCTATATAGCCTTGAATAATAACTCCATTTAACGATACAATTTTCCGCCTTTGCCACCACACAATGACCCATGTTCATCCTATAAAACTAATATTACACTAAAAAAATAACTCACTTTGCCATAACAAAATACCTTTTGTTTTAATAATAACAATAATGCAGGTATACATGGTCAGGTAGTATTTCATTCGTCTGCCTACTCTATTCTCTACAAACACACCAGGGCCGCTGCTAGGGTAATTAATTATGTCTCTTTATTACTCTACACGGCGCCTTGTAACTTTAAACCACGGAGAGCCGCGCGACAGGCTCCGACAATCTGAAATCGCTTTAAAGTTACTTTGAGAACAATAGCTCGTTGGTACATTTCGTTCTTAATTTTCATGTAAAATTAGTTTTCCAGTAAGCTGATGTTAAAAGTGGCATACTTTTACAGTAGCAATGCAGGGCCGGATCTGTGCAATATTTCAGAATTGTCTTAATTTACTTGCACTTTCATTTGAGTGCTATTGCAAGGCTGTTGCTGCTACTTGTGTAGATATGAAAGGCGGTAACCACGTCATGTTCATCTGTAAGTGATATGCAAACAAGTCAATACAATTTTAAGCACCATAGTTACTCATCTAAGTTGGGGTTGGGAATCTGTTGTCTTGCCCTGATATATTTTGTAGTTATTTATGTGACAAAATAGGTGTTATCTTTGTTTTAGCCTGATTAAGGTACAAAAAGATATGTTGTATCAATGGAACAATTAATTGTAGATAAACGTTTAGTAGCTGTAGAACTAGGTATTGCGTTGTTAGAATCGTTTTCGTTCGCCGTGGAATAGTTTGAGAGTGAAAATTGTGCAACTTGCAACGAATACAAAGCACATTATGCATTTTCGTGTCCTTAAACGCGAATTTACGCGATTTTTCTGTCATCTGTAGTTTTCAAGCTTAGTTTTTGTTCACGTTTTCAAATTTGAATAGATATGGTTTTTAGTGTCGTCACTTTTGAAGTTTACTGACTCTTCCTTGCGGACGTGCAGGTATCAAAATATTGCAATAGTGTGGTTGCCTCCCTGGTTAAAATCGCAGTGTCCAATACTCGTAGGTTTTAAATTTTTCCTCATAGAGGGGCGTTCACATAAACCTTCACATATTTCCTTACCGCCTTCAGCTTATATTGCTGACATAGGACCTATTTTGCAATGGCTTTGTAAAAGTTGATGTGAACGGTTGATCTGTACCCAGCCGCTGCTGTGCATATTTTCGTCTCATTTCACATACAAAAGCCATAATATTTTTTCATAAGATTCAATACATATTTCACCCCTGGACCTTTATAGACATTCCATCTGATTCCAAACTGAACGGTATGATGTTTTTTTAAACTGAAATGAAGTAAAATAATAATAGTTTTGAATCCGATACGCCCAATTGGAAGCTTCAACGAATAAGCCAAACGTCAGCTATATCATAATACTTTCAATCAGCACAAAGATTTTATAACAAAATTCATTTTTCGTCTTCATATTTTATCTTTGCCAGATTTTGCACAGTGCACATTTTTGCTTGACATCAAAGCTCTGTGTAAAATTCTTTGGCGTTATAAAAATACCTTTTCTCTCGGTCTTTCGTTTCCATTTAATTTTTGTCTATTACTTCTTTAAAATACATTTTTTGGAAGATCAATTAATATTTTAACTTTGTCTTTTAAAAAGCGAAATCAAAATTTTTTTCCTATCGAATTAATTTGTTGTTAAAATGAGCTAGTGTTGGTGCTAGTGTGAAAAAGATACCAATTTGGGCCAAAGAGTACATTTTTTTTAAACAAAACTCCTTTCAGTTTAACACAAGACCTTGTAATGCTCGTATGGAGCGCTTTTATGAAACATAACGAAAGTTGTTATACTTTCATAATGTGATATACAGGGTGTGTGTAATTTATGTTGACGGTGAACAATAAAGTTTTTACGCACGATGAGGGTGGAAGATGGGGGAAATGTTTCAATTTTAACCCGCACCCGGTCTGATTGCCTACAGCGACCTGATTAGGCAACCTACTTTTCTTCATGATGCTCTGTTTGTGTCAGGTTGTACCTTTCTTAAACGTTTCTTAGAAAGGTATTTCTGTGTAATAGGAGGAATAAATTCTTCGAATAACATTCCAAATTTATTTTTCCAAGTAAACTATTAGTACTTTACACAGTACTTTCAAACCTACAGACGGAAAAAAGTGACACAATCTGTACGTTTGTCCTTGACATGCCTTTTACACGTGTTACAAAACGACTCATGTAATCTTATAACCAAATTATGATTTAATTCAAATATAATATGATCAGTAGATTCAGCTCTTATTTATACATACAATTACAAAGAAAAAATCATTGCCAATCAAGCTATTTGTTTAGCAAACGCAAAAAAGAGGCAAATACTCTCTTCTTCCAAGAAGAACTTCCCTCTAGCTAGCCTAATAAATCGCAAAAACAGTTAAGAAGACCATTATTAGGCATAAGATACCTGTTTATTGTCACAGTTTATAACTCAAGGATTTGTTACAGTTTCTGAAAGTAATTAGTTTTAATGTTTTATTTTAGCAATTTCCATGCAATATCTTTACTAATTGAAGCCAAGACCGAATGTCTTTTGCCTTCGGATCTTTAATCACACAGAGTCAGTTTAACTCGAAGTGTGACCAATGCGGCCCAAAAAGTTACTTTGAGGATAAACGCAGTGTGAAATGTCCACTCCACGTCCACGGGGTAGACGGATGAAAGGCCTCAGAGTTACAGTGGGTGCAACTAACTGTCCTGAAAATCCATCAGGGCGGCCGATGTTTGGCAGTGCACGCCGTGTGTTTGAAAATCATGATGATGAAGAAGTGTGCATGTACTAGCTACTGTTACGAGTTCAATATTAAATTAGAAAAGTTAAAGTTACCCAAGTTTACTTATTAACTTCCTGTTTTATTTATTTTCATGTCAAAACTGTATGACTTGGTTGGTTTATTCAAACATTCACTTTGTACTGTAAAACATTGGACGACTGAAAAAGAGTAACTGCTGAGTTTCTTGCCGGGTCTTCTCAGTAGAAACAACCTTCCGACGCCGGTGGTAGAGTCACATTATGTACATGCATTTTAAGCATTGTTTATATACCTATTCTATTATTATTTGTATGTTTTTCAAGTGGTTAAAATTAAGATTCTTGACGATTCGAAAGTATTGTTTATTGGTCTACTTGAATAAAGAAATATTGAATTTGAATTTGAAAGCCCAAAAAAATTCAATACTTATTTTATCATATTATGCAAACATACTTGAGTTTCTCCGCCCATTCTCCAAATACGTTTGTCGATAATATGATTAACCCTCTTTATTGCTAAACAAATCGCCATCCCGTTAACCTTGCTCCATTTATGAGGTAGAACCAAACGGCTTGGCCGTCATCTTGAAAAACGGTTATGCCCACGTTGTATTACTTGATTATGTAACATGGACGTTAGTCGTGCAATAAAATCTTGGGAGAGGTGATAAAAGTGTTTTTGTCTTACGAGAAACGACGAACAGTATGTAAAGTTGTAAATAATGTTTTTATGGCTCTAGAAAATATTTGCCCACATAACCATCTTGGTGATTTGTTCCTTAAACTCGGAAAAGGTGATGTAATTGTTTTAAGTCAGTTTAATTATTTTTCCGTTTGATCTATTGAAAGATAACTTTCTATTCCTAAATTTCGCCTATAGACGTATACAGGGTGTCCTGTAATGAATGGTCCATCCGTTATTAACCACTACTAATTTGAATACTAATTTGAACAGTCAAGAACGTGACTGAATGTTTTCACGTGAGATAGGGTATATTTGCTGGCAAAAGCTGAAGGGAGTGTTGAATTAAGTCAAGAAAATGTATTGAGAAAAACTCTTTCTTTCTTTCATTGTTCTTGCACTTGAAGTTTGGAATGTTTTCTAATAAACAAGTTCACTTAGTTCGAGACATAAAAAAGCTAGATTTAATCAGGGGGTCTAAAAAGGCGACATTAGACGTTGCATATTATGATTCATATTTAATATGAATATTATAAACATAACGATTGTTGCCGTTATAGGATAAAAAATGAATCACTTATGATTCAGATATAAAACATCTAATGTCGACTTTTTAGAACCCCAGGACATTTATTTTTTGAACCTACAACCAAATGATAAAAGGATAGAATTTCATCAAAAACATCAAACGTTCTTTTATAGCCCTAATTCATGAGCGTACATACAAATACAATGTTTCATAATACCAACATTACGACCTATAGAGTGGTAGTAATAAACTGTAACCAGTGCTCTTAAAAAGGAAACAGACATTACTGAACTTGCCTAACTGTGTTGTGTACTTAAAGTAAGCTCTTTTGTTATATACTCATACTGACTCATGTGAGCGTGAATGTAAAACACTACTAAAACCTTAGAATAGAGTGTTTTGTTTATATTTTCACTCAAATAGAAGGTAGACGTTACTTTAGAAAAGTATTAAGGACATCTCCACAACAGAGCTTTTTCTTTACAATTCGGTGGTTGATTTACTATTGTTTTTGAAGTAGATAAAGTTACAAAAATTTAAGATAGGATTCTCTCCGATGCTATTTTCCATCTTTATTTTTGGTACTTATTCTACTTACGAAGGCAATATAATTGACCACCAGAATAAAAAAAAGCTCTCTTGTGTAAATGCCCTTAAATTGTATGTTTTTGGTATTCAAAACCGTTTAAGACTTATTACTTTATTATTGCCTACTATTCCGTTTAAGCTGAAAGATATATCAGTATATCTCATCCTACTTATATTATAAAGGCGAAAGTTTGTATGACTGGATGTGCCGTGTTACTCTTTCACCTCAAAACTAATGGATTTTATTGAAACTTTACAAACAATGTAGCTTATACTTCTAAATCGCACAAAGGCTACAATTTAATTTTGTTTTTCAACTAAAGTCCACGCGGACGAAGTCGCCGGCGGCCGCTAGTTATATCATAATTAGCCATCAAGATCACACTGCCGGGCAAAGCACCCCTCAAAGCAAGTCTATTTTGAGCCTCACCAGGATAGTCCCCTGCGAAGGCGTCGAGCACCCACCTGCGTCTTGGTCTGCCAGGTCGTCGGTATTCCTTGATAGGAACACACTCTGTAGTTGCTTTCGTTCACAGATCGTATGGCATCCAGCAGACGTGTCCGGCCCTATCCGACTTCAGCTTGAGGGTAGCTTTTCCTACAACAGCTTGTTTGGCTTTGGAGCGTATATCTGAGTTAGTTGAGTGGTCAATCAGTTTTATTAATAAAATACTACGCTCCATATTCCTCTGGTCAACCCGGAAGCTTGGATTTTTGTGTTTTTGTCAAAGACCAGGTTTAAGAACCATAAGTGAGCGTCGAGAGAATGCATAAGTCCATTATGCTTCCGTTTGAGACAAAGTGGCAGTTCAACCTGCATGTTCTATTCCATGCACCAAAAGCTCTTTTATGAATTTTCGGTACGTCAACCAAATTTTTAACACTAATATTCACAAAAAAATTTAAAGAAAACTCAAGAAAACCATGACAGAGTGGTTGCTTGAGTTAAAAATAGGATGAAGTATCCTCGGCTTCCAGTATAATACCGAATTGCCTTCTTCATACAATACGAAACCCGGCTTTAAAACCCAACAGCTGTGAATTACCAACTTCAAAGCGCAGCAATATTGAATAAATGCCACACAAATTTGCACAATAGAAGGTTTCTGTTACTAAAATATTTAGACCACAATCTAGAATGTTAGTTTATAACCATTTACCAGTTTGTAGTCCGTAATGGCGTAACTAGATGAACGAACCACTGGCACCTAGTGCCGGTAAAAATAAACCTTTTTTCTACGAACGGAACGGATTGACAAAACGGATTTATATGGCGAGGGTGAATGGAACTGTTGGAAGGGGAAGGCCTAGACGAACGTTTCTTGGACAAGTTTAAGATGTTCTCAGAAAGGGTCAGGTCAGGAGTATTTTTAATCGACGAGCATGTATGAAAGGACTCATGAAACTAAAGGAGGCGCAAGGTGTGTGTCAGGACCGTAGCAAGTGGAAAGAAGTGGTTTCTGCCTACCCCGTTGGGAAAGAGGCGTGATGGTATGTGTATGTGTTACCCACGAACAAAACGGGCACCTCATTATAACAGAAACAACTTTTTAACATAACTGTTTTGCTAAACATGCTGTATGAGTATGTGCATGTGTTTTGCTCGACTTCTTTTTATTTATTACTATTTTTTTTTGTACTTTTTTATATAAACATAAAAAAGGTCTGTCGCCAACAACCCCTTTTCTACAGATGTCATTGTTCTAAATGTTTCAGCTGCTCTTGTAATTGCGCCGAGAAGGTGCTCATTGAGGATGAATTTAGATGTGATTTGAGAAACAACTTAGAGGCTTAACATAATAAAGTTTCTTTCTTGTTTTAACTTGCTATGGAACTTTCGGGCCTGTTGAACATGTTCTATACAACTCTACAGACTCCCCAATTCCAGGGAAACTGGGAAAATAACCCAAACTAATTAAAACGACGTTAAAGTTTCGCCCTAGGGTGTCATGCAAACTTTGCTT